>CM052656.1:114808191-114827687 GCA_028533165.1 Leontopithecus rosalia | reverse complement strand
GCTAGCCATGTGCAGAAAGCAGAAACTGGACCCCTTCCTGACACCTTACACTAAAATTAACTCCAGATGGATTAAAGACTTAAACATAAGACCAGGCACCATAAAAACCCTAGAAGAAAATCTAGGCAAAACCATTCAGGACATAGGAGTAGGCAAGGACTTCATGACCAGACATCTTTTGATGTAACAAACTCTGTTGTATCATAGAATGTTACTTAGCCATGAAAATAAATGAACTACTGGTACAGGCAAAAATGTGAATGAATTTCCAGAGAATTATGCTGATTTTAAAAATTCAATCTTGGCTGGGCACGGTGGCTCATGCCTGTAATCCCAGCACTTTGGGAGGCCAAGGTGGGTGGATCATGAGGTCAAGATATTGAGACCATACTGGCCAACATGGTGAAACCCCATCTCTACTTAAAGTACAAAAATTGGCCTGGCATGGTGGCACGTGCCTGTAGTTCCAGCTACTTGAGAGGCTAAGGCAGGAGAATTGCTTTAACACAGGAGGTGGAGGCTCCAATGAGCCGAGTTCGAGCCACTGCACTCCAGCCTGGAGAGAGCAAGACTCTGTCTCAAAAAAAAATTAATCTTAATAAGTTTATACTATGCAACATTCTTAAAATGACAAAATAACAGATATAGAGAACAGATAAATAGTTTTCAGCTGTCAAAGAGGATAAAGGAGGGGACAGTATGAGGGAAGGGGGTGTGGCTGTAAACATGCAATATGAGAGGTCTCTGTGGTGATTAAAATGTACTATATACCGCTATACTGCTGTTTATATTGTTCTATAGTTTTAGAAGATATTACTGTTGGGGGAATTTGAGTAAAGTATATATAGGATCTCTATTATTGCATATGACCTATAATAATCTTCAAATTAAAAGTTCTTTAAAATAAAAGTAAAAAGTCAAAAAGCATCTATGTTGCCATGTAATTCACATAAGCACAAAAACACAGAAATTAGTACTACTGTACACATCATGTTACTGAAATTTTATACATACATACATGGTACATATATAGATAATATATGTATTATGTTATATATACATATACATCGTAGAGTTATGTTGTGTATATATATATGAATGTGTGTTTATACACAGAGATTTTAGATATATTTATACATACATGCATATATACACACATATACATATACATATGTTAGTCTGGAAGCCAAGGGTCTTTACAAATGGGGTGGCAGTTGGTATGGGGAGAAAGTGCCATTAACTGAAAATAAGTATTTTCCAACTTTCTCTCTCCAGTATCACCTTCACCTCTTGGATGAGCTACCCATGAAGCATATTCAACGCTGGCTCTCAGAGTTCCCCCGTAGAATTGAGCTCGGTTGATCACGCACCCTTTATTAACTGACTTTCCCTTCTTTTCTCAGTTTCCCACTTTGCAGCTATTTTTTCCTGAATCATCACCTCCCAAACTTCTTACAGTGAAATCCTTGCACGAGGGTCTCTATTTCTGAGGAGACCCTCAGAAAAATAGGACATTTATTCTATGAATCTAAGGGTTAAGTTTGGTGGGTTTGGAATGGTCTCTTCTCCCTCTGCTTATTTCTGTATCCTTATTAGACCTTGAGAGTGTGAGCTGTGAGGTCCCATTCTTCTTTCCCATTTCCTTTGACCTACCAAAGTACCAGTCTAAGCATTCAGGGCTCTAGTCTAATCCCCCACGCCCATCCCCTTTAAGTCCCTGAACTTAACCGATACAACCTGGGTCTGTTTTTTTCTCGGTTAAATACGAATAACATAATCTGCTTTACTATCATTGCAGATTTTTTTATGAGGATAAACTATAAACGTGTTTGAGGAAGAATAAAACATGGGGAAATGTTAACACAGAACATTTTTTTACCTTTATTCACAGGGAAAATTCGCTGAATCCCCACTGCCCTGGTGTGACTGGCTGCAGAAAGGAAAAAGGCTCTGAGTCATCCATTTATCCCTCCCTTCAAGGTTTGCTCAGCAATCCAGCAATCCAACTGGCTTTTGCAGGCAGTGCTAGCCTGGTTGTACTCAATCATGTTAGGAACATCGAGATATTGATCTCCCTTTCCACAAACCCTGCCCCAGCATTGCGTTGGGTTCCGTGTAAGCCAACAAAGAAGCTTCAGTTCTGCGAAAAGCAGTTCCATGTTCATGTAATGGCTTTGTGTGAATTTCTAACAAAGCGATCTGAGGTTTAGATATTTTCTTACATTCACTGAGAGATGTATATTATTTTCCTTCTCTTTAAATTCAAGGAGAAAAATGTTACACAAAGCCGAGAATGCTTATTATCAGATATTTATTTTTCACCTAGCTTTCCCCCTGTGGTGGTTTAGTGTAGAAATGATGAAGGAAAAGATCTGGTATTTAACTAACTGTAACAAAGCTCTCTCTTTTTGGCTGAAATGGCATAAATCCCTTGAAATAAGGAAAAGCTTTAGGAGTAAAGAAATGACAGGTGTTCAATGTGTCAAGAAGTTGGAACTGTAAGCCATCTTCCCATTCTTCGAAATTCTCTGTTTCTACGTTTTCTAAGAGGCAGTAATAAGGATATTCCCAAAGGCTTTCACCTTTTACTCTTTTTTGGGTGTTTCGTTGTTGTTTTGGAGACAAAGTCTCGCTCTGATGCTTAGGCTGGAGTGCAGTGGTGCCATCATGGCTTACTACAGTGTCAACCTCCCAGTCTCAAAGTATCCTCCTGCCTCAGCCTCCCAAGTTGCTGAGATTATAGGCATATGTCATCACACCTGGCTAATTACATTGTACCTTTATTAAACGGCTCTGTGGTCTTCAGCAAGAGACTTAACCCTTGTGAGCCTTCATCTGGAAAATGGGAATAATGCAGATGATATCCACCTCACCCTGAGTAAAAATTTTTAGCTCCTGGCACATAGTAGGCTTTCAACAAATGTTGACTGCTGTGATCATTATCATCATCATCATTATAATTAATATTGTTCTTTCAAAAGTAATGTTACGGTCATTCGTGTTTTCTTCTTAGAAGATGTACAGACATTAACTAATACATTTCCTTTCTTTAAACAACAGATTATTTCTTTGCTTCCAGTGGTATGAACTGCTGGTTCATTTGAGAATCTATTCCACTCCATAGAAAGACAATATTTCCATAAATGTCCTCTGAATCACCAATTATTTCCCTGTAACACTTGACACTAAAAATCAATACCGAGAAAAATGCCTATGTGTGTTTCACTAGCATCATTTTTAGTTTCTTAGAATCTGGGTTCAGTACATAAGAGGAGATTCTTAATAAAGCAGCCATAAATGGTTAAGCACACTAATTTCTTGCCAGTTTTCAGGATTTGAAGTATACTCTTAAAATATATCATTAATAAATTTCATTTTTTAATAGTTTTAGGGTTACAGAAAAATTGAGCCAAAAGTATAGAGCATTCCCATGCCCTATCAGCCCTCCCACCCTTAAACTCCCCTGTTATTAACATCTTACATTGGTGTAGTACATCTGTTACAATTGATGAGCTAGTATTCATAACTTATTATTAACTAAGCTTACAGTCTGTATTAGGGTTCAATCTTTGTTTTGTACATTCTGTGGAATTTGACAAATGTAAAATTACATGTTTCCAGCATGAAAGCATCATACAAAATAGTTTCACTGCCCTAAAATTCCCCTGTGTTCTATTCATCTCTCTTCTCCCTCTCTCTCCCAAAGCCCCTGGCAACCACTGATCATTTTACTGTCTCCAAAGTTTGGCCTTGCTCCGAAAATAATATAAGTGGACTCATACAGTATGTACCTTTTCTCTGATTAGCTTTTTCCACATAACAATATGCATTTAAGTTTCTCCATGTCTTTTCAAAGCTTGATATCTGTTCCTTTTTATTACTGAATAATATTCCACTATGAAAATGTACCACAGTTTTTTCACCTATATAAAGACATCTGAGTTGCTCCCAAGTTTTGCCAATTATGAATGTATTAGATTATTCTTGCATTGCTATAAAGAAATATCTGAGACTGGGTAATGTATAATGAAAAGAGAACTTATTGGCTCACAGTTCTTCAGGCTTTACAGCAAGCATGGTGCCAGCATCTGTTCAGCTTCTGATGAAGACTCGGGAAATTTTCAATCATGTAGCAGGAGAGAAAGTAAGAGAGAGAGAATAGAGGGGGAGGTGTCACACACTTTTAAATGACCAGATCTGGTGGAAACTCAGTCACTATCACAAAGATACCACCAAGACACAGGGAATCTGCCCCCATGACCCAAGCACCTCCCACCAGGCCACCACTATTAGCATTACAATTTAACGTGAGATTTGGATGTTACCCAACTGTAACAATGAATAACGCCGTTATAAACATTCATGTGTGGGTTTTTGTGTGGCTATAAGTTTTCAACCCAATTGGGTAAATACCTGTGAGGGTGATTGATGGATTACTCTTACATATGGTAAAATTAAGTTTAGCTCTGTGAGAAACTGCCAAACTGTCTACCAAAGTGGCCGTGCTATTTTCCATAACCCACCAACAGTGAGTGAGAGTGGCTGTTACGTCACATCCTCATCCAGCATTTCATGTTCAGGATTTCAGCCATTCTAACATGATGTGTAGTGATATCTCATTGTTATTTTAATTTGCAGTTGTCTAATTGGCTATAATGTTGAGCATCTTTTCGTATGCTTATTTCTCACCTGTACGTCTTCTTTGGTGAGATGTCGGTCTAGACCATGTGTACTTTTAAAATCAACAGAATAATAAAACAATAATCCTGAACCACCTACAAAGAAGACTATGCTCTGAGAAGTACATTCTCTTTTATAAAATGGCTCACAGGACAGTTGGCAGGAGAATACACCAATCAAAGGAAAGAGCATAGACGCAAAAGCAAGCCTGGGTGTTCTCCCACTAAAGAGTTGCATTTTTCTGGAGAATACGATGCACAGGTAATATAAGTAGGAGATGGTGCTTGAAAAGAAGGCCAAAGGAAAATGCAAAAGACATTGGAAAAGTGTAAAGATTTTATCTTACAGGTAACCAGAAAACACTAAAGAATTTTGTACAAAGTTTTCTTATTTCTATTGTTTTAAATAGAATCATATTTGTGTGTTAAGACTATTCTGATAGCAATGTGTCAGATACATTAATGGAAGCCCAAGTTAGGCGTACAAAAACTAATAAGGAGTCTATTGGAATAACTTAGAAAATGAGACAGCAAATAAGAACTTGAGCAGTGGCAGAAAGGATGAAGGAGAGGAGGGGTCATTTTTAAGAAATATTAGGGAAATGAAATTAACAGGCCATGTTGAGTCATTCTAGATGAGGATGGGGTAGAGGAAGAAATATAGAACAACTTCCAGTTTCTGACTTGGGCAATTAAATTAATGACAATGTCATTTTCTGATATAGAATGTTTAGAGTAGAAGAAGATCAGGAAAAGGGAATTCCTTGAGTCTTAAACATGTTGAGTATGGAATATTTAAACAAAGCTATCTAGTAATTTATAAGATATAGCATTTTGGAGCCCAGAAATGAAGTTTGAGCTAAAGATAAGATTTGGTGCAATTAGCTCATTGATGGGATTTACTAGGGAGTATATGTTGAGGAAAAGGGGACCTAAGATGAAACCCTGAAGAATACCAACCAGTATTTATAGAGACGGCAGAGGAAGCAGCTCAAGCAGGAAAAAAAATCAGGGAGCGTGATATGTAAGCCAATAAAGAAGAAAGTTTTAAGTGGAGGAAATAATCAACGTGGCTCTGTAAAACCTGCTTCTAGTGAATTTAATAACTAGAAGGTTGCTAAAGGCCTCAGCAGGGGAATTTACAATAGACTGAAGTGTGAAATGGATTCATTGCTGAATCTTTACCCAGCACAATGATTGTTCCCTCCTAAGTGTTCAGTAAATATCTATTGGATTACTGCATGATAAATATTTTTCTAGGTCACATCACAGACAATGAGCAGAGGAAGTGATGTTCTTTCTTCTCAGTGAGATTCTTAGTGATTCTCATTCTCTGATCTGTGCAGTTGCCGGGAAGACGAACAGTCCACTAATTACAGACACACTCACTCAGCTACACCCTCTATGTTCCATGATTCTACTCAATTCATCTTGCCAGGGTTTTTAAACTAAGTTCCTTTATTTGCCAAATATATATATTTTATACACTTTAAAATACTTTAAATTTTTTTAATTGTTAGAAATCACAAACATAAAATTTACTATCTTAATCATTTGTACGTGCACTGCTGATTAGTATGAAGTGTATTCCTATTAGTGTGCAATAGATATCTAGAACTTTTTCATCTTGCAAAACTCAAATTCTATACCCCACGAACAGCAACTCATTTCATCCTCCACCCAGCCCCTGGCACCACCATTCTGCTTTATGTTTCTATGAGTTTGCGTGCTTTAGATACCTCATGTAAGTGGATTTATACAGTATTTGTCTTTTTGTGACAGGCTTATTTTACTTGGCATAATGTCCTCAAGATTTATTCATATGGTACACTATAAAATAAACCTAGCTGCTTTTAAACCATGGTTTCAGTGTTTTCCTCAGAAAGTTCTAATAATCCAACAACACATACAAATCTTATAATTTCCAGCTAAGTAGGAGTCGTGAGGGCTTACCTATCTATTCCGCAAGTCTCCTTAACAAGGCAGAATTCGTTCTTCTTATTAGAAATCGTTTCATGATAGGGAACCCACTAACTTTGAGGGTGCATACTCCGTTTTTCAATAAGCCTCACCATTAGATGCTAACACTGCTCTAGTCTCTGAACTGTTCTGGGGATGCATTGATTGAGACCCTAGCACTTGACAGAAACAAAGCAAATATATAATGTCAGCTTAGAGCACTTATTTTCCTCAAAACCTTCTGATGTTCTCCAGGTCACCTTTGTCTTTCTGGCAACTAGCCATTTTATTCCTTGTAGCCTTTAACCGCGGTTACTTATTAATCATCCCCCAGGAGGTGCATGAAGTAACACTGTTTTGGTTCAGCTCTCTGGTTCTAGGGGATGAAAAGAGGGAGAACTGTAAAAGGGGAGTGTTATAATTCATCCCCGAAGGCCAGAAACCACGTCAAAGAAGTCTGGTGTCTCTGCAGATGAGAGTTCCCTCTCACACGACTAGATTTTACAATAATTGAGTTCTCAGTTTCCAACTTAGTACAATTGCAATCTCCTAAAGCATTTCAGAAATAGAAAACCTGAAGCACGTCCCTGCACATTTTTATTTGCAGTTTAGCAAACAGCAAGTCTGAAAATGAGAAAGGATGAAGCCTCACAAGCAGAAGATGGGAATAACCCAGTCATTGTGCTTATACCCGCCCTTCTCAGCTCTGCCGCGAGTGTTCCAGTCAAAACTGGGTTGATTGAGCTGATGTGCTTCTTCCTTTTGGCCAAGTGCAAAAGTCTGGAGTGCACTTCAGAGGGCAATCGTGTTTAGTCATTTTTATAAGGGCTGAAATAAATAAGCACTACATCTTTCTTTCAAACTCAATTGATCCTCAAAACAATTTTAGGAATTTCCAAAGGATCTTATTGCCGTAGTTTCTACTTGTTCCCATCTTGTTTACTAGACAATCTTAGTCTTAAATTTAAAAGAAAGATGCTTCGAGGACGATTTTATCAGCTCTCCCTGTGGAATATGAGAAAAGAAATCCATGATTATTTTGCATCCGGGTTACCCAAAATATATATATATTTTTTTATTTCCTTTTTTATTTTATTATTTATTTATTTTATTTATTTTTTAAATTGCATTTTAGGTTTTGAGGTACATGTGCAGAACATGCAAGATAGTTGCATAGGTACACACGTGGCCGTGTGTTTTGCTGTCTTCTTCCCCTTCACCCACATTTGGCATTTTCCCCCAGGCTATCCCTCCCCCACTCCCCCCTGCTGTCCCTCCCCTATTCCCCCCAGTAGACCCCAGTGTGTGGTACTCCCTTCCCTGTGTCCATGTGTTCTCATTTTTCATCACCCGCCTATGAGCGAGAATATGCGGTATTTCATTTTCTGTTCTTGTGTCAGTTTGCTGAGAATGATGTTCTCCAGATTCATCCATGCCCCTACAAAGGACACAAACTCATCGTTTTTTGTTGCTGCATAATATTCCATGGTGTATATGTGCCACATTTTCCCAGTCCAGTCTATCATGGATGGGCATTTGGGTTGTTCATTGCAGCACTGTTTCCAATAGCAAAGACCTGGAACCAAAATATTTTTCTAAGTTTTTGGTAGGTAGATATTCCCTTTCCACCATAGATGGCCTATGGGTAAGATCTAATGAGATCTCCGCTTTTGGAAAACTTGCAAGCATAAATTGAGATTAATAAAAATTCCTGGGTATGGAAAATGCTAACAGTTGAATTCTACTCTTCCAATTCCACTCTCCACAATTCCAACTCAGATTTACTTTATACTCCTGGATACCCTTCACAACTGCTCCTGATGTCCAGGCATCCAGGGTTAGGTGAGGAAGCATAACCTGGGTTTTCTCCAAATTGCATGAGGCACCCCTGGCCTAGAGCAGACTCTCTATCCTCAGGCCCTCAGTAATTTTTATTTACATCCTCTCAGCCATCTGACTTATATGTGAGGCACAAGTGCACAAAAATAGCAATTCTTGAAACTTTTATAAATAACACATTTACAAAGTATGTTGCCACGTGTTGCCTTAATACAGCTATCTGAGGCAATCAGGTCTGGAAACACAGCCACGTTTTATAGATAAGGAAACCAAGGATAAGTCATCTGAAAACTAATAGGAGTGTGAAGTTGAAACCAGAACCTTGGTTTTCTGACTGCCCATTGTGGACCCCGCTCTGGTTTTCTAGGAAAGCCCTACAATGAAGGCCATATTGCTCTCAATATTTCTTCTTCCTTTCAGTTGCCTTTCTTAAAGCCCCTCATTTCTATCGGTCTTTTCCTCATCCAATCTCCTGACTCTCTGAAAGTCTCTGCCCTGTGATAACCAGTTCAGAACCACCCTTTCTAGCCACTTTCTGAGGCTCCCTGAGCTGCAGATTTTCCTGAGCTTCAGAAACCTCTCATTCTCTCAACGCCCTGCTAGACTGTTGCAATTTCAAACTATAAGGAGCTGATGGGAGATAACAGTTTAGTGCAGTGGTTCTCAGTCAGCGTACTTCTTCTCCCCAGGGGATGTTTGGCAGTGTCTGGAGACATGTTGTGTGCTACTGGCTTCTATCGCGTGGAAGCCAGAGACACCGTCTGACATCCTGCAATGCACAGGACAGCCCTCCAAATACTAAGTAGAAATGCTTGGTGCCAAATGTCAATAGTGGCTCCAATGTCAAGGTTGAGAAAACTTGGCTTAGAGCAATAATCCATCCTACAGTGTTTACTACAAGCAATTCCCCAAAGGAGCAACCAAACCCAAGACTTTCTCTCATTATGGTGGCTGGAGAAGATAATAGGTTTGTACAAAAGGGTGGGATAGGTCCATTAGTCAGGTCACAGAGATAAGAGTCTACTCTGAGTGTGTTAACTGATCATTATTGACACAGCAAAGTCACATAACTACTTGTGTCAATATAACTAAGACTTGCTCCGAGAGGAAAGCGGAAAAGAATAGGAGCACAGAATTCTCAGAATCACTGAAGGTTTGGTATGAGTATGATCCACAGCGGGTCTCCTGCTTTGAGAGGTGAGCTTGGGGCAAATGTGTCCCAAACAATAACTTAGGATTATTATGTGATGTAAAACAGACTTAAGAATGAAATACACTGAATTTTTCGATGTGGTATCCCATGGTGGGTAATACATGTCAAAGCAGTGGGTGTAAATGTGAGAATCCTGATCTGATCCTTCTAGTTGTGTCAGAGCCATGGACCTTCTAATTCCATTCCTTCTGTCAAAAACATTTTTAGATTCATTGGGATCTGTGTCATGTAAATTTTTAACCAGCAGTACAAAATTTCATTTTATCTCAAGGACAAAGAACAATTTGCGCTCAGCTACAAGCTTCCTTCTTTCCATCTCTAATATCATCAATTCTGTTCTTGGCTCCTCCTCCTCAATAATATGGGACTCACTGAAAGAACAAAGAAGTCCTTTGACCCATTGTCCTCCCAACCACTTCCATGTTTATGACATATATTTATGATATTTTGAGTAAGTTATAATCACTTAATTCCAACATGAGTTTTGAAAGAACATTTTCCTTAGACTTCTTAGTTTCCAACTCCAATTCTCCTAACCTTAAGAAATCCTTCCATCCCACTTAGCTAACTCCAAGGACCCCTCTTCATTATCTACTTTCTGGTCCATTGTTTTTCACTGAGACTTTTCCATACCCTCTACTTGGGCACTTTCCAGCTGCCAAGGCATTGTGTTTTTATCTTTTCTCTCTTACTGCTTTTTTATGTTAACAAGAACATTACATGTACTTACATCACTCCTTTTCCTTTCTTTTATACTGTAGGATTAGAACTATATGAAGTTCTGAGGACATAAGACCAGTTACAATCTTGTTCATCTACTGAGATAAATGGGCCTGAGCTCTCCTGGTGTTTATACTTTCTGTAATCAATTCTGATTCTTCCCATAATATCAATTGTGGCAAAACTCTCTCTCTTTTTCTCTCTATGTTTCTCTCTCTCTCTCTCTCTCTCTCTCTCTCTCTCTCTCTCTCTCTCTCTCTCTCTCTCTCTCCCCCCGTGTGTGTGTGTGTGTGTGTGTGTGTTTATGACTATCAGAAGAACAGAGAGAAAGCAGGAAATTATTTTCAAGTATTTAAAGGTGATAGAAGTTCTTTTTCTTAGATAACATACTATCCAAACTACTGGCTAGCGTAGTACATAAAACAATTTCCCCTTAGTCTTTCATTTCAAAGTTCAAAACTTAAGGATCATACTAAGAAAAGAGGGCTTTGGGGCTGTATTAGTTGCAACTTACTCTTAGGGTCTCTTCCAATGGTTGGCCTTGTTTTCCTCTGGCAAGGAAAAAAATTTTGTTATGCTTGGAAAATCCTTTGCTGTCAGCAGAAGAATAGTCAATATTTCAGAGAAAGATAAAGGGAGTAGAGAGAACTATGTGACAGAACATTTTTCTTAATTGTTTTCAAAAATGGAAGGATGAGCGGTATTCAAAACCAGAAAAAATGAAGTACCATTTTGACCTCCACAAAGCAGATGCCACATCTATTTTACTTTCCCGCTGATCGTAGTAAAATACTCTAGACCTGGTGGGTGTGAAATAAGTTTTGTGATCTGACTGTTTTGTCCTGAAAGTCTAATTAACATAGTCAAATAAGAACTTCATGTGAAAGTGCGCATATTGCCTTTGTAATAAATTACTATATAGAGGTTAAATATGTCTGCCCAGTAGAAATGTACATAGTGGCTTTAAACCTTTCGGAATACCGCACCCTAGTGAGCATTTGTTAAAAAGACAGCATGTCCTGAGCACTTTGAGGCACAAGTCAACATCTGTGTCAGAGCCTGCAGGCCACGCTAGCGGTGATGGTGGTGATGGTCATGTGTGCCAGGGAACAGGAGAGGCGAGAGATCTACCAGGGAGCCTGTAACGGAAGACCAGAGACCTGAACTACAGAAACCAAAGCTTGGTGTGGAATGAGCGTTTAGCAGAAGTTTCTCTGATGACCTGCTAGATTTTGTGGACTTAGCCAGGCCCAGGCCTAAGCTCTGGCAACTTCCAGTGATGACCCAGGTCCTCTATTTTGGAAGCCAGGGACTAAGATAAGTGAGTGAAAGGCACTGGGCAAGAAGCTGGCCTAACATCTGCTGGTAAAAAACCAACCAACAACTGACATCACAGTCAGTTCTAGGCAGATGTACCAGTTGGGTTGGATGGCTACTTAGAAATTCTCTGCCTTCCACACGTCACCTTCTTATTCTAAGAAATTAATCTTCTTCTAAGACAAATGTATCATCTACTTTGAAGCTTTATGATTATCCCACCTACAAATAAAAATTGTTATGAGAAAAGAGAGGGCCACGGTGTGGGATTTGCGTCATGCTAGGCCTGGTCCAGGACTCGCAGGCCCAGTCCACACTTTGCCACAGCTAGGATGAAGGTCAGCTGAATCACAGCTTACAGGGGACGAGGAGTCTGGGGGTTTGGCCACCTCAGTGAGTACTGACATCTTGTTTCAGCATCCGAAGGTAGTCCACCATCCCCCTCTTGAATGCAAAGTGTGGGATGGCATTTTGTCAAAAATATGTAAAGATAAAACACATTTTAGATGCCATCTCTTTTTGCAGCCATCTTATACCTTTTTTGCAGCTGTATTACTATTATTAATGCAGAAAACATACTATTTTTGAATGTCTACTGTGACTTTCTTTAATCCTAAAAGTAACCTTTGGTGTAGATTTAATTAGCCCAAAACTGCCGCTGAGAGAGCATGGTTAACCATCCCGTGATTAGTAAACTAGTACACGGCAGCACCAAAAATGGAACTTAGTTTTGTCTGATGCTAGAGACCCAAGTCTTTTCGCTATGCTCAATTTGCTTTCTCTTCCTTTTTTTAGCAATTTTTTTCAAGACACACTTACTTCTGTCTGCTCTTCCGGAAGATGACTAGTGAAGTTGATGAATTCGCCTGACCGATGGTAAGACTCCCTCCAGTGTGGAGTAAAATGGGCATGTGTCAGCGTGGTTCTTTGGAGATAGAGTCATGCCTAAGGAAGTCACTAGACTTTTCCAATCAGCTGTAAAGTAAGTCTAAGCTATAACAGAATAGAACATATAGTAAGTCTAGGCAGATGGAACCTTAGAACTTCTTTTAATCCAACGTTTGTTCAAATGATCAAGCTTTCCCTCCTTCCTTCTCTTATTAACCCATTTACTGGGCTGAAGAGTATCTCCCCAAATTCCTGCTTACCACGAACTTCTGAATGTGATCTTATTTGCAAGGTGGGTTTTTGAAGAGATAATCAGTTGAGATGAGATTTTAGTGGATTGAAATGGGCCCTAAAGCCAAGGTGACTGGTGTTTTTATAAGAGAAGGGAGAGGGAGATGCAGACACAAAGACCCACAGGAGTTATAGGGGACAAGGCCCTGTGACAGAGACAAAGACGGGAATGACACAGCTACAAGCCGAGAAATGCAAACAATCGCCAAGAGCCACTAGAAGCTGAAAGAGGCAAGGATGTATTCTTCCCCTAAAGCCCTCAGAGGAGCACAGCCCTGCTGACACCTTGACTTTGGACTTCCAGCTTCCTGGACCGTGAGAGAATAAATACATTTCTGTTGCTGAAGCCACCCAGTTTGCAGTACTTTGTTACGGCATTTCTAGGAAACTAACACACCCGTGATTCCTGATGCATTAAGGTAGTTCTCTCCTCAAACACTCTAAAAAACGTAGAATTTAAGAGAATAAGACAGAAAACAGCAAACTTTCAGTGGCTGCTAAAGGCACAGAATAAGGCATTCCAAATGGCTAGAGGACAAACATAATAATCCAGGGACTGAGGGAAAACAGACAAAGTGAAGAGACAAGGTCAAAAGTACTGAAGACAGACCATTCACTTTTGTCTAAGGGCTCAGGTAATCAGCCCTGCTGATTTCCTAAAAATTATTTGAAAAATCAACATACTTGAAGGAGGTTTTGAAGACTAGCTGATGTATTTCTTAATTTTCTTAATTTCTTAAATTACATTTTAGATATTTTATGCAAATAAAACCAATTTTCCTGATAAAAACATTACTTAATAAACTTTGATTCTGATATGTTAATGCAAAACATACACTTTAGACAAATGAGTGAATTTTTAAAAATAAACTTCAAAAACTGATATTCATATGAAAGCCTTCCTAAACTCAACAGTAAATGTACATTTATATTAGCTCCAGTAAGAAATAATTTTAAAATGGCATTTGTACAAACAGTTCTTTGCTTAAAGTTTTATACAACTCTTAGTGAAGACTTTCAAGGTTATTTTAAAAAGCAAAGTTTGACTTAAAGTTGATTTCTTTCTCAGAATAAGCAAGTAGGAGTCTTAGATGGAGTGTTGAAATCACTCCTAGTCCCATTCATTATTAAGAAAAAAAAAAAAGACTTCACAATTTAATAAACGGAGCCTTGTGCTGGGAGTCAGGAGACTTCAACTGAATTACAGCCCAGGCTCTGACTTTGACTTACTCTATGACTTTAAGTCAAATAGTTCACCTCCCACTGTCTCAGTTTCCAACTTATGTATTGCATGTAGCATTGACCAAGTTATATAATATTGCTCCACCTCAATTTCCTCATCTGTTAAATGAATGATGACCTTGTCTTGCAGAGTTCTATGAGGGTTGGATGAGTTAGTATAGCCAACACATTGAGAGTAATGCCTGGTATAGAGTAGCTGGTATTGGTACTTGCAGTATTACATTTCTTCTCTCCCTTTCTAATCTTATGCCTCTTGAGGGCAGGGATCACACCTTACTTATCTTGGTATCTCTCAAAATACCTAGTAAAGTATCCTGTATACAGTAGCTGCTCAACAAATATTTATGGACCCAAATTTGCACTGAAAGGACAAATGCTGTATATTATCAAGCTGTTTGGGGTAATGGTCATTACATTTTTTGAAAATCCAGTTATCTGGGAAAATAAGAGAAAGCGTCTTTTGGGAAAACATCGATGAGCAAACCATTCCCATGAGAAAGTGTCTATCAGTTTGGAAAAAGCTTTTTCAAAATCTTCCATAGTAGAAGCAGAGTCTTGGTCTCTCCAGACTCCAGTCTCTGCCTTCTTAGGACAGCCTGGAATATAACTACTGTCTCTGCTGTGATCCCATTCTCTTCCTTCTTTTTTTGCCTTCCCAGCTCTATGCCTCACCCTAACCTCTTTCCCATTCCGCTGGAGACCTCTCTCCCAGGAGAGCTAATAGTAAATTCTTTACTGCTTTAGCTTTATTGCCTTTAGCTCTGGAAACTGTGTGCTTCCAGGCTGTAATTATATTCCATTTATAAATATTATCTCTAAGAGAATAGCTAATAGCTTTTTTGTAACACTATCTGTAATTCTGTAGCTGCTAAATTTATGTGTCAACTAGAATCTAGAAGTAAACAAAGTTTATAAATTGATTCCTGTAGAATGATGTAAGATCTTACTAAACCCTAATGCTGCTCAGATGGGAACAGCTCAGTTCATCAGACAATAAGCCAGCAGTAAGATTAAAAATATAATTGAACATTCAGAGCAATCTTCAAGAACCATGACAAATTCAAAATAAAACCCAACATGTGAATATCAGTTGCTTTGTGAAGAAGTCAGGCTACTCAGCCTCCAGAGGTTCATGTAGTTAGGTTCAAATTAGCTTTCCCAAGAAACAGTTCAGATAGAAAGAGTCTTTAACCTGCACAGCAAAGTTTCAGAAAATGAATCGCAGAACATAAGTCATAGGTAGCTCTCTGACTTCCACAGAGTCAGTAGATGAAAATGTTTCTCAAAAACAGGTTACTGTCCACTATGATGTCTTAGTTGTCATGACAGTGTCATGATAAGGATAAGTTAGTGGCTGGATTCTATCTTCATACAAAGAAGCTCTGAGATAAAATTATCTGGAACAGTCTGCCCAAAACGAACAAGCACAGAAGCAAATATCAGCAAGCATCTGCATACTTTAACTGAAGAGATTTCTTTTTCTCAAGAGGCAGATAATCTTATGTAACGATAAACTGCAGAAGCTCCAAGGACAGAACTTCTTGAGTTTATATATTTTTTAAAAGTTTCATTTGGACAAGCTGTGCCAGTTTTTTTACTTGTAAAATGAATGAAAGTTATAAAGACTAAATGAGTTAATACAGTTAAAGTGCCTAAAACAGGACCTAGCACACAAGGTCAATTAATATTTGCTATTATTATGTTACTATCCTTATTATCTAGAATTATTTTATTTAGAATAATTATTCGGATTGTTTTGTTTTGAATTCTTGTATCATTTAGAATGATTAGTTAGCTCTCTCCTAGCTCTTGCTACCTTCTCTTGGTTTTTTCCTTTAGATCAAGGATTAAAGGGTTGAGAAACTTTTTTTTCTTTCTTTTTTTCAACTACCACTTTTATTTTAAGTTCAGGGGTACATGTGCCGGCTGCACAGGTTTGTTACATAGGTAAATGTGTGCCATGGTGGTTTGCTGTACAGATCAACCCATCACCTAGATTTTCAGCCCAGATCTATTAGCTGTTCTTCCTGATGCTCTCTCTCCTCCCATCCCACAAAAGTCCCCAGTGTGTGTTCCCCCTGATGTGTCCATGTGTTCTCATCAATCAGCTCCCGTTTATAAGTGAGAACATATGGTGTTTGGGTTTATCTTCCTTCATTAGTTTGCTGAGAATAATGGCTTCCAACTCTATCCATGTTCCTGCAAAAGACATCATCTCATTCCTTTTTATGGCTGCATAGTATTCCATGGTGTATATGTGCACCATTTTCTTTATCCAGTGTATCATTGATGAGCATTTAGATTGGTTCCATGTATATGCTATTGTGCTGTTCTTGCTACCTTTATATCTAGCTCAGGAATTGCCAAGCTGTGGCCACTGACATTATTGTCTTGAAGAGATAGTCTGACAACCTTGCTTCTCTGACCCTAGAAAGACAATTCCATTGGCCCTATGTGGGAAATATTGTTTTTTAACTAAGGAAACAAGTAAACATAAAGATGCTTAAAATCTGAGAAGACAGATAATGCAGAACATTCTGAAGTGACTTGCTACTACTTCTGGGAAAACTGAGGCCCCTGGGGATTCTTTGTAGTCCAAGGGGCCCCTCTATTCCTGGAGGCACAAGGCACACAGGCAGTGTCCCCCGTCCTCTGAGCCATGACTTCTATTTTCATCTGAAACTCCCATTTCTCAAGCGTGGCTTCAAAGTAGACTGCAGTTCTCCCCAACCTGTTCCTCTTTGTGCCATCTCCCCAAACTAACCAACTAACGATTTTTTCATTCAACAGTTTTACTACTATTCACTGTAGAGGAAAAGATTGATGCTAAAGAATAAAATTGGGAAGTTACAGAGTTCCCAGAGTTGTAATGGAAATACGGGATTTTGAACCCAAATGCTTTTCTCTGATGGAACACAGACCCCAGCATCCTCCAGTTTCTCTCTGACAGTCTTAAAGGTAAAATTTAATAAGTATCATCTATTACTACACCTCTTCCAAATCCTTTTCTCTTTGAAGATCTCTCAAAACAGGGATAAGAGGTAGATTAAGGTAGATTAATTAAGGTAGATTAATTAGGCATTCAAGTGAGTGCCTTGCACGTCAGAGGAATTCCAAACATATATAATCTCTCGTTTTGAGCTATTACTATCTCCCATGTTCTTCCGCTTCTGTACATGAAAGTCACTGGATGAAGACCATTTATTTGAGGACTCAATTCCTACCCTCAGTCAAACAGATCCCAAATTGCAGTGTATACAATCACCACCTGGAGGACTTGTGAAAACACAGAGTCCTAGTTTTCAGTGTCAGAGTTTCTGATTCACAAGATCTTGGATAGGACTCAAGAATTTGCATTCTCACCCAGCTTCCAGGTGATTCTGATTCTGCTAGCAGCACACTAAAGGAAAATCACTGGCTTATGGTCCTTCTGTCCTGGTCCTCCCTTTTGGTCAAATGTTGAGAGCCTTTCTGCAAAATGAAGCCAGAAGGAGACACGTGCAAATAAAGAGAAGGGACATACCAAGAGAGACCAAAACAAGATTGTTTGGCTCTGGGATCCATTAGGGTCTGAAGCCAGCTCTACACTCCATTTTCCAAAGTTACAACTATATCTTTTGCTAAGCTAGTGTGAGTTGGGCTTATGCCATTTGCAATAAAGTAAGACAGCCAATAAAATCCCAATAAAATATAAAGTTATAAAAGTATCCACTCAAGAGCATTTCTCCTTGCTCCTATATATCATCAGAGAAGTTAGTGGGTCTAACTTAATCACCTTAATCAACCACAAATATCCATTACCAACTTGACAACCAGCATTTGTTTGTTTATAGGGATTTGATGGTGGTTGAAGCACATGGAAATTCCCCCAGGTAGATGTTAGGCACAGAAGGCAAAGCTGAGCATATGTTTGGCAAGCCCAGAATCATGCATCCATTTCCTCAACAAATACTTGTTAAACATCAATGTGCCATCAACTATGCCAAGTACTGGAATGAAACAGTGAAAAGACCCTGTCTATTTGGAGTGACAGAAGTAAGCAGTTACAAGAGAGTTCGATCAGATCTCTGAAGGCATCAAGATGGTTCCACCAGCCCTGGAGTGAACAAACAGAGGACACCAGGGCACCAAGCATGTGCTCTGCAAACCATCACTCTGAGACAAGTTTTGGGTGATGGTGAGAAGACCGTGGACGTGAAGGGCAGAGAGACGTTGGTGTTTAGAGGACCGGCTTTGGGCCTTGAATAGACTTTGATTGGAGGCATGTTTCGACTACCCGCTAGTCTACTTAATTACACTGAAAAGCTTACCAAGCTTTTAATAAACTTTAACTCCCTAAGCTTCAATTTCTCTTATTTATAAATTAGACTCTTTATGTTAACTATTTTAGGTAACATTGTGAAGATTTGCACATTGATAACAAACATATAAATGTTCAATGTTTGCCAAATAAAGTACCTATAAATTACATAACTTTAGAAATACAGTGAGGAAGCCCCGCCTTCCACTGGAAAGCTACATGCAGAGGAAAGATGAAACCTGAAGTTTCAAAGACTGAAGTGACATGAAAGTTAAATAAAGGAGGAATTTCTGAATTATCAATAGCTTCAGAGCTGAACCTCTAAGGGACATCTTTAAGAATCGGTACCGATACCATAACATTGATCCAAAAATATAAGAAATGGTGCCCTCTTTACGAAAATGGAAAAGTCATATAAATGTAAAAGAAGCTGTGTGAACCATGGGAGATCAGAAGCAGTAAAAGACACAAATCATATTTGTCCCTCATTAATGTAAACCAGGGGAATTGCCCTGCCGGCTTCCGTGTGAGAACACGTCATGTTCTGTGGTGGAAGGAGGGGGAAAAGGTCAAAACAACCAGACTTTACCCCTAGATTTGACTAAGGACTAGCTCCACCACGTTCTAGACTTTACCCCTAGATTTGACCAAGGACTAGCTCCACCACGTTCTAGACTTTACCCCTAGATTTGACTAAGGACTAGCTCTACCACGTTCTAGACTTTACCGCTAGATTTGACTAAGGACTAGCTCCACCACATTCTAGACTTTACCCCTAGATTTGACTAAGGACTAGCTCCACCACATTCTAGACTTTACCCCTAGATTTGACCAAGGACTAGCTCCACCACATTCTAGACTTTACCCCTAGATTTGACCAAGGACTAGCTCCACCACGTTCTAGAGTTTACCCCTAGATTTGACCAAGGACTAGCTCCACCACATTCTAGACTTTACCCCTAGATTTGACCAAGGACTAGCTCCACCACATTCTAGACTTTACCCCTAGATTTGACCAAGGACTAGCTCCACCACGTTCTAGACTTTA
>CM052656.1:114700954-114808091 GCA_028533165.1 Leontopithecus rosalia | reverse complement strand
CTGGATTTGACCAAGGACTAGCTCCACCATGTTCTAGACTTTACCCCTAGATTTGACCAAGGACTAGCTCCACCACATTCTAGTTGTGGGGCATTTAGTTAGGAGCACAAGACTGATGATGGGTGCTCTCACTACAATACCTACTCTACAAGTGTGTGGAGAATCCAGTGCTTACGATCCTGCCTTGTACCTCAGAGGCACCCGATAGATACGAGTTACAGTAAGTTCGGAGAGGAAGATAAATGAATTCTTGCCTTCTCTTCGGGTCAAGCAACTCACTATACGGATGACTTCACCCTTCCCACTGCATCATTTCTTCATCTTTTGCAGATCATGAGAAAACGCTGTCATTAGCAAAGTCAAATTGGTTTCTGAACCTTAGGTCAACAATTCTGCCACAGAAAGCCTGCTATGGGCATAACTGTGAAATAACATAGTTTCTGCAATCTCGGATGGCACTTTCCGTCCTCCTTCTGGTCCCACCCCAGGTGTTCCTAATGAACAATCAGCTGTCTGAAAGCTGCCCTGATTCTGCCTGGCAGGAAAGAACAACTTCTTAAAGTGTGGTTCTCAAACTCCATGTGTCAGCCTCCCCTCTTGCAGTGAGCAGACGCCACAGGAAAAAGCAAGTGGTCTGTTGAGACTGGAACCTCCTGAAAACTCCTCAAAATATTCCATGTGAAGAAACAAAGAAGCATTGTACCTGTGCGGGGGCAGGATTGTAGACCCTAGGAGGTCTTTCTCCACTCTACCATCATAAACAGGGACGCTCTGAGACTTCATGAACAATTGGGGTTTCTGTTTTGCATTTTTAAGAAGAGGGAGTTCTATAGTAAGAGAACATTGATCCAATGGAAATGTGCCAAAAATTGATAAGTAAGACTAGCGCATTTGTGTTTGGTGTAAACCTCTATTTGTTTTATGTGTGTAAATATCCACCACCAGAAAAATGTTTTTAAATTTTAAAAATCCACTGTCATTTTAAATTAAATTAGAAGAAATCCTGCAAGTTTGTGGCAAATTGTTAAGAGCTTTGAAATGTAGAATTTGCAGAAACACACACAGCTGTAGGATAAAGAACACGATCCATCAGAGTCTGGGTCGGGAAACTAGAACTTGTACTAATGATTATAACAGATGGCATTTATTATAAATTCATTATAATCAGTTACAAGGAATTGGCTAACTAGGCTACATGAAGAAGGTAGGATAAAGGGAAGACATGGCGGTCCCATCCCAGGTGTTTGTAATGAGCAATCAGCTGTCTGAAAGCAGAGCTGGAGTCAGACCCAGACCAGATCTCTAAGGAGACAGTACTGCCTGGCTGTTCTGCGTACCTTTGCAGAAAGAGTGTCGAAAGAAGATGGAGACTAGAACCAGACCAACTGCTGCTGCCAAGAGAGGGTGGTTATTGCTGTGGATGCTGTTGCCAGGAACAGGGACTTCTCCCTCCCTCTCTCCCTCCATTTCTCAGCCTCCCAGCAAGCATCCAGTGCCTCCCCCTCAGAGGAGCCTCACAAGGAGCCAGAACTCCATTTCCTATCATCCTAGCCCCAGCGTCATAAGGCTAAGTATGGAAAGGTGGGTTTCGAGTGGAGAGACAATGGCTTCATAAATCAGCAAGATATCTTCCTAGGAAATACTTCAGGTAAACTAAAGTAGATTAAAAAAAAAAAAACACCACAGCAGATGCTTCAATTGGTAACTGCAGTTTGCAAACAAAGAACAGGATTGCTGTAACCTGAGTGGAGAAGCCTCTGTTCATGCCATCGTGATCTTTGCAACTATCCACGCACACAAATAATTTTCTCATGTATTTACTCACTCAGGAAGTATTTATTGAGTTCCTTCTGTTTCCAGGCGTTTGCCTAGAAATGGAGTGGGTATAACAGTGAACAAGACAGGCAAATTCTCTGTCCTTGTGGAGCTGATGTTCTAAAAGGATAGACAAGCATGGTAAGAATAGCCCATAGTGCTAAGTGTAAGAAGACTGAAAACCTGTGGGAACAAAGGGGTATCCAATCTACTTCCTTTTCCTAATGCAACAAACACATAACATTTTAATGAAAACAGTTGATTATTCTAGCTCACCTGGGCTACTATTTTATGTTAACTTTCTTTCATATGCCATCGTTTCATCTGTCTGGGGTTCATGTTAAGCAGCCTGGCTCACGTTGTATCTCTTAAAACAATAAGACCCAGAGCCACAAGATTCACCATTCTGGTGAGAGCCAAAGTGTATATACATGAGCTCCAGCCAGGTACACTGAGGACATTCGCTTTAAGACTGTTCTTGGGTCCCAGGTATAGCATGTAGGGGTCTGAAATGATCCCTCTCAAAGAGCTTTAATGATAAACTTTGCAGGAGCAGAAATTTGGGAGAAATAGAAAACCAGAGGACATGTTTCAGAGATTGGGCCCTCTTTTGAAATTTCAGGGGCAAGTCACCTATTTGTAGCTTAATGTATAGTTGGTTGCCTGAATGAAATAATTTCAAACGGTGGTTCTTCTAATTCTGACATATTTTTTACTTTAGGCAAAATAAATATTATAAATGTCTTGACTCCAATTTGTTTTGCTTCTTCAAGGCACCGTAACTACTGAAATATTGAGGATATTAATCAAACCTGTGTGTGTATGTGCTTCTTGTGGTGACCTCTGTTAGAAAAATAACTGAGGCTCCATCATGCATTTACTAACCCTTCACTTAAATGCCATGCAGCCTCTGAAGATTATGTATACTGAATTGTTAATAACGCTGTGGATATAAACGTTAATTATTTGGAGGAAGGGATTTTTGAAACCACATTTCCTTTATACCTAACATTAAAACATATTTCTTGTACCTTACATTAAAACGTTTTTCACTCCTTTTCTGAAAATTTAATAACACTGGCCACTGTATGTAAATGACCTTTAAAGTGACACACGTTTTCACCAGTGTGGCACAATCTCTGGTTTCACATAGCTGGCTTTACTCAAGTCCACCACCTACTGGCCTTTGGAGGCATTTGAGTTTTGCAAACGCTGTACTTAGTGAAAAGCTCAGAAGAGATATTAAATATATTTCATGAACAATAAGGCATGGGCAATAAATGGGTGAGGTCCTGGAAGTCTGATGCAGTGTTAGGCATTAGTTCATTAGCTTCTAATTGTGAGAAGGGGGTAAGTTGAGGGAATATGGGGTTGCCTGGGAGATCATGTCAGGAGTTATTTATCTGTCATTGAAAGATCAGTATCTGAACTCCCTATATGGCCGTATCTACTGAATATCAGATCTAGGTGTGTGTTCATTAGGTGAAGAACTCATGAAACTCCTTCATGAGTTTAAGATATGTAAGTACAAAATAAGTTTGAGGCCCGGCGCGGTGGCTCACGCCTGTAACCCCGGAACTTTGGAAGGCCAAGGCAGGCAAATTATGAGGTCAGGAGTTCGAGACCAGCCTGGCCAACATGGTGAAACCCCGTCTCTACTAAAAATACAAAAAAATAGCTGGGCGTGGTGGCACATGCCTGTAGCATGTGCCAGTGGCACATCCCAGCTACTCAGAAGGCTGAGGCAGGAGAATCGCTGGAACCTGGGAGGTAGAGGCTTCAGTGAGCCAAGACTGCGCGCCACTGCACTCCAGCCTAGGCAACAGAGCGAGTCTCAAAAAAAAATAAATAAATAAAGTAAGTTTGAGATGAGGAAGTACGTAGAAAAAAATGAGAGATGAAGTGAATAAAGAAGGGATGGTATCTTCAGATGCTCAGAAGTAGAAGTAGAGGAAAGCATATGTGTGCATATGCGTGTGTGTGTGTGCGCACGCGTGTGTCTACCAAAACCTAAAGGAAGCCTGTAGTGATAACAAATAATATTGTTTCCGAAGGCCTGAGCTTTGAACTTTGAGCTGCTTGAGATGCTACTTGTACAAACCAGCTGATTCCTGCTTTAAAAAAGGTAAGAAAAGCAATGATTCCCTCAACTGCTTTATAGTCCTGAGGTAGTAATGGAAGAACTCGGGCGACAGGAACCTCTATCAGATCCCTTATCCCACCTATCTGTAACTTTCCACTGGACTGAGAGTTTCTTTTGTCTTTGTTTCTCAAAACCTAAGACAGTGCCTGGCACATAATATGCCTTCTCTGGCTTCCTTCCAACTTCAGAATTATTCAGGTTCCCTTTGTGACAGTTTATCTAGCTCAACTGGAAGGTCCTTAAGGAAATGGGCCATGTTTTGGTTACTTAACATTGTGCAAAGTACCTAACTCAGAGTAAGGCTTAACGTATTTGTTGAATAAATAAGTGAATGAATATCAATCAATGAACTACCTTGGCAAACACTTGTGGGAAAAATCTGTAAGACTAAGAATTTATTTGCTCAAAGTATGCTGCCAATGTATGAACTAATTGGGCAGACATTGGTAATCAGCTACCAAAAGTCATTCCTAACCCAATCCCTTCATCCTTGTGGTCTTTTTGTATAGCATATAATAGGTGCATATTACATTCCAGAGCACATGGAGGTCCTCACTTAGCCCTTGATTTATTGATTGGAAGGAGCAGAAACTATCTCCAAGTTCCTTTGCAAATTCCTACTCTAAAACGTAGATGTGCAATAGTTTCCATTACATGAAACCAGCATCATAAAGCAAATGAAGGAAAGAGCATCTAGTGAGAATCAGAAAAGCACAAGAGCACTAATAAAATAGAACTATTTAACATCAAAGGAAAGCTGTCAAATTGCTCAAGCTACTGGACTGGGTAAAGACATTTATGTCCTGTGCTTCCCAGGACACACTGAAATAGTTCAGAAACACACACATAAAGTTAAGAAAACAGCAGGGATGGGGGTAAGAATAACCAGTAGAGGAGAGATTTCAATAAATCCCTGCAAGACAGAAAACAGATTATATTGATGGACCACAGCAAAGAAGTCATAGCCTGGAATACTCCATGAGGGGGCTGAGAGAGGACTGGAATGCCATGATCTGCCAACTAGAATCCTAGAGGGGCTCTGAGCTCAGGAGGGAGGAATTGGTCTGGAGCCTGGAAGCAGGATTTATTGAATGTATAAACAGAGAGGAGGTATGCCATTTAAATTCTCCTCTCTCCACCTCCCTTGTTGCTACATTTGTAAGCCATCTGGGGAGTTGAGCCTTCGAATGGGGTGTTGACATACTCCAGAGTGAGGTCACCTCATTCTGACTTTTGGGGGATCCCCACCTGACAGCCACCTCCACATTTTCTCATGTTAAAGCTAAGCTTGCCATTCCACAAACTCCCCCGTGTAAACAGAGCTCCCCACCAGAATTTCTGCTTGGTGGAGCAGCCTATCTGGACACCAATACTGGACACCAGTATATCAGGGGAGATGCCTATACCAGATCCCCATCCTTCATTCTTAAATAGAAAGAGACATACCGGAAGATGGCTAGGCATGTGAGAAAAACCGGCAGCATTAACAACAAACAAACAAAGATAAAAAGAAATAACGACCGCAGGAGAGAAAAGAGAACTCACGCACTCAGAACTATTTTACGTTCATAAACTTTCCGGATGCTAAGAAAATGGGACAAGCAGAGAACCGTAAAGAGACTAAAAACAGCACACAAAAAAATCAATGGAATGATGGAAACACAGTCGTAAAACTATCCCAAACAATAAGGCGAAACAGAACAAGAGAGAAACCGCAAGAGAACTAGAGAAATCACCACTTGACTTAGGCTCTCGGAGGAAAAAAAATAGAAAAAATAGGAGGGGAGGATATCATTAAAGAAACAGTAGGGGAAAAAATTCCGTAAACTGAGAAAAACAAAAAAGTTTACAGCAGAAAAAAGACCGCTTATTGCTGAGTGGAGTGGATTTAAAAATCTATAAATTTACAGTGCCAGTGATAAAAGATGATTCTAAACAATTCCAGAAAGAAAAACACAAATATGATAGAAAAGTGTGTGTAGGATGACAGAGCTATTCTACAAGGGTGGCAAAAGCCAATCCAGAGTGGGCCACTGAGAGAGAGGCTCAGATAGGGATAGACCAAATACTTGTGAAAGTCAGTAAACTTGAAGATATGGTAAAAGCATATCATTCTTTGCCTGTAAT
Source organism: Leontopithecus rosalia (assembly GCA_028533165.1). Taxonomy (NCBI): domain Eukaryota; kingdom Metazoa; phylum Chordata; class Mammalia; order Primates; family Cebidae; genus Leontopithecus; species Leontopithecus rosalia. The sequence continues at coordinate 114,802,006 of CM052656.1, read as the reverse complement.
CCCAGCACTTTGGGAGGCCGAGGCGGGTGGATCATGAGGTCAAAAGATCGAGACTATCTTGGTCAACCTGGTGAAACCCCATCTCTACTAAAAAAAAAAAAAAAAAAAAATTAACTATGCATGGTGACGTGTGTCAGTAATCCCAGCTACTCAGGAGGTTGAGGCAGGAGAATTGCCTGAACCCAGGAGGCGGAGGTTGCGGTGAGCCGAGATCGCGCCATTGCACTCCAGCCTGGGTAACAAGAGCGAAACTCCATCTCAAAATAAAATAAAATTTAAAAAAGAATCAAAAAAATCAGGGAGAAATAAAACAGCAAATTCGGTAAGACTTTGCATAATTATGAAGGGTAAGGAAAGATACGTCATTTGATCTTGGTACTGGAAAGACGTTCCATCGAGGAGACCGAAAGTGTGGCTATTGAATGAATGGAGAAGGGCCCTGGATACAGTCATAACACTGTAACTGCTATTGATTCATTTTGCTTTTATTACAGAATCAACTCTAGGAAAATCATGTGAGGTTAATGCATGACTGCTGTACAGAATGCTAATACCAGTACCTTGAGAACATGGAAGAAAAGTGATGGACGGAATGGGAGTCTAGAGGTCCGGAATGCGTACAGTTAGAGAGAAGGGGTAGGGTAAAAGCACTCATCCTAAATAAGCAAAGATTCAAGATAATGGAAACAGAAAGTATCAGTCAAAATGATAACCCACAGGAGATCTAAAAATAAAAATAAAATTAGTATTGAATGTAGGAAATGAGAATAGATAAGGAAAGTAGCCAGGGTGTGAGTTAATATCTCATCTTTTATATCAAGGAGTCTGTAAATATCGTTTAAATAAATAAAGGCATAAGCCTATTATTTAAATTGATAGTGGTAAATCTGAGAGGGTTAAAAATAGAAGCAGATGGAGTTGGCCTCAGAAGGCGGAGAGAGTAGAAAAGGTATAATGGAGACTTTTGCTATTTATAAGCTCTTCTTTAGTTTTATTAAGAAAATATTTTACACTGCCTTTGAAACACTAATTTTGTAATAATTACTAAGAACCATCCCTCATCCCATTTCTGAGTTTCATCCTATTCTCACTCCAGATCTTATGTCTGTCCAATCTATGTCTTACCCCTTCTGACTCCATTACTGAGCTCAAAAGGAAAGCGTAGCTGATGTATCAGTGGCCCATCAAATTGACCAAATCATTTTGTTTCATGGATGACCAGTCATTTTATCCTCTCTGCCTCAAGTGTTTTCTTTTACAAAATCAGGGCATATGGTAAATAATATAAAGTCTTTTCTAGTTTTAATATTTCTTGAGACTCTCCGTGCACCTCTTGGGGAGAATGTAAATTAGCACAACCCTGTGGAAAACAATATGGCTGTTTCGCAGAGAGAACACCATATGATTCGGCAATTCCACTTCTGGATGTATTCAAAAGGATATGAAATCAGTACGTCAAAGAAGTATCTGCACTCCTGTGCTCATTGCAGCATTATTCACAATAGCCAACATATAGAATCAAACTAAGCATCCATCAGTGGATGAATGGGTAAAGAAAATATGCTATATATACATAGTGGAATACTATACAGCCATAAAAAAGAAGGAAATCCTATCATCTGCAACCACATGAATGAACTTAAAGGACATTATGTTAAGTGAAGTAGTCCAGGCACAGGAGGACAAATACTACACGATCTCACCTATATATGAAGTGTAAAAACGCTGAATGCATCAAAACAGAAAGGAAAATGATGGTTCCTTGAAAGCCAGGAAATGGGAAGAATTGGGGAGATGTTGGTCAAGGGACACAAAATTTCAGGTGGACAGGAGAAATCAGTTTAAGATATATATTGTAAATCGTTTCTGTGAATAACAACATGTTGTATATTTGAAGATAGCCTACAGAATAGATTTTCAGCTTCTTCACAAAAAAAAAGTATGTGAGGTAATGTATAATTAAGTTGCTTGATTTGGCTATTTCACAACATACACATATATCAAAATATCCCATTGTACACCATAAATATGTACAATTTCTGCTTGTCAATTACAAAAAAAAAAAAAATGTGTACACTGCATGTTTTTTCCGCACTAGCATATGAAGCTAAACATCCACAAGATGGCAGTCTAAGCCCAGTTCTAGGAAGAATCCACTTTTTTGCTTTTTAATTCTCCTAGTCTTGCTGGTAGAAATTATCACACAGCATAAAGAACTAAGGAAATTTTGAGTAAGGCCTTAGGCAGCACTCAGAAACCAGGCTTACTTCGTCTCCTACAACTTTAAAGCATTTGCTAAGCCTCTCTTACAGTATATGAATTGCCTTGCCACGAGTCTCAGCAGCCCGAATGTTTGCATACTTTCAAAAGAACACTCAGGAAACGTCCTATCTGAGGTTTGGACCTCTATCCAAAGTACTGGTGCAAGCTATGTCTTATAGACCCTCCCCGTTGGGGTGAGCAGGTCTTAAGTGACAAATCCACTCCAGCCTTCTGATCTCCCTAAGCCTTTGAATCCCTTCCACTGCAGTAAAGCAAGGGAGAGCAGCCACCTGCAGCTCCCTCACAGGGAGCCACCTTTTTATCCGCGTTTCAACCAACCAAATGGGTGGTTAGCGCCTTTCCTAACTCCCCAGGCTGCAACATTAAATGCAGAATTGCTGCTTGGTGGGCTCAAGTTAATAAATTCAGCCAGATCCGACTTTATGTTCTTCCCACCATTATCCCACTTTTAATGTCCATTCCACACGCATTCCCTGGATTTCTGCTTGTATACATTAGAAAACTCGAGTCATTGTTGTGAAGTATCGTGCACCTCCTCATGGGTCACACTTTCTACCTCATCTTTAGGGGCCTGATGGGACTTGAGTCTGGTTATGGGGCTAGAAGCAAAGAGGGGAGGGGAGGCTGGGTCCCGAGGAGGATTAGCCTTGTCTTGCTTGGAAACTGCCTCGGGGAGGCCATTACTGTTTACTCAGACGATGAAGGGTTGATTAACCCTCAGACACAGTTGGAAAGGCCAATATCGCTGGGGGTGGGGTGGAGGTGGAGGTGCTATTGCCACTAGGGATGGCGGTTCATCGGAATTCAGGAGCCCAATGACCGCAGCCTCATCAGATTCTCCCACACCTCTCCATCCCGACTTAAAAAAGCCATTCTTTACGACTCAATGCCCTCGCTTTAACAGTGGGCATCCTGAGAGGCTGGCTATGTTATTGTACATCAGCTCTTTGCATGATGAAAGCTCATTTGAGGTTCAGCAACTTCAGCTCTGTGATTACAGGAGACAAGATTCTTCTTCAGGGCGCACTTAGAAGCTCTTAGACTGTTTATGAGCCCATGGAACCAAGAATTGAAATCCACAAGCTCATCACTTTCTTCTCTCTTTGTTTGGTATAAACTGAAGGGGTACAGGCACAGTTGTGTTAATGGATAAACTGTCAAGTGGTAAAGTCCAGGCTTTTAGAGTAACCGGCATCTCATAATTTACACTGTACCCACTAAGTAGTTTTTTCTCTCACCCTCTCCTGCTTTCCTACCATTTTCTTTCAGCACTCTGTCCAGTGATGTCAGGAGCAAACACGTAGCATTGCTGTATTCCTTGTGTTTTCAAAAATGTTGGAAGGTATCACTTACAGGGTCACCAAATTTCTTGCTTCTTCTATGTGGTGAATTAGGAGTATCAGATATATTTATTTTCTGTACAACCATTCATACTATGGACTCTCTGTGCTCTCTGTATTATTAGAAGCAGAGTCTTTTGCATTTTTAGGTCTAAGCAGATTACACAGCCAATTCCAGAAACCCTAAATCCAGATAAGAAAATTCATCCTTAAAATTCTGTTTCTCTGGAACCACTTCTGGTACCAAAAGCTGCATTATTCAGGGTTCTCTAAAGAGACAGAATCTCTGCTTAGTGGGCCATTAATTGGTTCTGTAAAGAACCAACGGGCTTTACAAAAGGGGATTTGTTAGGGGTGAACTGGCTCACACTATCACAGTGGTGAAGTTTCACTTAGACTGACTTCAAGCTGGAGAACCAGAGAAGCAAATAGTGCGACTCAAAGCCAGTAGTGTGGGTCAGTCCATGTCCTAAGCCTCAGAACCAAGGGAAGCCGAGAGTGCAGAAGTCAGGACTGAGACCACTTCCCTACTCCAACCCAGAGGCTGCTGGTGCAAGTCCCAGAGTCCAAAAGCTGAAGGAGAACCTAGAATCTGATGTTCAAAGGCAGGAAGAGGAAAAGCATCCTGCTCCAGAAGGGAGAGAAGGAGATAACTTTTCTGCTTATTTGCCTCAGCAGGGCTCCCTGATGACTGGATGGTGCCCACTCACACTGAGGGTGGATCTTCCTCTCGCAGGCCACTGACTCACTCACCAATCTCCCGTGGAAGTACCCTCACAGACACACCCAGAAACAATGCTTCATCAGCCATCTAGGCATCCCTCGAGCCAGTCAAGGAGACAGCTAAAATTAACCATCACAGTGTCTTTAACTGACATCTCTTGTGAAGTCTGGCGACTTTCTGAAAGAGAAAGAGCATATATGAAAGTTTCAGCTTAGCTTATAAATGCTACATTTACAGATGTCCACATCAGCATAGCATTTTACCAGTTTTCCCAAGTGAGTGCTCATGAAGACATGGCCAATGTGCAGGAGGGTACCTTGAGGCCAAGATAGGCATGCCAGCGCAGAGTCTTTTAAATCATCCCTTGTTAACTCAGTCAATATATACGTTATGAGTGCCTGAAGTCTGCCAGGCTCCATGCCAGACAGACTACACAGTCAAGAACGATACAACGAGGTCACTGTTTCTCACCGCTTGCATTCTTACTGCTGCGAAATAGACATGGTGGCTACAATCTGAAGGATGAGTTGGGGGACAGGTGTGGGAACAGACAGATGATTTGGAGCCTGTTGTAATAGTTCACCCATGAGATGATGGAAATGGAGAGCAGCAGAAAGATTCACCTTAATTACCACTCTTCCCAACTTCATAGCTCATGTCTACACACATACACACACAACATCCTCCACCAGTGCTGTTGTGTAGTTAATGGCTCCCTTCAATACGATCTCATAACAAACTGTATCCCTGTGCTAGGCTATCAGCACGTAGAAAGCAAGAAATTCATAATTATTACAATGGCAAAGAATACAGCAATCATAATATGATCATTGGACGTTTACCATGATCCAAGCATTACATGCTTCCTTCATATAATCTTAGAAAAACACTCTTACGAAATAGATGCTATTTCCTCAACATTACAGGTCTTCCAATACTTTGTAGCTGGCTGGAATTCCATGCCAACGGGTCTTATCTTGTGAGATGCCATGGACATGGGGCCTGTGGGTTGTTGCTGCTCAGCCCCTGGATTCAGACTCTTTCCTAGGAGTATGTGCAGGAATTCAACCTTCCACTGCAGCTACTTTTGCCAGAAAGCCCAAGTGTCTAAGGCTCCAGGGTCTTCATGCATGCCTGAGGGGCTGCTCTGCCATGACTCCACATAGCTCTCTCTGTCAGACTGAAGACTGAAGGAGTGGGTGGAGTGGGTGCACTCCACCTGAGATCGCCTCACCTGAGGGTTGCAAATATCTGTGGGAGAAGAGTTGTTCTGTCACTCATCCACTCGACACTTTCCCGGGCAGAGAAGGATCCCCAGGCTCCAAATTGCTCCCAGGGGAGCCATTGTCCTGTCTTGCTTTTTTTTCGTTCTTCATGGGTCAGTTTGTTTCCTTGATTAGTCCCAGTGCAAGTACCTGATGTTTCAGTTGAAGGCGTTGCATTTACTCACCCCCTCTCTTCCTCTCCGTGAGAGCCATGCACACTAGCTGCTTCTAATCGGCCATCTATCAGCTTATTCTTCTTGATGCTATCATCAACAGCTTTGTTTTCTCAATTTATTTTTCAGATAGTTCATTGTTAGTGTACAGAAGCATAACTGATTTTTGTGTGTTGATTTTGTATCCGGCAGCTTTACTGAATTTGTATATTAGTTTCAAGTCTTCAGGGTTTCCTATCTATATGAGTATGTCATCTGCAAGCAGAAACAGTTTTACTTCTTCCCTTCCAATCTGGGTGCCTTTTACTTCTTTTAATCGCCTAATTGCTCTGGCTAGAATTTCCAAGATTATTTTGTTTTAGTTTGGGTGTATGTGTGCAGGTTTGTTAAACAGGTATACAGAGTAACGCTGAGATTTGGGATGTGAACGATCCCATCACCCAGGTAGTGAGCATAGTATCCAATCATTTCTCAACCATTTCCCTCTTCCTTTCCTCCCCCTCTAGTAGGCCCTCGTGTCTATTGCAATCTTTGTGTCTGTGAGTACCCACTGTTTAGCTCCTATTGATAAATGAGAACACGTGGTATTTGAATTTTTGTTCCTGTATTAATTAGCTAAGGATAATGGTCTCCAACTGCATCCATGTTGCTACAAAGGACATAATTTTGTTCTTTTTTATGACTGTGTAGTACTCCATGGAGTATATGTGCCATTTGTTGTTGTTTTTTTTTAATCCAATCCAGCATTGATTGCTGCCTAGGTTGATTCTCAGTCTTTGCTATTGTGACTAGTGCTGTGATGAACACACACGTCCATGTGTCTTTTTTGGTAGAATGTTATGTTTTCTTTTGAATATATACCTGGTAATGGAATTGCTGGGTCAAATGGTAGTTCTGTTTTAATTACTTTGAGAAATCTCCAAACTGCTTTCCATAGGGGCTGAACAAGTGTACTTGCCCACTATCAGTGTATGAGCATTCCCTTTTTTCTGAAACCTCACTAGCATCTGCTGTTCTTTGACTTTTTAATAATAGCCATTCTGACTTATTCGAGATGGTATTTCATCATAGTTTTGGTTTGCATTTCTCTGATGATTAGTGATCATCAGCAATTTTTCATGTTTGTTGGCCACTTCTGTGTCTTCTTTTGAGAAGTGTCTATTCATGTCTTTTGCCCACTTTTGGGCAAAGGTTATTTGTTTTTTGCTTGTGTAATTGTTTCAGTTCTTTGTAGATTCTGGATATTAGACCTTTTTTGGATGGAAAGTTTGCAAATACTTTTTTGCATTCTGTAGGTTGTCTATTTGTTCTGTTGATAGTTTCTTTTTCTGTGCAGGAATTCTTTAGTTTAATTAGGTTCCACTTGTCAATTTTTGTTTTTGTTGCCATTTGAGGACAACATTCCTTTTGAGGACTTAGTCAAAAATTCTTTCCCATGGTCAATATCCAGAATTATGTTTCCTAGATTGTCTTCTTAGATTCTTATACTTTGGGGTTTTACACTTTAATAGATTTTGAGTTAATTTTTGTATACAGTAAAAGATAGAAATTCAGTTTCATTCTTCTGCATATGGCAACTATTCCAGCATCATTTATTGAATAGGAAGTCTTTTCCCATTGCTTATTTTTGTCAACTCTGTGAAAGATAAGATGGCTGTAGATGTTCAGCTTTATTTCTGGGTTCTCTATTCTGTTCCATTGGTCTATATGTCTGTTTTTGTACCAGAACCATGCTGTTTTGGTTACTATAGCCATATAGTATAGTTAAGTTGGGTAATGTGATGCCTCTGGTTGTGTTCTTTCTTTCTTAGGTTTCCTTTGGCTCTGTTTTTGTTTTGTATGAATTTTAGAATAGTTTTTTTCTAATTGTAAGAAAATTGGTACTGGTTGTTTAATAAGAATAGCATTGAACCTATAGATTGTTTTAGACAGTATGATTATTTAAATGATATTGATTCGTCCAGTCCAAGAGGATGGCAAGCTTTCTCATTTGTTTTAGTTACATATTATTTCTTTTAGCAATGTTTTATGGTTCTCCTGGTAGAGAATTTTACTTCCTTAACTAGATGTATCCCTAGGTTCGATACTATTTTGAATGGAGGTGATGAAATAGGCACACCTTCGTCTTGTTCCTGATCTTAGAAGAAAAGCTTGCAGCTTTTGAGTATGATGTTAGGAGTGGACTTGTCATGTGTAACCTTTATTATGTTACATTCCTTCTATACCTAATTTGTTGAGAATTTTATGATAAAGGGATGTTGAATTTTGACAAATGCTTTTTCTGCCTCAATTGAGATAATCATGTAACCTTTATCTTTCATTCTTTTAATTTGGTATATCACCCATATTGATTTGTATATCTTACAACTACAAGGACAATCCTGTAATTATGTAATTCATCCATTCAACAAATATCTGTAGAGTACATTAATTTTTTATAGTTTATCATGGGTTTAATCCATCATAGGCCTCAAAAAATATCAATAGACGGTTTAGTGAATTCATATAATGAAAATGTACTATTTGCCTTCTTTTTACTGTCCTGATTATTGCCTTTCTTGCCTGTGTCTCACACATTTCACTATTAGATCATTCAGGCCAAGGAAATGATCTCAATTTGAGGTGAATAGAAAATAACAAGATATATCATTCTTTTCTTGGCAAGTGCCAGTTTATTTTGAAAATAATATATTCTGACCAAGTCAGTATTTTATTGGTCCTATATTTATAAACAGTCATTATATCTTTCAGTTAACCAATGTAGCTGTTCCATGTGATAACATATTTTTTTAAATAAACAGATCAAGCCTTAATGACACATTTTTGCTTTTGAATTCAATTTCTTTTCAAGTGGTGTGACACTATAGCAAAATTTTAAAAGTCCAATATACCCAGCACTTTGGGAGGCCAAGGCAGGCAGATTATGAGGTCAGGAGATTGAGACCATCTTGGCTAACACAGTAAAACCCTGTCTCTACTAAAGATACAAATAATTAGCCAGGCATTGTGACACGTGCCTGTAATCCCAACTACTTGGGAGGCTGAGGCAAGAGAATCACTTGAACCCAAGAGGTGGAGGTTGCAGTGAGCTGAGATTGAGCCACTGCACTCCAGCCTGGGTGACAGAGTGAGACTCTATCTCAGAAAAAAATAAATAAATAATATATAACTACATTTGGAAACTCTCAACCAAATTTAAAATGATTTTAAATAATCTACTCATAAAGTAGCCTGGTATGCAGTTAATCTATTAATGTTGATAGCTTTTTTATATGCAAACAATATCCAATTATGAGATATAGTGCTATTTATAATGGAAATTAATTAACAAACTTATGCAGGTTGTATACCACTAAAACATTAAAACACTACTGAAGTATTTAAAAGGATACTTGAATAAGTACATAGATTCAAATGCGTAATAGTGAAATCGTTTCCCATTATTGGATAGGAAACTTCAACAACACAAAGATGTCAGTTCTTTCTTAATAAGACACTCCATATATTTTCAATAAACATACTAACAGAATTTTGTGTGTCGTGTCTGGGAATGTTGTAAACAGGACAGGAATTGAGGGAGCTAGAACAGATGATTCCAAATTGTAAAGGAAAAAGTAAACATGCACTAGTATCCAGAAAGCATACGAAAAAGATGCATAATGAGAAGGTACAAGTTACGTTAAATCTTAAAGTGTACTCTGAAGTTGGTAGCTACTTAAACATGAATAGATTGATGTAATTTAATGGAAAATATAGAAATAGAGTCACATGTGACAAATATGGAAATTCACTAATGTGGTAGAAGAAATTCATTATTTATGACTAACTTGGATTAAAATACATGGCTACCGATCTGAAGAAAACATTTTCTGCAGAAATATTGAGTTTTCAGATGGATCAAAGATTTAAAGTAAAAAAAGAAAAGGAGAAAACACTGGGAGAAAATAGAAAAGAATTTTTTTAAATAGGAATGAGAGAAACCTAAAATAAAATATACAAAAGTTCTTAAAAATGCTAAGATGACTGTGTAAAATTTCAAATATGTATTGGTGAAAAATAATATAAATGAAGGTTAAAAAGTAGGAAACAAATGGGAAAAAGTATTTGTACCACAAATATAAGGCAAACCAATACTTCCTTTTATATGGATGACAGTGATGCAGGAGAGATCTTAGAGTTCAATACAAAGATTTGCTGTTTTGTAGAAAAACAGACAAAGCCCTGACAAGAACATAACAGTGATGTTAAACAGTTCAAGAACAGTTCAATTCCAGGCAAAATAAAAATGTAATAATGTTATATAAGGATACGAGTTTTTGGAAAAATGTGCCTCAATTTTATCTGCTGTATTAATGATTACAAATTTTTCAGAGGTGAATGTGGCAATGGCCTTCAAAACTTGTCCATTCTACGCCTGGTAACTGGTCCTAGAGATAAACCCATATGACTCTTCCATAAATATGAAGTCATTTGAGAAAATATGTAAAAGTCTAAAAATATCCAAAATATCCTTCAGTGTGACACTGGATAAGTGAATTAGACTTCAATTGTACAAATGAAATATATGCAGCTACTTGAAAAATGAGGTCCATCTGCCGGGCGCGATGACTCAAGCCTGTAACCCCAGCACTTTGGGAGGCCGAGGCGGGTGGATCACGAGGTCAAGAGATCGAGACCATCCTGGTCAACATGGTGAAACCCCGTCTCTACTAAAAATATAAAAAATTAGCTGGGCATGGTGGTGCGCACCTGTAATCCCAGCTACTCGGGAGGCTGAGGCAGGAGAATTGCCTGAACCCAGGAGGCGGAGGTTGCGGTGAGCCGAGATCGCGCCATTGCACTCCAGCCTGGGCAACAAGAGCGAAACTCCGTCTCAAAAAATAAATAAATAAATAAACAAACAAACAAGCCAATAAATAAATTTATTTATTTATTTATTTTTAAAATGAGGTCTATCAAAATGTACAGGCATGGAGCAATCTTCAAGAAAACACAAGTCAAAAATAGTATCGAATAGTGAATATCGTGTGTTATTACTGTGCAAAAAAAGTGTATACATACAAGTGTGTCTATGCATAGAATGTCTCTGGTAGGATTTACAAAAAGCATAACAGGAATTGACTGAGAACGAGAGTGGGATATAGGGCACTGGGTGGAAACAAAACTTACCTTGGACTGTGTTCACTTTTATACCCTTTTTTGTTTATTTGTTTTGTTTTTTTTGTTTGTTTTTTTGTTTGTTTTTTTTTTTTTTTTTTTTGAGACGGAGTTTCGCTCTTGTTGCCCAGGCTGGAGTGCAATGGCGCGATCTTGGCTCACCGCAACCTCCGCCTCCTGGGTTCAGGCAATTCTCCCGCCTCAGCCTCCCAAGTAGCTGGGATTACAGACACGCACCACCATGCCCAGCTAATTTTTTGTATCTTCAGTAGAGACGGGGTTTCACCATTTTGACCAGGTTGGTCTTGATCTCATGACCTCGTGATCCACCCGCCTCGGCCTCCCAAAGTGCTGGGATTACAGGCTTGAGCCACCGTGCCCGGCCCACTTTTATACCCTTTTAATGCTTGTCCTCTATATGGATTACTTCTCCTTGGACAAGCAGTGCAACAGTTTTAATTCGTCAATGAATGGGAAGCTAGTTAATTCAGAACTAGCTCTGCGGACTGGAAAGTCTAATAGAAATGGTTGTCTTCTAAGTGTTGAAGTGCTCACTTGTTGCAGCAGGTGGCAGTACTCTCCACGATTTGACTTTATCACTGGGCCCTGGAGAAATGTGGAAAAGGGGGATTAAACAAGCACTCTGAAAATAATTGGAAACTGAGGCCTTGTGCTTTAGGCCTTCGGGTCTAAAGGGACCAGTTGAAATATTCTAGATCTATTACTTGGTTTTTGGAGTTTTATGCTGAAAGGAAACTTGGTGACCCTTATATCCAAGAACCTGGTTTATTCTCAAATATTTGAGGCCAAAGGAGAAAAGTGAATTAGCTGATTATCTAGCAGGTACTTTGTGGCAGATCCAGGCAGAACCCAGGCCTCTCAATTGTTTTTGGCAAAAAAAAAGATAGTGTGACTGACGTTGCCAATTAACTCGATTCTTGCTTCTTTAAATTTCAGTTTTCATCCATTTGACTCTGCCCTCGTATTGCAGAAAGCATCATGCTAGTTTCTACATACCCACAATTTTGCGGCCTGTACAAGCCTTTCCCTGTAGCCATTTATGAAACATAGCTCCTTTCCTACTTTCCCCTTTAAAACAATTCAGTGTCTTATTTGCGTGGTTCTCATTATATTAGCTTTATGGTGCTCAATCTTGTGGGATCGTTTTTTTCTCTTGTGCTAAATATTAGTCTAACTGATTATTCCTCTGTGCGTGTGATTTCCTCCACTTCTTAGGTTGCTGAGAAACTACTCCCTCTTTGTTTTATCACATTGTTTATGGCGATTTTTGCTTTCTCACAGCACAGGTCAATTGCACAGTGGCATTGTTAGGACCCCTGTCCATATTCAGCTAGGGTCGAGGCTCAGGAGGAAAGTTTTCTCTTTATGCACTGCTTTTTCTGTCTTACTGTAGTGTGACTGAGGTCTGGGGAGAATGGGGGTCAGTGTCTAGCTCACTGGCACCGTTAATCTCAGCTTCTACCCAATGCTGAAACAATCAGGAAGAAGGTGGGGGAATAGCCAGCTCCTGCCTCCACCTGCCTCTCACCCTCTCTGGTTTCTTCCTACTCCAGTTAAAGGAGGCAGCAGAGGCCAGGGAGTGTGACACAGGCTACGGAGGGAGGGTGGCTTGATGAGGCAGTGGCCATAATTGTGCTGTTTGTCCAGCCCTATATTCTTGGAATTGCTTCAGTCCAACCCTTGCCTCCCGAGCTCTCTGACATCCTCCGGGTTAGGTCTAGAGGAGTGAGGCACATCTGTCTCATCAGCCCACAAAACCATGTGAGAGTCAGAACACATACATGTTAGCCTCTGTTCTCCCACATATTCCATGTGTTATTGGGGCCAAGAGAGTGGGTTAAGTTGGTCACCGGGTCACTGGGTGGTAACAAGTTAAGAATTAGCTAATTCCTCATGTGTAAAATGTAGGCTTGGATTACATCAGAGTTTTTGAACTGGCACAAATATAAGAATCATCTAGAGCCTTTATTTAAAAACGTAGATTCCAGTATCTCTCCCTTGGAAATTCTTATTCAGAAAATCTGGAGTGAGGTCCAAATTTTATGTGCTTTTAACAAGAGACCCTCAGGGCCAGGCGCGGTGGATCACGCCTGTAATCCCTGCACTTTGGGAGGCCGAGGCGGGTGGATCACGAGGTCAACAGATCGAGACCATCCTGGTCAACATGGTGAAACCCCGTCTCTACTAAAAATACAAAAAATGAGCTGGGCATGGTGGTGCGTGCCTGTAATCCCAGCTACTCGGGAGGCTGAGGCAGGAGAATTGCCTGAACCCAGGAGGCGGAGGTTGCGGTGAGCCGAGATCGCGCCATTGCACTCCAGCCTGGGTAACAAGAGCGAAACTCCGTCTCAAAAAAAAAAAGCAAGAGACCCTCAATGTTTCCTATTATCAGAAGTGTCTGAAGATTTTTTTAAATTCCCCAAACCTTCAACTTTACGATAAATTACTTTGGCCATTGTTCTCTTCTGCCTGTTGGGTTCTGCCTATTTAGCAGTGCTCTTCCTCCACTCAGCGTTTCGCATCAGAATCACGTGTGGGCTTTAAACACATGCCTGCTGTTTCCCAACTCCAGCTAAAATTCACCGACTGACAAACAGCATCTGCTCTTCAATGCTACTGCTATAATGGATTTTGGGGTTTTTTTTTTTTTTGGCCCCTTAGCATCCACTCTCCAACCTGCTCCACCTGCTCTTTGCTGAAGAAGGTAAACCGTTTAAAAATTTTGATATAATTTTATTTTAAGTTCCGGGATACACGTGCAGGATGTGCAGGTTTGTTACACAGGTAAATGTGTACCATGGTGGTTTGCTGCACCCGTCAACCCATCACCTAGGTATTAAGCCCCAAATTCATTAGCTATGTATCCTGTTGCTCTGTCTCCCCCCACCCCCCTTACAGCCCAAGTGTGATTTGTTCCCTGTGTCCATGTGTTACTGGAGAAGGTGAACTTTAATGACGCATTAAAGAGATTCTTTGCCCTCTCACTTCCAGCTGGGTTTAGCCAATGGGAGGCATCAACAAGGGAGTAGAGAATGGGAGAAGAACAACTTTGGAAGGAGGAACGACCCCTTCACCTCCTGATGACTTACCCGATCACTGTATGTTACCTACAACATACAGTGTAGCTCTGCTACATCCCACAGCCTTGTCAAGGGCCCCTCCTTCATTATTTGAGCTGATATTTCAGGGTTGCCTCAGGCCCAGGTTTGGCAATGGCTCCCGTGCTGTTTCTAGTCCCAAGTTACTGTACTGGCCTTTGTAGATTGCCACTAACTTTCCCAAGCCTGTGTAAATAGTCCCTCTGTTAAACTTTTCCTTAATTTCCCCATTTGGGAATGTCATCGCTTTGCTTTCAGGACTCAGATGAGAACAATGATTTACTTTATCTCTTTCATATGTGCTGTCCATACATTGAGGGGTTTCTTATTTCTTATTTAAAATAATAGAATGATAGGAACAGTAATGATAGAATTCTAGATATTGGAAGGTCTTTCAATTATGTCTACTCCAGCTTACCCCCAAATGCTGGACCTTGGCATGAAAGAACTCTGCTTCTTTCTGCTTCACCACTACTTTTTAAACAAGATCTGGTGCATTCAGGTTGTTACAGCTCTGGACCATCACAACTTTTCTTTTCTTTTCTTTTCTTTTTTTTTTTTGAGACAAAGTTTTGCTCTTGTTACCCAGGCTGGAGTGCAATGACGCGATCTCAGCTCACCGCAACCTCCGCTTCCTGGGTTCAGGCAATTCTCCTACCTCAGCCTCCCGAGTAGCTGGGATTACAGGCAAGCGCCATCATGCCCGGCTAATTTTTTGTATTTTTAGTAGAGACGGAGTTTCACCATGTTGACCAGGATGGTCTCGATCTCTTGACCTCATGATCCACCCACCTCGGCCTCCCAAAGTGCTGGGGTTACAGGGGTGAGCCACCGCGCCCGGCCCACAACTTTTCAAATATTTGCTGGCAATGAAGGTTTTCTTCTTTCAGCTAAATGTTATCAGTTCCTTCAACAATTCCTCAAGTAGCATAGTTTCTAGATTCTTCTTTGTTTAGCCATTGGATACATTTCTTTGAGTGCATTCTGTTTTGTCAATGTCATTGCTTCCTTTTTAAAGAAATATTTGCAAATAAGCCAAATATGAACCAGGGTCTCACCCAGCTGGAGAAGAAGCCAGTCTTCCCTGACTGGAATAAACCAAAGACACCGGCTGTCAAATGGAGCAGCTGACTTGAAGGACAAGGATTAGCTTTGGAAGGAGACAAAACTCGTGCCTGGGGAGGCAGGAATTCCTGCTGAAGGAGGAAGCACGCATTTCCACTGGGCCTCTTCGCATGTCATGGTTCCACTTTTGAATCTATATCTCACTTTTTCTTTTGTACTTCCAATTTTTTGGCCAGAAAACAACTTGATCATTCATGTGAAATGATTAACACAGACCCTGTAGCAGCCACAAGTCTTTGAGCGCTGCGCTCCCCTAAGGCCACAAAATCACAGAATTTATCACGACCACGAACCTTAGATTATCTGATTCAGGTAAACCTGAAGGCACAAAGGGTGAGCTCTTTTCCAAAAATTACATAGCAATTGACTGGTAGAGACAGGATTAGAACCTGAATCTCTTGCTTCTCTATCATCCTGTCTCTCTCTTTGGTTAATGTACTCCATTCTTTTACCACAGATTTCAAAACTGAAATGAAGACATTCATACTGTTAGTTCCAAAGCATCCAAGTCACACAGAGGCAGCGTCTGAGTTGCACAATTGCATTGAAAGTATTGGGAAAAGGTAGGTATGAGCACATCACATTGACACAACCTCAGAGGTGAAGCAAACCATCATTTTATTTAGAGGGTCAACTGCCCATCATTTGCCTATGAGTCTAAACCTTATAGGATATAAATATTTTCAATTTGACAGTTTAAAGGTGATTTACTACAGACATACGCAAAGCACTCAATTGTATGTAACTCCTGTGACTCCCATTTTAAGCCATTGGACGAAATAATTTCATTATGGAAATGCTGTGGAAGGAAACTTTCCTAACCAGAGTATCGAAAAGAAGGCTCACGTTGTCAGAATTCTGAGTTTAAATCTCCAGTTCCTCACCAACTTAAAACTGTACAATGTAGAGCTGCATGAGACTTCTGGAATAACCTAGCTCAATAAAATATAGACCCAGAAAGTATTCAATTTACAAACCTACAGCATTCACATCTTAATTCTATGCTGTTTTGAAGCACTGCACTTATTTCCTGGATGACTGTGCCTTCTTTGTTTAACTGGTGCTCAGAACACGGCATCAGATATTTCCATGTAGCATTTAGTACGATTACACCGACATGCAAGGTAAATATCTCCTTTGGTAAATAAGAGAAGGGGAGTGACAGAAATGTTGTCTTAAAAGTCTGCTATTAATCATAATGGATGCCTAGCAAAAATAGATTTAAAGGACTTACACATAAACAAAATGTAGAGAAATACTGATGACTTCTAACAAGCTGGTAGGAAAAGGTGGTCACGTTTGAAAGGCATCCACTATTTTGAGCTGTACTCCAAGAGAGATTCTGACAGTAAGAGAACTCTTAGTAGTAACTGATAGGAAATGACCTTGAAAGTCAAAGATACCACTTCCAATCAGCTGAATTTCAAGACTCTGGCAGATCAACAGGGCAAAATCGACAGGGCAGATGCAATCAAAATTACAGCAGATGTCGTTGAGAGTGGCCGAACCTCTGGCACCTCAAATAATCCCAAACTGAGCGAGCTCATGCAACTCCAGGTGGCTGAATGCCTCCCACGGGCAAATCACTGTGATATCTGCAAGAGATGGAAGAAGAGCGTGTAAGCCAACCTCTCCCCAAAGAGAGCCTCTACACAGAAAGTTGCCCTTCAAGCAGACACACCTCACTCCTCTCTCCTGCTCACTGTCCTCTGACTGGGAAGTCACCTACAATGGCCCTGCAGCCCAGGAAGGATCAGACCAATTGCTTAATTGTTGCGCCAGGCATCTCTGTTGGTTTCATTCTGCTTCCTCTTTGGGGAGGTGATCCACAGCTTTTGACTGAGGGTTTCCCTGTGGGGTCCAGCCCACTGATCACACAGAGTCTCGCCTAAGCACAACCACTAAGGAGGAAGCAGAAGTGGAATTCTAGTCAGGCCAAGGGTTAAAATGAAAAGGAGGAGTGCTTTGAATCCCCGTGGCCTAGGTATTCATAGTCTTCCCTACCAATCTAGATCGGTCCCTTCTCTAATTGTTCTTCTGCTCCTTTACATCTTGAGTTGCCTATACACAATCACATATTGAGAAATAATCGCAAGGCATCTTTTAGTCCAGCTTCTTGTTTTAGACAATAAGATAGTACTATCCCTGAGTTACAAAGAAGCTTGCTGACACCCAGAAAGATGGAATAATTAGCAAAACCCACATAGTTGTAGAGATAAACGACTGGAACGAGGTCTCTGCTCAGTATAAACCTCTTTACATTATTCCGAATGCACAGTCAGAGTCAAGCGTATCTTCCAGATCCCAAAGCAAATTGGCTGGTCTTGTATGCACCTTGCCAAAATATGAAAGCAGTTAGTCTAGAAGACTAGCAAATATACTATTAATGTGGCTGGAAAATTCATTCGAGATGCCAGGAGTGGTATTAGGCTGCAGAAAGAGACACTGAGGATTACCTGGGAAGGACACTGATTACTGCAAGTGCTGCTATTTATCAAAGGCATGTTGGATGATTTCAAAATATGTCCACACAAAAGCCTGTATATGAATATTTAGGGCCATTTTATTCATTCTTGCCAAAGCTTGGAAGCAACCAAGATACCTTTCAATAGGATAAAGAACTGTGTACATCTCTACAATGAAGTATCATTCAGTGATTTAGAAAACTGAGCTATCAAGCCATATAAAAACATGAAGAAACCTTAAATGAATATTGTTAAATGAAAGAAGCTAGTCCAGAAAAGCTATATACTGTATGATTCTAACTATATGAGATTCTAGAAAAGGCAACACTATAGAGACAGTAAAAAGGTTAGTGAATGTCAGCAGTTTTGAGAGAGAGAAGGATGACTACGTGGAGCATCGGGCAGCGAAACTATTCCGTATAATACGGTATGGACTATAGTACATACTATAATGGTGGGTACATGGTGTGACGCATTCATCAAAACCCTTAGAACTTTACAACACAAAGGATAAACCCTAATATAAGCTATGGACTTATTAATATACTGCATCAATATTGGCTCATCAAATATAGTCACACTAATGTTAATGATAGAGGCCACTGTGTAAAAGGGGAGGGAGGTGGCAGAGAAGACATATAGGAACTCTGTACTTTCTGCTTAATTTTTTGGAAAATCTTAAACTTCTCCAAAAAATAAAGTCTATTAATGTTTTTAAAAAATACACAGTAATTGCATTCATTGTATAATAAAAAGACACGGCAGCTAGTTTTAAAAGCTATACTGCAGGCATTCAGTGTGTGGGCTCCTCCTCTGGTTGCTAGAGGATGTGTAAGAAGAAGTCGGTAAGGAAGTGGTCTGCGCGGTAGAGTGGGGAGATGTCCAGACCTCACCCTTATTTCCAATAGTTCACCCTGCAGCCAGACAAAAGATTGTCAATTCCTCTATGTCCCAGATTTCTCTCCTGAAACATGAAGTTGGGCTAGGTGAATTAGGACATGCTTTCTACCATAAAAGCCTGTAATTCATCATTATATGCCCTCAAAGACTGTTTAACAAAACAAGAGGATTTATGATACTTTGGGCCTGCCCCGATTTCTTTTAGGGTTTTTATATCTGAGCACACATGTACTTATTTACGAGGGTAAATTAAATCCCCACATTTTTATGTCCTCACAGATCTTCTGCCTTTGGTATTTCTCATAATTTTTAACTCCTCCTTGAGGCTTGAAGTGTATAAAAAGGCAGAACTCCCAGTGCCAAGTTCTCACTTAACTCAGTGGACGGCTTACCTGTTCCGAGCCCCTCCATTCCTGGAATGTCATCTCCAAACCTGTGGAAGAAAATAAAGAGGAAATTAGCTGAGATTAGGGCAAAAGAATTTTGGGGTTACTCGCATGTAGAGTTTCTTGATTCAAGGGGGAAGAAGGGGACATTTAAGTGTTTGTGTTTGAGAGACTCCTTTTGTGTGCACTGAACTGGAGCAAAGAAAATGTCACTCAGGCAGTTTTGGTGTATCCCAGTGGAGAGGTATTTCTCTCCTGCAGGAACTTAACCTAAAACAATTAAGAGTCAGAAAAAAATAATCAACTTAATTAAGTTTCACTTTTTATAATAATAACTGAAATGAGAAAGCAATACAAAAGGCAATAAAAATGATGAATTCATCCACTTGTTTACTTGTTCAAAATCATTAACTAAGCATCTACTATATACTAGACATTTTATTAGTCACAGAGAGTTAAGAAAAAAACACAAAATTTCTGAGTGGTCTTAGTCTCAGAAAATAGATACAAATAAATAAATATAAGATAATGTAAGTTAAGATAGCTGAAGATACAAAATGCAACATGAAAGTAATGATAAAGTTTGTTAAAGAGAGACAATGGGCCAGGCACGGTGGCTCACGCCTGTTATTCCAGCGCTTTGGGAGGCCAAAGCGGGCGGAATCACCTGAGGTCAAGAGTCTGTGACCAGCCTGGCCAACATAGTGAAAGCCCATCTCTACTAAAAATACAAAAAATTAGCTGGGTGTGTTGGCGGACACCTGTAATCCCAGCTATTTGGGAGGCTGAGGCAGGGTGAATTGTTTGAATCCAGGACGCAGAGGTTGCAATGAGCCAAAATGGCATCACTATACTCCAGCCTGGGAGACAGAGCAAGACTCCGTCTCAAAAAAGAAAAAAGAAAATAGAGAGAGAGTCAGTGGTAGCTTCAAAAAGAAATTAGCATATGAGTTGTGTGTGTTGAAAAATGAATAGGATGTTGCCAAGGAGAGGAAGAGGAAAATGAAGAACTGAGGATATAAACTAGGCAGACGTAAATATAAGCTGTATTTTCTGGAAACGGTCAGTGGTTTAGTGTTACAGATTAAAGCAGAGGTTATGTCAGTAAAGAGGAGTGGTCATAAAAGGCCTGGAAGGCAAAGTCGAAGTTTACTGTAGTAAAAGCCTCCATTTGCCATGCTAATTTCTGCCACAAACCCGGAAGTTGAGGAGGAAAGAATTCCAGGAATAAAAACACAATTCATCAAAGATCGAATGACAGAGGAAAAGAGAGGATGGGGTGGACATTTTTGTAAGGCTGTTTAATACGGTGAGCACTAGTTTCTCAAACAAAAGCCATCATGTGGGGAAAAGAAAGTAACAGAAAGTTTTTCTTTTCATTTTGGTCTTACCCTTTCACACCTTTCTTTGGAGGTTTACTCTTGAATTGGCGAGTCTGCCTCTGCTTGAACTTGGGAGGGCCTTTGCGTGGGGTGGTAGGACCCTGGGTTGAAGCTGGAGCAGCCAGAACAGTGTTGTCACTCATTTTAACAGCCCCCGGGCACCTGATGTTTCCCTTTCAGCCTCCTTAGACAGCGAGAGAAAAAAAAAGATCCTTCAAGTCATGGAGACCACTGGTTATTAGATCTTTATTTTAGGCTGGAGAAGAAAAGTACTTCAATAAGAAACCTCAGTATTTTGTGTTGACACAAAAGAGAAGTTATCATCTTCTCAAAGGATCTTTTAAAAAACAGAGTATAAATCAATGTAGGCACCCAATGTAATGGAGTGTAAACTTACACTCTGCTACATTACTTACACAATCTAGTAGTTGCGTAAATGGACAATAGGTTTTAAAATGTAAAAATCTAAGTAAATATGCTGTTCCAATAGATCTACCACTGAAAAAAATCAAAAATTAAACTAAAGCTTCACATTGGGCATAAAAAAATTAAAATGAAAATCAAAAAAATAAATAAATAAAATAGAGCAGCCACGAGTGTTCTATGTGGATTTACTGTGATGCTGTATCTCTCTGTGACTACCAGTTCCACCAGTTATAAAGAGAGGAAAATACACTCAGTGATCTCTGTAGTCTTATAGCACCTGCAATCTCTTTAAGCTTTTCCTATTCCTCCATCCAGCTGTAAAATAACCTGGCTCTGAATGTTTCTTGAGTATTTTTCATGGCCTATTTTTAATAGTCCTTAAAGTCCTTATAGTCTAAGATAGGATTATTTTAATTCTTGTGTGAACCAGAAACTTTTCTCTTAGTTCTGGGAGATGACAATGTAGTCTGATGACAAAGTAATCAGAGGACCCCTGAAGCAGGGATGACAATGTCTTAGTTCTGGGAGACGACAGTGTCGTCAGAGGACCCCTGAAGCAGGGATGACAATGTCTTAGTTCTGGGAGACGACAGTGTCGTCAGAGGACCCCTGAAGCGGGGATACCAACACCCGTGAACATATTCAATATGTCTTAATACACAGCACATGGAGAAGGTAATGCAGGATGATTGAGTGATACGTTTGTGCTTTTCAGCTCTACATTCTTCACCCCACTTTTTCACAGATCTTTGATGCTTTCTTCTATCTATACATAGGACCTATCCAGTATGGTTTCTCAGACTTTAATTTGGCTACAGAAATGCACATTGCCATTCTTCAAATACAAATCAAAGAAAATTATTGAAAAAGATAAATTTTAAAAATCGTGTCATTTTGGATGATGTTATTTTCTTTCTTGTTTTCTTTCATAAGAGTTAACAAAACTTGCTCTCAGAAGGAAGATCTGAGCAGCCAAGATCAGTGCTGTGCTGAGTGGACACCAGTAACTAACACATCCCAGCCCTGCCAAAGTCACAGAAGGCAGCTAGAGAATTTCTCTCAGATGAAGGTTTTTTAACTATTCAGGATTTTCAAGATAGAAGAAATTACAAACTTTCTTTTCTCTCACCAGAAGAACTATTAGGGTTAGAATTGCCAGATTAAGCAAAAAGAAAAAAAGAAAGGAAGAAAGAGAAGAGAAAGAAAGAAAGGAAGGAGGAAAGGAAGGAAGGAAGGAGGGAAGGAAGGAAGGAAGGAAGGAAGGAAGGAAGGAAGGAAGGAAGGAAGGGAAGACATCCAGTTCCATTTGAATTTCAAAGAAATAATTTGTTTAGTAAATTATACTCAGCAATTTCATGGTACATATTTATACTTTAAAAATCATTTTTTTCAGGAATTCAAATTTAACTGGCATCCTCCATTTTATCTGGCAGCCCTAATAAGATCCAATTATGTTGGATACAGAGTTTTCTCGTGTAAGGGCCTAAAGTGGCCCTAATTGGTTAAATTGCTCTTTGGTGGTAACCCGGTATAGAGTATACTCTTTAGACTCAAACTGATGTAGCTTTAGTTTCCCACTCCACAAAACTGGCTCCGTGACTTAGGATAAGTTTCACAATCCTCTGTGGGTCTTATTCCATCTATAAAATGAATCAAAGAATACCTTTGTTTTAGTGTTATGGGAAAATTTTAAGAAGACAGTACAAGTAGAGTGGCACAAAGTGTTCAGAAAGAACAAATATATGCTAGACCTTCCGAGAGAAAAGAAAGCCACACAAACAAATCTGTGGTATGACGCTTGTTCACCTGGACTCTGCACCTCCTTCCTCTGGGCCAACTGCGCAAGAGCCCTTGCCGTGCACCAGAGGGGCAACTGTCATCCACACTTGCTGGGTAATCCTCTGCTTCCTTCAAATGCCCCAACTGTTAAATTATTTCTGGGCTTAAAATTCTGTCTGAAGAAGCCTTCCTTGAATCCCTCTGACCACCTAACAGCAACCCCAAAGAATTTAAAAACCACACGCGACATCCATATTCTCCTGATGATACATCCCCTTTTTTCTTTCAAGTTTCTTCTGCATGTTTACATAATGTTGAAGTTACCCCTCTGGGCTTAGTGCTCACGTCTAAGTTTGATGCGTTATATGAGAGAATCCTCCTCAGAAAGAGTTACATAACAGTTACAAAGTTAATCCCTCGACCCTAATGGTGCTCAGGATTTGCACTAGGTAACCCGAGCAGTCGCTAATCCCTATGCAGTTTCCGTCATAGATTTACCCTCCAATTCCCTCTGCAAAACCTTTACGAAGGGTAGAACAACCACAACCTTTTCCTGCACTGGAAGCCAGTCCTGTTGCCCACAAACACCGCTGAAAGCTAACCTCATCCTGACCGCACGTTTCTAGAAATTCCAAGGGCACCTGGAGCTGAATAATCCTAAATGTATTATCAGATGTGATTTTAGCTGAAAGCAGTTTCACATTTTTTCCTCCAAAATAGTCAGGCAACTTATTCCTTGGCAAGGCAGAACATTTTACTGTTTTTAAAGCAATGCTAGTCCTTCCGCTTCTGAAGATTACAGACTGTTTATCTGCAGAATAAGTGGATGCAGCAAAGTAGTATTTCAAGGCATACTTTTGTAGGGATCTGGGGTTAGGGTCAACTTAGCAAAGTTAAAGATCAGTATAAAGCAGCAAATCAGGGCCGGGCACGGTGGCTCACGCCTGTAATCCCAGCACTTTGGGAGGCTGAGGCGGGTGGATCACGAGGTCAAGGGATCGAGACCATCCTGGTCAACATGGTGAAACCCGCCTCTACTAAAAATACAAAAAATTAGCTGGGCATGGTGGTGCGTGCCTGTAATCCCAGCTACTTAGGAGGCTGAGGCAGGAGAATTGCCTGAACCCAGGAGGTGGAGGTTGCGGTGAGCCGAGATCGCGCCATTGCACTCCAGCCTGGGTAACAAGAGCTAAACTCTGTCTCAAAAAAAGAAAAAAAAAAAGCAGCAAATCATCTTCTGTTGCTTTATACAGCAAAGGCCAGCTGTATACAATGACGGGATGATCCTTCATAAATTCCAGCTAAAGAAAAGCAGTTTTAGATCCCTGAGGCAGCCTCTCTGATGCTGCTGTTATCACTTTAAACTTCCAGTTCTGGTTTTCTCAGCAAAGATGTAGACAGATAGACAAGTCCATTGTTGGTGAACTAAGAAAGAGGCTGGAGGGAGCTAGGAAGGGAAATACTGCTGGGGTTGAGCCAATAAGTATCACCCAGGGTCCTGCTGAGGCAGAGAAAATCATTAATTTGAAAAGCAAAGCAAGACCCAAACCAAAGTCATAAAAAAAATATTACGGAAAATCCAGCCAGCACCCTGCTTCAGAACGGAACAAACAAACACTTTGACCTCACAGGGAGGCGGCTCAGCCACCCTCACTGCCTTGTGGTCATTCTCATGCTCTCTCTCAGCGCCCCTTCTCTTTTCCCTAACACTTACATTAGCCCCCTGGTGCCTGGGCCGAGTTTGCAAGCACATCCTGGGAGTAAAGAACTGCTTTCTCTGTGGTTATGTAGTGCCACAGATCCCTCCTTCGTCAGAAACTGTTTACTAGGAAGCTGCAAAAGGGAGAGTCACCACTGGCTCCTTGCAAATGAATTCAGCAATCAAGCTTTGCAGTGACCTTGTAATAATCAAGTTTCGCTTATTTGCTTGTCTCTAGGCATAACAAGAAGGTCTGAGTGTATCTCCTTCATGTTCTTTCCTGTTTTCAGCCCCAGCCTCAGCCCGGGCCCATAGGTCCAACACGTTTTCTTCTCCCTTTATTTTTGTGAAGCCTGATTAACCCTCCAAAGCCCTTCAATGACATCCTGTTCAAATTCACCAGAAGTTCAGAAATACTCACGGAGCTGAATGTTGTTCCTGTCAGCTGCCCAGCCGCCTTCTTTGCAAAAGACAAAAGGATCTTTGCTTCCTGATTTATCTCTCTGTAATACCTTGCTGCCTAATCTCACCGTCATAAGCTCAGAACAACAACCCAGGTGCAAAGAAGTCAGGAGAGCATGCGGTGAGGCTGGGATAGGCTTAGGAGTTTTCTGATAATTAGAGGCCCTTCCAAAACTGAGCTGGGCTCCCTGCAGTCAATAAACAAGTATTGTATTCACAGCAACACAAAAGGTGTTGCTCTCCACGGGTAAATTTCAGTTTGCGATTTAATATCTTCTGTCTTTTTTTCATTCTCACTGTTAGCTTTTGCTACCCCCATTTCTTCCCTTTCCCTGACGAACACACACCTATGCACACAATCACACATACCCATATATACGGTGACAGAATTTTTACGGGGCTCTAGAGAATAGGAGAGAAGAGAGGGAGCCACAGTGTCCCCTGCTATAGTGGGGACATTGAACATGTGGGCAGTGACACTCGGAAATACATGGTGTCTCTCCCTAACCGGCATTGTGTGTATTTCCTCAGAGAGATGGAACTTTAGAGTTAAAAATGATGTCAAATTCAGTGACATGTGACAGATAAAGGGCCCAAATAGCAGCTAGGAATTGTTAACTGAGGACATTTATTTGAGAATCGATTGCTGGGTCTGCCATACCTAAATGTTTCAGGGTGTAGGGTCTAGGGTACAATCCAATTTACTGAGATCCTTGACTCAGTCTCCCCATTATATTGATCCACTAGTATTAATTAGCATAGCACTTTACACCATTTCAAATAGAGCTCAACCCATATGCTAGTTATCAGTAAGCTCTTTTGACAAATGTATCATAGAAAGATTAAGTGACTTATTCAAGGCCGCAAATAAAATTAATAATGGAGCCAGGAACAGGGCCCAAATCTGGGAATGATTGTCTTTGTACTATACTGCATCAAAGCAGACGTGGACCAAGATGTCTGTTACCTGGTCACTTTAACATCTTGTCAGTGAATTTCAGTGTGCCTTCCCCAATGGTTACCTATTAGAGAACTACACTCCATACGATTATAGAGAAAGAAGGTCAATTTATCCTTCCTAGACAGGGAGAGATTCTTAACCTTCACACCTAAGCAGATTACATGATCAACTAAACAGCTTAAGAGTCGTTCATATGCTCTCCCAAGGTCTTTACCAAAATTCCTCTGAGTTTCGAAGGCAACAAATATCTTGCAAAGCCAGGACAGTGTTTGGTCTCTGGATGCGTCCTTCTACTCTCTTCTCTGTATCTCCATTACCATCCACATCTTCCTTTACTGTTAAAAACTGGGCACATGAATGTTTAGCTACTTATCTGTCAAACTTTTACATATTCTCCATTTTCTTGATGAAAGGATACAAATTTTAAGGACGTGGAAAGTGCCATAAGCTGAGTCAATGTTCTAGAATGTTGTTACTCAAAGTGCAGCAGCAGCAACACCATCTGTGTCCTTGTTAAAAATACAGGATCTCAGCCCTGCTCCATCTGCATTTTAACAAGGTCCAAGGTGATGTGTTTGCATATTAATGTTTGAAAAGTACTGTTCTAGGCCCATATGCAGGCTTGGGTTTACCATTTATCTGCTATGTGAAAAAATGGTCACCTCTCAGAGTCTTGGTTTTGTCATATGTAAAATGGATGATTTAGAGTGTCAGGGTTCTCCATTTTTTTCCACCCCAGTGCACTTGAGAAAGATCATCTTGCTATTCTCAATGTGGAGTATGGATGTGGTTGTGCCATAATTCCTCCTCCAAAGGAAATCCAGGAGAGTGAAGAGTGAGAGGTTAGGGTGTGGGGAAAGTCTAGGTGTAGAGTTTGAATAATTCTTCTAAAGCTACTCTAATATGATTCTCAGGGGCTTCGAATTAGAAAATTCTTCAATTGCTCTACAGTCTTAAAAATCTGTGTTCCTTCTTGTTTTGGACCAAGTCAAGTAGACACATTTCCTCTCATGCCTCTTGCTAAGTACAGCTAAAAGTCCTGGATATTATATATGAAAGAAACATGGAATATTTCAAATGATTTGAGAGAAGGAAAACCAAATAGAGACTTTAGATGCAAGGAACCATGTCAGTAAGTTTCCTGAATTTTCTTTTTGTTTTGTATATCCTGATGTAGACGTAGGAAAAGACAGTAACCCAAAAACATCAAGAGGAGTGAAAAAGCAAAAAACCTCCCCCGAAGCCTGTTTTCTGTAGACAAGTGACCACTAGAGTGGCAATCCAGCATGACAAAAAACATTTAAACAAGAACCACTCTACTCCAGTCAAACACCATGGGAAAAAAAACGTGACATGACTCAGCAAAGGCTGAGTGGAGAGCCAAGGCTTTCATCTTGATTCAGCCATGATGGGGTGACTTTCTTCCACCTTAGCTGGGTAGTATCAGAGAAAGCCAAGCTGGGATCTTGGACTTTCATCTCCAGCCAGTCATAATGAGGCCACCTTCTTCTCCCTACCAGAGTGGTATCAAAGAAGCCCAAGCGGGAAATTTCACCTCCATACAGAAATAACGCAGCATGTAAAAAAGAATAAAATAAAGATTTTAGAACTAAAAAATAGAATAACCAACATAAAAAAAAAACTCAATGGATGGGCTCAAAAACAGAATGGAGAAAAAAGAAGAAGGAATCCGTGAACTTGAAGGTAGAAGAATAGAAATTACCCTATCTGAACAAAAGTCAGAAAATAAACCTACCCCCCAACAAAAAAAGTAATAGAACCTCACAGATCTGTGAGACTAAAGGACCTAATTATGTCATCAGTATCTCAGAAGGAAGGGAGAAAAGAGGTGAAGCTCAAAAACTACTTGAAGCCATAATGGCTAAAAATTTTCCAAATGTAGTATAGGACATAATTGTATAACATCAAGAAGGTGGAGAACCCCGAAGGGATAAACTCAAAGAAATCTACATCAAAATACATCACAGCCAAACTTCAGAAAACTAAAGACAAAGAAAAAAAATTAGAAAGCAGTGAAAAAGAAACAACGCCTTATCTAGAAGAGAAATAACTCAACCGACAGCAGATTTCCCATTAGAAACCAGGAAGACTAGAAGGATATGGCACATTTTTCATGTCCTGAGAAAAAAAGAACTATCAACCCTGACTTCTATGTCATGTGAATTTATCCTTCAGGAATGAAGGGGAAACAATGGCATCCTCAGACAAAGGAAGACTAAGAGAATCTACAATCAGAAGACCTGCTCTAAAAGAACGACTAAAGAAAAATTTTGAAACAATAAACAAATGATAAAAGAAAGAATTTTAGACGATCTGAAAAGAAAAACAGAAGATAAGAAACTCAACCACCTTCAGCAAGGCTTGGTGGAGAACGCAACATTGTTCAAGACACTATGAGGTCATAAGGGTCTGGCCGTCATCTTGGATCAGAGATTCATCCACCGTTCCCTGTTTCAAGTTGCTGCTCTTCCTAATTGTCTTTACTACTCTGGATTCTACTGACTCTCAGAGGATTGGTGTAGGCTGGCCAAGCAACAACCAATAGACACTATCTCTGTTGGATGGAGCTCTTTTACCAGATATCTTCATAGGTCATTGCCTCGTCTAGTGATGGCTGATTTCTGGTCAATTTATCTCTCATCTTATCAACCAGATAACGGAGGAATATGGCTGTAAGCAAAATGGCCAATCTCAAAGGAATTCCTCCAAAAGAACTTTGGTGTGTTGAACACTCTAAGCTTTTACAGAAACAAGAAATAAAACTAATGGGAAACTCACTACTGCTAGATTCAATAACATAAATAGATCACAGAAATATTTTGCTAAATGAAAAAGTCCACAGTCAAAAGGGAGAATACAATTTGACTTCATTTGTGACATTCTGGCAAAGCAAAACTATAGGGTTGGAGAATAATAGATCACTGGTTGCTAGGGATTGTGATTGAGTGAAGTTGACTCCTAAAAGAAAATACGAGAAATTTTATGAGCAGTGATGGAATTATTTGGAATTCTGATCACAGTGGTGGCTATACAACTTGATGTATTTGTCAAAACCCATGCCCATCACAAGGACTAAGCTCTACTGTATGCAAATTTTACAACTAGATATGATAAAATTATTTTTTAAATCTGTATCTCATAGCCCTGTAACTTTTGGTTCCTGATCCCTTCTGACAGAAGGAAAAGTATTATTAATTATATATTGGAAAGTAGACTGCAGGGAGTAAGTAATTAGAAAGTAATTCGAATTTAGTTGTCCTTTAGCTGCTTATGCAAGTGCTAATCTCTAATCTTCCTTTAGTGCTTCTTAAAATACCAGTGAGTGGGAAGACACATTAAAGTCACATTTCCTACACACTTGGACTCTCCTAGACTGAACTTCCCACTCTGACTAAGGCATAGTGGACTCCAGAGGGGAACACACTAAACATGAAAAAGAAATGTACAAGCCTGGCCCCTCTTTCCCCTAAATACCTTATGTTTGATTCTCCAGCACGACATTAGTCTTGGAAAACACTTGAGAATTAAAAATGCAATATTATTTTCCAGAAAACAGATAAGAGGAAACACTTCCCAACTCATTTCATAAGACCTAATTTACAATGACACCGAAACCAGACAAAGACAATTAAAAAGGAAATTACAAACCAGTATCTCTCATAAATCTAGATGAAAAAATTCTTAACAAAATATAATCAAATCAAAAACAGCAATGTATAAAAATAATATACTGTGGGTCAGGTGGGATTTATTCCAGCTTTTAAGGCTTTTCAAATATTCAAAATTTAATCAACATAATCTGTTATATTAACAAGCTAAAGAAGAAAATCACATGATTACATCAATTGACGAAGATATGATTAACAAAATCTAAAACCCATTAATGATTTAAAAAAAAATCTCAGCAAACTAGGACTAGGAGAACTAGGAATCTTATGAGAATAGGATTCTCATAAAGAATATTTGAAAACCTACAGATCAATGAAACAAAGTAGAAAACCCAGATACAGATCTATACAAATATGCCCAATTAATTTTTGACAAAAGGGTCAAAAGCAATTCAATGGGAGAGGGATAATCTTTTCAACAAATGGTGCCGGAAAGCAGGGACATTTTGTCTATGGATATCCATAAACCAAGAGAAAAAGAAGGAAAAAGAGAAGGAGGAGAAGGAAGGGGAGGAGAGGAAGAATCTTAAACCTCACATATTATGCACCCAAAAATCTTCATACCTAGTACAGAAATTAGCTCAAATGAATCACAGACTAAAATATAAAATGTAAAACTATGGAACTTTAAAAATATGAGAGAACACAAGTCCAGGCCCTTGGACTAAGTGAAACGTTCTTACACTGGCCAGTGAAAATACAGTTCATAACAGGAAAAACTGATAAATTTGATCTCATTAAAATTAAAAATGTTTTCTCTGTAAGAAACTCTGATTGGGAAATTGAAAGACAAATTACATGTTGGAAGACAGTATTTGAAAATCATATACCCAACAAGGGATTTGTACCTCAAAAACGTAAAGAACTCTCAAAACTCAAGGTTAAAATGGCAATCGATTCAATTAGAAAATGAAAGAGAAACGTGTAAACATTCCACTGAAGAGGATACGTCGATTACAAGTACACAAAAAGATATTCACCCTAATTATCCACTAGGGAAATGCACATTAAAGCCCGAATGAGATATCACCACATACCTAAGATAATGACTAAAAAAAAATCGGGTAACACTAAGTGATTGCACAGACATAGGAGAAGCTGGATCACTTGCTCACTGTGAGTGAGAATGTAAAATGGTAAAGCCACTATGGAAAACCATTTGACCAGTTTTCCTAAAAATAAACATAGATTTACCTTGTAACCCAGCAACTACACTCTTGAATGTTTGTCCAGGGGAGTGAAAACTTGGGTCTGCAAGTGTCTATAGCAGCTTTATTCAAACCAGCCCCAAACTGGAAAGTATCCAAATTTCCTACAACGAGTGAATGGTTACACAAACTGTGGTACATTTATACCATGAAAATACTGCTCAGCCGTAAAAAGAAATGAAGTTACTGATACATACAACTGGCATGAACCTCAAGGAAATTATGCTAAAGGAAAAAAGCCAATTTCAAATGTAGGTATGATCCTGTTTACATAATGTTCTTTTTTAAAATTTTTATTTTGAACTCAGGGGTACATGTGCAGGTTTGTTACATAAGTAAGCTTGTGTCATGGCGCTTTGTTGTACACATTATTTCATCACTCAGGTATAAAGCCTAATATCCATGAGTACTCCTGATCTTCTCCCTCCTCCCACCCTCCGCTCTCCAAGAGGCCCCAGTGCGTTGTTTCCCTCTGTGTGTTCATGTGTTCCCATCATTTAGCTCCCACTTATAAGTGAGAACATGCAAACGTTTGGTTTTCAGTTCCTGCATTAGTCTGCTAAGGATAAGGGCCTCCAGCTCCATCCATGTCCCTGTGAAGGACATGATCTCTTTTTTAAAGCTTTTTTATGGGCTTTTTAGGGCTTCGTAGTATTGCATGGTGTATATATATGTACCACATTTTGTTTATCTAGTCTATCTCCATTTGTATAATATTTTTAAATTAAAAAACTAGAGAAGGTGAATAATTTAGTGGTCACCAGGGCTTAGGGAAGGGTGTGAGGAGGTGGGTGTGGCCACAGAAGGGTAGAGCAAGTAAACCTCGTGGTGATGGCAGAGCTCTGTGTCTTGGTCGTGGTGGTAGAAAAAACTTCACATACAATAAAATTACATAGAAATACACACACACACAGACACACACACATGAGTGCATACATAACTGGAGAAATCTGAGCAGACTCCGTGAATTGAGAATGTCAGTTTCCTGGGTTGGTATTATACACAGTTATGAAAGATGGTAACATTGGGGGAGACAGGATAAACGTTTCTTTACAACTTCCTGTAAACCTGTAAGTATTTCAAGGGATAAAGGTAAGTAACATTGTTATTCTAAAATTCATAAGAAGGATGCATAGCAACTTCAACATAGTAGCAATCAGATAAATATTTGTTCAAAGCTGAAATATAGGTGACCTGACTCAGCAGGCAGAGCTGCTTCCCTTCTTCATGTCCTTCCCTCTCAGGCCATTTCTCCTTTGCCTCCTTCCTAGGCATCTCTCACTTTGTCTTTTCTAAATACTAATGTTTCCTAGTATATTGGCCTTTCTCATTCATTCTGCTGGTATTTATTGATAGTCTACTATGTTTTTAGTCAGTGGTCTAGTCTCTGGGATACGGCAGTGAATAAGACAACATCCCTGACCGTATAGAGCTCATAGCCTTGTGAAGACATGGATAACAAATAAAAAAAATAATACCTGGGAAATATGTCAAGAGATTTATATGCTAGAAATAAAAATAAAGCAGGTTGATGAAATACAGGCACTATTTTAAATATAATAGTTAAAAAACACCTCTCTGAGAGATCGACATATGAGCAGAGACCGGAATAAAAAAAGAAAAGAATCAGGCATGATTATTTAAAGGAAGAATATTCCTGCAAAGAGAATGAAAGGATTAGCGAGAGGGGCAGGATCGGAATGGAATAAACAATGGCTAAGTTAGGAGATGAGTTTGGAGGACTGCAAGCGGCCAGATCCTGAGTATGTTAGAATTCTAGTGCTACAGGACAAATTACCCCAAAATTTAGCCTCCCATATTAATAGATATTTCTCTCTCACAGTTTCTATGGGTCAGTCCAGAGCGGCATAGCTGGGTGGTTCCTGCTCACATCTTCGATGAGGTTGCAGTCAAGCATGACTGCAGTCATGGACTGTAGTCACCTAGAGCTGGAACATTCCTTTCCAGGATGGCTCACTCAGACACCATTAGCCAGGACTGTAGTCACCTAGAGCTGGAACATTCCTTTCCAGGATGGCTCACTCAGACAGCTTTCGGTCCTCACCACATGGACCAGTCCACAAGGAGCTTGAGTGTCCTTATGCCATGGTGCTTGGCTTCCCACAGAATGAATAGTCTAAGAGAAATCAGGAGAAAAAAACACCATGTCTAACGACCTTGGAAGCAACATGCCATCACTTCTGCCATATTCTATCGGCCACACAGAACAATCCCGACACAGCGTGATCAGGGTTGAATACCAGAATAATTGAGGGCTGTCTTGGAGGATGGCTACTACAATAAACCAACTTGCAGATATTGGTGAAAAGAGAATTCGATTTTATTCTAAGTGGATGAAAGATCCCTAGAGATTTGAAAAACCAAGGAATGATGTGATCATGAGTATGCTTTTTACTCTCTTATGAGAATAAAGGGTTGATGAGACTACTATGGAAACAGAAAACATATAAAGAGAACGCTATAAATGTCCAGCAGTCCTACAATGATGGTAGGCTAGGGTGCTAACAAAGGAGGAGGTAAGAAGTCATCAGCAGGGCATTCGTTGAAAGTGGAGTTAACAGGATTTCCCTATGCTTGGCCAACTCTCTCTACATTCCTTCTGGGTGATCCCATCGACTTACATGGTTTAAACCAGTGTTTCTAAAACCTCACAGTTTACCTGCAGAGCTTTTTAAAACGTAGATTTCCAGGTCCAACTCCAGGGAGAGATTCAGATTCTGATGTAGGCGATTTGGCCTGTGACTTTGCACTTCTTTCTTTTCCTTTTTTCTTTCTTTTGACAGAGTCTTGCTCTGTAGCCCAGGCTGGAATGCAGTGGCGTGGTATCGGGTCACTGCAACCTCCACCTCCTGGGTCCCAGTTGAAGCAATTCTCCTGCCTCAGCCTCTTGAATAGCTGGGATTACAGGCGCATGCTACTATGCCTGGCTAAATTTTTGTATTTTTAGTAGAGACGGGATTTCACTATGTTGGCTAGGCTGGTCTTGAACTCCTAACCTCACGATCCGCCCACCTCTATCTAAAGTGCTGGGATTACAGGCATGAGTCACTGCCCCCAGCCTGAGACCTTGCATTTCTAATGAGTTCCTGGGTAATGGTGGTCTGCTGGTACAGGCCACACTTTGGGTGGCCTGGTTTAAATTACTATCCATAGTCTGATGATATGTAAATTCAGGCTTATATATTTCACTATCTTTCAGAAATCATCTCCAACAAATGACACCATTTTTTTCAAACTCAGGACTAGACACGTCCAAACGTATGTCCTTATTTCCCCTATACATCTGTTTCTTCTTTTGTATTCTCTCAGTTGGTGGTATCCCCAAGGACCCAGTCATTCTAGCAAAAAATCCAGAAGTCATTCATGATTCCTCCTCATCCTCATCCTTCATCCTCATCCTTCATCCTTCACATCCCACCAGTTACCAGGGCATGCCAATTTCAACTACGTAATTCTCAAATCTGGCCATTTCTATCTCATTATGAATAATTCTAGTTCAAGCGTAAACAGTCTCCTAATCGATTTTATTCACATCAAATCCAACCACATCAGTTTGTCAGGGTAAACTTAGGTGAAACGCAAAACCGATCACTTCCATCCTTTACTTTCAACGACTCTCCATCACTAACAGGATTAAGGCTGAGGTCCTTATTAACATGGCGTAAGAGATCCATGGTGATCTGAACCCTGTGCCTGCCCTGCTCCAGGTACATTTCTCATCCACATGTAACTTCCACTTTACAACAATCTTGAGCTGCTTTCTTATAATTCCCTGCATATCCCACATCATTTTGGGAGGCCATGGCCATGTTGCTGCTCATGCTTCTCCTCCACCTTAAGTGCCTTCTCTTCTACTCCCAACCCTTCTCACATCAACTACTCAACACCTACTCTCCTGCTTAACTGAGCACAGTGGTTACTTCCTCCAAGTAGCCTTCCTTGATGTGCTTATGTGTACTCTCAAAGTACCTGTGGGACTTTTTCTTTTCCTATGCTCGCATAAAAAATTAAATTTGTTTATTTCTGTCTTCCCCATTACATCTTTCAGCTACTTGAGGTCTAGGACTGTGTCTTGTTTATTTCTGTACCTTTCCATGGGTCATTGCATATGACCAGGAATTATTAAATATTTTTGATAATTGGACTCCTTTTAGAACTTTCTAAAATTATAAATGCTCTCTCATCCCCCAATAAATACACTGATCTATAAGGCAAATCTGTAAAATATATATTGATTTTACAAATTTTTCGGAAGAGGGATGCTTCCATACCTTCCAATATACCTTGGGCTCGGGGTGGGGGGAAAAGTGAGGTTTGCCTAGTGAGATGTTCCCTAATAGCGTGAGAAATGAGGGGTGGGACATAGACCATGAATTTACCATTTTTGATTTTTACATATTTCTTGTACTTTACCTATGTTATTTTCATGGTCTCCTCGGTAGAGCATAAGTTCCACAGGGCAGCAGAGATGTCATCTGCAGTCTGCTGCTGCACAACGGAACTAGAACGGTACCTGGAAGAAAAGAGGCACTCGGTAAATGTTATGGGATGAACAAATGTGTCCCCTCTTGAGGGTGCAGAGATATAAAACCTACTGCCTTCTATGTGAGTCAGTGTTTGCTTTTTTTATAATAAATGATATATGTTGTTTCAAGGGCTATATGCTGTCTATATTTTTTTATATTACAGAATAAAGTGGTATTAGGCTTTTAGCATTTTTACTCATTTTAATTATATACTATTTTCCTTTTCATATTTTTCTAGGCTAATCTCTTTTCTCACATGAAATGACTACCCCCCCTTGATTATTTTGATTTCACTGAGTCTAAGGAGAACGTTGTATCAGTTTACAACGGGAAATAAAGAAGATACATTTAAGTGAAAATAAAATAAGGGTCAGTTTCTCCAAATACATGTGCTTAATTAGTTCTAAATATGTTGATGTAGTGTAAATACTGAATATTGAAATATTAACCTAAATAAGGGTTTATTATTGGTAACAACTACGGGAATAGACAGCATAAATGTGAGTTGGCTGCTTTAAAACTGTTCCTCAGATGGTTTAAACATGGCCTCCAAAACTTGTTCCCATTTAAATTACTTCATAAACCATTTCCTCAAATATGCCACAAAGTCTATTTTAGCACTTGTTAAATCGTCACAAATTCTGAGTTAGAAGACTATGAATTTATGAAGTTTTACTTCCTTTTGTAATTTCATTCCTGGGTTTAACCAAAGACAGTGCTTTTGCTTGCTTGTTTCATTGGAAGAAAAACCAGCAAAAACTATTACAAACAACATTTGATTGTTTGGAGTGCAATACGAAGCTACATCTTGAAATTATAACCATCAAAACTCCTAAAATCTGTTCAGGGACACATTTTTAAATTTAGGACCAAGTATATGCAGTTAACAATCATAGTTTCTTAGCGCTCTACATTCACTGCCAGCAAACTTTCAACATATCTGGCTGATAACGAACCTGGCGGGGACCCAGGGGGAGCAGAAGCGAGTGGTACAAAGTAGAGCCGATGTGAACGTATCGCTGCTGGTTTCAGGCTCCTTGCCTCCGTAGCCTTATGCACCAAAATGACCTGATCATCAGACATAGCCTCACAATTATTCATAATACCCGTAGCTATAGGCTCTCTACTCCTGCGTGCACATTCATGCATCTCCACGTCACACAGGCTGTCATGCTCACACATGTGCCGTTAATTGACAAGAATGCTGCTGAAGTTGGCTGATGAAGAGATAGGCTGTGCAGAGGAACAGGATTTGAGACAGCCCAGGGTTTCCTCTTCAAGTAGGTTTAAGACAATTTTTTTTTCTCACTAACTTCCTTCCTGTTCTAACTGCCAGTACTCAGAAGTCAGAGTTGAGAGACAGAGGCACCCGGGACAGAGACGCCAAGCACTGAATGTAAGTTCAAATACCTCGGGCTGCGGGGGGCTTCAGGTGGGCACAGAGCTAAGTTGGAAACCTCTCAACGGGGCTAAGACCCTCTCCAGTTTGTTTATTTGTTTTTGTAGAGGAGCACTTTTCCTTTAAAACAAACTTTATGATAGAAAATTGCTAAGGAGGCTGGCTGCAGAGAAGGGGAAGTTAGAGCAGGAAAGGGTAGCAGTGGCTCAGGGGCGGAGGCTTAAGGAGGGAAGGTAGAGGGTGCCTGCAGCCCAGGAGGTGCAATCCTGAATGTTCTGGAGAAGCGCTCTGAGAACATGCCCTGGGAGTGCCTGGAGGGGTTTCCTGCATGGCAGGAGCGGGCACCTGGCCAGGCTCGGAAGAAAAAGACTGTAGATCCAAACCTATACGGACTGTGCTGGTTGATGGTGTGTTGTGCTGGGGTGGAGATGTGCGGTTTCCTGTTTTCAAGCAGACAATGTAAAAGGCTGGTTGAAAGAGAGAACAAAAATGGTTTGAAGCTGTCACATATTAAACTGTCCTCCACTAAAGAATTTTCTGGTGCTAGAAGAGAAATGCATAATGAAATCCTCCCTTAGCGTGCAGGGAATTTAGCCCTCAAAGGGGAAGTATGGTATAGCACATTGCTGTGTACTCACGAGTCAGACAGTGACAGAATTCCCACCACTGACAAAAATGGTGCATTAAATTCTTGCAGTCGGATAGGCAAAAAGCTTGTTGCTGTTGCTGTTAATAATAACAATGGCATTTTACATGTGAGATAACTAAAAGCAAACATGGAAGACACCAAGTAACGTATTACAAGGCAGGTTTTAGAGTAATTCAAGCAGGCGCAGCTAGGACATCTGATCAGTGGGCCTCCCACATGTCAAGGTCTGAATTTCAGCCACCATGAGGGGAAGTGCTTTAGGTATGACCTGAAACACTTTCTTCCCTTTTGGAGGAATTCCCAGCCAGCGTGTTTCATAAACATAATCCGTAATTAAACTCTAGACCTATGGGAACTTGAGGTGTGGGTGTGATGAGCTCTGGGCAGTTCTTCATTCAGAGTGGGCAAAGGCAGAGTGCTCTCGCCCAGAGGGCTCATGGTCACCCCTTCACATGAAGACCAAGAGCCACCGCAGTCAGGGTTGGCCTGGCATTCCTCACTGCAGGGATGGTCACCACAGGAGATCAAGAGGGTTATGTTGGCCTGTTGGCCGGGGGCGGCGGGGGCAGAGGTCTGGTCGCTAGCAGGCATCATGAATCTTGCTATTGGCTTTAAGTGTTTTTAATTTCTAAGACTATATTCCTTCTCAAAGCAAAACTAGCACGAGCTTAGTAACAAGAGCATCTTACTGTTTTGTGAGGTGTGAAATTCCGAGAGAACAGTTCTTTCTCCATCCGTGCTTCACAGATGCGAAACATGAGTACAAACCGTACTGTCACTGAACAGAGAAACAGGCGAGCGGTTTTCAGGCCTTGACTGGGATTTGGTCCTTCCTTGTTTTGGAGAACACGAATTTGTCCCTAGGGAAGTAGGCTCTGAACATCAAGATTCTGTTTCCAGCAGACGCTCAGCACAACAGTCATTCTGAGGGAAAGACGTGGGTCTGAACTCATTTGGGAGAGCACAGCATATGACAAACGTCAACCAGCAGGAAAGGAGAAGCCCTAGGGGAGTCAAAATTATGCAGATAGAAAAAGAGAACCAACAATTGTCGAGGGACTTTTTTGTCAGGCCTGGTGATAGAAACTTTCAAATTTGTTCCTAAGAAGAATGCGAAAGTATTCAATGATTTGACTAAAATAACATACTGATACCAAGTGGATCAGTAGCCACAACGCGTCCGAATTGCACTTTGGCGTACAGTTTGCAAGGCATGGTGGTGCATGCCTGCAGTCCCAGCTACTCAGGAGGCTCAGGTGATCCCCCCCGCCTCAGCCTCACAAGTAGCTGGGACTATAGGCGCGCACCACCACGCCGGTTAACTTTACTGTTTTTAGTAAAGACAAGGTTTCTCCATGTTGCCAAGGCTGGCCTCGAACTCCTGGACTTAAGCAATCCACCTGCCTTGGCCTCCCAAAGTTCTGGGATTAAAGGTAGGAGCCACCACGCAGGTCCTATTATTATCTTTTTGAGACAGGTCTTACTCTGTCTCCCAAGCTGAAGAGCATGGGCATGAACACAGTTCATTGCAGCCTTGACCTCCCGAAGCTCAGGTGATCTTCTCACATTCTTTAGGAAGAATCACACGGGAGAAATTTTCTCCAGTTCCACATTTTGAGAGTCCTTATTTCTAGTTTATGTTATTGCTGCCTAGGATCCTGTATTTGAGTCTACACTGGCATACCCAGAGATGAGTCTCATATTGCCCCTGAAACATCAGCAACATTTATCTGTGCGATAAGCCCATCCCCAATCGCCCTGTGTTGCGTTATTCTCTGGTGTCCTCAGCCAGAGAGTAAATTTTACGTCTGGTAAAAATTCACTTGGGCTTTCTTAAAGAACCTGATAGTCTCAGCACAAATGGTCATTAAAAAAAAATTATCTCTCACTTCTGTCTAACTTTTAATGCTAATATAAAACTTTTGTGAATATTTTGAGATACAGAAGGCAATGACTTTCTTAATGCTCCGTTTTCTTTAAGGATTATTAATATTTGTGAAGGCATCTGGTGGCATGACTTCACACACTGGGCATTCAGAAAAGCTCTCTGGATCTCTTGTGTTCTTTCTCTTGGTGCGTATGAATGTGGGTTCGAAAAATATGCCATGAATGCACAGGCAAGAAATAATAAGTTGTTTCTCTCACAAAGAGACATGGTAAGGAATTGCATTTCTAGTAATTCATCCCTTTACCTGGATTGATTACAGTGTTTTTTGTCTCTTACAAAATGATCTTGTCTTCGGTTGTTCTCGTCCAGTGTTGAAGTTGTCATAGTCCTTCGGGGGCTGTGGTGGTAGAAAGCAGCACTGCACAGATCCAAAACATGAGGAATAACCACGAGGAAAGCAGGGAGTATGGATTCCTCCATGTCACCAGGGACAGGGGCGGTGGGGAGAGGGTGGAATCCAGAACCAAGAAGGCTTCCGGTGTCCTGAGAGACAAACTTGCAATCCCCCACTACGCCAAATCGCCAGGCAACCAGCACGGCACGTTCAAATCCTTGACTAGCTCTGAAATGTCACCAGTCTTTTAGAGATGCCCAAGTTTCCAGACCCACGCTAGACTCACAGCCGGATATGGGGAAAGTCAGACATACCCTAGTCATCAGGGAAAGTGGAGATAACAGGAGTTGCAGAGAATGCTGATGCTTACATAGGAACTTCTCTGATAGAAATCCCCCACTTCTGGTACTTCCGTGTTTCTCTCTCCGCCCTCTCTCTCTTTCTCCCTTCTCCCTCTTCTCCTCTCTCTCTCTCTTCCTCCACTTCCTTCTCTCTCTGTCTCTCATCTCTATGTTTTCTACCTAATACACCAATACCCATGACTCTGGGTCTAGATGCA
Source organism: Leontopithecus rosalia (assembly GCA_028533165.1). Lineage (NCBI taxonomy): Eukaryota > Metazoa > Chordata > Mammalia > Primates > Cebidae > Leontopithecus > Leontopithecus rosalia. The sequence goes on along the minus strand of CM052656.1, from coordinate 114,762,027 downwards.
TAATCCAGCACATTTTGCAGATCCAGCTTGGGGACATGAGTTAAGCGTCCATGGTATTTTGCTCCAGAGCCAGAGGGAATTCTCTTCATTAGCTGTGCCTGTGCTCACTGACATTTCTCATCATTCACAGAGTAACCTCTGGTTTCAATTAAGAAAGCGACCAATAAATAAAATCTAAAATTAAATTGTTTACATGGAAGTTTTGAAAAGAAATATTACGGTTATAGTCTTATTTTAAGGTTGATTCAGTTTTTACACAATCCTTGCAATTCCGCAGAACTTCTTGTCTCTTTAGGACTCCTGAAAGACAAAAATCTGTTTTCAAGGAGGAAGGAGTGGGGACATAGTCAGCTCCCATCCAGGGGAAAGCATTCGGTGTGGAAGCAGTTACCTAGCTTCACTGAAGCTTTGCAACAAAACAGACCACATCAGGGCAGGGAAGGAAGAAAAGGAAGGGAACAAATATTCATTGAACGTCTATTCTTAGCCAGTACAGTCCTAGAATTTTCATATGTTTTCTCCAATCTTTCAGTTCCATAAAGAAGAATCAATATCCCCATTTTACTGGTGGTAAAACTGAGGCTCAGTGAAATTAGTAACTTGCCTGCATCCTGTAATTTTGCAGAGCCTGGTTTTGAATCCCTGGTCCATCTGACTCAAAATCTCTGTTCTGTGAGACATGAAAGTCACCTTTCTCTGAATTAACCTAGGTAGTTTGTTTCATGTCCCAAAGCTGGATCTGCAAAATTGTGCTGAATTAAGCATCTAGATACACAGGCCATGGGTATTCGTGTATTAGGTAGAAGAGATAGAGGTAAAGAGAAAAGGAAGTGGGGTAAGGGAGAGAGAGAAAGAGGAGAGAGAGGATAGAGATGGGAGAAAGAGAGAGAGAGAGCAGAGAGAGAAATGTGGAAGTATCAGAAGCAGGAGATTTCTATCAGAGAAGTTCCTATGTAAATTTAAAGTCTGTAACTCCTGAGTTTAAATTTAAACTCCTGAGTTTAATTCCTGAGCTTAAACTCAGGAGTTCTACCTTTTCTTGTCCTCAATTCATTTAGAGCTGCTTTAATGAAACAGATGATCGTCTATCCTGAGATGGGTGTAAATTTCTAAGTGTAATTCACTTTCAACGTCTTAGAAATGTCACTGAACTTGCAAGCAAAATATTGATTTCTGCTGTGTCATATGCATGCTGTGAGTAACCGTCCTAATTGAATTTGACATTTTAATTGAGCCTGAGAAGATTAAGTCCCCATCTCAGCACATCTAATGCTTGGCAATGCTTTGCTGAATAGCAAACATGGGGATGTGAGGGCTCCACTGTGAAAGTTAATCTGTGTGGGCATCTGTGAAACAGAAAACAGAGAAAGTTGGAGTCCTAAGCATGTGGGAGAAAATGATATGTGCTTTGGGGTCTAACAAATGGGTTCCACGTTAGCCTGGTGAAACATATAATTGTTAATTCTCCATTTCATTCCTGTGCAAAGGACCAAGTCAAAAACAGACAAAACCCAACTCTGCTCTTTGTGGGATGTGGATGAGCAGTTGAGGAGGGTGAGGAAAGCCCATCCAGAAGATTCTGTGCTGATGGGCTGAGTCCTCCCCAACTGCCCGACTTCCTTTTTCCTTTTCTCATTTCACAAGCTTCAAGTCATTAAATTAAGCAGGGACTTCAGAGATCCTCTCATGCCACGACTTCATTTTGCAGAAAATGAAACTGGGGCCCAGAGAGGTTAAGCAACTTGCAGGAGGTAACGCAGGAACCGAGTTGCACTGAACCATCGTTATCTGACACTTCCCTGCTTTGTGAAAGCTGTCTCTGCAGAGCTTGCCAAGAAGCATTTACCTCTGCTTGTGCACCTCCAGGTAGATTCCCAAGATGACTAACAAACTCTAATTTAATTAAAACTTCTCAAAGACAACTGCAGCGATAAAGCATACCACCTAAAAGTCAGACAACCTGGACTCAGATATTAATTCTGCCACTCCCACAGTCTGTCTTCTTAGGGAAGTTACTAACCTGAACTGTGGTTTCCTGGTCTGGAAAAGAGAATGACGATTCTGAAAAGTTGTTGTGAGAACTAAATGAGATAATCCACGAGAAAGCACTTAGCACTGCATGTGATAACTGTTACAATTTTATCGATAATATCGATATTATCAATAAGAAACTCAGTTGTCCTTTAGATAATGGGATTGGAAAACAGTCTAGAATTTTCATAAAATTCCTATTCTCTTTTCAGCACACATCCGTAAAACGAGAGAACAAAAAGAGAAAATGGGTGTCTGTGGTTAAATATGCACATACACAGTTTGAGAAATCATTGCCAAACTATATATGCCATTTATGGCTGGGGCTTCGGGAGAAACTGAGGTTACCCAGATATAACATCAAAAATGCAGCACGTTGCTAATAATATTGTACCGTACTTGAGTTGCTAAAGAGGAGTTCGTAGGTTCTCTTGCCACACACACAAAAGTCGGTGAGATGATGGATATTTGTTTGACGATGGTAACCTTTTCACTATCTCTGTATCCCACACGTTATATTCTCCACCCTAAATACATACAATAAATATTTTTAAGACATTGATTCATAGGAGGTATTTATGTATTCCAGATATTAATCTCTTGTTAAGGTATGCGTTGCAAATGCCTCCTTTTTAGAATCCAGACCATTACTCATTTCACTATCTATAAGGTGATACTACGAATAGAGATTTTAAATGCTTGTGTAGTTGAAATATTCAATATTTTCTTCTTTGTCTCGGTTTCTGCATTTGTAAAATGTACCTAATTGTGCCTACCTCACAATGTTGCAATGACTGAATGAAATAATGCATGCAACACACTTATCCCATAATAGCTGAGTTTGGGGCTCATAAGTGTTCGGTAAAAATTCGCTGTTTTTATTAGGGTACGCTTTATTATGCGAAGGCCTGTTGGGTGAAAGAAAAATAATTTTATGTCTGGGAGAAAAAGAAATAAAATAAAAAATGCAGCATTTTTGGGGATTCGCATACATTTTAATTTTTAAATTTCCTTTTAAAGATGAATTTTATTGCATATATTTAAGGCATATAATATAATGTTTTGGGTTACACATCGGTAATAAACATGTTACTGTAGGGAAGCAAATTAACATATTCATCTTCTCACATAGTTACCTTACTTTTTGTTTCTGTGCCAAGATCAGCTAACGTCTATTCATTTAGCATGGGGATTCACATACATTTTAAATAATAAAACAGAGACAGATATTCTCTTATATTCACAGGTGAAATAAGGTAACTGAATGTCTGGTAACCTAGCTGACACACGACTGCAGGTCAGGAGAAATATGCAAAGGCCTTAGAAAAGTGATCATCTAGAGATGATGTGCTCTAAAGGCTACTTCCTGCACCCACGTGCATCTGGGCTTCTCTGCCAGGCTTTGTGGTCCTGCGCCCTCAGACACAGGTGTCACATGATATCTTCTGCTTCAACATATTCAACATTTTGGGTAGGTGGACATGTCCCTCAGCTTGAGACTAAGTGGTGTCAATGATCTGGCCGAGCCCCAGGAAAAAGTTAGCTTCTGGCTGGGCACGGTGGCTCATACCTGTAATCCCAGCACTTTGGGAGGCCAAGGCAGGTGGATCTCTTGAGCTCAGGAGTTCAAAACCAACCTGGGGAACATGGGGAAACCCCATCTCTACCAAAACTACAAAAAAATAGCCAGGCAGGTGGTGTGTGCCTATAGTCCCAGCTACTCTGGAGGCTGAGGCAGGAGAATTGCCTGAGTCCAAGAGGTGGAGATTGTAGTCCAGGAGGTGTAGGTATATGTGACAGAATGAAACCATGTCAAAAAAAAAAAAAAGGAAAGAAAGCAAGAGGGAGGGAGAGAGAGAGAGGAGTGAAGGAAGGAGGGAAGGAGGGAGGGAGGGAAAGAAAGGAAAGGGAAGAAAGTAAAAAGAAAGAAAGAGAGAAAGAAAGAAAGAAAAGAGAAATTAGAAAAAGAAACAAAAAGCAAGCTTCTTCTGTAACACTCCACTTTCTGCTCCACCCTCTGCTTCATGCTTCCACACTTTTGAGGTCATATTTCTAATCTGGAGACCTTGAACCCCAATAAGTCTATAAAGGACTTCAGGGGTCCACAAGCCCCTGGATCATATGCACAATGTCATGGGTTTATCTATTTTTTTCTTGAGATAATTACCATGATGTTTATCAGATTTTTTAAAAAGAGACCTATAATCTCCGAAAAGAATAAGAAATCAACCAAACCGGATGGTTCCCTTCAGTATGGTTAGATTGCCCAACTTCCATCCTCTTCTCTATTCTGAAGAGTAATTGAAACATCAGTATGGTTAAAGTACAGTGTCTTAGAAACAGAGGGTGCTCCCCAAACAGTCATGACCCTAATTTTGCTTTGAAAGGCTTTCTCTGAGAACTGCTGTTCCAGTCCTTCATTTGCCATATTATTACTTTTTCTAATCAGTTTTCTAGAATGAGCTCATTTGGGATCACCTGGTCTCATATCTCTTTTTCTTATGCTGTAATTAGACCAAATGATTTTAATGCAGCCCCGAATTTCCCCCTTTGGACTGCAACAACATTTTATACAGAAATCCCACAATATCCTTCACTCTTTAATTTCTTTAGATAAACTTATGTCTCGTTTTTATGAAACAACTGTTATATCTGTTTGCAATGATTCGAGAAAATATAGAACTGACACAAACCTCAGCTTTACTAATGAGAAGATCAAGACCTAGATGATAGATAAATGGACGTGCCAATGGTCACAGTTAGAAGATGGCAAATCCTGTCTGATACCTAATCCCTCTCTCTCTCTCTCTCTCTCTCTCTCTCTCTCTCTCTCTCTCTCTCTCTCTCTCTCTCTCTCTCTCCAACATTGAGATTTGAGGCTGCATAATTACAATTTCATGGGGGTTATTGAAATCATCTTGAGCCAGTGACTGGATGTAATGTTACCATTGGATGGCAGGTTTCATTCAATCAGGAGACTTGTTAGAACCAAGTGATATAGTTCAGAAAGGCCTGCCCATGAGGCTGGATGTCTTCCTCTACGAATTGTTGTTCCAATGCTCGGTCAGCAGGTTGGCTATGTGGCTCCCACCCTCCTGGGGTCACTGGGGTTCTGGGGAGGGCCGTGTCTCATCTGGCTTTCTCTTCATCTGCTCCTTAATGATTGTCGTTAAACTATCCACAACCTACAACATCCACACGCTGCATCCGTCATTTTTTTCCAACCGGTTCATTCACTTTCCCTGAGCATTATTTGGAATACGAACTGTGTTAGTCACTATGTTTATTCTGCTGTGCTCTAGAGTTTCAGCTTTGAGTGGTGCTGGTTCTTCAGCTGAAGCAAGAGTTGCCATAGAAACAGGCATACATGTTTTCCTCCTGGACAGGAAGTGAACCTGGGCTTTGCAATGCTGTTTTCAGAGCTGGTCAAGGCTCGCTCGTAATGGCTGGCTGCTTATTTAGACGGAAGACAATTGACGAGCCAACGGATATTATTTTTTCTTTGTCTCTCTCTCTCAATTTTTTGATTCTATTAAAATTGCTTTCATTTGGCTTTAATTCCAAATTATTTTTCTTCCTCTTGCCCATAATAGTGACATTGAAACTCAAAACCACAACTGATTTTGACCAGAGATATCTTCAGTCCTGAGGGACTTTACTGAGGTTTGCAGAGCCACTCAGGATGTGATGTGACAGATATTGTCTTATTGTTGTGTCACTTAGGAGCAATGAAGGCTCTAACCACAGGCAGGGAAAAGAGTTACCCTCAAAACAGAATTAAGGGAAATCAGAAAACGATCTCTTGCCCAAATATCTCCCTGGCAGCCATCTCTTGTGGCTGTCAGCCACAGGGTCTGAAATTCTTGCCAGAGGGACCTCCTCCTGTTGGTCGGTATACTGCATCTCATCCAGCTATGTGAACCTGGACAATGATCCCAACTCTGAATCACAGTATCCTCAAGGATTATATGACCCTCAATGGCTCATTTCAGCTCTGAAAAGCTGTGACTATACATCCTCTAAGAGAAATAATTTCTGAATGTACTATTCGTCATTAACACTTAACAGGTGAATGACTTTCCTAGATTTCTCCTCAATGTTTTAACACTCAACAAGTAAATGCAGATGATGATAGATGAAGGAAGACTCCAGGGTATGCCCAGGTGGGGCCTTATAAGGTCAATGGAAACCCGGGAATGGGAGGTGGGAGAGATGGGAAAGGAAGTGGATCCAGAAAAGGGAAATAAATGGACAAGTACTAACAGCAAATTTGTACTTACAATTTTGTCTGGAGGAATTTAAAGTGTTCTTTGTTATTTTTGTGGCATGTAAAAAGAACAGAACATCTTTAGATACAAATCCTTACATATCAATCAAGGAAATTTTATAAAGTGCCTAAACTATGCAAGTGTTTTGGGGGAAATTCAAGAAAAACAGCGAAGCTAGTACCCACCCCGGAGGAGTGATTAGCAGTGTTGGGTGTGAACCATGCAGGCACCTGAGGCAAGTACCATAAAGGTCTACAGTTCCTCATGAGTCACCTTTGACGCATTGCTGGAGTTCAGAGACAGATTCCATCAATGGGAAGAAGCCAGTCATTTCTGTGGCAGGTACTCCACCTCCCCCCTCTCTCTCCTGCCTCTCTCCACCATTATCACTGGGACTGTGCATGCCGCAAGCTTTGATGCTAGCCAGGCTGGCTGGATTTGGAGGACTGTGATAACTCCTACAGCTTTCTGAACTGGACTTTTGCTTCATTTGTTCAGGAGTCCTTGTGCCATGTTGCTTCATGCATAGTACATTATTCACATGTGAGGGGTTTCTTTCTTGTCAGTTTGTTCAATGAATAGAGGATACTACAATGGTACAGAGAAATTCAGGCAGGTCAGAGAAATGACTAGAATACGTAAGATTACTATTTCATAAAAGGTAATGCGATTGAATTAGGGGGGAGAAAAGTCAGGAAAGAGACTGATGATCATAGAAGTCCATGAGGGTAAGGAGGCTGCTAATAGGAAACATCTTTTATATCCATGACTTTTGACTAACAGGCTGTCATTCTGTCTCGCAGAAATAGATCAAAATGACTGAAAAAGACCCAGAGCCACGTGTGGAGGAGGAGGAGGATGATGACCTGGACAGCAAGCTCAATTACAAGCCTCCGCCACAGAAGTCCCTGAAAGAGCTGCAGGAGATGGACAAAGACGATGAGAGTCTAGCTAAGTACAAGAAAACACTGCTGGGAGACGGTCCCGTGGTAACAGGTGTGTGTGTGTATAGAGAAGAGGGTGGGTGGACGGTCCCCGAGAAGGAAGAAGACATTTCAGCTGCTCAGGAGCAGCCGCAAAGGGAAGAGGACCAACTGCTTCCAGGAATAAGTGGGCGAGGCACAATTTACATATGCTGATTAAAGTTATGAACTGTATAATTGAGTCATCTTAGGAGAGAAGATGCAAGTCAGCCATGAGATAGGCACACATAACACATGGGGAAATTTAGAAGGAGTTCCAGACTGTCACTTAGAATTGTATTTCCCTCTCTCCATTTTCTCTCTTCCTTCTTTTTTTCTTTCTCAGTCCTTACCTAGCCATTCATCTCTTCCACATACACTGTGGCAGAACAAGGCATGGCCCAGAGATATAAGTGGGCAGTGCCCAGTTAGCAGAGTACCTGACCCATAGCCACTCAGGAAATATTGAATGCCAGTAATTAGGAATAATTAGGACAGACCTGCAAGTGCCTGAAGCAGAAATAACGTTGCTGTAATTTACAAGTCCATCAAGATCAAGCAGAGTGAACCTGCCACATCCATTTCTGTTTCCACTACAGATAGAGAGATCACTTTTATTTGTATACTCTCTCTCTCCCACTTGAGAGAGAGAGCACACTCCCACTACACACATGTCTGTTCTTGGTGCTTACATTCCCTTTTGATCCTGCAGATCCGACAGCCCCCAATGTCACTGTCACCCGGCTCACCCTGGTTTGTGAGAGTGCCCCAGCACCAATCACCATGGACCTTACTGGTATGTGGACTCGTCTGTACCATTTAGAGGCAGCCTAAGATATCACAAAGAAAACTTTGTCTCTGTCTCCTGTTCCGACAAAAGAAAACTGATGAATCAGAGAGGTATATATGCTGGGACCAGTTGACAAGCCATTGCTTAGAGTGCACAGTATTTACCATGTTTCATGAAAAGCCAAATCTCTATCTCTGTTTAATTGATGAGAGTGCAGGCATACACATTTGAGATATTTACAGATTTTTGTCTCCACATGATAGTAAGAGAATTGTTATTTATGCAATAAGACTGCTGATGGAAATATTAAGAAACAAGTTGTGTGCTTCTGAAGTTGTAAGGTTTATATAGTCTAAGCATCAAAGCATTCATCTTTTATCAGCTACAAAACTTACCTGAAGGTGAGAAGCAATCCTGAATTATGCTAGAAATTCCACTGCTACAGATTGAATTGTTTTAGCTTGAAACTCTGGTTCTCGTTAAATAAACAACATCCCCTACTAAGGGCGTACTAATTAAGACGGTATCTTCTTTCATGTTATTGTGACTCAGGGTCAAGCCTTTCCCTGAGACTTAGGCTTGAGGAGATGGAGAGAGACTGGGAAGGGGGGTATTCTAGAAAAAATGGGCATCTCAGAGGAATGAGAAGAGAAGCACAGAGCCAGGAGATTGGGGGCATCAAAGGCAAGTCCTCAGTGAAAAACAAAAGTTACCAAATTAAAAACTTGGACTCTTCTGAGACAGAGCAAAGCACAAGTCTAGAGCAGCAGGCTCAGCTAGCAGCAGGGTAGTTCCCCTCTCTCAGGACATAGCCAGTCTTTGCCTTATATGGGCTTTATTTTGTCAGAGGGAGGAAATCAGAGGCTGAGAAGACACACTTCCTGTTCAACTGAAATCATTAGAGCAGGCACACACATAAATTCAGCTACCCCCACATGTTCGAATCCCTCCAGGAGAGAAACTCACACTCTCACCAGAACTCAGAGTCTTCCTAAGAGTACCAGATGCAGTTGCCAGTCTGCAAGAGAAGGTGTGAATGGCGCTAAAGGGATCTGTTCTGGCGGCATTGCAGGGAAACTTGGTCTCTGTCCCTTTTCCAAGCAGAGGAAAACCAAATTCGGTTTTCTGTCACAAAGAAGCTGCTATGCACAAAGAAAAGAATAGAGAGCGATTACTTCCTTAACCAGGGAACAGGAATTAGGGACAGATCCTGGTTTTACAGATCCTGAAGTTTTTATAACTTCAGTGGTATTCCTAAAGCAAAATAGTGTGAAATTGCAAATGAAAATTCAAGAGCAAACACAAAAGTGAATGTTTACTTATAGTGATAAAAGGAAGAAAAACAAGTAGAATTTTAAAAGCTAGAACATGCCACAGATATCACCAAATCTATAAAAACAAATAGCTAACACTTACGTAACGTTCTTCTCATATTTCTTTATGTGAGGGGTGGGGCCATGTCCTTTAGTGACCTCTTCATTTGACCAGATTTATGTAATATCATTTTCTTTCAATGAGAGAATAAAGTAACCAAAAAAAGATTTATCTTCACACTCATTGGTAGTTCACAACATACTGATAATGCCTGGTGTATTTTTAGTCTTGTCGTTAGACTTGAGGGCAGGGAAACTCTCATGTTTTTCGTAACAGAGCTGTAAGATTTCAGGCATTACAAGTGTGTATGTGTGTGTGTGCGCGCGTGCACGTGTGTGGGGTGTGTGTGCATGCACACGCAGGGATGAAATTCAAATGCTCTGTGAATTCAGGTTCCTATAAACCACGTTGCCCTGGTGGGCCAAACAAATTTCTCTGGGGCAGTCACGCATTAACTTGTGTATCTGCTTTTGAGGAAGATAAACTCTTTCTAAATCTTCTTCTACAGGAGACCTGGAAGCCCTCAAAAAAGAAACCATTGTGCTGAAGGAAGGTGCCGAATACAGAGCTAAGATTCACTTCAAGGTAAGTATCCTGCGCTGTGTGTTTCTGTAAAGTTTAAGTCTTTCCTTCAATCAGTGAGTAAATTTCCTGCACAATCACGTTGAGATACTTTTTGTTTGCTTCTCCCCAAATACCCCCATGTGGGTCTGGAATGTCCTCTTCCCAGCCCTGAGTGCTACCTGTGGAGACCCACACTTGCTTCATGCCTTTTCCTAGCCAGGACTTCTCACTCTTCATTATCGCTTAAGCCAATGGGATCCCTCTGTCTGTGAACTCTGAACACATCCACGACACACACACTACTTTGTGTTGTAGCCCCTGTGTCATTTGGTCTTCATACAACATACACACCTCAATCTGGGGTGAAACTGTACATCCCTCCTTTCCAATATTTCACACAAACTTTGTAAATAGCAGATAGTTCATGAATATACATTGAAAAGTGGACGAACAAATGAATCAACCAATAGGAAAAGAAAATGGAACGGATAGGGCCTCGGCTCTAATTACTCAAAGATTATATAAATCCAGGAAGTGTGATCTTTGCTAAAGAACTCGAAATTACAATTATAATTGTGGAACAGGTAACCAGGAAAGAGGACACTAAATAAGAAATTAACTGGCATCTAAGGAATAGCCATATATTCCAATGAGTAGCCAAACTTACAAGAAAAATAACCTTGACTTTGAAAACAAGTAAGTTAGAAATGCAGTGTTTGCACTTAGTGGTTTATGTTTGTTTGGTGGCCTCTCATTCCCACTTAGCCTCATTCTCCAGGGCCTGGGCTCCACCGAGGAAGACTCCATCTGCTCTCACTATTTGCACACTGGGACCTTCTTTCCCCAAGGTACAGGATGTGATTCAGGGTCAATGGGTGATCCCTCCCTACCCATACAAACATGCCTGAAAATAATTTCATCTTGGAAATATTTGTTGATGCATGCTCAATAATGGACACTGAGCTAGGGTTCCCTTACTTGTTTCCTGTCATATTATTTATTATTGAAGCACCTGGGGGTTTGGTAAGTCATTATTTCAAAATATGCCTAGAATGGGTTGCACATCAGTTTCATTTTTAATCATTGATGCTATTGCATTACTTTCTCCATTTAATAAGCCAGTTTTAATGAAATGAAGCATGACAGGTAAATTTTGATGTGAATAAGATGAGAAGGAAAACTCTGGAACAGGGACTTCTCCTCTGGATGGGGAGGGGGAGGAAGAGTGTGGTGACGTGGGTCTGGGTGGTCAGGTTTACACATTAGGATGATGCAGGTGGAAGCCACAGAAAGGGGCTTTTGAGTACTCTCTAATTCAGAGGTTTGATGGCTCTCTGAGTAACCTACATAAAGTTGAACCATCCTGTGGCTTGTCCCAGTGTGGCACTACAATTATATGAAACACCAGATCAGAGTCCAAAATCCTTGAAGAGTAACTTAAATCTTTACTGAAGTCTCTTGAAACGTGTCCAGGAAAGTTTGCATTTGTAACACTAGAAACAAATGCTGAAGTCCTCTTTCACGATGTCTTAGTGGCACTCAGCGTTCTTTTTCTCCTCCCAAACTTCTTAGCACTTTCTAAAAATCTGGTCTAGGATTGTTCTTTTAGGTTCTCCCCACTTATTTTCTGCCTCCCTAGTAAATGTGATGTGTCTGACCTCCACAGCTGTCACCTGTATTCATGACACCAAGGCTTCTTCCTCCTGGGGTGGGAGACACAGTGGGGACGGGGATGGGGCAAAAGAAGGGGATTCTATGAATATTCATAGTTTTGTCTCACCCACCCCAAATGCATTTATATTAAACGGACCCACTGTGGAGCGCTGATAAGATGGTAGACTCTTTGTCTTGAAGTCCTTATGCCTACTGCACTATCATTCTCCTTCTTAGGTCTTTCTCCCACTAGGTCGAATGGATAAGCTTGGGGACATCTAGAAAGGTGTATTTATTTTCCCTATTCCTATGAGCTACATCTGGGACTCAGACTTATTAGACAGTCTGGGCTTCATTTTATCGCAGTCTCTTTGATGAGGCTAATTTTTTTTCTGCCGGCTTTTGATAGGTTTATACTACAGATTTACCCTGTGACAGTCTTGAATCTAAACTGGCAGTGTTCACGGCTCTGCCACCTCCCTGCCAACAAAAAAAAAAGATAGCACTGGTTGATTGGTTTAACCATTGTATCCAACGAGGAAGGACAGCCATAATTATCGTTGAACAAAAATTATTTGAAGATGCTTTAGTTCTTCACATTGGTGAAAAGATACCCAAGCCCTCCAGCTAGTGATGCACTGTCCACTTTGTTTGTATAGACATAACCACTGTGTAAAACTAACAGACAACCCAGGTCAGTCCTAGGTAAAATGAATCATGGAAAAACAAAGTTCTTGGGCTGTCTATATTTTCATTCTGCATTACTGAATTTTCTTTGAAAGGCTTAGGAAAATAGCAAGATCTCAGACAACGTCTGAAAATGACAGACATCCAAAATACTTGCCAGATACAAGTGAATTTCACTCATCATTTCAGTTACATTGCAGGCACAGCCATCTTCTAGACATGAATTTTCCATTACAGCTTTCCTCCTTGTTGTTTTTCATACGGTAGATGGATCATCTCAGGGGTTGTGGTTTGTAGGTATTTACATAATATGCTCTATTGGTATCTTAATAACTTCTACTAAGACACGGACGGTCTCCTGGTCAGAGGTATTGGAGAGGGAGAGCTCAAGGCCATTCTTGGGATCATTGAGAAAAGAGGAATACAGTGAAGACTATTGAGACATTTTAATGAACCACTCCTCTCTCTTAAAACAATAAAAAAAATAAAAATGTTCAATAATTAAACCAGTTTGGCAATGTTGCCTTTTATGATCTCCTCTCTCTAAGCTTTGCCTCACGGCCATTCTAAATAATTATAGAAACACCTATTCTGAACTAAACCTTTAGTTTTTTTCATTTTCAGAGAAGATTCAGCTAGGCAGGATCAGCATGAAAGATGAGAAAAAATGAAAGACCCTCTTAATCTAAATAGCTTGGTTCCTTCCCACCTGCAGGTGAACAGGGATATTGTGTCAGGCCTGAAATACGTTCAGCACACCTACAGGACTGGGGTGAAAGGTAAGGGAACCCACATTCCCATACTGTCCCAAACTGCTTCTCACTGATACTTAAACTTCTGGTTATTAGCAACTTTTAGCTGTAGACTCAGATGAGAATATGATAAAAGCTGTGGATGCACACCAGGAAAAGGCACAAATACACCTCTGATCTGGACATTGGCAAGGCCAGTGCTCAGGGGACCTAGTTTAAACTGGATCAGCTGCTAACCTTCAGCAATCAGCTTTTATGATTTAACATTATCACACATAAAGGAGAAGAGTAACCAAGATAGGTTTGAAGGAAATAAATACAAAGTAAAAAAAAAAATAAATAAAAGCAGTTCACAGGTACAAAACCCAAGTGTGAGAGAAATCCAAGAAAGAAAAAGCTTGCCCAGTGGTATTATATGTATTTGGGGCAGGAGTAAGTGGAGGTGGCATTGGAGAGAAGGGGAGGCAATGCTCAATTTCCTAACAAAGAAATAGAAATAATGTTACTTAATCTGCAGTTCTTCTTGACATGCCTTGGAAAGCCACCTTCAATTTTCTTTCATTAATATGGGCAGAGAGAAATGAGAGGCAGGAAGGTGATGAACGCACTTTACAATTCCTTTCTATCCGAGGGTCTGTCCTCTCCAGAGACCGGAAACAATAAACCATATATGTCAGTTTCACCAAATTAATAAGCAAGATGGGGGAGAAATTGTCTGACAAATTTGTATGACAGAGGACCAGTCAATTTCTCAAATCCCAGAGAAGACCATTGACCCGAAAGGCTATTGATTAGCCTTTCCAATACCTAATCTCATGAAAAAAAAAAGTTTAATTTTCTATTTTCCTTTGGGTATAAAGCCAGTATCGCCTCACTGAGACAAAAGGACAGTGACATGTCTGCAGCTGTTCTTTCAAACTTATTAGAAACACTTAGCCAACTATGTGCCAGCAATCTGCCTACCTTTATTTATCCTTTTTAATGCCCAACTATTCTTAATATATATTCCAGTTAACTACCTATGAATAAACTTGACTGGCTGTTTTCACCATTTATCCCAGTTCTTCAGTTTTTTTTAAGCAATTTATTGCTGTTCTTTTTCCATCCAATTATTCTATCCATGAATTCTGATCACCATTTGTAACTTTATCTCCCACAATTGACATGTTCATAGAATGGTAATCCGTAGGTAGACAATCCTTAAAGTCCATTATATACACAACGAAACGGAGGCTCAAAAATGTTATGTGACTTAGGCCATTGCAGGACTGAGATCAGAACTTAGGTCTCAATTTGTTTGAGGTTTTTTTTTTTTAATGGTGTAGTCTGGTGTATCTCCATGAAAAAAAAAAGCAGGCATAATCATCATTGATTTAGGTCACTGGTTCTCCAAATTTGCATTAGAATCAACTGTATCTTTTTTTAAACGATTCTTGGGACCCACAGGTTACTGAGCCATAGCCTTTGGAAGTAGGACAAAGGAAACTGTATTATTAAAAGGCACTCCAATCTTTAAAAATGTTTTAAAGAATTAAAAAAAAAAAAATGCCTCAGGGCCGGGCATGGTGGCTCACGTCTGTAGTCCCAGCACTTTGGGAGGCTGAGGCGGGCGGATAACAAGGTCAGGAGATTGAGACTATCCTGGCCAACATGGTGAAACCCCATCTCTACTAAAATACAAAACATTAGCCGGAGCTGGGGCGGGCACCTGTAATCCCAGCTACTCAGGAGGCTGAGGCAGGAGAATTGCCTGAACCCAGGAGGCGGAGGTTGCGGTGAGCCGAGATCGCACCATTGCACTCCAGCCTGGGCAACAAGAGCGAAACTCCGTCTCAAAAAAAAAAAAATAGGCCTCAGGTAAATCTGGTGTTTATTCAGGCTTGCAAACCATTGCCCTTGGCTGTAATCAGTGTAGGCTGTACTCCAGATTCTCCAGTGCGCAGTGTGTGTTTTTCCTCTGTCGGGCTCTTACCCTGATGTACTCTTCTTGCTTCTAGTGGACAAAGCAACGTTTATGGTTGGCAGCTATGGGCCTCGGCCGGAGGAGTATGAGTTCCTGACTCCCGTTGAGGAGGCTCCCAAGGGCATGCTGGCCCGAGGCACGTACCACAACAAGTCCTTCTTCACCGACGATGACAAGCACGACCACCTCAGCTGGGAGTGGAACCTGTCAATTAAGAAAGACTGGACAGACTGAATGCATCTGCCCATCCCCTTCCCCCCCTTGCTACCTGGAAGAATTCTCTCAGGCGTGTCATCTCCCTATCCCTCCTCCCGGTCCACAGCTGTGTCCCTCTCCAATAGTGCCCACATTCCCATATTGATGCATCTTTTCCCACCCTGTCTCTTAAAGTGGTCCCTAGCACAAGAGTCTTAAAACCGGGCTGTCACCCTGCCTGCTCTCTGATCCTGTGTCAGGGCCAGATCTTCCACGTCTGCATCTCAATACACCATCATTTAATATTTCCCTCTCTTATTTTCTTTTTTTTTTTTTTGAGACAGAGTTTTGCTCTTGTTGCCCCGGCTGGAGTGCAATGGCGCGATCTCGGCTCACCGCAACCTCCGCCTCCTGGGTTTAAGTGATTCTCCCTCTCTTATTTTCATTAGAGGGCAGGAAACGGGCAATCACAAATAGGTCTTCGACTCAGGTTCCTGTAGTTCCTGCGAATGCCCAGATTCTTTGGTGGTTGCTGGTCCAATGAGTCCCTCATCACATCCTGCCAGATGGAGTTCTTCTTTTGTGGGATACACTGTAAACAACATAAAAGAATAAGAATAAAACAGTAACTGCGTGTGTTCTGACTGAGGCTTCATTTCCCTGCTTTCTTCCTTCGAACAAATATGCTAACTGGATGGTTCACATTCGCGAGTTCCCTTAGAGGGGATGGGGATGAGGAAAACACTGGAGATGTCTACATGACTGGGAACAAATTAAGGGAAATCTACATCTTACTTACTTAGTTATTTTTCATTTCAACTTTTATGTTAGATATAGGGGGTACGTGTGCAGGTTTGTTACATCAGTATATTGCACCCAGGTACTGAGCCTAGTACTAAAAAGGCAGTTTTCCAAACCAGGCCCCACTCCCTCCCTCATCTCTCAGGTAGTCCACAGTATCTGCTGTTTCCCATGTTTATGTCCATGTGTGCTCAGGATTTCTGTTTCTGCACTGCTTTGCTCATGATTACGGCCTCTACGTTTGTCCATGTCGCTACAAATAACATAATTTTACTTGTTTATTATGACCATATAGTATATCGTGGTATATGTGCACCATACGTTTTTATCCAACCCACCATTGATGGGCACCTACATTGATTCCATCTCTTTGTTACTGTGAATGGCACAACAATGGACATACATGTGCATGTGTCTTTTCAGTATAATGACCTACTTTCCTTTGGAGAATATATACATATATATAGTAATACGTTTGCCAAATCAATTGGGAGCTCTGTTTTAAGTTTTTTGAGAAATCTCCAAACTGGTCTCTCTCTGCATGTTAGTAAGAATATTATGCTTGGAATGCTAACAGTACTCCTAGAAATTGGAGTACTCTTTGGCCTTAGTATAGAGATAAAAGGTATAGATGCCCTCATCTAGAGTTGCTTTCCACAGTGGCTGAACTAAGTTACATTCCCATAAACAGTATATAAGTATTCCCTTTTCTTTACACTCTCACCAGTGTCTGTTGTTTTTTGATTTTTTAAATAATGGCCATTCTGACTCATGTGAGATTGTATCTCATTGTGTCTTTGATTTGCATTTACCTGATAATTAGCGATGTTGAGCATTTTTTGTATGTTTGTTGGCCTCTCTTGTGTCTTGTCTTGAGAAGTACCTGTTCATGTTCTTTGCTCATTTTCTAATGGGGTTATTTGTTTTTGCTTCTTGCTTTGTTTAGGTTTCTTATGGATTCTGAATGTTAGACCTTTGTTGGATGCATAGTTTGCAGATGTTTTTTCCCATTCTGTAGATTGTCTGTGTACTTTATCAATAGTTCCTTTTGCTCTGCAGAAACTCTTTAATTAGGTCTCACTTGACAATTTTTGTTTTTGTTGCAATTGATTTCATGGGCTTAGCCAAAAATTCTTTGTCAAGGTTGATGCCAAAAAGAGTATTTCCCAGGTTTTCTTCTAGGACTTTTATAATTTGAGATCTTAAATTTTTAATTCATCATGAGTTAATTTTTTTATATGGTGAAAGATAAGGGTCCAATTTCATTCTCTGCATATGGCTAACCAGCTATCACAGCACCATTTATTGAAGAGGGAGTCATTTCCCTCATTGATTGGTTTTGTTAACTTTGTCAAATGTCAAATGGTTGTAGGTATATGCCTTTATTTCTGAGTTCTCTATTCTGTTCCATTGGTCTATGTGTTTGTTTTTGTACCAGTACCATGCTGTTTTGGTTGCTATAGCCTTGTAGTATAGTTTGAAGTGGGTAATGTGACTCCTTTGGCTTTGTTCTTTTTGATTAAGATTGCTTTAACTAATCAGACTCTTTTGATTCCCTATTAGGTTTAGAATAGTTTTCTAATTCAGTGAAGAATGACATTGGTAGTTTTATAGGAATAACATTGAATCTGTAAATTGCTTTGGGCAGTATGGTCATTTTAAAGATATTGATTCTTCCTATCCATGAGCATGGAATGTTTTTTCATTTGTGTCACCTCTGATTTCTTTCGGAAGTGTTTTGTAGTTCTCCTTGAAGAAATATTTTACCTCCTTGGTTATCTGTATTCCTAGGTATTCCATTTTATTTGTGGCTACTGTAAATGGAATTGTGCTCTTGATTTCCCTCTCATCCTGGACATTATTGGTATATAGAAATGCTACTGATTTTTGTACATTAATTTTTTTTCCTGATACCTTACTAAAATAATTTATCAGTTCTAGTAGCCTTTTGGCAGAGTCTTTAGACCTTTCTAGGCATACAATCATATTGTCAACAAGGAGAGATAGTTTGACATCTTCTTTTATTATTTGCATGCCATTTATGTCTTTCTCTTGCCTAATTACTCTGGCTAGTTATTTCTTTTATAATATTTTCACATGAAAATTCTCCTAATCTTAAGACCACATATCACAATGCCTGTGGAAATCTCATCTTGGACTTCCTCAGACACTTGTGGGGAAAATCAATTTTTGTCTTTCTTCTGCTTAAGACTTTTCAGTGGTTCTTATCACCTACAGAATAAAGTTGAAGCTCCTGCACTTAGCATAAGACCTGCTGTGAGCTGTTCCCGACATGCCTTTCTGCCCTCATGTATCATTTCCTCCCTTTTCATTATTCTCAATTACTAATAATTCTGTCACACATTGTATTTGTATCTCTGTGCTTTGGTTCTTTACATAAAACTCCCTTTTTCCCTTCTATTTCCTGGGGAAAACTTATTTACTCGGGTCTCTGCTTGGCATCCTCTGCAGGAAGAACACTTTCATTGAACCCTAGTGCTGTCCCTAATACCCTTCATCTGTACTGTCATAGCACCCTGTGAATTTTTCTATATCATTTTCCCTTTTATATTTAAATTGTCTTTTTACTTGCTTATCTCTCCCACTGACAATCTAAGCTGGCAGAGGCTGATCAGATCATAATTATCTTTCTACTCCTAATGCTAGGGTCAATACCTGGTATAGAATATTTACACTTTTTGTTTGAATAAACTAACCTGACCTTCTTCTGGTTGGTTATGTTCTGAGGCCCTATCATTAAAACTTGGTCTTTTATCTCAGAAGTTGAAGCCTCCCTTGGAGACAGCTGCAAAGTTCCCAGAGTCCTAACAGCCCCACACCCAATCAGCTCCAAAGTGGGCTGTTCTAAGTGAGCATTCCAAACACAAAGTCCAGAGTTGGAGCAGAAGCAGGAAAGGCATGATGGAAGCTGCTCCATCCACGTTCATGTTCATCCTATTTCTCCTTATGTGTGAGCTGGCCCCAGAAGTTGCTGCAGAAGTTGAGAAATCCTCAGGTAAAAGAAAAATGTAGTTGGATGGCCATAGTGTGAAAGTGTTCTTAGGAGACAGTAAGGTAGCATGGTGGTTCTCTGGGTACTTTTGTTCCACACCTAGAAAGCTTTCCAAGAAATTGTGGATAAGATGCATTTTTTAAATTGTACTTTAGGTTCTGGGGTACATGTGCAGATCATGCAGGATTGTTGCATAGGTACAAACATGGCAGTGTGGTTTTCTGCCTCCATCCCCCCATCACCCATACTATATCTGGTGTTTCTCCCCATGTTATCCCTCCCGAACCTCCCCACCCCCCGCTGTCCCTCCCCTAGCCCCCTCAACAGACCCCAGTGTATGAGGTTCCCCTCCCTGTGTCCACGTGTTCTCATTGTTCAACACCCACCTATGAGTGAGAACATGCGGTGTTTGATTTTCTGTTCTTGTGTCAGTTTGCTGAGAATGATGGTTTCCAGATTCATCTATGTCCCTACGAAGGAAACAAACTCATCATTTTTGATGGCTGCATAATATTCCATAGTGTATATGTGCCACATTTTCCTTGTCCAGTCTATCATTTTGTCTAGTGGAGAGCAGGGAAATCTGGCAGTATCCTTCAGAGACAGACCATCAGTAGGGTCACCTTCCATATGTTAGTAAAAATATTATGCCTTGGAATGCTAACAGTACTCCTAGAAATTGTGCTTTCCTCAGCCTCAGTATAGAGATAAAAGGTATAGACGCCCTCATTATTTAGAGCCGCTGCTTCTAGCTTCCGTACCCTGACGTCTTCTGCTTCTTTCTCTAGATGGTCCCGGTGCTGCCCAGGAACCCACGTGGCTTGCAGATGTCCCGGCTGCCATGGAATTTATTGCTGCTACTGAGGTGGCTGTCATAGGCTTCTTTCAGGTTAGTTCAGCTACCCTACTTGCAATTCCTCCAAGAGCTAGAAGTTCTACCTCAAGGGAACCGCAGCAGCCACCTGCTGGCAGATGACACTGCATTAGAAATGGGAGGAAAGGGAGACAGCCACATGGTTTGCTTTCACCTTGTCCATTGGGACCTCTTACTTTCAAGACATTCCCAGGCTCTAAGCTGTAGATTTCTCATACTTTCTTCAAGAGTTCTGAGACTGTGGGCTGGATCTGTTCACCTATGGATGCTCTGAAGCTCAAGTCAGTATCTGCAGAGAGAATGCCTTCATGGAGCCCTACCATTGTACTCAGCGTATTTGTTCTGCACTGTCATAGCACCCTATGAATAGGCAGGGGCCAGAATGAACCCAATTTATATCATCTGGCAACACTGTTTACAGGATGCTGAAGCCCCTGGACATTAGTCAGTGCACAGCCTTTTAAAGCCTTTCCACAAATAGGTCGACTCTCATTCTTCTTTCTCTTTGCCTTCTCTGAGATGTTAGAAAAGGATGGCATTTTGCATATTCAAGGTGTTAACTTCCAACTTCCAGATTGGCTGCTTGGATAACAAAGCCATCCACAAATGAGACTGCCTTATTCCAGCGTTTTCATCTTTCTCTGGGGTGGTAGCATCTGGCAATCCTCACAGCTGATCAAGCCCTACTCTGTCATAGCAGACCTTCTTGTCTGTTTCCATTCAGCAATTCCAACTCCCGATTACCCTGTTAATTCTGTGTACACAGCTGGAAATCACTGCAATGAGATGCAAGTGGGAGAGGAAGATAGGGAGTACATTTTTCAGAGATGAGAAATCTGAGCTGTAGACAAAAACACCCTCAGCAAGATGGGGAAGGGGCAAGAGCTTGGAACTGGAGGAGTGTGCAATAACGTAAACAGCTGCCAGATGCCACCACTTTATCCTTGAGCAATTCCATTTGAAGGAGCCGAATAAAGAGGAGGCCTCAATTAACTATTGCTCATGGCCTGTAGTGAACTCCACACACCATTTCAGAAGAGCAGATACCAGCTCTCTCCGCTTGACCCCAGATGCAAGACTAGTATGTTCATCCATTCTCATGCTGCCATAAAGACATACCCAAGACTGGGGAATTTATAAAGGAAAGAGGTTTCATTGCATCACAGTTCAGCATGGCTGGGAAGGCCTCAGGAGACTTAGAATCATGGCAGAAGGAACCTCTTCACAGGATGGCAAGAGAGAGAATGAGCACAAGTAGGGGGAACGCCAGACGCTTATAAAATCATCAGATCTTGTGAGACTCACTGCCACAAGAACAGCATGCAGGAAACTGCCCCCAGGATCTCCTTACTGCCACCGGGTCCCACCCTTGACATGTGGGGATTATGGAGACTACATTTCAAGATGAGATTTTGGGTAGGGACACAGCCAAAGCATATCAACCAGCCCATCTTCTTTTCTCCTTGCACATCTCCTCCTTCAGCCTGGGGAGTTGTAGGGTAGAACATGTTTGTTCCTGTTAATTTCCTGGAGCTGCTGTGGATAAAGGTCCCATGACAGCAGGGAAAATGATGCCACCCTCCAAAGAAGGCCTGGAATCATTGCTCAGAAGTGGCTTCTGCACCTCTTCCTACAGGCCTGGGCTGCAGAGTTGGGTGCGAGAACAGCATCTTCATGTGCAAAGCTCAGGCTTATCTACAGTGGCAAGAGAGGGACGGTCCTTACATAGGCTGCATAAACTTTTGTTAAACGTCTAAGCTTTCATTTTAATTATTTAATTATTTTATTTTTTTATTTTTGGGGGGCCTTTTGATGGCACCCATTTTATATTTTTGCATTTTTTTCCTTTCTTCCACAAATGTAACCAAAGCCAAAATTCAAGAGACAAGAGTCGGTGGGAGGAAAGGCATGTTTATTTGAAGAGCCAGTAAACCAAGAAGACAGTGGACTAGCATCCTAAAGTACATCTTGGCCAGGCACAGTGGCTGGCACCTGTAATTCTACGACTTTGGGATGCAGAGGCGGACAGATTGGCTGAGCTCAGGAGTTCGAGGCCGGCCTGGGCAACATGGCAAAATTCCATCTCTACTAAAAATACAGAATAAGTTAGCCAAGTCTGGTGGTGTACACCTGGAGTCCCAGCTACTCAGGAGGCTGAGGCACAAGTATCCAGGAGGTGGAGGTTGCAGCGAGCTGAAATTGCACCACTGCACTCCAGCCTGGGCAACAGAGTGAGACTCTGTTTCAAAATAAATGAATAAATAAATAAAGTACATCTGAAGTCACTACCAATTTTAGGCTCTTTGAATGTTAAGGGCAGGGGAAAGAGGAGGAAGGTGGGCTCAAGCAATAACTGGCAACCATAGGCATCTGGACACCAGCAAGGGCCCCAGGAGGCTGGGAATTTCTTTGTCCGTGGTCAGGCCACAATGCACCTATAAATCCTTAACACAGCAGAGTTAGTTGTTTACATACTGTTCCTTTAATCCCAGAATTCATTTTAAAAACTATATAACTGCTATTTTTGCATATTATCTCAGTGCTCTAAAATTATTCTAACCTACAGGCAGGAATGGGTAGACACCCCTTAGGCAAAAATAGAGTTGGTTATGGTAGCTCGTTTGCTGTTTCACTGTTAAACAAACTGTTCCCAGAACAGTTGCTTCTCAGGTATACCAATGACAGTGCAGCCAAACTAGGCAGGCCTTTAGGATTTTGAGGCCTCTCTCAGCTCCTAGTAAACTTCAAGCTCTATCACAAGGCTTGACAGGAATCTCAAGCTCAGCTACAATTTCGTGGTTACCTATTCACAGAGCCTGGGAAATTAAAAATGTCACTGCCAATTAAACCTACACTGTTAGAGGTAAATCATCGTGTGTTACTGGGCAGTAAATCAAATCTATGATTTCTGGTAAGCATCATAGCATACTTCATTTCCCTATCCTTTGTCTCTCTCTTTCTAAATAACCATTGTGGTATTATTTTTTCTCTTCTTTTTAGGATTTAGAAATACCAGCAGTGTCCATACTCCATAGCATGGTGCAAAAATTCCCAGGCGTGTCATTTGGAATCAGCACGGATTCTGAGGTTCTGACCCACTACAATATCACTGGGAACACCATCTGCCTCTTTCGCCTGGTAAGTCAGATGGGTAGCTTGAGCTTTCTCCCAGGTTATGCACTCATAAACTTGTGAGACTGGAAAGGACTCTGTGTCTTTGACACTAACGATGATGCCAAATTCAGGGACATTGTTGACAAGGATGATGACTCAATTCAAGCTTCCCAAACAGGTTACTGTAATGAAATGGAAAGAAGACAGGAACAGAATTTGTGGTACTGTTTTGTTGCTCAATAGCTACATGACTTTTGGCAGTCACTTAACATTTTTAGCTCCAATTCTTTCCTTTATAAAATAAAAGAGTTAGACTGTATCATCTGTAAGGTCACTTCGAGCTCCAAAAGTTTTATATTAAATATTTGGAGGAGTTCATCTATGGTCTTCAAACATTTCTTTATTAAATACTTCCTGTATTCCCTATGCAAGATACTGATAATAAAAACATGTTAAATATACTCTCCGCTCTCATAGATCTTAGAGAATGGTGGGGATTGGAAACGTGGCATGCAACTATCTATAATACAGACAGCATCACTGTGGGTAAAGTTTTATCAGGGTTCAAAGGATAAAAGCAGTGTGGGAATTCTGAAAAAAAAAGAAGAAAAGACAAAAACAACAGAACTGGAACTTACAGGATTGATAAATTTAGACAAGGTAAAGAATTCATGACCAAGGGGAGAAAAGACTTAGGAAACAATGAACAGGCCAATCTGACTGGATCCCAGGGTACATATTGGGGAAAATGAATATAAGAGAAAGAAACTTGGTTAAAATCATATGTGGGCAAAAAAATAGAATACCACTTTAATGAGAGGAGTTTGTCCTGAATTTGGTTGTTACTAATAAGCCCCTAAAGCCCTTAAATCAGGGGAGTAACATGAACAGAAATGAGTTATATTAGATTATTTTGACAATGAGGCACAGGATGGATTGTTAGGTTAAAAGGCAAGAGAAGAGGGAGCTTTTGTGAGGCTGACGAAACAGACCGTGTGATATGTATTGAGAGTCTGTAATAGAGAGGCAGCAATAGAAACTAAAGAAGAGGAAGATCCTGTGATCATTAGATATCAAAGTTATGGAAAGGAGGCAAAGCTTAAAGCCAGGGAGTCTGGGAATAGTGAGGGCATGAGCAAATGGGGATTTCTGATGCTTTCATTGGTCATTGAGTTCTACTTGTTGGTAGAATATCAAGATAAAGATGTGAAGAGTTCACCGAAAAAGAGAAATTGATGCAAAAAAAGTTTTCAGTGTTTTGGGACTGAATGTTGTGCCCTATCTAGCTTCCATCCTTTCTTTCTCTTTTGCTTCTCATTGAAACTTCTTTTTTTCCCTATACATACATATCTATGATAAAGTTTAATTTGTAAATTAGACATGGTAAGAGATTAATAACAATCAATAATAGAACAATTATAACAATATAGCATAATAATTTTGTACCGTCTTTCTCTAAGCTAGACACTGCTGTCTAGGTTCTGCCCCATCACACCATCCAAACTACGTTTATCCAGATCTGCATGGCTTCCATATTGCAAACTCAATGCGCCCTTTTTACATCTTACTTTACTCAACATTTCTGTCCTATTTGATGCTAGTGGCTACTTCCTTCTTTTTAATGTTCTCTCTTTCCTTGAATTCTAGGAACCGACTTCTCCTGATCCTCTTGCTGCTTTCAGACCTTCTCTTCCTGTATCTACAATGCT
Organism: Leontopithecus rosalia; assembly: GCA_028533165.1. Classification (NCBI taxonomy): domain Eukaryota; kingdom Metazoa; phylum Chordata; class Mammalia; order Primates; family Cebidae; genus Leontopithecus; species Leontopithecus rosalia. The sequence goes on along the minus strand of CM052656.1, from coordinate 114,737,277 downwards.
GCCTGACACAACACATGTTCTAATCTAGGTCACAGAACCCATGCTCTGAAAGGCAGAGACCGTTCTGTTCGTGTATCCACAGAGCCCAGAACAGTGCCTGCCATGCAGTCGGTGCTCACTCAGTATTTGTTGAGAATGAATGTATGAATGAATCAATGAATGAGTGAATATGTTCTACATAAGAAATGCAGTTATTTTGCATATTCTACTATTATGTGCTTGCTGAGCATTTAGAATATTTTATCTCTAGTCTGGACTTCTCTCATGTTTCAAATGTTTCCTGGATACGAGCATTTTCATACCCTCGTAAGCACTCTTAAAATGTTCAAAACTGAATTTATTGTCTGCACCTGCTAATCATACTCCTCCATCTAAGATATTTTATTGAATGACTATGCTCATTTGGTCTTTCATTTTTGCCAGCTGTATCTTCTATTTTGAATCTATATTCTCCTCCACTCCTTCTACCTCATTCTGTATCTAGGTTCTTAGCATCATCGGCATAAGCAATTTCGATAGCTTCTTAGCTGATCTGCGTTTACTACTTTATACACAGTTTCTAGAATGGTATCACAATGACGTATTTAAGATTGAAATTTGACCATGGCACTCCTCTCTTTAAAACGCTTCAATAGTTCTCACTTCTTACAAAATCAAAAACGAGACATTTAATGTTACAAATCGGCTTTGCTGACCTGCCTCACTGCCTGCTTCCCCATTCCTTTGTCCATCCAGCTTCCACCCTGGGCTTTACCCTCTCAGTAGCCAACTGTACACATTATGATCATCCAATTCCATGATCTCGCCTAGACCATTCCTTCTGTCTAGAATGCCACCGCCCAAGGGTCCCTTTTCACCTAGCCTCACCAGTTCAGGAATGTTACTCTTCAGGAAGCCTCCTTGGAATCTCCAAATGGGCCTAAGCATTTAAGCATTCCTCTATATGTCATTTCTTTCTTCTTTCTCCTTCCTTCCTTCCTTTTTTTTCAGAGACAGAGTTTCACTCTTGTTGCCCAAGCTGAAGTGCAATGGCACGATCAAGGTTCACTGCAACTTCTGCCTCCCAGGTTCAAGTGGTTCCCCTGCCTCCCAAGTAGCTGCGATTACAGGCGCGTGCCACCATGCCCAGCTAATTTTTTGTATTTTTAGTAGAAACGGGGTTTGACCATGTTAGCCAGGCTGGTCTCGACCTCCTGATCTCAGGTGATCTGCTCACCTCGGCCTCCCAAAGTGCTGGGATTACAGGCATGAGCCACTGCACCTGGCCACTTTCTTATCTCTATTTTTATTTATCACTTTATAGTTCATATATATATTCATAAATATATATATCATATATTTATATATCTGTCTCCTCTATTACTCGCTTAGGCTATGGCCTATTCAAGGTTGGAAACTATGACTTATTCATCGTTGTATTCCAAAGGGCTATGATACACCTCTGGCACCTTGAAGGCACTGGGAAGGTGCTTGGGGAACTGAACTCCCCTCCAAAAGTACGTCTGAGGTTTTGTGAGCTGCCTTCAGCAACCTGTTTCCCACCTGCACAGTAGTTGCTGGTTTGCATTCTCACCAGTGTGAAATAGGATTATATCAAGCTCTTCTGTGAAAACCTTTGGTAAGGAATATATGTTAGTTTAGGCAAATGCCTTCCGTGTTGCCATTGAACCACTGGTAGAAATCCTTCAATACAAAAATTCTAAGCTACACTCCACAGGTACTTCCTTCTCAGTTTTCTGTTTGTAGGTCTTATAAGACCTGATTTCAAAGGCTTACTACTACCAAGATACACATATGGGGAGAAAACCGGTTGTTGTTGCTTCCAACGTCTCTACAGGGTTAACATCCTCTAAAGAGAGCATTGCCTTTGCTTACGATGGATTCCTTATAAAGCCTCATTGGTGACTTCTCCGTTTTTCACTCTTCTTTAACATCTGTTTTTTGTTTACTGCTGGTGACAGACCTACTCTAAATGAACTCTTGGGATCTTTGTGGGCAAGATTATTTATGTGCCATACCAGAAAACAAACAAACTGGTTCCTGCCCTGCTTCATTGGCAAGGCTGGAAGACGCTCAACTTTTGGCATGCCAACTTTCAGATAAATACATTTTTTCACAGTTTACACTTTCCAAAGTTTGGTGCATATTTTAATAGGACCATTATTCAAGAGTTTGGATTAACTTTTTTTTTTTTTTTGGAAAAGAGAGCATCACCCAAGCCTCTTCTATCTCACACTGGGAAATGTGAATGTATTGAAAATTTTCTGGAAACGTCTTTCTTTTTAGATCCAGTTTGTTTAGTTTGCTTGTTTGTTTTTAGAGCCTAATCTATGACAAGCATTATTACAATATTTGACCATTTAATTCACACAAGAATCTGACGTCATTTTTATGATTCTGGCAATAAGGAAAGTTCCATGAGAGATTGGGTTAGTTGCCCAAAATCTCACAACTATGAAATAACAGACATCTGATTCATACCAAACATTGAGGATTACAAATCATACACTTTTTGCTGTATTATAGTGGCTTGCTAAAGCACTTGACCCTGAAGAGAAACTTTCTTTTTACACTGGATTCTATCTATTGTCCCTCATTCCAAAGCCTATTTTTTTTCTTTTAACCACTTTCTCTTAAACTATTTCTCTAACCCCCCAGCATTCCTTAATCAATCTGCAGAATTACTTACCAAGATTTAATCTAGACATTATATAGTTTCTGAATTTACAAAATTTTCCATTTTAAGAACATATTTAGAAATAAGCTGAAATAATAATTAAGTGAAAAAAACAACAAGAAATTGATGTTACTCAATGCTTGAAATGTTGGAGTAATAAAAGGCCAGCCAGTGCTGTATTTATGCAACACATCATTCTCCAAAAATAGTTCAGGCCAACTATATAAAAGTAATCAGGAAGAATTTAGGTAAAATTCATGAAAATATAATAAGTTGCATATAATAACCTTGCTGTTCGAGGGCACAGCCTGTCTTTTGCGATTGTAACAGCAGAGAAAGTCTCAAATTTTTCAATAGCACCCTTACTGTTGCCCTAGCGCAGAGGTAATTCCCAGGTTAAATAAACTATGAGTCTGTCCTAAAATGGAACTTGAAATATTATTTGAATGTTTACCCTGCTTTGGATTTTTTCGGTCACAACAATTTTAGGAAACATAATTGACCTAACTTTGACCTAATGGGATAGAAGTGAAAACACAGTGCAGTCATCCTTTTTCCCTTTTACTTTATTTATTGGATGACTATTATAAGAAATACACCTCACCAGACAAAGAGAAGCAGAAGAAACTAGTACATGAGAATAAACTGAGAAGAAATGCAAGAAGATATGTCAGATTATAAAACATTTATTTTCTTTTATTTGTATTTTACTTTAAGTTCTGAGATACATGTGCAGAACATGAAGGCTTGTTACATGGGAATACATGTGCCATGGTGGTTTGCTGCACCCATCCCCCGCCATCTGGGTTTTAAGCCCCACATGTTTTTTGCTATTTGTCCTGACAGTCTCCCTCCCCTAGCCCCTCCCCTCCCGACAGGCCCCGGTGTGTGATGTTCCCCTTCCTGTGTCCATAATGAAACATTTTTTCTAAGGTATATATTTACTAAATATATGATAAGCTGAGCAACTTATAAAAACAAACCGAGGACATGAGGACCTTTGTTTAACCAATGATTTCTTAGTGCCACCAAAGATATTTAATGCTATAACTGTGATGTAAACTAAGACATTTTTTAATACATTTTATAAAAATCTGGGTTGTTAGAAAAATCCATGGGAATTCAAATGAATATTGCTAAAATACTAATGAAAAGAAAATAAGGAATTAAATCTCTTGGTACGATAGAGTGTGTATAACAAAATAATCTACTTCAGATATGCTTGAGGAAACTCAAAATTATATTTTAAAATAGCAATTTTTCCAGTTTACTATTTCTAGTTTTCTTCTGATGCCGCTTTTCTCTGGAATAAAAATATGATATCTTAAGTAATATTCTTTTCAAAAAACTGAAAAAAGATATTTTAGAAAGTTTTTCCAACTCTTGGTTCCAGGGTTGGATTTTCTTTCCAGCTCCTTATGCAAATAATTCACTTTACAGAGAGAGATTTTCTATTCAAACGTTGCTTCCAGAAACCCTAAACATGAATGTTCCAGAGTTTATTCGTTTAAGAAAAATGAAAGATCGGGCATGTTTTGTTAAAAGAAGTACAACGAACTGGCTTTTATTAAAGCTCTGTTGCTTCTTAGAGAATGTTATCACCACTTAGCATCCTCCGCCTCCAATCTCATGCATACCTTAAGTCCAGAAACACCTGGAGTGACTGGCGTTTCCTGTTCTCCCTGTTCTGGGAAGTATGAGGGACTGCCGGGAAAAGAGTACGGAGAGCGGGGACTTGGCCCCTGCACAGCGATGTCAGCTGAAGCACAGGCGCCAGGCCTAGGAGTTCCTAGAAAAATAATCAGGAAGCACTTAGACACATCAAATATTAAGAGTCCTGATTGTGATGATAATGATGATGATTTTGGCGGTTGCAAATAGCAAAGCCTTAAGTATGAAGGAAACATGCCAGCTGGAAATACAGGCCAGTAGCAGCATTGCGGATCCAGAGGACCTGCAAATAAATATCAGATTTTCCTGTGCTGATTTTATTTCTCTACTCCTTCTTTCGGATACGGGCAGGAGAAGGGGAGGAGGTGGTAGGAGGTGGGCAAGGATCCACCTCAGACCTTTTCTTTTGCTTTCATGTTTTGTTTTGTTTTGTTTTGTTTTGTTTTTTCCCCAAGCTTTCTACAAGAAACTTTGTGAATTTTTAAACAATTAAGAATACACAAGGTGTTCACATTTTTATCCTGTGGTTTTGACTTGTTTCAAAATTCTTTTTTAGAACTACAAACTTTTCTATACCTCGGCATTTATTTATTTCATAAATTTAAATTGTGTAAAGCAGTCCCAAAATAAAGAGTGCTTCAATTGCCATCTGAATAAATGGCTACAATTTGTGCCTTAGTGGATATAGCAGGCACTCAATGAAAAATTATTAAACAAATGGATGGTAAGAGAATGACTGGATCTAACCAGAATTAAAATTAACCATATGGGTGCACTGTGCATCTTCAAGGCGCCTATTGCTTTTAGTTACCCCAATGGGAGACCCTCTTGAACAAAAGAGGTGAAAAAGGGGTCATCGCCAGGATGACAATACAGAGCAAACTTGGATTCTTGCTGTTTAGTGACTTTAATTTCCCTTTGCCTGAATTCCCTCCTCCATTAACTAAAGTGAGATCTGCTTCTGAGGTTACCGGGTAGACTAGGAGAAAATACCTTGGAGACAAAAGGGTGATTCTGATGACAGGCAAGATCTTACTGGGCAGGACCCATACACACAGCATATGGAGGGGAAAGGGGTAAGGAGATGTCCAAGGGTAGGTGCCCAAGGATCTCAAAAGTGATGCAAACTATTTTAGGAAATGGACAAAATTGTTCAGGAGCTGGCACTAAACATTTTCATCTATAGGCATGGATCTAATGGATCTATCTTCTTTTTTTTGAGGCAGAATCTCACCCTGTCACCCAGGGTGGAGTGCAATGGCGCGATCTCAGCTCAAGGCATGAATCTATCTATGGATGGTGGAGACATTATCTTTGTGTCTTTATGGGCATGAGTAGATTGGGGAAAGGAAACAGAAAACTGAGAACTGATTGGAAGAATGAAGTCCTGTCTTTCAATATAATCTGAGTGTGGTGGGAAGGTTGTTCTGAAATACGATTCCGGGATAATAGATCATGTGGGTAGACAATCCTTTCCACCAAAGACTATTTTTAAAAGTTAAAGTGTGTGTGTGTGTGTGTGTGTGTGTGTGTGTGTGTGTGTGCGCCTGAAGGCATTGGAGAGCTACTAAAAGAGGGAAAATGTCTGAGTCAAGATTTAGAGGAAGATGAAAACCCAAAAACATGAACCTTGCGTTGAGCTGCTTTTTGTCTATAGGGATTTGGTCAGTTCTAGAGGCAGCAAAGAAACTAAGAAATAAATTAGCATTTTGAGAGCCTCAGGAATTAGAAAATTAAATGCTGGGGTCCAGGCCTCACAAGGGGAAGTCAGAGGTGAATCTTGGGCAGCGCCTTTCACATCCCCTTTGAATCCTACAGAGCTGTACCTAAAATCAGGGATGAATCATAGTGCATAAGCCCTCTTGAAGGCTGCAGCACAGATGCAAATCATTTCAGCCCCTGAAATCCGATTAGAGTGATTATATATATATACACACACACACAAACACACACACATACACACACACACATATACACACATACGCCTACACGTGCAAATATATATACATGTGGAGTATGTACAGTCCACTCTTAGCCATGCCATACTACATCTAACACTTAACAAAATATAACATGTTAAAAGAAGTCAGAGAAAAGAGAGATTATCATCAAAATAATCTCAAAGGGACAATCATAAGGTTCACAGCTAACTTCTCAACAGCAACAGTGGAATGCAGAATACAAAGCATTATATCTTTCAAGTACTGAAAGAAAATATCTGCCAACTTTAGAATTCTACCCCCAGCAAAAACAGCCTTCAAAAATAAAGGGGAAATAAATATATATTAAACAGCCAAACTGGGAGAATTTGTCACTCAACACACCCAACTCACACTAAAGAAAATAGTAAAAGGTCTTCTCTGAGCAGAGGAAAGAAAACCCACATAGAAGCTAAAAAATACAGAATAAAGAGAAGCTAAAATGTAAATATGTGCATAAATGTAAGTGTATATTGACAATATAACAAAAATCATAATATTCTATGAGATTTGGAATTAAAACACATGACACAAATCATGTGTAAATCTTGAATGTTGAGCCAGAAAATGGAATTTGAAAGAGATAAACTGTATTTGCATATTCTAATGTCTACATTGTCCAAGAAAAAGGTGAAATTGCCAATTAATATTAGGTTCTGAGAAGCAAAAAAAAATGCATGCTCTGTAATGTATTTTGGTAATCCCTAAGGAAATAATTAAAGTCTATGTAACTTCTAAGCCAAAAAAGGGAAAGAAGAAATAATATACTCAGTCCATTCAAAGGTGGGCCAGAAATAAAGAAAAATAGAATTTGAAACACAAAGAACCAATGGAAATTTTAAAAATTAAATACATCAGTAATTTCATTTAATGGAAATAATCCAATTAAAAGACAAAGATTATCAAGCTGGATTGAAAAATACAACTATGTGCCTTTTGCAAGTGACACAAGTAAAACACAGAATGGATATATGCCACAAAAACACTTCCAAAAGAAAGCTGACACGAATATATTAATACCAAACAAAGTAGACTTTTAGGCAATGAGCATTCTTAGAGATAAAGAATAACGCTTCATAATTATGACAGTTTCAATTTGTCAAACAAATTTAACAGTTCTAAATTTGCATTTATCAAACACATGTCCTGATACTATATAAGCACCAACTGGCAGAATTGAATGAAAAGATGGTTAAAGCCATAACGTAATAGAAAATTTTAACACTCTTTTAAATAAGATAAGCTGGTTAAAAAAATAAGAAAGATATAGAAAATTTCAACTGTAAAATTAACCAAGTGACCTAATGGACATATATAGAATACTGTATTCAAAAACTGTAAAATATACTTAATTTTAAAGACACAAGTAATATAAATGAATATATAAAACAAAGCTAGAAATCAATAAGAATATAACCAGAAAATCTTACAATTTAAAATTAAGAAATACATTTCTAAATAACTAAGAGTTTAGAGAAGAAATAAAAACAAAAAATTAGGAAGTATTTTGAACGGCATGATACAAATTCTAGATATCAAATTTATAAATGCATTTATAGTCTTCTAAGGAGGAAATGTATCGATTTCAATGTATTTTTTGCTGCTTACCAATTTAAAACTGGACAAATAATAGGATTCAATATTTCAGAAACATAAAAACATGGACTGGCCCTTAAATCATGATGTAACCAGAACCCACCACCCACCACTTACCCAAAGGTAGCCTTTGGGTTGGGGTTGGGGGGTTCCTCACTGTAGTTTCTTCCATGGGCTCCAGAAAAATGTTAGTAAAAAGGGGTCCTGATCCAGATCCCAAGAGAGGGTTCTTGGATCCTGCAAAACAAAGACTAGCTACTCCATAGACAGAGCAGCCCTCATTGTCCATTTTTGTTGGACATTTGTGAATTATTTCTTAATTATATGCACTAAGGGGTATATTGTTCATGCCTCTCCTTTTCAGACTATGTAGGGTAACTTCCTGACATTGCCGTGGCGGTCGTAAACTGTCATGGGGCCGGTGGGAGGGTAACACTGAGGACTACCAGATGTCTTCTTGTCGCCATTGTGGTTTCGGTGGGTTTTGGCCAGCTTCTTTACTACAACCTGTTCTATCAGCAAGGTCTTTAAGACCTGCATCTTGTGCCAACCTGTTATCTCGTCCTGTGACTCCGAACGCTTTTAGCCACCTTTCAGGAGTATCTTCTTCCCTGAAGCTTTCTTCTCTTCCTCAGTGGGCCTGTGATTCTCCTGTGATGACACCTGCCACACCAGGCGGGACATTTCTCTTCACTTTTTTTGATCCTACAGAACAGTTTGTTCCTCTGGGCAGGGAACCCTTCTTACTTATCTTTCTGTCTTTAGAGCTTTAATCAGGGCCTGTCACATGGGGGGTCTAAAAACATTTATCAATACATGAAAAAAGGATGGAATAGTGACTTTATCCTTTTTGTGCTACCCAGGTGGATAATGAACAACTGAATTTAGAGGACGAAGACCCTGCAGGCATTGATGCCACCAAATTGAGCAATTTCATTGAGATCAACAGCCTCCACATGGTGACAGAGTACAATCCTGTGGTAAACAATATTTCCTGTCCCCCGCTCCTTCGGAGCCTGAGTCAGGGAAGGTACCAGTCTTCACACAGAGGTCTCTTCCTCCCAGAATTCCAATTCTTAAACCAATAATGTCAGGAACTCCCATTAATTGAACACCTACTATATTATGTTACTATCCTTACTGCACCTTTTTGAGATTGGACTTGTCCCTGTTAAAGAAACAGAGAAAAGTTAAATGAACTATCACACTGCTAATAAGAAAGAGAACCAGCATGCAAAGTTAAGTTGACTGACTCAAAGCCAGGGGCGGTGGCTCCCAACTGCAATGCCAGCACTGGGGGAGGCCGAGGCCTGAGGATCGCTTGAGCCCAGGACCCAGAACTTGTCTCTACAAAAAAAATTTTAATCAGCTAGGTATGGTGGTGTGTGCCAAAAATAAAAGTAAGCGAAAGACAAACAAAAAAAGTTAAATGGGCCGGGCGCAGTGGCTCAAGCCTGTAATCCCAGCACTTTGGGAGGCCGAGGTGGGTGGATCACTAGGTCAAGAGATCGAGACCATTCTGGTCAACATAGTGAAACCCCGTCTCTACTAAAAATACAAAAAATTAGCTGGGCATGGTGGCGCGTGCCTGTAATCCCAGATACTCAGTAGGCTGAGGCAGGAGAATTGCCTGAACCCAGGAGGCGGAGGTTGCGGTGAGCCGAGATCTCGCCATTGCTCTCCAGCCTGGGTAACAAGAGCAAAACTCCATCTCAAAAATGAAGCCCAGTGATCATATGTTTCGCTGTCACAGCAATGTAAAGTTTCTATGATTGTTTCCAAACACCCATTTCATTTCCTGTCACTTGTGGACCAGTGACGAACAGAGGCCAAGGCGGGTGGATCACGAGGTCAAGAGATCAAGACCATCCTGGTCAACATGGTGAAACCCCATCTCTACTAAAAATACAAAAAATTAGCTGGGCATGGTGGTGCGTGACTGTAATCCAGCTACTCAGGAGGCTGAGGCAGGAGAATTGCCTGAACCCAGGCGGTGGAGGTTGTGGTGAGCCAAGATCGCGCCATTGCACTCCAGCCTGGGCAACAAGAGCGAAACTCCGTCTCAAAAAAAAAAAGGCAAGGACAACTACGTAGGGTGCCTTTGAAGCTCAAATTTTCTGACTCCCATTCCTCTACTGTGAAATGGAAGTAGGCGATACGTGCTAATGCATCACAGTTGCTTTTACTTCTTAAATTATGCCTTTTCTATTTAGTCATTACTGACCTTGAATGATGTCATCACTTGGATCTTGAATGTTCTCCTCTATGAAACAGACACAATAATTTCCTCTCTTGTACCTCAAAAAAAAATCAATGTGAAGACCAGAGCAGAACTGAAGGAGATAGAGACACGAAAAGCCCCCCCAAAAAAAAAAATCAATGTGAGAATTAAATGAGGAAATGAGGATGAAAGGGCTTTTGAAGTTCTCGAAAATCATACCATGCCTGTAAAGTACTGTCACTGGAGAAGAGAAGGCACAGCATTTTGAGATGATGTCGACACTAGAAATCAATACTCTGTAAGATCCTATAATCCGTGTCAGGGAAAATAAAGGACAGGACACATAAGAGAGTTCTATAGACTACGCTGTAGTCTATACACAGAGTTAGAAGGCCGGATGGTGATCAGGAGAGGTGGAGCATCACCTTTACCCAGACTGCACGCAGCATGCAACTCCAAGGAAGACACACTAGGAGAGAAGGCTGAGGCATGGCGAGGGTGTCAGGATGTGTTAGTCAAAGCATGGTTCGCAGCTTCTGCCAGACCAGGAACTGTTCATTCCTGCTTTTTTATGACTGGTGCCTGTGACTGAATCCTCTGCTTTGTCTATTGCCCTACACTGCCTTCAACAGAAAACACCTCTTTTCTTGTTGACTAAATTCTGGCCCACCTCTAACACCATCTTTATCTCTGTGTAGTTAGTGACTGTTTCTACTTCTGCTAAGACTCCAAACACATATGCCTCTGGGGTGTTGGCAGTAATATCAAAAAGGCATTCTTCTGCATGTGGGGCCAGAAAAGATGATTTTATTGTCCCTGAGCTATGGCCCCCATGTCCTGGCATTTTGCATCCTAGCTCAGGCAGGGGCAAGAACTGACCTTCCTGGTTTCTTATGCCTGATGTCTGTCTCAATTTGCAGAGCAATGACATACCTTTTTAAAGTTCCATGTGATTAGTGAAGGCAGATTATATCAAGAAAAAAATCAGTAAGAATGTCTTTAAAGAAGCAAGTTCAATTTTTATTGCTACTTTTTTTATTCTCTGAAAGTAATATTTCTCTCATTTGGAGAACTGCCAGTTCTACTCTAGTTATTTCTCATCTGCCTCTAGTGCAAAGGTATGCACCAGCAGCAACTGGGCAGAAAATCCCAGCCATGTACTTGACCTGCCATGCACTTTTAATACACACACTCAGTACTTAGCATCGAGGTGAAATAATCAGGCTGTGTCTGTTAGGATTAAGCGGCCAATCCCTTCTGCTAAGATAACTGTGACTTTTGACATCTTAGCTTTTATTTCTTTACCCTTCCCAAGAATTATCCTCTATCTTATTGTAGAATGAATGCTCTAAATTTAAGTAGCAGGATTTAGTAAAACAAGAGTAAATCATGAATCATCCAATCTCCCACACATAAAATCTAAAACTTGATTTTAAACTCCATGGAAAAATATTTAGGAAAGGACCTATTGTGCCCTCCTTGCCTACATATTACCCGCCCCCACACACCCCACCCCACCCCCAACCCCGCAGCCAAAAGAGCTGGGGAACCTCTATAGAAGCGTGTAGCTTCAGGAAGAATTCTACCTAGCTGCTCCCTTCCCCATCCTCCTAAGACTCTGCCCAAAGGTCGGTTAACCCACCATGTTCTCTCTTCCTGTGTACACACTAGTTTTGTAGCAGTGCTTTCTGCATTCAGGAGAGGTGAAAAGAAATAAGACTGGTTTCAAGTAGACTTGCAGCATTATTTCAGGACAGTGAAATGAAGGGAACCAGTGCCATGGATTCTCCTTTTTCCTCTCCTCACTCTGTCTGGTGGCTGTTCCACTCCTCTAAATCATTGATAACTTGGTGGGAAATCACCTTCTCTAATCTGCAAAACAAGGCCAATGCTTCTGGTCTCCTGAAGAGCTCACCTTCTGCTAAGCTTTGGTACACTGGTTTAACCACATTTGGGATTAAATTGGTTTATATGGGGTTTTGCTATCCACTGTGCATAAGGCAGTCCATCTTGATGGTCAAGAGCACGGACTCCAGAGCGAGACCACCTGGTATGAATCCCAGTCTGCCATTTATTTGACTTTGGGAGAATCACTTAGTCTACCTGTGCCTCAATTTCCTCATTTGAAAGACTGGGACCTTGAAGATTATGTTACTTATTATATGTCAAGAGTTGAGGACAGTACCTTCCACATAATAAACACTCAATAACTGTGAACTACTAATAGTACTCAAAGGCTACATTTATCTATTTTATCTATTTTTTTTTTGAGACGAAGTTTCGCTCTTGTTACCCAGGCTGGAGTGCAATGGCGCGATCTCGGCTCACTGCAACCTCCGCCTCCTGGGTTCAGGCAATTCTCCTGCCTCAGCCTCCTGAGTAGCTGGGATTACAGGCACGCGCCACCATGCCCAGATAATTTTTTGTATTTTTAGTAGAGACAGGGTTTCACCATGTTGACCAGGATGGTCTTGATCTCTTGATCTTGTGATCCACCCGCTTCAAAGGCTACATTTTAAGCATCTCTGACTAGTCTTGAACAAGAAAGGGGGGGGCTGAAACAAAGTGACTAATATGTTACATAGTGTATTTGTTGTCTATTGCTAGCAAACAGATTACTCCAAATCATAGGAGTTTCAAATGAAAAAATGTTGATAGGCCGGGTGCAGTGGCTCAAGCCTGTTATCCCAGCACTTTGGGAGGCCGAGGCGGGTGGATCACGAGGTCAAGAGATCGAGACCATTCTGGTCAACATGGTGAAACCCTGTCTCTACTAAAAAAAAAAAAAACATACAAAAAATTAGCTGGGCATGGTGGCGCATGCCTGTAATCCCAGCTACTCCGGAGGCTGAGGCAGGAGAATTGCCTGAACCCGGGAGGCGGAGGTTGCAGTGAGCCGAGATCGCACCATTGCACTCCAGCCTGGGTAACAAGAGCGAAACTCCGTCTCAAAAAAAAAAAAGAAAAAACGTTGATAATCTCATGCAGTTTCTGCAGGTCATCCAGGGTGGGGTGGCTAGGGCTAGGTGCTTCTGGTTTGGGGTCTCTGGGGAGGTGGCAGTCATTGGTCAGGGCTGCAGTCATCTGAAGGCTTGACTGAAGCTGGGGATCTGCTTCCAAGATGGCTCCTCCGTATGACTGGTTAGTCAGTGCCGGCTGTTAATAGAAGGCCTTAGTTGCTGGCCATGTGCTTCTCCTCAGAGGACTGCTTAAGTGCCCTACATTGGGTCTGGTCTTTCTCAGAGTGAGAGATATAAGAGAGAAAAGATCAGAGACCTAGTATCTTTTAAGACTTCACCTTGGAAGTCACACTGCATCATTTCTGCAACATCGTCTCACTTACTCAGTTCAGCCCCATTCAGTGTGAGAAGGAAGGATCTACACGGTTGCATGAAAACAAGATGGTGAGACTTACCGAGAGGCATTTGGAAGCTAGTTCCATTTGTGTCACCAGTGGCCAGCTCTCATTTATGTTTCAGTCCACCTTTTCACTCCTTCCCAGCCACTAAGACGTTCTTCCTCTCTCTTTCACTCTGCTGTAACACATTTCGACTTGCCAGACTGCAATTGGGCTATTCAACAGCGTAATTCAGATTCATCTTCTCCTGATAATGAACAAGGCCTCTCCAGAGTATGAAGAGAACATGCAGAGATACCAGAAGGCAGCCAAGCTCTTCCAGGGGAAGGTAAGGCAAAAATGGGAATATCCTATTGCATACACACCACCAGGACACTAGGAAGAGGGAGGTGGGGCTAGGAAGCTCCAGTAAATAAGGAAAACAGCTATGATTAGGAGATAGCAAAGCAAGAAGTAGGACACAATAAATCACATTATTTGAAATTAGAGATGTTGTATTTTATCATATTAAAGGCATATCTAATGATAGTAAATTACTATAGTGATTTCACTTCCTGTAGTGATTAAGTCTGGATTGATTGGTAGAGAGAAAATATAGATCCAAAGAGACCGAAAATAAAATCACCTGTAAGTCCCAATTTGTTTAATCCTTCCCATAATTTCTTAGAAATGTAGACCTCAGGGCTTATTTCTCATATAAAACACCTGTCAAGTACCTGGTGGCTACTCAGTATCCAATGAGTATTTCTTTCTTCCCCTCTTGTCCTTCGGGAAGTTCTGCTTGATATCACAGAAATAGTAAAACTTCAACTGCTGCAAGGCTGCTATGCCTGACTAGTGACCGTTCTAATGAGGAAAACTGGTAACAAATAAGCTGCCTTTCTGCTGGTTGCTTCTCTAACACTGGAAGTATTTAGTCTTACTGAAAGTAGACAGTCATCTGATCAGAAGATTATAAAGAAGATTTCTCCTTTGGGTTGACGTTTTGATTGAATAATATAGAATAGTTTACATTTATCAAGCCCTTTCTATATGCCAAAAACTAAATAAATGTATTAACGCTTTACCTCATTTAATTTCCCCCACCAAAAGCCCATTTTGCCAATGAGAAAACAGAACCTTGGAGAGGCTGAGTAATGTGCCCAAACTCACACAGCTGGAGAGTACCAGGGGCAGAATTTAAAACTTGCTCTCGGGCCGGGCGCGGTGGCTCACGCCTGTAATCCCAGCACTTTGGGAGGCCGAGGTGGGTGGATCACGAGGTCAAGAGATCGAGACCATCCTGGTCAACATGGTGAAACCCCATCTCTACTAAAAATACAAAAAATTACCTGGGCACGGTGGCGCGCGCCTGTAATCCCAGCTACTCGGGAGGCTGAGGCAGGAAAATTGCCTGAACCCAGGAGGCGGAGGTTGCAGTGAGCCGAGATCGCGCCATTGCACTCCAGCCTGGGTAACAAAAGTGAAACTCCGTCTCAAAAAAAAAAAAACTTGCTCTCTGCTCCTCCTAACCATTAGGCTATACTTCCTTTCTTAGACAGTGGCTAAAATATTCTCCAATTCTATGTTCTTACAATTAAAGCAATCTGGTCAAGGGGATAAAACACCAAAGCAACACAAAATAATAGGAATTCATTTATTTAACTTTTATTTTAAGTCCAGGGGTACATGTGAAGGCTTGTTACATAGGGGAACTGTGTCACAGGGCCTTGTTGTACAGATTATTTTATCATCTATGTATAAAGCCCAGCACCTAATTGTTGCCTTTTCTGCTCCTCTCCCTCCTGCCACCCTCCACCCCCAAGTAGACCCCAGTGTCTATTGTTCCCTTCTTGTGTTCATGAGTTCTCATCATTTAGCTCCTGCTTATAAGTGGGAACAGGTGGACTTTGGTTTGCTCTTCCCGCATTAGTTTGCTAAGGATAATAGCCTCCAGCTCCATCCATGTTCCCACAAAAGACATGATTTCGTTCTTTGATATGGCTGCAAAAATTTATTTTAGCTCAAGATTTAAATTGCGTGGTGCAGACCATCAATTCAGTCAGTGTAAGCTGCAACAATTACAAGGTATCTCTTTACCCCGAGGACCTCAGGTAGAACTTTTACCTTTAAATTTCCCCAACTACAGATTCTCTTTATTCTGGTGGACAGTGGTATGAAAGAAAATGGGAAGGTGATATCATTTTTCAAACTAAAGGAGCCTCAACTGCCAGCACTGGCAATTTACCGGACCGTAGATGATGAGTGGGATACACTGCCCACAGCAGAAGTTTCCGTAGAGCATGTCCAAAACTTTTGTGATGGATTTCTAAGAGGAAAATTGTCGGTAAGTGTGAGACTGCAGGTAAAGCAAGTTGTTTTCTTTCTATATCCCTTTTATTTCCTGCTGAAGAAGAATCCTTTGGGCTCAGAGAGTGGGGAGGGCCAAATGTTGGTTAATGGACACCACATGCAGCTAGATAGGAGGGATGTCTAGTGTTCCATAGCACTACAGGGTGGCTGGAATTAAGAAAAATTTATTGTATGTTTTCAAATAGCTGGAAGAGTAGATTTTGAATATTTCCAACACAAAGAAATGATAAATGTTTGAGGTGACAGATACCCTAATTATGCTGATTTGGTCATTATACATTGTATATATGTATAGAAATATCACTCTGTACTCCATAAAAATGTAATTATTATGTATCAATTAAAAACAATAATAAAAGCAAAATAATTAAAGTTATAAAAAGAATTATTTCTGCTCTACTGGATTTGATTAAAAGCAAAAGTCTATGAGGATATGGTGGCCAGATCAAGATGCTTGTTAGGATATAGTCGTGAGACTAGAGCTAGATAAGCATTTTTGGAAAGGCCTTGCATATTCAGAGGCTAAATTTTGTGCTTCGGCATTAATGGGCAACAAATCAAACTTCATATAAAAGAGTTCATGAGATAAAAATTAAAGATGGATTTAGGACTTCCAGGAGTAATCAAACAGCTCAGTTTTCTAATCCCAGAATGAGCTCCAAATCTAAATATCATTGTGATGTTTTCCAGAAAGAAAGTCATGAAGCAGATGAAAAGCCTCCAAAGGTGGAACTCTGACTTCTCCCTGGTACTGCATACAACCAAGTGTCTACTTTACGTAAAGTAAAAAGGCCCAACTCAAATCTCAGAGACACTAAACAACAGGATCACCAAGCCTGCAAACCATACACACACACACACACACACACACCATCACACACACACACACACACACACACCATCACACACACACACACCATCACACACTCACACACACACCATCACACACACACACACCATCACACACACACACCCCCATCTCACACACACACACACACACACACACACACACACACACAGAGCTTCATTTTCTTTCTCAAAATCTCATTTTCTCTTCTTCTTCTCTTTCTTTCTCATTTTCTCTTTCTTTTAAATGCCCTATCCTCACCCCCTACCCAATTTCCTATTGTGCATTCACACTGGGTGAGCCTATCTATAACACCACTAAATCAAGGCTTTAAAAGACTCACTGTGATATCTCTGTGGAGAGACAT
Source organism: Leontopithecus rosalia (assembly GCA_028533165.1). Classification (NCBI taxonomy): domain Eukaryota; kingdom Metazoa; phylum Chordata; class Mammalia; order Primates; family Cebidae; genus Leontopithecus; species Leontopithecus rosalia. The sequence goes on along the minus strand of CM052656.1, from coordinate 114,720,209 downwards.
TCCTAGAGAAGGACTGTCCCGATTTGTCATTTAACATTAAGTTTCTATACTGCACATGACTTACACACAACATAGATCCTGCTCTTTTAAGGTTACCTAAGGGTTGAAACTCTACCTTCTTTCATAAGCAACATGTCCATCTCCAACTCAGGACCAAAAACTAAAGGATGGTTTTAAACACCTTTCTGAAATTGCCTTTTTGCCAGAAGTTGAAGGCTGTCTCCAAGTCTCCGAACCCGGCAGAAATAGACCATGTGAAAACTCCATGCTCGGTTAGCATTGCCACCTCCCCGTGAAAAATCAACAACCTGCATAATAAATAAAAGGCAATCATGTTATAGGAAAAGCCCAACATCTCTTTGCAGGCCAAACCTTTTGTAAATAGCCGCCCACCCAAGCAGCATGTTCCTCACTGTGCAGTGCCCGCTGTTTAGTGTCGGGCTATAAAGCCATTAACATGTTATTGTTCACTGGGTGGGTAGGATGGGTGGAAAGTAGAGACCCTCCTGAATGAGGACTGGGACAAATGTGGCAACGAAGCTAGGAAGCAAATTAGGTAAAAGGTTGGGGAATGGATAGGAGAAGCAGGGCACTGGCAGGGGGCGTGTGCTGAGGCTAAGACTTGGATTATTGCAGGTAAAGTGTGTGATCCAGCTCCCATGGGGTGAAAGGAGAGCTTGGCTGAGTGTCTCTGGCCCACAGGCTGTTACTGTCAAGACACAGATGCTGCATTGTTCCCAGGAGGCCCTTGGCTCAAGAGGAAAGTGCCTAAGTGCTGAAGAGCTGAAAAACCACAGATGTACCTAAGGACTGGTCCAAGTGAGGAACAGGGAGTGAAAGGCTCAGTTGTTTCTTTCTGTGGGGAAAACTTCACAGCCCCTGGGTGGGAGTCAGCTGCTGGCAACCACACTGTGAAAGTCCCAGTATAAGGCGTGCCCTTCGGCAACGAGACTGAGGGATTCTGTGGAGGTCACCCAGTCCATCCCAGGGCTGCAATCCAAACAGCCTCGCGCTTGAGGCTGAAAAAATATTCCTAAGATAGGCACATCCCAGAAGGCTCTTTTGATCCTGTAAATGAGAACTCTTGACATTACGGTCAGGAAATTCTTCCTGATATCCAGCTGAGTTCCTCTGGCCATGCAAGCTATTTCGTGTTGCCCACCCTTTGTGGAAATTCTTAGCAGCTTCCAGATGCCCTCCTCCAACAACACCTTTAATCCCTTGTTGGCTGCACTGAAGCCCCTTTATCCAGCCATCTTTCCCCAGTACTCACAATCTGACTCACATTATTTGGTTTCTAATTCTAAATCATTTGATTTACTTCATTGTTTTTCTCTCCCCACTCTTTCCCAAATTCTTCACTTTCTTACTTAAAATAGTAGGAACCCAAACTGTAGTAGGACCCATGAGCTACATTTTGTTCAATATTGTGCTAATTTTTCAATTATTTTTCTTGAAGTGTTCCCCTCAGAAACCACATTGAGGTACCATCTCACACCAGTCAGAATGGCGATCATTAAAAAATCTGGAGACAACAGATGCTGGAGAGGATGTGGAGAAATAGGAACACTTTTACACTGTTGGGAGTGTAAATTAGTTCAACCATTGTGGAAGACAGTGTGTTGATTCCTCAAGGATCTAGAAACAGAAATACCATTTGACCCAGCAAGCCCATTACTGGGTATATACCCAAAGGATTATAAGTCATTCTATTATAAAGACACATGAACACATATGTTTATTGTGGCACTACTCACACTAGCAAAGACTTGGAACCAACCTAAATGCCCATCGATGATAGACTGGATAAAGAAAATGTTGCACATAGACAACATGGAATACTATGCAACCATAAAAAAGGATGAGTGCATGTCCTTTGCAGGGATGTGGATAAAACTGGAAAGCATCATTTTCAGCAAACTGATACAAGAACAGAAAACCAAATGGTGCAGGTTCTCACTCCTAAGTGGGTGTTGAACAATGGGAACACATGGACACAGGAAGGGGAATGTCACACACTGGGGCCTATCGGGGGATGGGGGACTAGGGGAGGAATAGCAGAGGTGGAGGGATAAGGGAGGGATCGAATTAGGAGAAATACCTAATGTAGATGATGGGGTGATGGATGCAGCGAACCACCATGGCACGTGTATACCTACGTAACAAACCTGCATGTTCTGCACATGCACCTCAGAACTTAAAGCATAATAATCATTTTTTACATGCATGTAAGAACACTACAGGAACAAGAGAATGTATGCATGTGATTATATGGAATGAACATAGCAGCATAAAAAGGCCATATCCATACTCTGATTGAAACAACTATAAAAACAGTTTGCATGAAAGACAGCGGCACAAAGTGAAAATCAATCTGTGAAAGGGGACACATAGGTAACATTTTCCTTTTCATCTCAAAATTGCATTTAGTGTTGATATTACAGTACTGTTTTAAAATAAGGAAGATTGTATCTTAAAATACATTAAATAAACAAGTCTTTAAAAAAATCATAATCAGTACTGACCACATGGGTCTTTACAATGCATTTCTCTACTTGCTGGCATTCAGTAGCAATTTTACCATAGGTTATTTTATATGTTTAGTTGTGTGTGTATAGTACTGAATTGAATTATTCCTTCTCATCTTGTGGTTCTTCCTAACTGCCAGTTATTTTGGCTGGTCTTCTTCATAAACATTCTTGTTCTTTGTAGCTCTGGGGACTCATGACCAAAGAATGGGGCTTCAGAGAGGAGAAATTTCTAAAGGTTTTCATTCATTTGTTAAGAATCAGATCTCAGAAGCATCTGCATTTTTTTCTCTTTGAATAATCTCTTCCCAGGTCTACATCCATTTCCCCAGGGCTATGTTATTGTTGAGATATCTAGATACATCTTAGCTAATTTTCATTGTAGAATCACTCATTGGCCCTTACAGACAAGACTACCGTACTTTTTCTTTAGAGTAGGAAGGAGGCGATAATGTTATACAATATACATTTGAAAAAGATGTTGGCTGGGTGCGGTGGCTTACACCTGTAATCCCAGTATTTTGGGAGGCCGAGGCAGGCAGATCACAAAGTCAAGAGATCGAGACCATCCTGGCCAACATGGTGAAACCCCGTCTCTATTAAAAATACAAAAATTAGCTGGGCGTGGTGGCATACACCTGTAGTCCCAGCTACTCAGGAGACTATGGCAGGAGCATTGCTTGAACTCAGGAGGCAGAGGTTGCAGTGAGCCGAGATCACGCCACTGCACTCCAGCCTGGCTCCTGGTGATGGAGCAAAACTCTGTCTCAAAAAAAAAAAAAAGAAGAAAAGAAAAAGATGTTAACATATTTGGAAGACGATGATGGAAGGAGAGGGACTGAAGCAGGTCTCAAAGAAAATGACTGGAAAGTTTGGGTCTGAGTCTCACCTCTTCTATGTGTGTGACACGGGAAAAACTACTTTTACCTTTGACCTTTAGTTTACTTAGGGTAATGTAATAATTCTTAGGATTGCTTGAGATCCCAGGGTGATAATCCATATTAAGTAAAGTCTGTCTATTACTTTTCTTTTAAGTTAATACTACATTGCATCTAAGTAGTCATTTCTCTAATTGTCAGAACTTATGGGAAGGCAGAGGCTTCTTTTAGGCTATTTCTTTGAGGCTGAAAAAGTATTTGAGGTAACAGTTTTTAAATGTAGGTGTTATTATATTCTAGATATGGGGAGGCCAATCGATCAAAAAAGATTGCCATTTGAAAGATAGTTTATTGCTCACGGTTCCCAAGAGAAGGAAGCAAGACAACATGCTGTGCAGAGCCACATGGGGAAGCACCTGGGTTTATCAGAAGGTAGAAGGAGTAAGGGGAAAATGACAGGAGCCTTTATTATCGTTTTTATGGGGAGAAGTGGGAGACGGCTAGGAGGGTAAGGAGGCTTAGGATTGGCTGGTTTTGATAATTTCAGTAGGCTCTGGGGCATAGGAGCTGTCCCTTGTTGCCTGGAACCTGGCTCTGGGTTGAGTCGGGCTGGGTGGTAGCTGCATGTGATAGTCCAGTAAGGAGATAGTTGGAGTATGGACTCTGAATCAGTTGGTTTGTATATAAAAGCTCTACTAGCAGGTGAGTTCATTACTATCTCTAGGAATTGGCTATCTCTAAGAGGAAGGGGCAATCTCTCCGGGGTAAGCAAAGCCCCAAATGTCAAAGCATTGGAAATACATAGATAGTAAAATAGCTCTGACATCCATTTGCCATGGAGTCCCTCTCCTACGTCACCTATTGGGTCATGCCAGAAGGAAAGGCTGCCTTCATCAGGCCCATCGTAATACACATATACCTTGAGCAGCCATGAGTAGGATGAGGGCTATGCAGCATATTGACAGAGAGAGAGCAGTTTCTTTATATACTCATTCATTCATTTAAATATTTATTAAACAACTATAAGTGTGCCCCCTGAGAGAGAACAATTGGTGATGATAGGATGATGAGCTGTAGAACAGAGACATTTCAGTTGTAGTGACAACGGGCAACATGGAAGCCACCCCAATGGTTCTGGGCCATGGACAGAATGAAGCCAAATAGGAAAAGCAATACACAGGGAAGAGGTGTGTTGTGGAGGGGTCTGGGCAGGAGGCTGGCCATGGGCTGAGGGGGCACCACAGCTGGGGGAGGAGGAACCACAAAGGAAACAGTCCACAACCATCATGAGCAAACTTTATTTCACAATTGAATTTGGAATCATTATTTCACCTTTCTGAAAATATCTTGTTTTCTAAACAGAGAAGAGTAAGACAGGAAGTGGGAAGGATCTGACCCATGGCCCCTAATTGCAGAAACCTTACATGAAGAGGCCCAGAGAACAGGAAAAGGAGGAAATTAAACACCAACACCTTTTGAGTGTCAAACCTTTGGAGAAAAGGTACTCTGGAAATCAAAGAAGCAAGTGAATTTTAAAATCAGACCTCTACATTTGAAGGTGATTCACCCTCATTCAGTTCACTTCTAAGATAGGTCTCTCTTTTCTTTCTGTTTTGGAACAAAGTCGTTGTTTTTGTGGCCTTGACAGTGAAATATCTGAGTCATACTAGGGATGGAAGGAGATGGGTGAGTAAAGGATGAGGGCATTAGGCCACTTCTATAGGTTATGAAAAGTTGTGTGGAATCCAAGCATTGATGTTTAATTATCCAAACAATTGCACTAAATCTTAATAGCAGAATTTAATTTCTGCATTAGCCCACTGGTCTTAAAATGGTAATATGGTGTTAGCCTACAATTAAAGATGTAAAAATAGAGCATGTTTGACATAATTCAAGCTGCAGTGAAGTAAAAATTTTAAAATTTGCATTTTATTACAAGTCATGTTTTCTAAGAAGCCTCTGCAACTAAATTCCATTACAAGGAGTTTATTGGGGAGTGTGTTAGGATCTGTGTGGAAATGAAGAAAGCAGCATTCACGGAAATAGAAGTTAGGCTGTGATGAAGCCACGAGAAAGGCTTAGATTGTCCCATGTGGATATTTGGTGCTCAGGTTTCCTTGCAGAGTGCCCCAAATTGGAGAATGAGAGCCAGGCCTTTACACCTCAACATCGAAAACTTCATGATGCAAACTGCACATAGGAAAGGTGCATGTCCATGAGCAAGATGGTTCATCTGAGCACAGGGAGATTCCTGGGCTGGCTGCTGGGTAGGATTCAGCTAAGAGCTCTTAGTTATCAACATACTCAGAGCTGGGAGAAGCTAATGACTTTGGGGTGATCTGCATGACGCCACAGCATCCACTACACATGCCCAGAACAGTATCTTCTTTTCTACCACCCCAGTTGTTGCACCAACGCTATGCAAAAGAGTAAGAAAAGGACACATTCATTTTATCAAATAAAAATTGTGTGGCCCCCTCCTTCAGTTTGTGCTAGGGAAGAACACGTCTATGTTGTCTTCACTCAGGGGCAGGCTTCACTAATCCTGCCAGGGGCAGCAAAATGTATTCACTTTACAATCATTCACTCATTCATTCCTTCACCAAGCATTTACTGAGTGCCTGCTAAGAGACAAAGATGTATCAGGAAATAGATCTGGCCAGGTTCAGTGGGTCACACCAGTAATCCTAACATTTTGGGAGGCTTAGGTGGAAGGAACCCTTGAGGCCAAGAGTTCAAGACTAGCCAGAGCAACATACTGAGACCTTATCTCTGAAAAAAAAACATACATATATGTATGTATATATCTATATATACATATATGTATGTATATATACATATATGTATATGTATGTATATATCTATATACGTATATATACATATATATGGTTAATACATATATATATATATATATATATATATATATATATATGTGTGTGTGTGTGTGTGTGTATTAACCAGGATATGGTGTGGTGGCATGTGCCTGCAGTCCTGGCTACTCAGGATGCTAAGGTGGGAGGGTTCCTTGAGCCCAGGAGGTCAAGGAAATAGATCAGACTCACAAAGCGTAATGTTGACTTCACATTTTCTCCTCTCCAGCCATCTGATTCCCTAGTGTAAGATCAATATGAAGTTCACTGGGAACTTGAGGAATGGGAATTTCTAATGTACTTAGTAGATAGCCAAATATTTAAATGATAATGTTAATGACGTGATGATGATGATGACGGAACGGGAGTCCAAGTTCTGACCTTAATTCTTATTTATGCCAGCTAAATTTCACGGAGCTGACCTTATTTGTTGTTAAATATCTCTTGCCTTTATGTGCAGAGTTGATAGTGCCTTACCTTCCTGTCTTCATTTCCCGCCCCTCACTCCTTCTGCCACGCCCTCCTTTTTGCTAATAGTTGCACATTCATCCTTTACCATGTTACCAGGTCCATTCTTTTTTTTCGAGACGGAGTTTTGCTCTTGTTACCCAGGCTGGAGTGCAATGCTGCGATCTCGGCTCACCGCAACCTCCGCCTCCTGGGTTCAGGCAATTCTCCTGCCTCAGCCTCCCGAGTAGCTGGGATTACAGGCACGCTCCACCATGCCCAGCTAATTTACCAGGTCCATTCTTTACTACTTTCCTACCAGTTCATGGCCTCTATCTCCACTTCTCCCTCCATCACCATCTCTTCCAAGAATGTTGCTCTAGGTCACTACATGGGGCAAAAGTTCAGGCAGGGTGATAATAACAGGGCTGAGAACAGACAGGAATTATCTGGAAGGAGGTGGATACGCACTGAACAGTATGTTGAAAGTTCAGGCTCTGTTCTGCAAACTCTACCAAGTACAGCTTGACCGTCAGGTCCCATTTGTCCCAAAGGGCACTCCTTTGAGACCTACATACCCTGTACTCCACCACATTTTGGCAAACATGTCACAGAATGAAAATGGAAAAGAATGACTACTTGTGATCTAGCTCCTCAGATCTGCAGCCTCTCTTGGATTGACTCATTCTCATCACTCCACACTCTTTTTTTCCCATAACACCACTAATAATATACCCAGCCTGAAGAAGGGAAGAGGCTAAGTCAGCCACAAGTGGTAATGGAAGGTGTCCGCAGGAGGGCAGCGTGGTTTGTGGTAGGATATTTACATAATTGTGAAATACAAGAATGGTGGTGGATGGTAATATGATGTTGCTTTGTAAGGTGGGAGCTAACGGGTCAGAGAACCACCATCCTGTTGAAGCCAGCTGATGTTTCGGAAAGGATGGTAGTCAACATGGTTAAGGCAGGAGATACTTACGCCAGCCAGACAAAGTCTTCAAGTGGCCATTTACTAAAGGCCATCTTTAGTTTGGGAAGTGTCGTCAGCTTATGACCCTCTAGTTCCTCCACTTTCTCATTTGCCAATTTTCTAAGTTGCAAAATATTCAAGTTCCTCAAAGTTTCCTCAAGAAGATTCACCATTTCTGTGTGATTCTAATTACAACTTTGTATCTTAACATAGCCATTTCTGGAAAGCTCATGTCACATGACAGTTTCTACAGGGCTTTCAAAATGTCTACTTGTAAGTTCAAGGTCATCAAATTCTACGCAGAGATGGAAAGTTTAGGAATGAACTTAAAAGGACTTTGTCACTTGAGAACTGATGAATAAATGAGGAAAGCTGTGATCAACATCAAGCAGGCTCGTAAAAGAAATGTATTTGGAGGAGGCCATTATTAGCTGTGATTCTTAGTCACCAAAAACAGAACAGAACCCAAACCACAGCAAAGGCCATTTTGTTCATAAAGCTAATATCAATTCCTCATCCTCCTCTACAAATTCCTATGTTTCTATAAAAGACAGACCCCTTAAATAAAGATACTAAATAATCTTTTGAGATAGGTTTTATTTTATTTTATTTTATTTTTATTTTATTTTATTTTATTACTACAAAGAGATTGAGCATCTAATATCTGAACAAAGTGGTCACAGTTGTATGAAAGGGAAGAAATTTCAAAGTAATGGAGAAATTTCCTAACAATTAAGTCACTGCTCCGAGCAGCCATTCTCTTCACCCGTTGTGGTGCTTGGCATTCAAAGGACTGTTAGTGTTGGGTTTAGTGGAAACATCTAGTCTTTTGCAATCTGCCATTGAAAAATGATTGTGCACTGGAAGAGACAAGGAAGGAGCATCATCCATCAAGAAGGGGCCTGTGAAAGAATCTGTCTCTTTAGGCATGAAGAGTTAAATCTTAAAACAATGAGTCTTTGAAATGAAGTGACTGTTCTGGTTCCAAATGTACATCTCCCAAATTAGCCCAACATGTTGAAGCAAATTTACCAGAAGCACCTTTTGTGAAAAGGAACATAGTATTCAGTATTCATTTACTGTACAACTTTCCATTGTACATTTCAGGATTCATTTACTGTTACAATTTATCTAATCATAGCTGTAACCTAGAACTCCTAGGCTCAAGCAATCCTCCTGCCTCAGCCTCCTGAGTAGCTGGGACTACAGGCACTTGCCATCACATCCAGCTCAAATTGACTTTCCATCTCCTTAAAGGTACATTGCAAGGGTTAAGCGAGATGAGGAATGGAAAGCATTCTGAAATGTAAAAATACACATTGACTTTGGCCTGGACTCAGACACTCCTTAAACGCTGCTTACATACACACCTACCTGCTCCTAAATGCTGAACCACTACTGAAGGCAGCCTAAAATGGCTAAGATGGAGTGGGGGAAGCTGGATCATCTCGAAACAGAGTCTACCGATTAATAAAGAGTTGATTGAATCTATACTCAACTGTGCACAAATTGAATTATTGCCACATTTATGTTCCCAACCCACAGGAGCCAAAACTAAATTTCCCCATTTGTAGGCACTCTGGTAATTTAGTGATACATTGCTTTAATCTATGGCTGTGGACGGGGAGGCAAAAACATCTAACTTCTTGAGACTCAGTTTTCCCCACACAAAGTTACGGAGAAAATGCCTTAAGGTTCCTTCCTAACTCCAACATCTTGAGTTCTGAAAATTGACGGAAAAGGAGGTCAGAATTGATGGACTAACTAGTTCCTGTCCCAGGCACCAGGCCAGACATTTTGCCTCTCTATTGTCTCCTCATAATGAAAATAACTTCAGTTCAGTTAAGGCCAACGCAGCCTTAATCTACTGCTGGTTTGTAAATCAGTTACTCGCCCCAACTCAAGTGCAGCTGATTTTATTTCTGTCTGATTTTCTTTGCCAAAACTCAGCCCCCAGTTTGTTTGGTTTTAATAAATTTATTCTGTTGTTACGGACATTGTGTAAAATGGAAAAAACAAGTCTAGACTGGTTTTAGTTCAGGAAGTTAGGGCAGGGTCTCTTTATTAAAAATAAACATGCTCCTGCTTGCTTCCTTTCCACCCTTTTCTCACAAATCTGTTCCCAAAAGCCCTTGGAATCCAGAATTACAACATGTAATAATTGCCCCAGATCTCTGTACTACACCTGACCCCTTCCTGAATAATAAAGCTGAGAATACAGGAAGTTCTTAAAGGCACAACACAAGTTGTATGTGACAAAGAACTGATGACCTGATAATTTCCCTGATAGGATCTTTTGGCTTCCTGTAATAAAAGTTGGCACAATTATCCCAGCGAATGAGACACACTTTTCAACTGAATCTTGCATTCCTTGTTTTTGGCATCACTACCTTTCTAATTTTAATAAAAGACGGTGGCCTATAACCCTTCCTGTCCCATAGAAACAGGAAAGTTTCGTTATTCCCCTCGCAGGACATGCGATGGGGGTGTGGCTCGCTTCTTCAGTGTCCCGATGCTCAAACCTCTAAGGAAGCGTCAGACCGGCAGGTTGTGGGGCTCCAACCCCATGGCAGTGTCTAGGGGTGAAAGTTGACAGCTCTTGAAGCCCCAGCGGGTGAGTGGTCGAGTGCTCTTTTAGTGTAACCATCCGTAGTTGGCTTCCATTAGCCAGCTCCATTAGACCCTCTGCCTTCTCACAAGGACAGAACGCTTTCTGTAGCCCAGGTTCCTTGATGTATGAGAAGAATCAGATCAAACCTAGGCTCAGAGAATGAGTCCAAGGTTTTATTGAGTGGAAGTAGCTCTCACAGATGGGGGAGCCAGAAGGAAGATGGCTTTCCCCTGGATTCAGGGGATCAGCGGCCTGGGCTCTGCTCCAACAGTCCCAGCCAAAGTCTGCATAGTTCTGCTTCTGCCAGTGGTGGCCTGCAGCTGGGCCAGTGCCTGTCACTGTGTTCTTCTCGATGTCCAGCTGTCTTTGGGTCTGCCTGCTAGGGTCCTGGGGTTTTTTACAGGCACAGGATGGGGGCGTGGCAGGCCAGGGTGGTTTTGGGAAACGCAGCAGTTGGGCAGGAAATGCCTGTCCTCACCTAGGTCCGTGGGGGTGGAGCCCTGAGCAGGGACCACGCCCTCCTCTACCCAGCACTTCCATATCACCAGTAGGGTATTTGATGCTGTAACTCAATCCAGGGCCGAGTTTGTTTTCCCCCCTTGTCTTTTCACCTTTGGCGGTTTCCTTTTTCTGGTGGGTCTGCCTCTTTCTTTTCTTCTCAGGGGATGTTGTGAAGTGCCATCAAAACATAAAAGTTTCTGATTAGTGGACACCAGTGGCCTGCAAGAAGAAATACATTAACGAATATTTATTGTTCTTCTGCAAACACTTGGAAGGACATCGTGTGGCAGCTAAGTGCAAGGGCTCTGATTCTCTAACCCTGTGCACCTTCACAAGCCTCCTCATTTCTCCGCACTTCAGTTTCTGCAATGTTAAGTGCAAACAGTAGCAGAACTAACCTTAGAGCCTTATTGTGAAGAGTGAAGTAAACAGCCCAAGTTAAGCACTTGGAAGGTGACTTGGCACAGAGGGAGCGTCAGGTATTACACTCGAGGAACATCTCCAAGTGCTCAGAGATCAGACTTCTCAGGCTATGTTTTTTTCTTTGTTTCTGGTCTGTGCTAAGGCACTAGTTATTCATTCTACCCAGAATATACTCCCCACCTTCCCTCGCTGGCAGCCTGTCATCAGTCATCAGATGGGTCTCTCTGGAACCTTCCTCACGCTCCTGGGCTCCCCTAACACATGGTAAGACACCTGACTAATACAGAATTAATCACGTCTTATTACTACCATTAATTTCTATATTTGTCTGCTTTTTTAAAAAAAATGTAACACATATTGGGAACTCAATACATAAATATCTGTAAGATGCATCCAAATGTTAGTTCTCAATAGTTTCTTTCCACCACTCTGCTCATGCTGATCTGAAAATGTGTGAACACATGACAGTGACCAGCCAGAAAGCACAGAGCTATCTGGGGCATGAAGAAGGTCCTTGAGCACAGAGCTGGGGGACAGCAGGTGGGGACTTGAGCCTCAGGAACAGAACTGAGCAATTCAGGAGACTCCACAGAGTTTATCTTTTCAGTTTCAAAACTTAGTTTACTTACCTTCAAGAATGAGTTTGTCATAACCTATTGGTTTTCTCCCCTGAGAAAGTGTGCGTGCGTGCGTGCGTGTGTGTGTGTGTGTGTGTGTGTGTGTGTGTCCCTAGGAAACAATCATACCTGGAAAGGTTTCTGTGAATATCAGAAATAGTATAGGTAATTAGGCATTTAATAAATAATAGATATTCTCATTGTTATTAGCCTAACCAGCTATATACAAATAGACACCCTCTGGGCAAATTAACTTTTTGGAATTTAGCTAGTTAACTAAAGAACCTTTGGGAAATTGTCAGCTTAGGTTAGACCGAGGCATTTACTTATATAAGTAAATAATATAAGAATATAAAATTTTTTGATAAATGAATGCTTTCATAATAAGAATATAATAATGGATAAGGAATGAATAACGAACAGGACCAAGAATTAAAAAGGCAAAAGAGAAGACAGATAACAAAAACAAAGAGAGAAACTAAAGCTTTTTTCCCTTGTGAAATGACAAGGCACAAAATAATGGTTTCAATAACTCCCTCTCTCTGTCTCTTTCCCCTCCTCTTACTGGCTCCTAGTTAGTCTGGCTCTGGGGATGATCACAGAAGCCCTAGGAGGTAAAGAACATAAACTGTATAACCAACAAATTAGATTAATCAAATCAACACATATTTAAGGCAGTGTGGAGTCATGGAGAGAGCTCAGATCTGAGATCTGATTGCAACCCCAGCATTTATTGGTTCTATCTCTGAGCAGATTAGTCTTTCTAAGCCTAAAACATCCATACCTGGAAAGGTTTCTGTGAATATTAGAAATAGTATATAGGTAAAGTGATTATGCATTTAATAAATAATAGATATTCTCATTGTTATTGGCCTAACCAAGTATATAAAGCAATACAAATAAGACATGGTTCCTAACTTAGAGCAAGTGCATAGCAATAAACATGTGATGCATTACATTTAAAAATATGACTAAAACACCTTAGGTAACTGAAAATGCATCCGAAATTTTTCAAAAGCAAAAGAAGAGAAAACTTCTTTAAACTTTCTGGGGGGAGGGGGCAAAATGCTTAAAACGTATAAAAGGTTGCAAAATTTGCCTGCTAAAACAAACACGCTATAATGACTTGGCATTTTATTAGAAAATAGATTTTTACCCATATATTTCTCAGGCGAATTAAACACTACATCAGTAGTCATGTGTCCACAGAAAACAGAACTGATACTGGCAGAAAGGCGGGAAAAGGCATTCCAAAAGAATGGAGTGGTGTAACACAAAGGGACCCAGGTGTCTGAAATGATCCTGAGCTTTTAATCACATCCCCCACAGCTGCCCAGCCCCACTGGAAGAAACTCCTCATACCCTTGTTTATTCAGAGCTACCTTTTGGACATTTTTCCTTTTTCCTATAACCTTGCACTAGGTCTAGAGGCCTATTACCGATCTCAGCTCTCGGCTTCCTGCCACATTTCCCATCTACAATCTCACTCGGAGACCCAACATATAATGTCGTTTCCATGGTTCTGTCCCTTGGTTCCCTTCCTTGCTTGATAACAACTTTAAGTTGCCTCTTACATTGTGTCTGTTTCTGGTCCCTCCAGAGAACTAAGCCTGATCCCATGAGACTATTAGGACTAAGGTTCATGTTGAATCCATGGTCCCTAAAGAGAGAATGGAAAAAGACACAGAAAATACAAGATATTTGTAAATTAATTTGCCCGAAGCAGAGTATTTGGGAAGTTGAGTGGTTAAAAACATTGGCAAGATTTTTTGCAAAATTACAGAGTTCTTTCCACATTGCTGCTCTCATGAAATACTTTGCACTTGCCAAATTATATTAGCTGAGAAGGCCCATGGCCCACCAAAGGCTAAGAGACAGCCTGAAGCTGTGGATCTGAGGTTATGCCAGGTCACTGAACTGCCTATGTAGCCAAAGTCAGCCTCCAGGGTGAAAAGGGCTTTCTGTTGTCTGCTTAAATAGGAGTACAAAAGTATTTATGGCTGCAGTCATGTTTCTGACAACAAACCCAATTATAAGCCAACATTAAGGAAGTGACGCTTTTAGTGTGACTTGGTCAAACAACAAATATGTATTGATCGCCTACTCCGTGCAAATCAACCCAATGGACTTATGTGGTTTAAACTCTCTATATATAACTCAATTTTGTTGATATTGTGCAATATATTGTTTGGTCTTACTACTGTTACTAAAGAAAGCGTCAAAAGAGAATAAGCAAAGAGAAATAATGGACATTTGCTTCTAAAGACTCATTTCTTTCATCTATCCCTGAGTACAAAACAGTTGGTTCTATGGTGGAAGATAGGTGGGACCCATCTAGGGAAAAGGGTCTTGCCATTATTTTGAAAAAATAAATCTAAGTGTTTTATTCTCATGAGCTGATGACTCTCAAATTTATATTTTCAATTAAGATTAAACACAGAACTCCTATTGCTTACTCTGTCTTTCTGTCTAGATACCACGAAACACCTCAACTCATTATACCGGCCTATATTTCTCCCTACAAACTGTGAACTGCTCTAGATTAGCATCAGTTGTGCAATCCAGAATGAAGGACCCATGCTTGACACCTGACCTTTACCTCTGCATTTGTTGGCTCACCACTACCTTCTAAAGATTTCCATATCCCTCTTCCTCTTTCTTCCTCTTCCACTTCATTTTGGTTTAAGCCACCATCACCTCTTATCTGAGCTGCTGCAATGCCCAAATCCTAGCCCATCTCCCTGCATTAACTCTTACCACCCTAATCTCTTCTCCACAGTGCTGCCAGATTCATTTATGAAAAAACACAATCTGATTGTGTACTCTTCTCCTTCTGAAAGTTCTTAATCATTTCCAATCACTCTAAGATACTTTTAAAAAATCATTTATTTTGCATTTTTACATGGACCTGCCTAAATCCCCTGCCTCATCTTGTGTCTTTTAATACTTCAAGCCTTGTTCCACCTTAAAACCTACATAATTACCGTTCCTTCAGCCTGGAAGACGTTTTCTCTTTCTGGTCTTCTCCTTTTATCCAGTTAACTCTCATTTATACTTCAAATTGCAGATCAAACATTCTTTTTAAGAAAACTTTTTTCTAACCCCCGAAACTAAGTCTGGATCCTCTGTCATGTACTTTCCTAATTCTCTGTTCTTTTCCTTCATTAACTTTAACAAAGTTCATAATCACACTTTTTTTTAATTGCATTTTAGGTTTTGGGATACATGTGAAGAACATGCAAGGTTGTTGCATAGGTACACACGTGGCAGTGTGATTTCCTGCCTTCCTCCCCTTCACCCATATCTGGCATTTCTCCCCCGGCTGTCTCTCCCCAACTCCCCTCCCCGCTATCTCTCCCCTATTCCCACCAACAGACCCCAGTGTGTAGTGCTCCACTCCCTGTGTCCATGTGTTCTCATTGTTCATCACCCGCCTATGAGTGAGAACGTGCGGTATTTGCATAATCTCACATTTTTATGATTATCTCATATCTCCACAAAGCTGTGTGTCCCAGCAGGGTAGAGATCTACCCCTCTTGTTCATGAGCACAGCACACAAATGAACATCTATTGGGGGTGCGCAGGTTGAGCTAATCCAGACAAACATTTCAACAGTAACAAGTGAACTGAAGATTATGTGGAATCAGTGCAGATCCTCGAAGTAATTCCTCTAATGTTTCTGCTTCCTCTTAGCATCTGCCACTACCTCATGAAATTATTTACTTATTTTACTAGTTTAGTGTTTGTCTCCTCTATTAAACTGATCTTAGATTTTTGAAACAGCATTCAAAGAAATGAGAAAATCATGAAAAAGAATCTTCAAAGTTTGAGGGAAATCAAGTTTCAAACTAAAATCGTATTTCCAAGTAAACTATCATTTCAGAGGAAGGACAAAGTAAGTCTATTTGTAGACACCTCTTGTGATTGCTTACCACTCACAAACCCCTGTTGATAGAAGCTTTACTTCAGAAAATTGTGCAACAATAGAAAAAAAATTGAATGCAAAGAGATTGTAAGCATTCATGTAAATCAAAGCACACAATGACTGTATAAAGTATTAAGGATAACAGTGAGTAATTATGGGTGTGTTTTAATTGTCATTAAAACATTTAAACTTTCTTCTTTTGCCCAAGAGATATGTAGAAGTATTGATTAATTTTTTATTGTGTTAAGAAAATATAGATGTTGATAATTCAAAGAAACTCTCTTAAAAAAATAGATAAGCTGGGTGTGGTGGTATTCACCTGTTATCCCAGTACTCAGGAGGCTAAGGTGGGAGGATCCCTTGAGGCCAGGATTGCAAAGCTGCAGTGAGCTATGATCATAATATTTAATAGGAAACAATATTTAATATATTTTCAAAATTTAAAGATTTCTATTTTATATAAACTGTACTAAATAATAGAAAAAAGAAGAAATCCTTTGCAACTCATAAGGCTAGCAGAATTTTTCTATCAAAATAGGCCAAGAATCATATAATAAAAGAAATTTATTTCAAACCTTGCCATATCTTTTATCTTAAATGTTACTCTTGGAGACCGCTCCACCTAAATGGTGAGTTTGGCCCATTTACATTAATTAGAATTGCCACTATATTAGAACTACTTTCTACTTTTTACATAAATGATTGAAGTTTCTCATGTACTTATAATTATTTGTTTACAAGACTTTCTATCCCTCTATAAAGTAAAATTTTCTTAAGGAAAGATATCAGCTCTAACATTATGGCATACAATAGTTTGTGTTTGTAGAATAAATGAGCAAATTACTAAAATATCATGATTAGGCTCAGAAATTCCCGTCACTGATACGTTAACTTGTTTTTAGAAATTCAGTTCAGCAAATAACTATTAAGTGCTTACTATGTGGCAGGCAATGTAGCATGTGTTCTGTTGGAATACAATTATGAGTTGAACGTAATCTTCGCTCTTTAGATATCTATAATCTGATATAACTGATATAAACACAAACATATAGATATGCACACAGAGAACTATTCTAAGTCAGGTAAAGTCCAAGGCATGAAAGCCTCTAGTGTCCCTTTGGACAAAATCAGTTGCCACCTCTGAGCCTCCATTTCCCCATAAGAACTTTATAAAAATAAATTATATCATTTGTATCAATTTATATTTTAAAACAAATTTTTTATATTCACGTGCTTGTGAGAATTTTTATTGTGGATGTGCTCAGTTGTTTGCATACGTTTTATTCCTGGTCCTCGTCAAAGATGCCTATATGAGTAGTAGAAATTGCCTTCTTTTATGCATGTATTTTATTTTTTAAATGTTGGTGCATGATATTAGGAAATTTTTTCCTTTAGGCATCATCTAGGCCCTAGATAGTTTAAATAATATGCTTTGGCCTATATAAATTTATTTAG
Organism: Leontopithecus rosalia; assembly: GCA_028533165.1. Taxonomy (NCBI): domain Eukaryota; kingdom Metazoa; phylum Chordata; class Mammalia; order Primates; family Cebidae; genus Leontopithecus; species Leontopithecus rosalia. The sequence goes on along the minus strand of CM052656.1, from coordinate 114,702,984 downwards.
GGAATCACTGAAATGTTTTAACATCTTCTTTTTTTTCTTGGTCTTTTCTTTGAGGACACTTGAAACACCTTAGGATTCTTTAACTACCATGTGTTAGAGCAATTAATTCTAATCTTACACCATATGGAAACCATTTCCACCAGTCAGCCTTGCCAAACTTATTCATGGCAGCCTATGTTGTTGCTATCTTTTTGTGCAACAGAAAGACACTCTGGCAAGATGAGCAGTGAGTCAGATACTTTGCTTATCTTTAAACCTACACAGGAAAAATCCCAGCCAGATAAACCGTGTCTGGCCCTAGAAGGGGTGAGTCCAGCTGTGAAGCACACTTTAGAGATCAAATGTGGGCGCTGAGAAATCCAAGCAAAATTGCCAGATTAGCTAAGGTCAAAACTGACTTCCAGTTGTTCCAGAAACATTTTTTTTTTTGCATTGTCAATTTGATTTCTTTCTGGCAACAAAATACTAAGTGCTGAAACGCTGCTGTTCTCGAGAGTCCATGGTACAGAGATCAGCCAATATTTGTATCAGAGTTTGTCGTCCTTCCCAAGAATCACTGGCTTTGAAACAGGTATCCCCAGAAATCCTCTACCTCTTGCTGCTGACCCTGTGAGAAAGATCATATGGCATCTTCATCGGAGGATGAGAAGCAAGTACTGAAATGTATTCCAAGAAATACAGCACAACTTCTCGGAAAATGAAAAATGATACAAAATTGTCTTCCTTTCAGCTATTCAGTAAATGTTCTGCAAACATATAAAGTTTTCAGGGACAAATCTTGGAATAGCTATACTCTTTCTCACAAATTAACTTTTTGTTTATTATTTATAGATAATACAGTCATATTTTTCCTTTTCAAACTAAAAATGGTGCTTAGTTTTAAGCAATCTGGCTTAGATAAGAGGCGTGTTTTGATGGGCAAGAAAAAAAAAATGAAGAAAACAAAGAAATAAAACACTACTTAATAAATATTAGGTATTCCTATTACTGTAATGAAAAAGTTATTAGATCATTTAATTCTATCCCTTGGCAATCTTTCAAATATTCGTTTTCATTTAACTTCTAATATTTATAACTTGTTTGGTGCTATAACCGGGGTCAGCTTCTTTACACAATTTTACATGGCATGCACAAGTCCACTCCAATAAATCAACACGTGAAAACACAGATGCAAAGAAAAACGTGGGGGGACACTTTATGTCCTTTATAGCCAAACACAGTAAGGGAATTTTCTTATTTTGTCCTTCCAGAGGAATTCTTACTATTCAAGTCATTTCACTAAGATTTTTCTTTAAAAAGAGTAAACTTTTACATGTATTTATGTCATAATTTAATTTTCTGACACGATCTGGAAACTTCTCAGGAATGTTGCTATTTCATGAAAAGAATAATCATTTAATTCAGTAGTTGGCTTGCTGTGTAAGTCAAGGGTAACAAGTAATAGTAAAATAGCATTTTCTTTTATTTGACATACAATGTAGTTATTTAGTATTTCAAATTACAGCAGTCTCCTGTCTTCACAAAAGGCAGAGGTGTTTCAGTTAAAGTTCTTAGACTGCCGCAGTGAATTGTTAAAGGTAACTTCATTGCGCTCTTGTGGTGTCGAAACCCTGCACTGGGTTTGCAGGATCAGCTCAGTTCCAGAAACACAGATGAGCACTTACTGTGTCAGATGATGTGTAAGAAACAGAGAACACAAAGATGAAAAGGATACAATCCCTGACATCCCTTGTGGAGCTTAAAATTATGTATTGAAATCCAGTAAGATCGATGAAAAAGTATCATGACTCGCATGAGAAAACTGAGGTATCTAACTGAAAGTACAATTCAGCAAGAGAATTCTTTGTTCTTTCAGCAAGAAGTCTTTCTAGAGATGGCAGTTTCCTAGAGAATGAGTCCTCATCCTTTGGGTAAGTGGGTATGGGGTGAGGAAGCAGAGGAGACGTGAATACCTGGGAGGAGTGTGTGCACAAGATGGAGCACAGAAATGCCTGTAATTCAAAAGAAAGAAAGAAAGAAAGAAAGAAAGA
>CM052656.1:114681777-114693439 GCA_028533165.1 Leontopithecus rosalia | reverse complement strand
ACGAACTCATCGTTTTTGATTGCTGCATAATATTCCATGGTGTAGATGTGCCACGTTTTCCCAGTCCAGTCTATCATCGATGGGCATTTGGGTTGATTCCAGGTCTTCGCTATTGTAAACAGTGCTGCAATGAACATTCGTGTGCATGTGTCGATCTTCGTCCTTTCTAATGTAAGTCTCCCATCCCTGCTTTATGGATCAGTCTAAGTTCCCTTCCTAAAAACATGACTAGAGTTGGCATTCGCAAAATTGTGTTTGAAATGGGGAGTAAGGTAACAGAAGAGAAAAATGAGAGCTCTGGATTGTCACACATGTTAATAATTTTTACAAATCATATGTAAATGGGCTTTTACAGAGAATAACCCAGAAGTAGATGGAGAGCAATGGACAGGAAAGTCAGATGAGGGACTGAAGAGACACAGTTCCCAAAAGAGAGTTAGCTACACAAAACCAAGTCAATAAAGAGAAATGCTAGCGGAAACAGTGATTTGAAGTGAACAGAAGGTGAAGCTTAAGTTGAAATGAGAAGTATAGGATTTCGAGTTTAGTTTCTGGGAGTGTAAAAAATAAACCAACAATTGTGATGCCAGAGGCTGAAAAATTATAGTTGCCATTTGAACTTGGGGATGAGGAAACATCTAGAACTTGACTGGAGAAGAAGAACTAATGTACACTGGAAAGCACACGTTTATGGCAGGAAAACGGGAAGAGTTATCTTTTTCTGAAGATGTGAGGACAGGGAGAGTAGACTACTCATTTTAAGGGTGAAACATTGGAACTAAACTTGTTTGATGTTATGTTAATTGGGGTTAATTACTAAGCTAAGTACATAAGAAACATTTACGGCTAGCTTGTTCTCCCAAAATCATGCAGTGTAGTGAACTGGTTTTCACACTCGAAATTATTCATTGACAGTGTAGTGGCTCAGGTGATTTATCTTAGAAGATGGACGCTGAAACTAACACTCAGAGTAGGTTGTGGTTTAAAGAGTGAAACAACCACCAGTCTCATTTGTGGAAATTGTGATAGCTGAATTTATCAAGGATGAACATACATGGTCTTCTTTCTGAGATGTTCTTTAAGATTTTCTCACAGAGAATCTATTTCTTAGGTTTTGGAGGGAAAACTCAAATTTTATTGATTCCTCAGAACTCAATCTTTCAGATTTCAAAGGAGCTATTTCTTTTAAGGGAAACCCTTAATATTTATAAAAGCTCTTCTGAGGATGGAGGGTGGGAGGGAAACTCCATCCCAATAACACAAAAAGAATGAAGCATGAGGCTCCACCTAGTTCATCACCACTCCTTGAAATACATCAGTCTTGAAAGACACATCCACCCACCCCCAACCCAGCCCAGCCCTACTGCCGTTCCAGCCCAAGGGTCAGAGGTCCCAAAGCTGTGGCTCTTCTACAATCTTCTGCTCTGTGACTCAAGTCTGTTGTCTCCAAAGAAAACCATTGGGTACCCAAGAAACAGAGGCACATCTGGTTGGATAGATTTGTGATTGCAAAAGAAGGGGGAAAATAAAGAAAGGGAAAAAAAGCGCTCTCTCTACAAGATAACCAGAAAACTGAAATTGAAATCCTCCTATGGGATAATAAGCTAGCACTTCTGGGCCTGATGGTGTAGTGAAAACCTGTGCTTGAGGATACGTTACAGTGAAAGAGTGAAGCGAATAGTAAGGAGCCACTACTTCCCTCCTTAGGGAGGTGTCTTGTTTGTCCATATATCCCCACAGCACCTAGCACAGTACCTTGCATCTCATTTGCCACTCACTAAAAAGTCTATCCAGTTAGTTAATGATCGAGACAATGCCCTCAGAAAATGAGAAAAGAGTACCCTTGTGTCCTCGGTGCACTTTCCATCACTGATATTCTGCCTAAGAGAGGACTAGGCACAGGTTTGAACTAATGTCACAAAACTGGATAGGCAAGTTACAATGGTGTCGATTTAGGAAACAGAACTCACAAGGCACTGGACAGCTCCACCCTGCTGACCCCTTGGAAAAATGCGCAAATGCCTGATTGCTTTGGGAATGTTAGGTCTAGGAGTAACACTACTGGGAAGATGTCTAAATTATAATCAGCATAGAAGATGAAGTCCTTCTGGAAGAAGAGGCAAAGGTTATAAAGAAGAAAAGAAAAGAAAGCGAAGTCCCTTCTCCCCCCAAACCTCTCATCAATCCATCAGGGTAACAAACAGAATGCTAGGGCTCTGTCTGTGGACCAAACCCAAAAGGCCTGTGGTCAGGGCTAGGAGGGTAGATCACATGTTTGAGGCAACTCCCTCTGCGGGCTTTTGCCCAGGTCTGTCACCAAGCGTAGGTTGGCCACAACTTCTGCACCAGAGCAGCATCCTGCTGTAGCACAGTCAGGTCCAGGAGTGAGGGAAAACTGCCCACTTAGAGTGGATAATATCTGGAAGGAATGACTGTTTGGGAAAAGTTCCAGGGCTAGTTCGGTGCCAACCCTTCCCCACCTCTCTGGCCCTCTCCCACTGGTTCCTCCCCTCTCAACTGCTCTGGTTCCTATAAAAACCTCACAGCCTTCCACTAACATCCTGCAGGAGCCTCTCTCCCTACTGCCGCTACACACAACCCTGCCACTGACCTGCAGGAGGAGACCATGAAGAGCCTGGTCCTTCTCGCCATCCTGGCCGCCTTAGCGGTGGTGACTTTGTGTTACGGTGAGACACTTTTCTCCCTTTTCTCTGAATTTACTTTTCCGCCTCTGACTCTGGGTCACTTCTATTTTTTCTCTCCCTCCTCCTTTTCTTCCCCCTTTCTCTGTTATAATGATGAAGTACCATTACTTTCACATTTCCCAGTCTCCGCGGACACTGATCTGCTGTATAGAGTCTTTTTTATATCCGAAAAATCCAGACTCTTGTGCAACTTAACAGACAAGCCCTTTCAGTGGTAAGTCTCCGTATATCTAGAAACTCAGATACTTCAGAAAGAAGATACCAAATTCCCAGCCACTGCGTTCTCATTTTTAAGGATATTTATTTAGATTTTGGCATCAATGGGTTAAGGATATTGTTTAAACCACTTGCCTTTGGGAAAATCAATTTTCATGTGAAGTATTAAGTACAGCCCTTTCTAGGTTGTACTTCATATCATAAACAATATCACAAACTTACTATTTTTTGTTCGGTTAATTAATTTTAAAATAAAGTTTTACATCAAAAGAATTTTAGAAAAGAATCATTTTCATAACTTCTATTGTCAGAAAATAAACCTTCCCTATTTTCTACATGTTGTTAAATGCACTTCTGTTTGTTCAAAGCTTAAAAAGGGAAATCTGAAGCAAAGTTACTTATTACTTAATTCAGTCTCACATTTCAATTACCTGGATATTTTCACTGTTTTTAAATTTAAATTACATTAACAACCAGAAAGATTATGCTTCTCACTCTTGTATTCACAAATTTTCTGTATCAGAGGATTTGGTTTCTTCACCTCCTTTTTAACTTTTGAAGAAAATTTACTTGCTGGCAAATATTAATAGAAGCCTCTTCTTCCAAAATTTACCTGCTGTGCTCAGGAGAGTGGCAGAAAGAAGAAAACTTTTGTTTTGACATCGTTTCAGTTCTGTCTCTGAACTGGCATCGTGCCCAGGGTGCACTGTCAGCTGGAGCCAGTGGTTTCTGTGGCTGCCAATTTAACACAGGTTCTTAAGAGGTTTTCGGATCCCTCTTAGAAACTTGTCCTGGTAAGCCCAGCAGAGCAACCGCCCTGCAGTTCTCTTGCCTGGAGAAACCTGGCTGTCTTCTGGATCCTTCTTAATCCTCTTTGACCCTGTTCTCAAACAGGCTCTGCGTAAATCAGAGAAGATGGTTCTCTGGAGACTTCTGTGCAGCACTTAAAATGTCTTATTTTGATTGTCTAAAGATGTCATACTTGGGAAATTTTGGCTCAAAATGGCCACTTCCTCCTTCAACATCAGAGAAACTAAAACACAGATATCCACAGCAAACCAGAGCTAGAGAAAAACCTCATAAATCCTAAGTTCCTGAAATTTGTAATAACCATACTGCTAAATATATTCTTCACATTTTCAGACTCTTCCTCTCCTCCCATCCCTATATTTAAACTATTACAGTGTCTAAATTGATAAACAATGATATAGTGAATTACTGATAATTAATGATATAATGAGTCTTTTTATCTTTAATTCCAGAATCTCATGAAAGCATGGAATCTTATGAACTTAGTAAGTGAATATTTAACTTCCTTATTTAAATCTCTTGCATTAAAGAACCTCTCCCTATTTTTAAATAAACAAGATGGTAAGATATATAACAGGGAGAAAAAAGGGGGCCTCTTTTGGAAAACTAAATTTTAAAATCTAATGACTATAAAAATTGCCAAAGGAGCAATTTTTTAAGCTTGAAGTAGTGCAATATGGGATTTAAGCTGCATGCAACATACTCAGAAGCCATAAAATCGCATTTGGAAATTTTAAGTTGGCACCATGTCAACCACACAGATGGAAAACGAGGAGTAATGGCAAATGGCAAAGCACAGAGTTGGATGCCAAGTCAGCTGGAAGACCACAGGCGCCACGTTAAGCTGAGTGCTGTTTTGCTGTGTTTTGGGTTTTTTTTAGACAGAGTCTCGCTCTGTCACCCAGACTAGAGTGCAGTGGTGCGATCGTGGCTCACTGCAACCTCTGCCTCCCAGGTTTAGGCGACTCTCATGCCTCAGCCTCCCAAGTAGCTGGTATAGGCACACGCCACCATGCCCAGCTAATTTTTGTATTTTTAGTAGAGGCAGGGTTTCACCATGTGGGCCAGGCTGGTCTTGAACTCCTGGCTTCAAGTGATCCACCTGCCTCAGCCTCCCAAAATGCTGGGATTACAGGCGTGAGATACTGCACCCAGCCAGCTGAATGCTGTTGAATAGCTGATCTTATAAAGACTGAGCATAGAAGGAAATGGCATATCACTCTGGTTTTTAATTTATTCATCATTTTTATAGTGTTTCGACTGTTCATTCACTGGCAATCTAGAGTTATGCTTCATAAATCCTCAGGACAGAGAATTTCTCCTCAAAAAGAATTTAAAACATACCAAGGAGAAATATGTAGATTAAGAAAGGCAGAGTGATTGTCCAAAGGCAAAACCAACAAAGCCTACATGACCAGTGTCTAAGACACATAAATTGATTACTGGTTTCATTTGATCAGGAAGGTAATGAAATCTACTTTATACTATCCTTTGATTTTTGCCAATCTCTGGTTACGTGAATTGTAGAAATTAAGGCACTTTCAAATACATTTGTGTCAAGGAATATTCATAAATATTTTCAGCTACGTGTTACTAAAACTGCATTTATTTATTTTCTGTTCTAAGATCCCTTCATTAACAGGAGAAACGCGAATACTTTCATATCTCCTCAGCAGAGATGGAGAGCTAAAGTCCACGAGAGGTCAGTGACAAAACTTCCCGAGGGGCAGTCATCTTTCCCAGTGTAGATCACAGATCTGAAATGGAGTGGGAAACAGGTTTTTCATCATAAACATTATTTCTCATTGTATCTTTAAAATCAAAAAACTTAAAAACAATATACAGAAAACAACTGAATTATTAGAAAACTATTTTTGGAAAGATCTGGAAAGGAGAGGGAAGGAGGAGGGAAAGGAGCACAGAAAGAAAACTTCTATTTTCATTAAAAAAAAATAAAAATCTCCTGTTGTGCCTTCCCTCTCTGGTTTTTTTTTGGTTTGTTTGTTTGTTCAAGACAAGAGTCTTACTCTGTTACCCAGGCTGGATTGCTGGCACTGTCTCGTGCCTCAGCCGCTAAAGTAGCTGGGATTACAGGCACGTGCCACCATGCCCAGCTAATTTTTGTATTTTTAGTAGAAACAGGGTTTTGTCATGTTGGCCAGGCCGGTCTTGAACTCCTGACCTCAAGTTATCCGCCCTCCTCGACCTCCCAAAGTTCTGGGACTACAGACCTGAGCCACCACACCTGGCCTTTTCCTGTTCTTTAAATATCTCTTAACTTAGGGGGGACATGGAGGGAAACACTCTCCAATATTTTTTCTTCTTTTCCATTTTCTTATTTTTCCCCTTTATGCTTCTCAATTTTGGCCTCTTTTTCCACTTTCTAGGATCCGAGAACGCTCGAAGCCTGCCCACGAGCTCAATCGGGAAGCCTGTGATGACTACAAACTCTGCGAACGCTACGCCATGGTTTATGGATACAATGCTGCCTATAATCGCTACTTCAGGCAGCGTCGAGGGGCCGAATGAAATTGAGGGAAGAAAAAAAAAATCCCTTTTTTTCCCCGAGGCTGGCACCTGATTTTGTATCCCCTTGTAGAAGCAGTACTGAAATACATAGACTCGTATACGATGCTTGTTTCCTGTATATTCTCTTGTCTGGCTGCATCCCTTTTCCCCATCCCCCAGATTGATAAGGAGTGAAAGTGCCCTGTGGTGAGGGTCAAAGGAGAGTGAATGTTCCATAATAAATTTCTGGTGTGATACTTTCATCTTGTAAATCTGGTTTCTTTTGGGAAAATGCTGAGATATTTTAAGTCATGGCCCACCTTACCCAAAGTAGGAGATTCTGTTCATCTTATATCTAGTATTGATTAGAAGGAAAGCTACATAGAAAGAAGGAAGCTTAGAAGGCACTCATCCAGCCATAAATTCTCTAAACCCTCCCTGCCTTGGAATCTGTGAATGGAATCTGGCATGTTTGTTCCAGGATTTTCCTATCGTGAATTGTGGCAAACAGAGGGCTCACTTCATCTGTTTTTCATCTCTTATGCATCAAAGTCAAAATAAATTCTGAATCGAGGTAACCTAGAAGAAGAGAAAAAAGAAGAGGAAAAGGGGGAGAGAAAACAGAAGGGACAAATAAAAAATAATTGTCCAAAACTATCAATAATTGTTTATAGACAACTATATTGATAATCACATTATATGTAAATAGTCTAAACAATCCAATTTTTTTACTTCTATATATATTTTTACTTCCACATTTGTTATAGCTTCCACACTATATTTTTATTATTCTTGCTTTAAATAATTTTAATAATTTCCTTTAAAGTTTAGATAATAAGAAAATATTTTGGACCAGGCACTGTGGCCAACACCTGTAATCTCAGTACTTTGGGAGGCCAAAGCAGAAGAATTGCTTGAAACCAGGAATTCAAAACAAGCCTGGGAAATATTGCAAGACCCCATCTCTAAATTTTTTTTTTAATTAGCCAGGCATGGTAGTATAGCCCCAGCTACTTGGAAGGCCGAAGCTGGTGGATCACTTGGGTCCAGGAGACTGAGGCTGCAGTGAGCCATAACCATACCACTGCACTCCAGCCTGGGAAACAGTGAGACTCTTGTCTCTACAGAAAAAGAAAAGATCTCATACGCTTACCCATGTAGCTTTCATTTCCTGTATCTTCATTGTTCTTTCCATCAGGTATCATTTCCTTTCCGCCTGAGGACTTCCTTTAACTATTCTTGTAGTTCAGGTCTACAGGAGTCTTTAAGTTCTGCATGTTTGTTTTTATTCTTGAAAGATATTTTCACTGTATACTGAATCCCAAGTTGCATTTTTATTTTACTTATTTTAAGATATTCCACTGAATTCTAGCTTGCATAGGTTTTTGACATAAAATTTGTTGCAATTCTTATTTTTGTTCCACTGTGCATACTGTGTCTTTGACCTCTGGCTAATTCTAACATTTTTCTCTTTATTAGTGATTTAGACCTACCTTGATTTGATTTGTCTTATTTCTCTTGTTCTTAAGGTATATTGACCCTCTTGGATTGCATAAAATCAGAAAAGTTTCCAGCCGTTATTTTTTCAAATACTTCCATCCATCACTCCTCCTCTCCTTTAGAGGATCCAATGACATGTACATTTGACCAGTTGAAGTAATCCAACTCTCTGATGTTATTTTAATTTTTTGTTTTAATATAAATTTATTTTATCTGTGTGTTTTATTTTTACACTTTCTATTAATGTGTCATCAAGTCCATTAACCTTTTCTTGACAGTATCTAATCTTATTTCATCTAGCGTATTTTGCATCCCAGACATTGTGGTTTTAATCACCAGAAGTTTCATTTGGATGTCTTCATATCTTCCACACCTGTACTTATTTTTTAATGTATTTGATATATTTAAATAGTTACAATAACCATTTTAGTGTCCTTATGTGCTGATTCTAATATGTGTCTGTTACGAGTTGGTTTGATAGGTTGATTATTCTACTCATATGAATCACAATTTTCTACTTTTCTGCATTCTTGCTTAATTTTATTTGATGCCAGACACTATAAATTTTACCTTTTTGTGTGCTGGATATTATAGTTCTGTTATAGTTATAATAACTATAGATATGATAGTTCTATTATACAGAAATAGTTCTGTATGTGTTCCTGAGCTTTACTCTGGATTCAGTTAAATCATTTGGATAAATTTGATCAGTATTTAATCTAAGGCTAATTATTTCGGCACACTAAGCCAAGACCTTTCTGAATCCCACGCCCAGTGTCCAATGACAATAATTGAAGACTTGAGTTAACAGCCGCCTCTGTTTCCTCTGTTCTTCTTGGATGGTAATCTCCCCACACACATATGCCAATCAGTCCTCTGTGTGTACATGAGACTGCCCTCCACTGATATCCAGGCATCCCTCTCACTCTCTCCTTTGCAGTATTTTGCCATGTGAAATATAGTCACTGTATTTGTCGAGAACTTTCAACTCCATCTCAACTCAAAAGGTCCACTGGACTCCAGTTTGATTCCCTCTCCCTAAGCCATGGCTTAGAAACTCTCTTAAGGCCATAGGCTGGAGAAGCCATAGGACTCACTTTGTTTTCCATCCCATATCAATTGCCATCTGTAATTGCCTAATGTCCAGGGTCATAAAAGCCATTTTTTTTGTATGTATTGCCTGTTTCTCTAGTTGTTTCTGAAGGAAAGATAAATCCCCATTCTCGGATCGAGTCTTAGTTCCTTAGACTCCATCTTAGCTAAAAGTCCGTTAAAACAGGCAGGACTATTTAAATGGTCATCCCAGCCTCAGAGTTCCCCCATAAAATTGGCTCAGACATATACTGCAGACATATCACAATTCAGATGTTCACTGTGCCTAGCCCTGCTTCTCTCACCCTCTCATGCATTGTTCCCCAATAAACCACCCGCACACAAATCTCTAAATCTTCGAGCTTGTTTCCTAGGGAACCAAATCTATGACAATCATTCAGGTGGTAAACGGTGAATAGTCAACCAGCGTCTTCTAGCTCCAGAATCTTCTCACTCCAGCTTGTTTTACTCATTACCTAACACTAGTTCCATAGTTTTTGAGTTGACAAGAGGTTCAGCAATAATCCATTTAACCCCCTCATTTTACAGTTGAAGACTTTGAGAGCTTGAAGTCTAAGTGACTTGAGTGATGGTCCAAAGGGCAGGTAATTCTATTTTCTTGAGAAATTGACTTGTACTGGCCTCATAAAATCTACTTCTTAAAGAGACACATACAAACAGCTCATATGTTCTTACCAGCCTCCCATCGTGTATACTCACACTTTCCAATCTGATGAAGCTATTTTTAATGTAGTTGCTACCTCAGTCGAAACTTTATCTACCTACCATCTCAGCTCTATCATTTCTTTTTTTGATATACCCTTGTTTTTCAGAACTAAGACACATAAAGTAACATGTTACAAGTCTTATTCTCTTCCCCCTTTCTCATCTTGGTAAGGTTTGTCTATAGATCAATTTAGCCTGAGAACCAAAGAGTGTTTAAATGTAAGCAGATTACTCTGCCACCACCCATACAAGCAATTTTCATCTTACAAGAGTGTCTAAGAATAAGTACTTTGTAGCTAGGCCTCCTGGTTTTTAATGCCAACTCTGCCACTGAGAATGTGTCAATTTTGGGCAAGGTAAGTAATCTCACTGGGCCTTAGTTCCCTTATCCATAAAATAAGATTATTCTAGTACCTATGTTAGAGTTGCTGTCAACATTAAACAGATATATGTAAAGTACACAAAACACTGCTTGGCATGTAGTAAGTGCTCAGCAGTTCTTAGCTATTTATATTGTATTATTCTAGCACTATGCCCTGGATATTTAAAACGGCAACACAATGCCTCTTTGGAGAGTTTCACTTACACCTCAAGCATCTATAATTGCCTATGAAGAGTGATCTGCAGGACTCGTAGCCAAACACTATTAACAGCACTGGCTAGTTCGTACTCACTTCACTTTTCCTCTCCTCCACCAGGCCACAGCTACCTATGCTAATCAGCACGCAGTTTCCAAAAAGACTAGAAAATTCATGTTCTTCATTTTCGTACTCAACTGGGTTTGAAATTTTTGCAGCCAAGGTAATTCATACTAGAATGGAGCTAAACTTATTTTCTTGTATTGTAATAGTAGTGGTATATGCAGACACCATGTACCCTTACCCTTGCTACAGAGGGAATCTGTAAGTAACCTGTTGCTATATGTACCTTAAGTTCTTGATGTCCTTAGTTATCCATCATTAGTGGTTTTTCCAACTACTAATTTTAATGCTTCCTCGCCATAATACAGAACTCTAATGAGAGTGAATTCTATCGTAAATTCATGTTGATTTGGAATCCTGAAACTTTGCCTCTTCTTTGCCTATATTTGCCTCTACTTAGGAATAGGGCTCAATTTTATCCTAGTTGGCTGTCCTCTGGAACCCAGACATTTCTACCCATCTGATTATTCCTAAATATACCTTCTGCCATGTCTCTTCCACCAGTAAGTATCCCCGACATTTATGTCAGTTCAGAACAAAATTGATTAATCCAGTCTGCTTCAACGGCAAAAAGGAGACACCTTAATCCAGGATGTGTTACATACCCTGAACTACTAAGCATTGTATAGGGTTGTGTCCCCGATAGGTAGACTATATACGTCCGACAATAAGGTGTGGAAGCAGGAGTGGAATTTCTTGTCATCATTTGTAAGCCGCATGAGGAATTTATATTTTAAATCCCTGCAATTCTAATCTATAGGCCTGAAAATTCTGGTTTCTGTAGAGGAAATATTTTCACCATAGAACATAGGAAGAGTCTCATTTATGTTCTAAAGCTTCACAGTAACTTCAGGCTCTTTATGCCAGGCAGCAAATGAAGGAGTCATCTTCCTAACAGGAGTAATTAACCATTTCATTGGGAGAAGGTAGGGCCTCTGTTACACAATCTAAGGAGGGAAAGTGACTCTGACACCACTGAAACATCTCTTGATATGCCTGTGCCCAGTCATGGTAGTAGATGGACAGATATATCAGCCACGGTCTAGAAGAGCATAGTGCAGGAGCTCCCAACTCTCAAGAAAGGAGCTGTAACTCCCTTACCAGTTAGACACCAAGACCACCAGACATGCTATGAGTGAGCAAAATCTAGAATGGGTAGTTTTTAAGAGGGAAACAGTGAGTATTAGCAGTGGCCTTACAACTGTCTGCAGCAACAGGGGCTATCGTTTGTCCCACTAACCTTCATATGTGTTCTGGCTTGACCCAACAAGTGAATTAGAACTGAAGCATGAGAATATATCAAATGAGAAATTATAGAGCTGGGAAAGATGAGATCGTTATCACACTAAATGTGGGAAGTACATTTGTTTAAAACAGCCACATTATCCAGGAAAGTAGGACGAG
>CM052656.1:114621120-114681277 GCA_028533165.1 Leontopithecus rosalia | reverse complement strand
TGTGGGGTATTGCCCAGATCCCTTAGCAAGTTCAAGCATAATGGGCGGATGTAATGAATGGTGTGGGGTATTGCCCAGATCCCTTCATGACTGAGGCATTCGTTTTCTCAGCTGCCTGAGTCTCTTTCCTAAAACTGCTGATGGCTGAAGAAAGTCATCTTGCCCAATTTGCATCTCTCTCCAGAAGCAGCCCATATCCAAAAACTGGTCAATGCAGGGATGTAAGACCTAGCCCTCTTCCCCTGACACTGACATTTTTCAGTCTTGTGATTGTTTCTTTCTCATCTCCCCTTCCCCTGCCAGCTCTATGTTAAAAAGCCAGGATCTATCATGACTTAACTGCGTAGCTTATGACTTTACACATTCTGAGTAATGGGAAAGCAGAAGTATGATATAGGAACCTCTCATGGTGGTCTCTGAATTTATTCCAGGATTGAAATTGGCCCCAATATTTCTCAATTAAAAATGAAACCCGCAGCCCATCCTCAAGAGTATTGAAATCAGGGACTACGTTATGAGATTCATCTGTTAATTCCTTTAAAGAAATGAGCTGGGTGACCTGTTGGGGGATTTTTCCATCTCTAATTTTTCTGAATTCAGGCATTGAAAGCTAACCAACAAATAAGAAAGCCGGAAACATAAGTCATCTGGGGTTGTTCAAACATGAGGTTAAGCTTTGAAAAATACTGTTCGAGAAATGTTCTCTGCTCATTTAGTTAATACAGGAGACTTTTATGGTGTTTGCCTAGAAACCCTCTGACTCCTTTACTTTGGGTAGAGCAATACACAAAATTTGTCCCTACCTATTTCATCTAAGGATAATGACTACTCCTTGTGACCACAAGCCTATAATAAATAAAGTAGGAAAATAATTTGCATTCATTGATGTTTTTAAACATTCTGAGAGAATTCTCCTCCTTACGAGGAATCTTGGAAACACCTAAAAGATAATAATTTTGTATTATAAAAGTGTTCCAAGAAAATCACAAATGTTGGTACTTACTCATTGGAGTGAATTAGAGTTCAAACATGAGCGTATACTGAAGAGGAAATTATAGAGCTGAAAAAGAGGAGATAATTTTTTCACTCTCCCAGTTAATACACTTCTATAGAACAGCTACAGGATCCAGGAAGATGGGTCTAGAACTACAAAGTTCACTGGAAGCATATGGACAATCTGCACCCATCTCTTTGAAAACATAAAAAATAATTGGAAAAAATATAGAGCAAATTTAGTTCAGTGTTTCCCAAACAGGTGTCCTAAGAAATAATACTCCAGTCAGTGTGCAGCCAAAGTTGTTCTATGCCCAGACAAGTTCTACTGTCTTTATGTATCTCCTCTTAGAAATACATGTGTTTAATATGCTAAACATAGTATATCAAACCTTCTGTGTGGTCCGTCAGTAAAGGAATTTGTTTGAGTCTGTTAAGCTCGGGGGTTTGCAAGATACATTGACAATAGAATGTTGTTTTCAAGGGGCATTGACCAAAATCTTGCAGAACACTATTTAGAACCACTGATCAAACTCAGCCTCCCACTATTTCTTTCTACAGCACTCCTAGCATTCCGCCTACATGTATGTAGCATTTAACAAATATTTATCGCATGCCCACTCTGTGCCATATGATGTGGCCGATGTAGCAGATGGCCATTTAGTTTGTACTTGCAAACACGTGTTATAAAGCTCTCTATGCCACATGATGCCCTAGTTTTTGTATACTGAATCAATTTAAACATGTTGGCCTTAATTATTCTCTCTCAAACAAAACAGAATGAGTCTACTCTACTGACTCATTTCTCTGCTCTTCTTTTCAGTCTTCCACATCGTGTATGTTGCTCAGACACCTTCGCACTCCCATGCATCTTTTTCCGATTATATCCTAATTTATCAGTGTCAGGCTTCAGGACCCAACGTGAAGCACAACACAATTTCTCATAGTCTCAAAGTGCAACTAATTGTGACTACTCATGATCCAAACCTTGCTGCATCCACGAGGAATCTAAGACTGCATTTGCTTTTCTCATGGTTGCTTCTCACCAATGGCTTTGTTAAAAGCTTCAGGGATTAGCAACAGATACATCAAGAGGAAAGAGCCAAAAGGGAAGGGTTGAGGGAAGGCAGTGCCAGGGAGAAGTGCTTGGCACTAAAATTCACTTCAAAGTTTATTGTACTCACTGCTCTTTCACATGCACCCTCATTAGTCTAGCCTGCTATATCAGAAATCCCAATGCAGATTTAGGAAGCCAATAAATTTGTCACATGCACTATGTATGGTCTGTCAATTGGCGCTGCTAGCTTTGTTCCCTTATTCGAAATGCCTGTCAAGTTGCCAGGTGATGCAAAATGGTTAGCTAATTTATTATCCAGTATAAAGCCAGCTAACTGGACCAAAAGGACAAAAGGCAAAGGAAAGTTCATCAAAAGCTTGCAGTGAATCAGATGCAGCGTCCTATAAATATGCAATGCTATTTATAGGACATCCCAGGCCAGGCTTCCTCACTCTTCCCCACCCCAGAGCTTTGAGTCCATGTTAGGCAGGCTCTATCATGAACTTTGGCACAGAGGTCCTCATATCAGGTCAGTCTGACATAAAACTATGACAACCAGAACAAAACAAACCAAAACGAAAAAAATCTTAGCTAATCATCCAGACTTTCTCATTCTAGAAAAAAAACAAAACTTAGACAAATTAAATTTAGCAGAGTTTATTTGAGAAAAAAAGAAGAGTTCATGAATCAGGCAGCATTCTGAAGCAGTAAAGGTTAAGAAAGCTCTATCTAGCGATAGGAGCAGGCTGTATTTATAGACAGAAAGGAAGTGATGTGCAGAAATAGCCTGATTGGTGACAGCTCTGCATTTGCCTTATTTGGACACGTCTAAGCAGTTTACATCCCCTGATTGGCTGAAAGCTCAGCTGCTATGATTGGCCAAAATTCAATGAGTCATGATAAGAATAAACTAACTGCAAGTTACATTGCAGTGTATTTACATATTAGGTTACAGTTTGCACATATGCAGGAAGCTTTAGGCCAAATTTCGTTTAATTTAACACTAGGGTCTCTTTTTCTATCTACTCTCTCCCCACATACAGGCCAAAACAAGTTGCCTTAGTCTTCCCAAGGAAATGTCTGCTTTGTAAAAATGGAATTTGGAGAGAATCATGTTGACGCAAAGAAACTTGTCTCAAATAGTGACCCTAAACGCAGCCCAATAAGCTCTGGAACAAGATACTTTGGAGCACGGCCCTCCAGGTACCTCTCAAATCATATTATAAAGTAGCAACCTAGGCTACCAACTTGTAAAGAGGTTCTTTGCTGGCTGAACAGCAATCCAGATCTCTCAAGATGTCAACCAAATGTAAGGGGAAAATAGGCCCAGACCAATGTGTTTCTGAGAGATTCCCCAGATGAAGAGAAACTTGATGTTTATCTGGACTCCTCAGAATTACTAGTTTCTGGAGAACCTGCATTTGTCCAGGACTAGATTGAAGGAGAAGCATGCTAGGACTAACCACTAGAATGTCAGCTGCAGACTTGGACCTAGAATAGAGGGGTGTGGGTATACATGTGTGTTTGCAGTGAGGAAAAAGTGACACAGTCTCAGTGCAGTATAACCCTCCTCTGACCCAGTTCAGTAGACACCCAATTCTTTACACAGACTCTACTCTTCATTCTGCCCTAGCAGCCACAGATGCATTGTATTAATTTCTCACTTTTATAAATGTTATTTATTTTAAGTGCTGTCACATAGAAACTTTATTTCCACTGGTTCTAACTGCATCTGTGGGGAATAGGAACAATATTGTCTGTAGTCAAGTGGTGTGGGAACAAAGTCAGGTAGGTTAAAGTCACTGAAAGCAAAAAGCACTGGAACTCAAATGTCCATAACTAAACACACCCTTAAGCAGTAAAGATAAGAAGCTTGGAAAGTCTCTTTGCAAAGGGGAGACTAGGGATGCAAACTGACTAGACTTGAAGCCATATGGAAAAGAGAAGACCCAACCCTAATGCTAGAAAACGTGTTGGGAATGAAAATCTCCTTTGCAGGTATCTTTCATTGTCTACTAAGACTTCCTTAGAAATCCCAAAGTCAGATGTTTGAAATCAGTCTAACACGCATTTTTGAGTGGTAGAAAGTCAGCCTTCTGTCTAGAACAAATTAGTTCCCTTGGATAAAATTAAATAATTCAACTTTAATTTTGCAAGAGGGAAAAATAAACATGTGCTTCAAAAATATTTACAGGGTTTTATTTTTCCTTTGCACTCAGTGACCTCGAAGATGAAAAGAAGGCCCTGAGCCAAACCAAAATATGTCCATGATTTTCCACAAGCTGGACTGGGTTTGTAAATGCTGCAGTCAGAAAACTTCAAAGTCATAATTTAGGTCTAGGCTGCCTGATATACACATACCTTGCAATTTAAACAACGACATGATTTATTTCCTTCATGTTAAAAAACAGATATTACTTGTAGAGGCTATAAAAGATCTTGATATGATAAAATGAGTTCTGAGATATTTACACTCTAGAACTGGCCCTACACATACAGTGTTTTCTAGTATCCACATTCATAAGCCTCTAAGTATCCAGGATCTTTCAGGAGAGGCCACCCTGTCCCACAGATAGTGTATCTACCAAAGATGCTTTCCTGGCTTTGCAAATGCTGGTACACACAAATCTGGGCTTTCAAAAAGAAGTGACAAAACGCCTTCCTTACGGCTTCAACTGCAAAATGACCTGCAGAATAAGTTAGGATGGGTAAAATGAAGGCTTCTGGATGTTCCCCATGTGGTGGTGACACTGCTTTTTATCCACAATTCATCATTGGCTGATGTTCCCCTGAACATGCACCCTTTGAGAAGGATGTGTTAGAACGTTTCCTCCTTTCTAAAAGGCCATGAAATCTAAAATACCTTCACCTCCACTTAAACTACTCTAAACCTAATTAGGACTGATTTTTAGTGTCTCTTTTCATGTCTTCTCCTTGTGCCCGTCACTGGAAACAAAGAGGGCCAAAATTGGAAGAAGAGACCCTTTTATTCAACATTTTCTCACACCATAATCTCATGCAATCCACTTCTCGCCTTTAGAAAGCCTAGGTGCATGTGTCTCTTAAGTTAGTATGGTTATATATGTATCCTGTTCATTTCATGCCTTCATTTTACAGCCCGGAGGTGGACTCTGGAGATCAGGGGCAATGTATCTAGAAGAGAATAAATACAAAAAAGGAAAGGGGCCTAAAACTAAACTCCATGACCAATGGTGAAAGAAATGAATACTATTTGATCTGAAGCAGAGAAGGCATGTGTGACCTCCAGGTACAAACCTACAAAGGTCTAACATGTGGAAAGGAAAAAGACTACAAACAAAAAATAAAAATTACAGAGAAAAAGATTTTGGTTCAACGAATGAAAAATCTAAGAGAGAAGTTCAATTTGCAAATGTCTACTGGAGTAAGCTTATCATCACAGGACATGTTTAAACATGGGGAAACACCACTTGACAGGGACAAAGGAAAGGAGATTCCTGGAGAGAATGGTCAGGCCAAATGAAACTTCAAACCTTAAAATCTTATGACTCGGACCAATGCCTAAAGGGGAGAAATACACAGAGCCAATACTTCTGTTCACAAAACCAACTGTTAGCCCTTCCACTCAGGACAGGAAGAGGGTTAGACAGTATGTTAAGATACAGAAGCAAGCTGATGGAATTTAAGGACTCCAGGACAGATAGAATCACCGTGAGAGTGTGAGCCAATAAGGTAATTACGACTATGTGATTAGATGGGGGAGTAGTCATAGAAGTAATATTAAGTAAGGAGCAACTATATAGCCTTTTAAGCCTCCAATTTGACTCTTTTTTAATATGACAGATGGCATATATTTGAAGTAAACCTATTTAGGGCTTGGATTTTCTTTGTTTTTGATAACTGATTTAATTGCTTAGGTCTTACTGTAACAATAGCCCTGAGTTGTGAATTAAATGTGTTCAAAAGCAGATAGGTAACTAAGAGTTTGACAACAAAGGAAAGAAAGGAGTTTCTGTTGTTTTCTAAGCATCACTGTGACTCATAATCTTAAGTGTAATTACACTAATACAAGCGTGTATTGCACATTTTATTTTGCTATGGTTTGTGTGACATACTAGAAATGAAACTGATGGGGAGGGGGCAAAGGTGGCCAATTAGAAGCAGCTGCGGTACCTGACTCTCACAGAGAAGAATGAAAGGAGCAAGTGAATACCACACCTTCAACTGAAATATCCAAGTACTCGCACTGAGGCCGATGAGGAAAACTTGACCCACAGAGAACACAGAAAAGCAGAGTAGGGCAATAGCCCACCTCGGAGCAACAGAGCCAAGGGAACCCCCACTCTCAGCCACAGGAAGTGGTGAGTGAATGTGTGACCCCAGGAAACCAGACTCTCAAATACACTCTCAAATCAGGAGATTCCCTTGTGAGCCGACATCACAGGGCCTCGGGCCCGACACAGAGCCTCATGGAGTCTCAGCAGAGCGGCTGCTCAGGCACACACAGAGACCCAGGAGCTTTACATACTCTGGCTCTGGGGTCACCGGCTAGGCAGGAGACCCACATATACCCCTAGGAAGAAAGCTGAATCCAGAGAGCCAAACAGTGTCAGTCTGCTGGCCCCACTTCTGCGGCACCCCACAAGATAAGATCCACTGGTTTGGATTCCAGCCAGCCACTAGCAACAAGTGGCTGCCTGAGATGGGTCAGAACCCCTGGGGGCAGAGGTGGGCCATCATCTCTGCTGTTAGGTCAACTCAGCCATTCCAGCCTGCAAGCTTTGGAGAGTCCAGATGGTCCAGACAAGGAAGGATCCCCCCGCCCCCAGCACAGTACAGTTGCTTTGCCAGAACATGGCCAGATTGCTTCTTTAAGCAGTATCCCAAAACGTTCCTCCTCACTGGGCGGGACCTCCCAGCTGGAACCTCTGGCCACTCCTGCCCATTTTCTATGGACAGAGTTCTGACCTCTCCTTGGGACAGAGTGCCTGGGGGTAGGCGTGGGCCACCACCTGGGTTGTTTGGACTGCTCAGCCATTCCAGCCTGTAGGCTGTGGAGAGTGCAAGTGGACCAGCACAGAGGCAGTTCCCCAGCATGGTAGGGCGGTTTTGTCAAGGTGTAGCCAAACTCCTTCTTTAAACAGGACCCCAATCCACTCCACCTCGCAGGGCAGGTCCTCCCAGTCAGAGCCTCTGGCTATCCCACCCAAATTCTACAGACAGAGGTCTGATTTTTCCCTGGGTTGGGTTGCCCAGGGGAAGGAGCAGGTCACCATCTTTGCTGTTTGAGTGACTCAGCCATTCCAGCCTGTGGGCTTTGGTGAGTCCTAGCCAACGGGGCAGAGGTGGTTGGTTCCCCAGGACCGCACGACTGTCTTGTTGAGGTGTGACCAGACTGCTTCTATAAAAGGGAGCAGGATCCACTCTTCCTTGCTGGGCAGGGCCTCCCAGTTGGAACCCCTGGCCACCGCTGCCCATGTTCTATGACTGACAGAGTTCTAATTTCTCCCTGGAATGGAGGTGCCCAGGAGATGGACAGGTCACCACTAGTCCACCCTGAGGCCCTTGAATTGGGGGCTGAAGGGATCCTCAACACAGCACAGCTACTATACCAAAAAGCAGCCAGACCGATTCTTTAAGCAGGTCCCTGATCTTGTTCCTCCTGACTGGACGAGACCTCCCAACCAAGGTCTCCAGCCACCTCCTATAGGCACATTCAGGCCAGCAACAGGTCAGTAGCCCCCAGGACAGAGCTCCCAGAGAGAGGGGCAGGTGGCCATCTTTGCTGTTTTGTAGCATTCACTGGTGATAGCTTCAGGTCCTAGAAAAAGCAAGGTAACTAAGATCCGGAGTGGACCCCCAGCCAAACATAGCAGCCCTTCAGAAGAGTGGCCAGACTGTTAAAAGAAAAACAAACAAAAAACAATAATAACAACAGAAACCACCAAAGAACCCATCCCAAAATGAGCGACCTTAAAGATCAGAAATAATAAGCCCACAAAGATGAGAAAAAAATCAATGCATAAACACTGAAAACTCAAAAAGCCAGGGTGCCCTCTTTCCTCTAAATGTCTGCAACACCTCTCCAGCAAGAGTTCAGAACTGGCTGAGGCTGCGATGGCTGAAATGACAAAAGTAGTCTTCAGAATGTGGATGAAAACAAGCAGACAAGCATTGCTGAATTAAAGGAGGATGTTGTAACCCAATGCAAAGAAGCTAAGAAACATGATAAAACAATGCAGGAGCAGACAGCCAAAATAGCCAGTATAGAGAGGAACATAATTGACCTGACAGAGCTGAAAAACACACTGTAAGAACTTCACAATGCAATCCCAAGTATTAACAGCAGAAGTGACCAAGCAGAGGAAGGAATCTTAGAGCTTGAAGACTGTCTTTCTGAAATAAGAAGGCAGACAAGAATAGAGAAAAAGGAATGAACAAAATTTTCATTATGTGATTATGTAAAGAGACTCAATCTATGACTGATTGGGATACCAAAAAGAGAGAAAGAGGCTGGAATCAATTTGGAAAACATACTTCAGGGTATCATCCCAGAGAACTTCTGCAATCTGCTGAACAGGTCAACACTCAAATTCAAGAAGTGCAGATAACCCCAGTTAGATACTTTACAAGATAATCCCCAGGAGACATAATTATCAGATTCTCCAAGGTCAAAATGAAAGAAAAAAATGTTAAGGGCAGCCAGAAAGAAAGGCCAGGTCACCTAACAAAAGGAAACCCATCAGACTAACAGGGGACCTCTCAGTAGAAACCCTACAAGCCAGAAGTGATTGAAGGCCAATACTTAACATTCTTAAAGAAAAGGATTTCCAGCCCAGAATTTCACATCAGGCCAAACTAAGCTTCATAAGCAAAAGAGAAATAAAATCCTTTTCAGACAAGCAAATGCTGAGGGAATTTATTACCACCACATCTACCTTACAAGAGCTCCTGAAGGAAGCACTAAGTGTGGAAAACTAAAACTGTTGCCAGCCATTACAAAATCCACTGAAGTACACAGACCAGTGACAATATGAAGCAACCACATAAACAAGTCTGCAGAATAACCAGGTAGCATCATGTTATGTGTGAATCAGACATGACAATACTAAATGTAAATAGGCTGAATGCCCAGTTAAAAGACACAGAATGGCAAGCTGGATAAAGAATCAAAATCAATTGGTGTGCTGTCTTCAAGAGACCCATCTCACATGCAAAGACACATATAGGCTCAAAATAAAGGGATAGAGAAAAATTTACCAAAAAAATGAAAAACAGAAAAAAGCAAGGGTTGCAATCCTAGTTTCTGACAAAGCAGATTTTAAACTAACAAAGATCAAGGCTGAGCATAATCTCAGCACTTTAAGAGGCCATGGTAGGTGGATCACTTGAGGCCAGGAGGTTAGGACCAACCTGGCCAACATGGTAAAACGCTGTTTCTACTAAAAATATAAAAATTACCTGGGGGTGGTGGTATGTGCTTGTAATCCCAACGACTCGGGAGGCTGAGGCAGGAGAATCACTAGAATCCAGGAGACAGAGACTAAAGTGAGCCAAGATCATGCCACTGCACTCCAGCCTGGGTGACAGAGCACGACTCTGTCTCAAAACAAAACAAAACAAACAAACAAACAAAAAATATCAAAAAAGACAGCAAAGAAGTGCATTATGTAGAGGTAAAGGGTTCAATTCAGCAAGAAGAGCTAACTATCCTAAATATATATGCACTCAAGACAGGAGCACCCAGATTCATAAAGTAAGTCCTTAGAGACCTTCAAGGAGACATAGATTCCCACTCAATAATAATGGGAGACTTTAACACCCCACCGACAATATCAGACAGATCACTGAGACAGAAAATTAACAAAGATATTCAGGAGCTGAACCCAACTCTGAATCATATGGACCTGATAGATATCTACAGAACTCTTCGCCTAAAAACAACAGAATATACATTCTTCTCAGTGCCATACCGCACTTACTCTGAAATTGATAACATAATCGGAAGTAAAACGCTCCTCAGCAATTTCAAAAGAACTGAAATCTTAACAGTCTCTTGAACCACAATGCAATGAAATTAGAACTCAATATTAAGAAATTCACTTGAAACCATAAAACTATACGGAAATTGAACAACCTGCTCCTGAATGACTTTGGGGTAAATATTGAAATTCAGGCAGAAATCAAGAAGTTCTTTGAAATTAATGAGAACCAAGACACAATATACCAGAACTTCTGGGATGCAGCTAAAGCAGTGTTAAGAGGGAAATTTAAAGCATTAAATGCCCACACCAAAAAGGTATAAAGATCTCAAGTTAACAAACTAACATCACAACTAAAAGAATTCAAGAAGCAAGAACAAACAAACCCCAAAGCTAGCAGAAGACAAGAAGTAACCAAGATCAGAATGAAACAAAAGGAGATAGAGACATGAAGAACCCCACAAAAAATCAATGAATTCAGGAGGTGTTTTGTTTGAAAAAATTAATAAAAGTGATAGACTGCTAACTAGACTAATAAAGAAGAAAATAGAGAAGATTCAAATAAATACAATAAGAAATGATAAAAGGGTTACTACCACTGACCCCACAGAAATACAAACTATCAGAGAATACAATCAACACCCCTATGCACATAAACTAGAATATCTAGAGAAATAGATAAATTCCTGGACACATACACCCTCCCAAGACTGAACCAGGAAGAAATCAAAACCCTGAATCAACTAATAATGAGTTCTGAAATTGAGGCAGTAATAAATAGCCTACTAATCAAAAAAAAGCCCAGGATCAAAAAGATTCACAGCCAAATTCTACCAGAGGTGCAAAGAAGAGGTGATAACATTCCTATCGAAACTATTACAAAAAATTGAAAAGAAGAAATTCCTTCCTAACTCATTCTATGAGGCCAGCATCATCCAAAATGTGATACTAAAACATGGCAGAGAAGGCCAATATCCTTGATGAATGTCAGTGCAAAAATCCTCAACAAAATACTGGCAAACCAAATTCAGCAGCACATCAAAAAGCTTATCTACCACAATCAGTAGGCTTTATCCATGAGATGCAAGCCTGGTTCAACATATGCAAATCAATAAATGTGATTCATCACATAAAGAGAACCAAAGACAAAAATCACATGATCATCTCAATAGATGCAAAAAAAAAAAGGCCTTCGATAAAATTCAACATCCTTTCATGTTAAAAACTCTAAATAAAGTAGGTATTGAAGGAACATACCTCAAAATAATAAGAGCCATATATGACAAATCCACAGCCAATAT
The DNA here is from genome assembly GCA_028533165.1 of Leontopithecus rosalia. NCBI lineage: Eukaryota > Metazoa > Chordata > Mammalia > Primates > Cebidae > Leontopithecus > Leontopithecus rosalia. Next base: position 114,669,965 of record CM052656.1, on the reverse strand, counting down.
CATATGGGAATGGGCAAAAGCTGAAAGCATTCCCCTTGAGAACTTGCATAAGATAAGTTTGCCCTCTCTCACCACTCCTATTCAACACAGTATTGGAATTTCTGGACAGGGAAATCAGGTAAGAGAAAGAAATAAAGGTATTTAAACAGCAAGAGAGGAAGTCAAATTATCTTTTTGTGTAGATGGCATGATCCTACATCTAGAAAACTCTATTGTCTCAGCCTAAAAGCTTTTAAAGCTAATAAGCAACTTCAGCAAAGTCTCAGGATACAAAATCAATGTGCGAATATTGAGAGCATTTCTAAACACCAATAACAGGTAAGATGAGAGCCAAATCATGAATAAAATCTATTCACAATTGCCACAAAATGAATAAAATACCTAGAAATACAACTAAAAAAGAGAAGTGAAGGGCTTCTTCAAGGAGAACTACAAACCACTGCTTGAAGAAATCAGAGATGACACAAATGGAAAAATATTCCATGCTGACAGACAGGAAGAATCAATAGCATGAAAATGGCCACAGTGCCCCAAACCATTTTTAGATTCAATGCTATTTCCATTAAACTACCATTGACACTCTTCTTAGAATTAGAAGAAAACTATTTTAAAAGTCATATGGAACCAAAAAAGAGCCTGAATAGCCAAGGCAATCATAAGCCAAAAGAACAAGACTGGAGGCATCACACTACCTGACTTTAAGCTATACTACAGGGTTACAGTAACCAAAACAGCATGGTTCTGGTACAAGAATAGACACAGAAACCAGTGGAAAAGAATAGGTAGCCCAGAAATAGGACCACACACCTACTACAACCATCTGATTTTTGGCAAACCTGACAAAAGCAAGCAATGGGGAAAGGATACCCTATTTAATAAGTGGTGCTGGAAGAACTGGCTGGCTATATGCAGAAAGTTGAAACTGAACCCCTTCCTTACACCATATCAAAAATCAACTCAAGATGGATTCAACTTAAATGTAAAACCCAAAACTATAAAAACCCTAGAAGAAAACCTAGGCAATACCATTCAGTACAAAGACATGGGCAAAGATTTCATGATGAAGATGCCAAAAGCAATTGCAACATAAGCAAAACTTTAAAATGGAATCTAATTAAACTTAAGAGCTTCTGCACAGCAAAAGAAACTATCAACAGAGTAAACAGACAACCTTACAGGGTGGGGAAAAATTTTTGCAATGTATCCATCTGACAAAGGCCTAATATCCAGTACCTATAAGGAACTTAAACAAACTTACAAGACAAACAATCCCATTAAATACTGGGCAAGTGGCTCAAGCCTGTAATCCCAGCACTTTGGGAGGCCGAGGTGGGTGGATCACGAGGTCAAGAGATTGAGACCATCCCGGTCAACATGGTGAAACCCCGTCTCTACTAAAAGTACAAAAAAAAAAAAAATTAGCTGGGCACAGTGGCGCGTGCCTGTAATCCCAGCTACTCAGGAGGCTGAGGCAGGAGAATTGCCTGAACCCAGGAGGTGGAGGTTGCAGTGAGCAGAGATCGTGCCATTGCACTCCAGCCTGGGTAACAAGAGCGAAACTCCATCTCAAAAAAAAAAAAAACTGGGCAAATGACATGAACAGACACATCTCAAAGAATGATATACATGTGGCCAAGAAATACGAAAAAAAAAAAGCTCAACATCACTGATCACTAGAAAAATGCAAATCAAAACCACAGTGAGACATCATTTACACCAGTCAGAATAGCTATTACTGAAAGGTCAAAAAGCAACAGATGCTGGCAAGGTTGTGGAGAAAAAGGAACGCTCTTACATAGTTGATGGGAGTGTAAATTAATTCAACCAGGATGGGCACAGTGGCTCATGCCTGTAATCCCAGCACTTTGGGAGGTGAAGGCGGGCAGATCACCTGAGGTAAGGAGTTAGGGACCAGTCTGGCCAACATGGTGAAACCCCATCTCTAATAAAAATACAAAAATTAACCAGGCTTGGTAGTGCCCAGTGAGGCACAATAATCACTTGAACTGGGGAGGCAGAGGTTGCAGTGAGCACAGATCATGCCACTGAACTCCAGCCTAGGCAACAAAGCAAGATTCTGTCTCCAAATAATAATAATAATAATAATAATAATAATAATAAATAGTTCAACCACTGTAGAAGACAGCATGGTGATTCCTAAAGATCTAGAGGCAGAGCTACCATTTCACCCAGCAATCCTATTATCAGGTATAGTCCGAAAGGACTATAAAGCATTCTGCTATAAAGACATTTGCACGCATATGTTCATTGCAGCACTATTTACAATAGCAAAAATATGGAATTAACCTAAATGCTCATCAATGATAGACTGGGTAAAGAAAATGTGGCACATATACATCATGGAATACTATGAAGCCATGAGAAAGGAATGAGATCCTATCTTTTGAATATCACGCATGGAGCTGGAGGCCTTTATCCTTAGCAAACTAACACAGGAACAGAAAACCAAGTGCCGCATGTTCTCACTTAGAAGTGGGAGCTAAATAATGAGAACACATGGACAACACACAATAGAGCCTGTCAAAGGGCAGGGGATGCAAAGAGGGAGAGGATCAGGAAGAATACCTAATGGATGCTGAGCTTAATACCTGGGTGATGGGATGATGTGTGCAGCAAACCCCCACAGCGCACATTTACCTATGTAACACATCTGCACATGCTGCACAGGTACCCCTGAACTTAAAATAAAAATTTAAAATTTACAAAAAGGAATAAGAAACTGGGCTTAAAGACGCTAGAAAGTAGATGTGAGTCTTACACATAGTCTAACACATACCAGTTATGTGTTTCTTAACAAAGTCACTTGGATGGCCAGGCGCAGCTCTCACCTGTAATCCCAGGACTTGGAGATGCCAGGGCAGGAAGACTGCTTGAGCCCAGGTGTTTGAGATCAGTCTGGGCAACATGGTGAAAACCCGTCTCTACAAAAAAATACAAAAATTAGCTGGACATGGTGGCACACACCTGTAGTCCCAGCTACTCAGGAGGCTGAGGTGGGGAGATTGCTTGAGACTGGGAGGAGGAGGTTGCAGTGAGCTGTGATCATGCCATTGCTCTCCATCCTGGGTGACAGAGAGAAACCCTACCTCAAAACAAAACAAAAAAAAAACAGCAACAAAACAAAGTCACTTAGCCTATTTGCCCACAATTTCCTTACATGGAAAATAGGGCAAATATTGTCTATTCTAACTACTTTTTAGGTTACTATGAAGATTGAATTGATAATGAAAAATTTTTAACTGCTAAGTGTTTATTTAGTATATGAAAGAAGAAAATATGTATAAAAAGAGTTCTGGAGCTAGGTTAGATATTTTTATCTACGCTATTAGATACTTCTTGATATAGAACTTATAAAAATATACACATCAACCACTTGTTAGCGGAACATAAATCACTTCCTTTTTTTTGTTTTAACTTCTAACACCAGTCTTTAAAATAGACGTTTCTTATATGTAATACACAGAAATGTGAAAAAATACAATTTCTGTAACTCTATATTTTCTAAAAATCCAAGACTTTTAAACTAAATGTGAGGATGGGAAACTCTTCATCATACAAAGAAGGAATTGAAGGTAAAATACTAAAATAGGTTTGTTTTTCTAGCGTCTCTCATTTCCCTTTTCTTTGCCCTTCCTTTCACCACCACCCATTACTTGCAGCTACAAAGTAAACTTGTATCAGCCCCTTTGATTAATACCCCAGTAAAAATTCTCCCTTGGGAGTAATCTGCAATCAGTCATGTGTACCCTGCTATGTCAGAGACCATGTATGACTTTTTCTGTAGACAATTGCCTTGTAAGTTTCCTCTCCAGCTATGCCCAGAAAGCCTAGCACTATTTGGTTCAGGAGACGTCAGGCATAAGCGAACAAGTAGAGAAGATCATGTGCTTCCTTGCGCAGCTCTTTTGCCCCTGCTGGCTCTGGAAACTTGCAATTCAAATTATTGACAGAATTACAGTAAACTGTTTCTCTAGGCCACTATGTAAACAATGCTGTTTTCCTGGCCATTAGTCACAAAATTTCAATGTTTATGTAACTACGGTCGAGATCCAGAAGCAGCAGCTTGACCAAACTTTCCTTTCTCAATATTACAGTACAGTTCTGCTTTTGTGCACACTTTGACTGTAGAACCGTGTGGCTATATTCAGTTGGCCAGAAAATTATGTCTTCCTTGACAGCAATTAAAGTTTTACCCAAAGATCTTCCAGTCTGAAACAACATCTAAAGGCATATTTTTTTAGTTAAGGAAAAAAAAGATACAAGTGATGCAATGAAACTACACCAGGTCCAGAAAGCTTAAATTATATTTCAGCTACAATATCATTCTAACTGTTCTCTACCTTTGAACCATAACGTTTCTTAATTAACATTTTTACAATTAAATATGTTAAACATACATTGAATTCACAAAAAACCATCAACTTGAGAAACGTACAAAAAAATCTGATAGGTACTTTCTTCTATTAAAAAAATTCTTAGTAATAGCTATGCTTGCTTAAACAGAAAAAGAAAAATGAGCAATAAAAAATGTTAAGCAGCCCAGCGCAGGGCTCATGCCTGTAATCACACACTTTGGGAGGTTAAGGCAACACAGCAAGACCCATCTTTATCGGGTAACGGAAAAACTAAGTGGGCATGGTGCGTGCCTATTGTTCTAGCTACTTTGGAGGCTGAGGAGGAAAGATTGCTTGAGAATTCGAGGCTACAGTTAGCTACCATCATGCCGTTGCACTCATGCCTGGACAACAGAGACCCTGTCTCTAAAAACAACTAAACAACAACAAAAAAAAAAGAAAGAAAGAAAAAAAACAAGAAGTTACAACCAAAAAGAATTACACAATTAAACATTTTTTAATTTAAAATTGAAAATAAGTCGTAAAGGCTTCTCATCTGATACATAAATCTCTTTCCCATCTATCTCACTCCCCAGAGTCTTTGCTAAGCAGCTTCTCAACTAGTTAAATTCAACTGAAAACATGGATATATGAAAAGTGAGAGACATCTGTCAGGAAACTGTTGTGCATTTGGATGGTTGTGACTGATCTGATTGACTAGCCTCTAAGGTTAAAACACTGAGTGTAACAATTTGTGTCTAGCCAACCTCCTTCTAAAGAATAACAATCATTGTAATAAAAACAATAATAATCATTGCCATTTAGTGAGCATTCCCTGCGTAACAGACGCTGTCCTAAACACTTTACAAACTTTGTTCATTCGGTTCTAATGACCATTTGAGAGGGATAATGTTATCTCCATTTTCCAAAGTGTAAGCTGAGACTTAGAAGTGTTAAATAATACCCCCATACACCATGGAATATTATGCAGCAATCAAAAATGATGAGTTCGTGTCCTTTGTAGGGACATGGATGATTCTGGAGAACATCATTCTCAGCAAATTGACACAAAAGCAGAAAAGGAAACACGGTATATACTCACTCATAGGCAGGTGATGAACAATGAGAACACATGGACACAGGGAAGGGAGTACCACACACTGAGGTCTATTGGGGGAAATAGGGGAGGGACAGCGGTGGGGGGGAGTGGGGGAGGGATGGCAGGGGGAGAAATGCCAAATATGGGTGAAGGGGCAGAAGGCAGCAAAACACACTGCCACGTGTATACCTATGCAACTATCTTGCATGTTCTGCACATGTACCCCAAAACCTAAAATGCAATAAAAATTTAAAAAAAAATTAACATGAAAAAAAAAAGAAATGTAGAATCAGAATTGAAGCCTGAATCTGCCCATCTCCTGAACAACTGTGTCCTTTGATCATGCAGAGACTTGAAAAAGATAATTTTTTTGAGAATCAACCATCAAGATTCTACAGGGCTGGCCGAGAGATGCTAAAACCATGTCTGAAATTTAGCTGGACTGGAACAGAGAATCATAAACCCTGCACATGAGGGTCTACAACTTGAGCTGTCAAATTAAGAAAAGTAAACTTAATCAGAAAAGAGCCACTGGGTCCTACAGTTTATACAAACAAGAACCAAACAGAAAAGTCTGCCAGCAAGAAAAGAAACAGGCCCATACCACCACTTCCGGAAAATAAATTTCAGGGCCTGTGGGCTCATCAACACTGAGTGAGGACAAAAGGGACAAACAGCTCTCCACTCACCTCACCCCATCAGGATATGGAAAACAAAAGACAACAGAGACAGGGTAAGAAGGCTGAAAGTTCTTTTAGTCACTTTAATCCTCAGTTCATCAGCACTTAGAGTAATGATTATATCATTATAAAAAGGGTGGTTGGGATAGAATGAAATAAAACGTGCAGTATTTAGCACAATAACTGATGTAAATATTAATAGCAGTAAATATTAGCTTTGATTAGTATTGCTGTTCTGGAAAATCACCTACAGCTAACTATAGCGTCAAGCAAATCATCATTGACTGGAGTCTGAAGACCTAGATGCAGTGGTTCATGCCTGTAATTCCAGTCGTTTGGGGAGACTGAGATGGGAGAATCACTTGAGCTCAGGAGCTCAAGACCAGTCTGGGCAACAGAGTGAGACTCCACCCCTACAACAAATTTAAAAATCAACCAGGCATAGTGGCATGTGCCTGCAGTCCCAGCAACTTGGGAGGCTGAGCTGAGGAGATTACTTGAGCCCCATAGTTTGAGGCTGCAGTGAGCTATGATCACATCTCTGCACTCCATTCTGGCCAACAAAGCAAGACCCTACCTCAAAAAAAAAAAGAAAAAGAGGAAGAAGAAGAAAGAAGAAGGAGAAGGAGAGGGAGGAAGAAGGTCCTGATCTGAATCTTTGGTTTGTGTTACCCAGAGAATGAAGCAAACACGATGATTAGCATGAAGAAATTTAAGTTTATGAATATTATAGACCAGTTTCTAATGATACATTCCAAGAAGTTAAAAAATGGCAACTAGAGATACCGATTCTTAAAATGTCAACTGCATTAGGAAGATTAGGAAATATTACGTCTCCATTTTAGGAAGGAATTGACAAACTGTCATAAGTCCCTGTCTAATGTGTCCAGTCTGGATCATCTCTAAGTATGGTTCTGTGAATTGCTTTATCTCTTGACAATGGATTCTTTGTCCTTTTTTTGTGTGAGTGTAATTTTTTTTTTTAGATAGGGTCTTACTCTGTCACTCAGGCTAGAGTGCAGTGATGTGATCATAGCTCACTGCAGCCTTGACCTCTTGTGCTCAAGGGATCCTCCTGCCTTGGCCTCTCAAGTAGCTGGGACCACACATGTATGCCATCATGGCTGGCTAATTTTTAATTTTATTGCAAAGATGGAGTCTCACTATGTTATCCAGGCTGATCTCAAACTCCTGACCTCAAGTGATCCTCCTGTCTCAGCCTCCCAAAGCACTGGGATTACATGCATGAGCTATAAGTCCCAGCCCATAACTTTTTATTGAATATTGCATGCTATGCATAGAAAAACAATAAGGACTGAGGTAGGTGGTATCTATACCCTGAAATAGACACATTTCTTCTTTCAGGCAATTAGTATGGGAGTTGACTCAATCTAGTCAGTAGTTGAGCTGGGTTTGGGTTTTGTTTGGCTCTAATTGCCTTCAGTGCATAACTTCAACATTCTCCAGCTGTGGGCTGCTTTTATCTTGTGTCTATAGTGGAGTCTGAGACACCTGAGAGCTCTTCTCTGTTTCTCTTCTGCATTCGGATTGCAGCAGGCCCGGCATGCCTCTCCACAGACATGCACCTCCCTCTGCAACAGTCTAGTGTTGCTTGCTTCTTACTTGCTGTCAGGCTTGTTGTAAGGCAGGGGAAGGAGTTCCCCTGGAATAGCCTCAAACTAAGATAGAACTCTTGTTCCTGGGCCTTGGGACAAGGCCTTGGCAGCACTCCTCCTCCTCCTCCTCCATCTTCCCTTCTCATCCCACTAGCAAAGTCCACCTTTCGTCTAAGAAAGGTCTTGCATGGAGTTTCTACTCTGCCTTGGTGGCAGCTGACCTCTTAGCTTTGTAAGATTGCAGGTTCCTGAGCCAGACAAGTGCCCTGTACTCTCTGCCAGGGCACATGGCTTTTGCTTCAAATGATAGCAGAGCCAGACAGAACGCAAAGGCTTTGTCACAGCTTTCATCTCCAAGAAGGAATCTCTCCAATCTTTCTTGTGAATTACCCAGGGAGGCTCATGGAAAACGGTTTGGAAATGAGTGTCTTCTTCTTTAGTCTAGATTTCTAGAAGGTTCTGAACTGTCTCACTAGCATACGCTGGACCTTTAAGAATTTGTTAAAATTTTGGCTGCTTATTTTTTTACCCACTCTTAAGACAGCTGCCTCTTTCTCCTTTACGTCCACAAAGATGTAGCAATTCATGTGCCCTATCTCTCCTCAGATGGCCAGTTGCCCTTTGAAATTCAGTTAACCTGGTTGACTTGTGACCTCGGCTTTTTCACAGATACAAGAAAATGTGTGACTTTATATAGCTTTTCTTCTCATTTATAGGGTAGGGATGCATGTTTTACCGTTTCCTGTATCCTAAATAGAATGATTCACATAGGGATGGCAAACTAAAATGCTTACAAAATCCAGGCAGAGAATATACATGACTAAGATGTACATTATGAGTGAATGAAGAATGCTTGACTACCTGAGGGCATACAAATATTTTTAAATTATGCATGCTTAACCAAAAATGTCTTTTGAATTCAAATGACGAGCTGAATTTCCTAATTAAGATACCTAATTATGTGTTCAAACCTGGTTAAGCAGAACTGGTTCATCCACAGCTTCGTTTTCAACCGAAAAGAAAATTCTTATTTTCATGGCCAGAAATCTCTACTTAGCCCTGTGCTAATTTTTAATATTTTAGGATTTGGAATGAAGATATTAAAAAAACATATTCTGGTTTTCTTTCATGAAATTTAACAAAGACTTATTGCGAATATACTTCATATGAAGACTCACGAAGTCCTCGACAGGTTAAAATAAAGAGGCTAACTTTGCATAAATGTAAGGTTCTAAAATTGGGCCTGATAAATCTACTTTAGCTTTACAGGTGCATGGAATTGGTGACTTACTAAGAGAAGTTCATATGGTAATGACTGATGATTAGTAACAGGTACAAATTCAGTGAGTCGCAGTATGACATAACTGCCCGCAAAAAAGCTGTTTTGCCCTAGGTTACAATAACATCAGTGGAAGGAAAGCGTGCAGAACAAAGGAAGCCTTTAGTCCCACAGATTAGACACATGTGGAGTCTCTCGTTGCTGCATTTTACAAGGGTCATCGACTTACTGGAATTTAGAAAGAGAAAGATGGCCAGGACGATAGTCTGGAAGCTGCAGCCTCTGAGGAAAAGGTGAGTCAGAATGTTGAGTCTGGAAAGGGAAAACCTGCAGGAACAGAATGGCATCTTCAAATCTTAGAAAAGAGCAATGAGAGAGATGTGGCCCCACAGCCCAGAAGCATTCTAAATAATAGTGAATAAATTTGGATTCAATGAAACTGATGTAGTAAGTGTTATTTGTTATGTTATTATTTTGGGGGTAAGGTAGACTGAAACATTTTCATCTCATCTGTCAGTGAAAAAAAGTAGTGATTAGAGAAATGTGATTTACGTTTGTGCCATTCATTATTAATCAATGCAGGAAGATTGTAACATGTCTCAGAGCATGGGAGGAGCAAAATTCTGCTAGCATGAAGCCGGGACTATGAATTTTACAAGAATATGACCAATTTTATGTTTAGGAATATAATATTAATTTCTTGAACAGAGGAGAGGTTTTTTTTAAAGAAAATTAATGTTTAAAGTGGTAGAATGGATTTAACTTCAGATACTTGTGAAACCTAAGAGGAAAACAGCTATAGTATAAATTTGGAACCGACTCTATCCATAAAGAGGTGGCTCACTCTTCCCACCTCCCCAGAAACAGTAACAGACAGTGAAGCCAGGCTGTATCTTTCTCACAAAGAGGCAATAGCTGGGTGGAGCAGAAAGGCCATCAATTTCTAGTAGTGAATGGAAGCTACAAATTGTTCAAGATACAGCAGGACAGAAGATGCTAGAAGTCAACTTTATTTATAAGGAGTAGCTTGTGATCCAGGAAAATAGGGAATGGGGCATGAGCTATTATGTTTGGTGGGATAGTAAGTTAGAAAAGCTTCAAGAGGCAGATTACTGAGCCACACAAAGCATTTACTCACCATGATGTATCCAGAGAAAAGCAAGGTCCATCCTTCCTGAATTATACCCCTCTGTGCAGTACAGTAGAGACATGTGGAAATAAAAGGAGGTTTGACTACACAGCGTGCAGACAAAACCCAGGAAAAGGGCCTTCAGTTTATTGTCTCTGAGTGAACAAAATAGAAATGTATAAACAAAGGATTATTGAATATAAAGCCATTATACCAAAAGAGAGGCAGCTCAATTTTAAATTAAGTCTGGGAGCTAACGTAAGTACAGAACTAAATTCACAACCACGAATCCATGGAGCACAGAGAATTGCTGCTGCTGATGGTGAGAAACTTTTGTTTGGCAAGCTCACCGTACATGAGAAACTACCAGGGACTCAAGCAAAACAAATGGCAAAGCAGGGGAGATGCTGAAAATAGAGAAACAAATGCTTCAGATTTTGAAGCAGTACTTTTCCCAAAAAAACTATATTGTCACACATACAAGCACACACACACACACACACACACACACACACACACACATTAAAAAAAATAGAAATGTAGGAAAGTTCACTAAGGGACTCCAGAGGTGCTCATGTCATCGTGCTGCTCTTCCCTTGCTTAATCTCCCGTTTCTGCCATCTTGTTTCCCATAGATGGGCCCACTCATTCCACCTCTGAAAGCTCAGTCCTGCCCTGTGTGCAAACTGCCTCACATGCAGCTCCACATGCCCTCAGGCCTCAGCGGGAGCAGGGCCCAGTGCCCTGGCATTGGATGCTGTGTCCCCTCAGTCACTGCTCTTTTCATCGAGAAGCTGTGATCCCAGACTTCTCTGGGATCAGCTCCTCCCTAGAAATGTAAGTAACCTCCAGTTCCCTCAGTCCTCACCACGCCTTGAAAATTTTAGAGCTTCTATTCTCCACTAAAAATTGATGATTTGGAAATTAACACTCCATTTCTAATCCCCATTTGCTATCAAATATGTGACTAGTGCTCTCTTTTTTTAAATTTCCTTTGGGAAATGGAGCTTTTTGCCAAAATCTCCTTCTAACTACCAGGCCCCTGTTACCATGAGCTGACCTTCAAAACGGTCAGATCTAAGTTCCGAGAACCCTGGGACCATATCTGGTTGGATGTGGCTGAATCCGCAGAGCCTCATGCACAGCTCACGCTCAGCAAATATGTCATTTTCAAATGTGTGAATCGATGGCTACTCACTCACGGGGTATTCCCAATCACTCTGCCCTACCCAAGTGCTGAGATGGTCCTGGAGTTATGTCAGATCTTCTGCTGCTGCCCATTGTGTCCCCAGAATTGTGGACAGACTCAGCCACAGTCCTTGGGCAAATGTCTTTTCTGTGAGCCTGGGCCTCAGAACCTCTTCTGGACCACTAGGAATTCTGCTCTGTCTCTCTCAGAACAAATGGGCTTCTTGGGGATGGTACCCCAGCTACTGAAATTTGGAAGCATTCATTCATTCATTCACTCATTCATTCAACAAACACTTATAGAAAGCTAGCTGTTGTGAGGGCACATGCAGCAGAAGTTGCTCCGACAGCATTGTTGAGGAGGAGATTCACAGAGGAGTGGGGGCAGGGGGAGGATAAGGAAAACAAAGCTCTTTCCTGACACTAAGATCCTATGCTTTTAAAGAAAAAAGTGAGAAAAAGAAAGGGTAAATAACATGATCTGATGATTAATACATACCCAAGCACCAGATACTATAATAAAGCAATTGCTTTAATAACTGTTATTGCAAAATGTATTGAAACAATAGGTCCAAATGTCTCCTGAGAATGGTAAAACATCGCCCTGCGATTTCCCTGCCAGAACTGCACAATCTGAATCTAATTACCAGGAAATAATGTGCAAGCCCCAACTGACAGACATTCCACAAGTAACTGACCAATGCTTTTCAAACGTGTCAAGGTCAAAAGGCAAAATAAACACTGAGGAAGTACTGCAGCTTAAAGAGACTACAGAGACTATGACGGAGGTAAAACTCCAACACAACTGAGTGCAAATGGTGATCCTGGGAAGAGCCATAAAGGACATTATAGGAACAGTTAATACATTTGAATATGAGCTATGGATGAGTGATGTTACATGAATGATATTTGTAGTTAAATGTGATTATATAACAGAATGTACTCGTTTTTATGAAATAAATGCTGAGGTATTTAAGATAAAAGAGCAGATGTCTGCAACTTCTTCTCAAGCATGTTGTTTAGAAAAAGAGAGAATGATAGAGCCATTGGGATCAAATATTCACAACTGATGAATGTGGATAGTGTATCAGAATTCCTTCTAATCTTTCACCTTTGTGTAAGCATGAAATGTTATCTAAATAGAAAGTTATAAACGTGAAATAACTGAGGGAACTTTGCTCACTTCTGTAAGAGTGTTAAGAATTAAGGAGGAACTGATCTGTGAAAACATAGATAACAAACCCATTCTGCCTACCAAATAATGGGGTCACAATCAAACGACTTTCCTGTGGATAACAAGGACTTCTGGCAATAGAACACTCCTATTAAATTTAGACACAGATCTGAAGAAGTTCAACAAGATCCAAACAGGAACTACTAAAGGTCATTGCCAAACCTGAAGGCTGGCAGCAGAAGATAAATTTCCTCCCTGGGCAAGGCCCTTATATTGAGTACTGCAACCCATTCTCTAAAAGAAGCTTTAGAAAATTAGTCTGCAATGTCTAGAATTTATTCCAGAAAATAGATCTGGAAAATTAGCAAAACCTCTTTTTAAACAGATGTTTAAAAAAATAAAAATTAGCTTTCACTGTGCTGGGCACCCAGTGGGCTGCTGGTCTTCCATTTCATTTCGAACACAGCCCTGCAAGACTGGTGTTACCACCTCGACGTTTACATATGAAGAAAATGAAACCGAGAATTCGTGTCACTTGTTCAGACCCACAAAGCGAGGAGGTGATGCAGGTGAAATTCCAACACACGTCTGTGCTGCTTCAAAACTTATATCCCAACCCATCGAGACAGCGCAAACAGACGGCATTCTGAAGAAGCAGGTTTCATTCAATGGTAACTGAATGCACTTAAAACTCTAATATTAAATTGTTACATGAGAATCTTAATAAGACAGATAGTCCTCAAGGCAAAGATAATTTTTTTATTGACTCTAAACATTGTCTGAAAACTTTTTTTTTTTGAGACGGAGTTTCGCTCTTGTTACCCAGGCTGGAGTGCAATGGCACAATCTCGGCTCACCACAACCTCCGCCTCCTGGGTTCAGGCAATTCTCCTGCCTCAGCCTCCTGAGTAGCTGGGATTACAGGCACGCGACACCGTGCCCAGCTAATTTTTTGTATTTTGAGTAGAGACGGGGTTTCACCATGTTGACCAGGATGGTCTCGATCTGTTGACCTCGTGATCTACCCGCCTCGGCCTCCCAAAGTGCTGGGATTACAGGCTTGAGCCACCGCGCCCGGCCTATGTTCACATATACACCAGACCTTGGGCCTTTCCCTACCCCAGTTGTTTTCACTGATGCGCTCTCTCTCTCTCCTCTCTCTCTCCCTCTTTCACTTTCTCTCTCTCTCTCCTCTCTCTCTCCCTCTCTCTCCCTCTTTCACTTTCTCTCTCTCTCTCCTCTCTCTCTCCCTCTCTCTCCCTCTCTCTCCCTCTTTCATTTTCTCTCTCTCTCTCTCTCTCTCTCTCTCTCTCTCTCTCTCTCTCTCTCTCTCTCTCTCTTCCCTTTCCTGCTCCCTGCCCCATTCTCTTTTTCTCTCCCCACTCCGCACCCCACTCCCACCCCGGCCATTCCCGCCCCTTCTGCCATTCTGTTTTTTATTCTCAGTGGTATAAAAGGTTACAAAGTTTTCTTCTGCCCTCCAGTGGTCTTATCCTGGAAATGACAGTCACAATATGAAAAATTAGCAAAACCTTTACAGCAGATAATAATAAAATTACACTCATACTCCTTTAGAGTGTTTTAAGATCATGGGCTTCAGGGGACAGAAAAGCACCTGTAATTTTGAGTAATTACTCAAAAGTAATTTGAGTAATTACTTTTGAAGTTATAGGAAGAAACCATATTAGTTATAGGAAGAAACCATATGGCGTCAGAAACCATATTAGTAAAGGACAGGTTAAAATATCTCGTGGTTGTTCTGTGGGTTGAGATAATATGCAAAATGGTCTTAAGTACAGAACTTTCTCAATAAAAGAAAAGTTTTACCTTATTTAAGCCTGACAACTTTTATAAGGTTAAGAAAACTGAGACTAAGCACAAATTACTAATTTTTTAAGTTAGCTCTGCCAGCATCGTGGGTACAACTCAACTTGTAATTCAGATTTTCAGACTCTAATTCTAGTCCTTTAAATGACATTTCAATATCCCAAAGTAACAGTTGCTAATAAGGGAACTTAAGAATTTTTAACGTCTTAAAGGGACATTTTCACACACTGCTACTGGTTAACATTAAATCCGAAAAATATGCATTCCATTGATCAGTAATTATATCTCTAGAACTGCATCTTAAAAATTGTGAGATCAACCTGGCAATAAGGCCAAAGAGAAACATCCCCAGTCTGCAGCTCCCAGTGAGATCGATGCAGAAGGCAGGTGATTTCTGCATTTCCAACTGAGGTAACCAGTTCATTTCATTGGGACTGGTTAGACGGTGGGTGCAGCCCACAGAGGGCAAGCCAAAGCAGCGGGGTGGGAGGGGGGGTCGCCTCATCCAGGAAGTGCAAAGTGTTAGGGAGCCCCCTTCCCTAGCCAAGGGAAGCCTTGAGGCACTGTGCTGTAAGGAACTATGCTTTCCCCATGGTCATCGCAACCCGCAGACCGAAGATTCCAAGGTGCCTATGCCACCAGGGCCCTGTGTTTCAAGCACAACACTGGGCAGTCGTTTGGGCAGACAGGGAGCTAGCTACAGGACTTGTTTTCTTCCTCTTCCTCTTCCTCTTCTTCTTCTTCTTCTTCTTCTTCTTCTTCTTCTTCTTCTTCTTCTTCTTCTTCTTCTTCTTCATAGCCCTGTGGTGCCTGGAATGTCAGCAAGACAGAACCGTTCACTCCCCTGGAAAGGGGGCTGAAGCCAGGGAGCCAAGTGGTCTAGCTCAGCAGATTCCACCCCAACGGAACCCCTCAAGCTAAGATCCACTGGCTTGAAATTCTGCATTGAAATTCCACTGCCAGCACAACAGTCTGAAGTGACCTGGGATGCTTGAGCTTGGTGCGGGGAGGGGTGTCTGCCATTACTGAGGCTTGAGTAGGTGGTTTTCCCCTCCTGGTGCAAACAAAGCCATAGGTAGGGAAGTTCCAACTGGGCGGAGCCCTCCCCAGCTCAGCAAAGTTGCTGTAGCCAGACTTCCTCTTTAGATTCCTCCTCTCTGCACAGCGTGTCTCTGACAAAAAAGGCAGCAAGCCCCAGTCAGGGACTTATAGATAAAATTCCCATCTCCCTGAGACAGGGCACATGGGGGAAGGGGCAGCTGTGGGCACAGCTTCAGCAGATTTAAACGTCCCTGCCTGCCGACTCTGTCCAGTAGATCTCCCAGCATAGCGCTCTAGCTCTGCTAAGGGTCAGACTGCCTCCTCAAATGAGTCCCTAACCCCCATGTCTCCTGACTGGGAGAGACTTCCCAGCAGGGGCCGACAGACACCTCATACATGAGAGCTCTGGTTGGCATCTAATGGGTGCCCTTCTGGGACAAAGCTTCCAGAGGAATAGGCAGCAATCTTTGCTGCTCTGCAGCCTCCACTGGTGATACCCAGGCAAACGGGGTCTGAAGTGGACCTCCAGCAAACTCTGGCAGACCTGCAGCAGAGGGGCCTGACTGTTAGAAGGAGAACTAACAAACAGAAAGGAATAGCATCAATGTCAACAAAAAGAATATCCACTCAGAAAATCCATCCAAAGGTCACCAACATCAAAGACCAATGGTAGATAAATCCACAAAGATGGGGAGAAACCAGCACAAAAAGGCTGAAAATTCCAAAAACCAGAACACCTCTTCTCCCCCAAAGGATCACAACTCCTTGCCAGCAAGGGAAGAAAACTGGATCGAGAATGAGTTTGATGAATTGACAAAAGTAGGCGTCGGAAGGTGGGTAATAAAGGTGGGTAATAACAAACCCCTCTGAGCTAAAGGAGCATGTTCTAACTCAATGCAAGGAAGATAAGAACCTTGAAAAAAGGTTAGAGGAATTGCTAACTAGACTAACCAGTTTAGAGAAGAACATAAATGACCTGATGGAGCTGAAAAACACAGCACCAGAACTTCGTGAAGCATATACATGTATCAATAGCCAAGTTGATCAAGCGGAAGAAAGAATATCAGAGACTGAAGATCAACAAAATAAAATAAAGCATGAAGACAAGATTAGAGAAAAAAGGAATGAACAAAGCCTCCAAGAAATATGGAACTATACGAAACAACCAAACCTACATCTGATTGGTGTACCTGAAAGTCACAGGGAGAATGGAACCAAGTTGGAAAACACTCTTTAGGATATTATCCAGGAGAATTTCCCCAGCTTAGCAAGACAGGCCAACATACACATTCAGGAAATACAGAGAACACCAAAAAGATATTCCTTGAGAACAGCAACCCCAAGGCACATAATCATCAGATTTACCAAGGTTGAAATGAAGGAAAAAATGTTAAGGGAAGCCAGAGAGAAAGGTCGCGTTACCCACAAAGGGAAGCCCATCATACTAACAGTAGATCTTTTAGCAGAAACCCTACAAGCCAGAAGACAGTGGGGCCAATATTCAACATTCTTAAAGAAAAGAATTTTCAACCCAAAATTTCATATCCAGCCAAACTAAGCTTCATAAGTGAAGGAAAAATAAAACTCTTTACAGACAAGCAAATGTTGAGAGATTTTGTCACCATCAGGCCTGCCTTTAGTGCTCCTCAAGGAAGCACTAAAATGGAAAGGAACAACTGGTACCAGCTACTGCAAAAACATACCAAATTGTAAACACCATCAACACTATGAAGAAACTGCATCAACTAACGGCCAAAATAACCAGCTAGCATCATAATGACAAGATCAAATTCACACATAACAATATTAACCTTAAATATAAATGGGCTAAATGCCCCAATTAAAAGACACAGACTGGCAAATTGGATAAAGAGTCAAGACCTACTGGTGTGCTGTATTTACATAGGCTCAAAATAAAGGGATGAAAGAATATTTACCCAGCAAATAAAAAGCAGGAGTTGCAATCCTAGTCTCTGATAAAACAGACTTTAAACCAACAAGGATCAAAAAAGACAAAGAAGGGCATCACATAATGGTAAAGGTCAATGCAACAAGAAGAGCTGACTATCCTAAATATATATATGCACCCAAAACAGGAGCACCCAGATTCATAAAGCAAGTTCTTAGATTGCTACAAAGAGACTCAGATTGCTACAAAGAGATTTAAACTCCCACACAATAATGGTGGGAGAATTTAACATCCCACTGTCAATATTAGACAGATAAACAAGACCAAAAATTAACAAGGATATTCAGGACTTAAATTCAGCTCTGGACCAAGTGGACCTAATAGACATCTACAGAACTCCACCCCAAATCAACAGAAAAAACATTCTTCCCAGCACCACATTACACTTTATTCTAAAATTAACCATATAATTGGAAGTAAAACACTACTCAGCAAATGCAAAAGTGGATCATAACAGACAGTCTCTCAGACCACAGTGCAATCAAATTAGAATTCAGGATTAAGAAATTCACTCAAAATTACACAATTACATGGAAACTGAACAACCTGCTCCTGAATGACTACTGGGTAAATAAAAAAATTAAGACAGAAATCAATAAGTTCTTTGAAACCAATGAGAACAGACACACAACGTACCAGAATCTCTGGGACATGGCTAAAGCAGTGTTTAGAGGGAAATTTACAGCACTAAATGCCCACAAGAGAAAACAGGAAAGATCTAAAATCGACACCCTAACATCAAAATGAAAAGAACTAGAGAAGCAAGAGCAAACAAATTCAAACGCTAGCAGAAGACAAGAAATAAGTAAGATCAGAGCAGAACTGAAGGAGATAGACACACACACACACACACACACACACACACTCACACACACACACAAACCCTTCAAAAAAATCAGTAAATCCAGGAGCTGCTTTTTGAAAAGATCAACAAAATAGATAGACCACTAGCCAAATTAATAAAGAAGAAAAGAGAGAAGAATCAAATAGATGCAATAAAAAAATGATAAAGGGAATATCACCACTGATCCCACAGAAATACAAACTACCATCAGAGAATACTATAAACATCTCTGCACAAATTTGTAGTTTTTTCTACAAAAACTAGAAAATCTAGAAGAGATGGATAAATTCCTGCACACATAAACCCTCCCAAGTCTCAACCAGGAAGAAGTCAAATCCTTGAATAGACCAATAACAAGTTCTGAAATTGAGGCAGTAATTTTAAAAGTCCAGGGCCGATGGACTTACAGCTAAATTCTACCAGAAGTACAAAGAGGAGCTGGTGCCATTCCTTCTGAAAATATTCCAAACAATAGAAAAAAGGGACTCCTCCCTAACTGGTTTTATGAGGCCAGCATCATTCTAATACCAAAACCTGGCAGAGATGCAACAAAAAAAAAGAAAATTTCAGGCCAATATCCCTGATGAACATTGATGCAAAAAATCCTCAATAAAATACTGGCAAACCCCGAATGCAGCAGCACATCAAAAACTTACCCATCACGATCAAGTCAGCTTCATCCCTGGGATGCAAGGTTTGGTTCAACATATGCAAATCAATAAATGTAGCCTATCACATAAACAGAACCAATGACAAAAACCACATGATTACCTCAATAGATACAGAAAAAGCCTTCGCCTTCAATAAAATTCAACACCACTTCATGCAAAAACTCTCATAAACTAGGTCTTGATGGAACATATCTCACAATAATAAGACCTACTTATGATGAGCCCACAGCCAATATCATACTGAACGTGCAAAAACTGGAAGCATTCACTCTGAAAACTGGCATAAGACAAGGATGCCCTCTCTCACCACTCCTATTCAACATAGTATTGGAAGTTGTGGCCAGGACATCAGGCAAGAGAAAGAAAGAGTATTCAAATAGGAAGAGAGAAACTCAAATTGTCTCTGCTTGCAGATGACATGATTGCATATATAGAAAACCCCACTGTCTCAGTCCAAAATCTCAAGTTGATAAGAAACTTCAGCAAAGTCTCAGGATACAAAATTAATGTGCAAAAATAACAAGTATTTCTATACACCAGTAATAGACAAACAGAGAGACAAATCGTGAGTGAACTCCCATTTACAATTGCTACAAAGAGAATAAAATACCTAGGAATAAAACTTACAAGGAATGTGAAGGGCCTCTTCAAGGAGAACTATAAACCACTGCTCAAGGAAATAAAAGAGGGCACAAACAAATGGGAAAACATTCCATGCTCCTGGATAAGAAGAATCAATATTGTAAAAATGGCCATACTGCCCAAAATAATTTATAGATTCAATGCTATCCCCATCAAGCTACCTTTGACTTTCTTCACAGAATTAGAAAAGACTATATTAAATCTCTTATGAAACCAAAAAAAAGAGCCCACATAGCCAAGATGATCCTAAGCAAAAAGAACAAACCTGGAGGCATCACACTACCAGACTTCAAACTATACTACAAGTCTACAGTAACCAAAACATCATGGTAACAAAACAGATATACAGACCAGTGGAACAGAACGGAGGCCTCAGAAATAACACCACACATCTACAACCATCTGATCTTTGACAAACCTGACAAAAACAACAGTGGGGAAAAGATTCCTTATTTAATAAATGGTGTTGGGAAAACTGGCTAGCCATACGCAGAAAACTAAAACTGGACCCCTTACTTACACCTTATGCAAAAATTAACTCAAGATGGATTAAAGACTTAAACATAAGACCTAAAACCATAAAAACCCTAGAAGAAACCTAGGCACTACCATTAAGGACACAGGCATGAGAAAAGACTTTATGACTAACACCAAAAGCAATGGCAGTAAAAGCCAAAATTGACAAATGAGATCTAATTAAATTAAAGGGCTTCTGTAGAGCAAAAGAAACTATCATCAGAATGAACAGGCAACATACAGAATGGCAGAAAAATTTTTGCCATCTATCCATCTGCCAAAGGGCTAATATCCAGAATCTACAAAGAACTGAAACAAATTTACAAGAAAAAAAATAATCAAAAAGTGGGCAAAGGATATGAACAGACACTTCTCAAAAGAAGGCATTTATGTAGCCAAAAACATATGAAAAAAGCTCATCATCACTGGTCGTTACATAAATGCAAATCAAAACCACAATGAGATACCACTTCATGCCAGTTAGAATGGCAATCATTAAAAAGTCAGGAGACAACAGATGCTGGAGAGGATGTGGAGAAATAGGAATGCTTTTACAGTGTTGATGGGAATTAGTTCAACCATTATGGTAGACAGTGTGACAATTCCTCAAGAATCTAGAACCAGAAATACCATTTCACCCAGCAATCCCATTACTGGATATATACCAAAAGGGTTATAAATCATTCTACTATAAAGACACATCCATACGTATGCTTATTGTGGCATTGTTCCTGACAGCAAAGACTTCGAACCAACCCAAATGCCCATCAGTGATAGATTGTTTAAAGAAAATGGGGCACATGTACACCATGGAATGCTATGCAGCCATAAGAAAAGATGAGCTCATGTCCTTTGGAGGGACATGGATGAAGCTGGAAACCATCATTCTCAGCAAACTAATACAAGAACAGAAAACCAAACACCACATGTTCTCAGTCATAAGTGGTAGTTAAGCAATGAGAATACATAGACACAGGGAGGGGAACATCACACACTGGGGCCTGTTGGAGGGGTGGGGGGTAGGGGAGGGATAGCATTAGAAGAAATACCTACTGTAGATGACAGGTTGATGGGTACAGCAAACCACCATTGCCCATTATACCTATGTAACAAACCTACACATTTTGTACATGTACCCCGGAACTTAAAGTATAATTTCAAAAAAAAAAGCTACTAGAAAAAAAAATTTCTGAGAAACACACAAAGATTTATGTAGCTGAAAACAAGCTAAATATAATATATTTATTAAATAAACTTTGGTGTAATTAATAATTATTTTTTATTTATTGGACAACTTCTAGGTGCCAGATACTGTTCTATGGGTTATGAATGTATCAACATTAAAACAAAGTTATACCATTATTATCTCCACCACACGAGGAAACAGAGAAACGGAGAGGTTGAGCAGCTCATCCAAGATCACACATTAAAGAAGAGGGAGCACCAGGAACTGAACTGAGATGTCTTATTCAAGAGTCCATGTTCTAGTCACTAATCGATCTGTTTCTGAGACTGTACAGTCCATGCATCGATCCATGGATTCCATCGTGTGGTAGCACCTATATAATGAAATATAGTGAAACTTTTTAAAAAATACGTTTCAATAGATACTAAATTATATAAGGACATGCTTACATTAAAATTTTCAGAGGAATAAACAGTATGCAAAACTGCATATTATATTACTTCAGTTCTAGAAACATATGTGTATGTCTGTAGGTATATAAATCAAAATCCAGACCTTATGAGTGTCTATCTCCAAGTGATGGCTTATATGTAATTTTTTCTCCTTTATGCTTTCTAAATATTCTGAATGTCTGTTAATGAGACAAAACTGCTGTGATCATCAGAAAATTTGTATTAAAAAATATGTAGGGTGCCAAGAAATACTAGAATACTTAAGAACAGCATTTAGTTTACCTTAAAAGTTAAAAATTGAATCCAGAAGTAAATATTTGCAAGAAAAACAATTATCAAGGGCGGCTAACTTTTAGTTTCTTAAATAATGAATCCAGAAGAAGAAATACAAAATATTTGCAAGAAAATATAATTATATGAAGAGTTGGGAAGACAGGAAGAATGTTCAGACTAGAAAGGGTAGTACCTAAAAGATCTAATAGAACTCCTGTGCTGGATTAAGTTTGCACACTGGACCCTATTTTGACATATGTCAGCTCTACATAGGCTGTCTCCTGGCAGTCATCATTAGGATTCACTGGAGACTGGAATCATGTGGACAGAGGGCCTGATATCCTCAGAAATGAAAATAGGGGAAGAGCTTTGAACCCAGAGGTACAATCTCTGGATTGGAGAGTTTCAAAGGTGCCAGGGAAAAGCAGTAAAAAGAGCCTTTTTTTTTTTTTACAATAACCCCAAAAGACACTTTGCTCTGTGACAGCCCGTCCTGGGCAGGGCCTATCGGCAGCACCAGATGAGCCTGTAGACACCCACCTTGAGATGGCACATTTCCAGCTGCCCTGTGCATGCCAATCTTATCAGTTTCGATGGAAGCCTGGGGCTCCAGATAATGCTGCTTGGCCCCAAACGCTGGACAGAGCATGCTTTTTCCTGTTTGGCTGGGAAAGTTAAGGCTGAACTGCTGAATCTGACACTTCACAGGACTTTGGCATTCCCCTAAATACAGACTAGATCAGAGACTTTTCTTTTTTCATTGAAAAGTAACTTGGGTTCACTTTAGAAACCTTATTTGGTGTGCACATCTGGCTATTTCACAGAGATCAGTTTTGCAAAGAAGTTGGAGTTGATTTCTTCCCTCAGATAAGCTATTGGTTGTTGGTGGCCAACCGAAGTCACTCAACATAGACAGGAGCAAAAAAGGTTCCTGCTGAGATTGAAAGAAAACCTCAGAGAAGAACTCTGAGAACTCGTCTCAGAATGAAGCTGCAAGGGCAACGGAGAAGTTCTTGTGATACAAGCAAATGTGGTCCATTGATCAACAGAATTAAGATTCTTCTCCCAACTACTGCAGCTCCTGCGGTGATGAGAATCTGGCTCCTTAGAGGCCTGCTGCCGTTCCTGCTGCTCCTCTCTGGCCTGCAGAGACCCACAGAGGGTTCCGAGGTAGGAGGACAATTGAGGAGGTGGTCTCTTTATGATCAGTGCTCCAACAGAACATTCACCTGGCCATAGCCTCTAAACGGCCCAAAACTTAGGCTTTCGGAATCCAGTTTCATTCAGATTCAGACGTCTTAACAAATCATGTAGTAAAGAGTGTTGAAAACAATTATTAAAAATTGTAGACTCCTTCATCATTTGTAAACTTGACCTTATAGATGCTAGTGGCTTAAAGTTATTTTCTTGATCCACTATAAAAATTAAGTAAAATATTGCTTCTATAGTTCAAACAATGCAAAATAAACCAATTCTTTTTGGCTTTGAACTTTCTCATACAGATTGACTCAAGTTTTAAGTATTTTAATGTAAAGATCTTTGTAACAAAAAGCAACCTAATGTTAAGAGATGACAGAGTGCATATTTGAGATCTAGTAACATATTAACAAAGTCTCAGAGTTCATCATGACAGGTGACAGAACATGATATTGGTTTGGTTTGGTTTGGCTTGGCTCGGCTTGAATAGATTCTGGAGACCTATTTTAAAACCTCCTGTGAAGAGTTATCGGTTAAAATCATTTAATCAGTCTTAAAAATGTGTTCTAGTTTACACACAACTAGCTGAGGTCTCATCGTAAATAACATAGTGAAAATACCAAAAGTTCCAGTTCCAACATCCTTGACTAGATGGAATGTGATCCTTTAACATGTCCCTTAATGAATACTGTTTACTAGAAAAACATTATTTCTTTGTCAAGAAAGAAATGTTTTAGAATGTATATAATTTACATACAGCTCTAAAAGATGAACTGATGACACTTAGTTTACTTCTATTCAAATCTGTCATTTCAGTTTAGCAAGCACTAGACAACAACAAATAACATTCTGTTAGCTACCCATTAGAAAGGAATGTCCTTTTCCGGGAGGGGACAGACTTTCCTAGGCACATTCCTGACCGCTGTCCAACCCGTTACTCACTATGCTGTCCCCGAGGTGGACAAATGTACTTGACTCATGAGGAAAAACAACTGGGTGTGCTGAATTTGGCTCTGTTCCTCTTCCCCCTCGGGGTTAGCCTGATGGCAAAGGGCACCAGCTCTCTGTTCCCAAACAACAAGAATCTTACCTGGGCAGGCCCTAGTCCAGCACTGCCTGCAAATGAGTCAGTCCTGTTCTGGAATTTGCTCTTAACAAGCCAGTTGTCATGAGACCTAACGATGTGACTGCTGTAGCGTGCCCTCATTCAGTAAGAAACAGATACTTTGGCTTTCATATTTTGCCATTTTTATTCTCAATGTTTTCAGAACCTGGGTAGACAAGAAGGTTGTTACTTATGAGAACCACCCTTGGAGAACCTAGTACTACTCATAGTTTAAGGATGAAGTTCAAGAATTTACTATAGAATTTAATTCGTAAAAGCGATATTTTTGAAAACACCAGTGATAGGATAGAAAGAGGGGGGAAGTAGAGGAAACAGAAAGTATGATTCAACTATAAGATTGCAAATTTTTTCTTCAAAGTACTTAATATGCAAAAAATCTGTGATTTTAGTGATATTAAAAGACTTACTTCCTCTCTGGAGAGATGAGTTTTTCAAGCTTTCAGTAATTTATTTATCAAACCAAATTCAATCTCTAGCACAGGTCACTGGTGCAGGAAGGATTGGAACAGTGTAATGATTCTGAGTGAAACTTGCTTCAGCAAATATTTGTTTCCAGGAGAACACTTGGCCTTATAGAGTACAGCAAATCTGCAACCACATTCACCATCTGACTTGAAAATTTTAAGTCAAGATTTTTCTTTTCTTATAGGTTGCAATTAAAATCGACTTTGACTTCGCACCAGGTTCCTTTGATGATCAGTACCAAGGCTGTAGCAAACAGGTTATGGAGAAACTAATTCAAGGCAATTATTTCACCAAAGACATAGAATCCCAGAAGAATTACTTTGGGATGTGGCAAAAAGCGCACTTAACCTGGCTTAACCTTGGAGGAAAAGTTCTCCCCCAGAACATGACTACCACACATGCTGTGGCTGTTTTGTTTTATACGTTGAACAGCAATGTTCGTTCTAACCTCACTAGAGCCATGGCCTATGCTGCCAGGACTCCACAGCAATATGAACATTCATTCCACTTCAAATATTTACACTACTACCTGACCACGGCAATCCAGCTGCTGAGGACAGACAGCTTCATGGAGAATGGCACCCCGTGCTATGAGGTGTATTATGCGATGAAGGATGTCCACTTCAACGCCTACGCAGGGGCCACCATTCGATTTGGCCAATTCCTCTCCACGTCCCTCCTAAAAGAAGAAGCACAGGAGTCTGGGAACCAGACACTATTTACTATATTCACCTGCCAGGGCGCACCTGTACAATACTTCTCCCTCAAGAAGGAAGTCTTGATCCCTCCCTATGAGCTGTTTACAGTTATAAATATGAGCTACCACCCAAGAGGAAACTGGATGCAGTTGAGTTCAACTGGGAACCTGAGCACGTATAACTGTCAGCTGCTAAAAGGTATTCTTCATCTAAATTAAGGCCACTCGGGATCACAGATCACTGCTCTTTTATAAAAGTTATTTTTTCTCAGTGGGCTCGGGGGGAAAGACCAAAAGCATGAAAATGGACTTTCAGTAATGATGGAACTGACAGATGAGAGAAAAACCCACTTTATTTATTGGCTTCTTCTCTTTCCTTCCTACTCCACTACCTCTTAGGACGATAAGTTCTGCAATGAAATTATTATGTAGGGACTTGTGGACAGACAGAGTAAAGCTTCACTGGAGGGTGGAGCATAAAGATGGCACTTTCACCTTCTCCCTCAAAGTCATTGTTTTTGCCATGGTCATTACATGCATAATGAGTTCTAAAAGTAAAGCAAGAGGAAATATATTTATTAATTAATTTTCCATTCATAAATCATCTTCTATTGTGATGGGGGCCCTGGAAATACAGAGTGAATAAAGCAAAATAATAACCTAGGAGGATTTTTAGTCTAATGAGAAATGGAAGCATGAACAAACGTATACACTCAAAAGTACTAAGTGATATACCAAATGTTTAAGCAATAGCTGTGACTGCTCAGTGCAGGGAGCTACTTATCCTCTCCAGGAAAAGTGAAGAAAGCTTCATAATAGAGAGCCACATGGGTCTTGTCATGAGAATGGGTGTTTTCAGTGAAAGAAGAGAAATCGTTTTAAGCAGACGATAGTTTGCTGTGGTTTGAATGTGTCTCTCAATAAGTTTCTATGTTGGAAGTTTAATCTCCAATGCAACAGTGTTATGAAATGGGTTCTAATAAGAGATAATTAGATCTCTACTAATAAGAGATGATTGGATCAATGTTATTGTCACATGAGCAGGCTACTGTGAGAGTGTGTTCTTGTAAAGAGAGTCTGACCACTGGTGCCTCCCTCTGTCTTGTGTATCCACTTCTTTTCCACCCTGTTATGGTATAGCACAAAGTCCCTCACCAGATGCCGGAGCCATACTCTTGGACTTCCCATCTCCAGAACTGTGAGAAATAAATTTGTTTTCTTTACAGATTACCCAGTCTATTCTCTGCTATTACCAAGCTATTCTCATAATAGAGAATAACTATTACCAAGCTATTCTCAGCTTACAACGACTTTTCTTCTTTCACTGAAAACACCCATTCTCATGACAAGACCCATGTGGCTCTCTATTATGAAGCTTTGTTCACTTTTCCTGGAGAGAATAAGTAGCTCCCTGCACTGAGCAGTCACAGCTATTGCTTAAATATTCGGTATATCACTTACTACTTTTGAGCGTATACATTTGTTCATGCTTCCATTTCTCAGTAGACTAAAAATCCTCCTGTTACTCTGTTATTGCAACAGAAAACAGACCCTGTTTTACTTAGTACTTAGTACTTTTGAGTGTATACATTTGTTCAGGCTTCCACTTCTCAGTAGACTAAAAATCCTCCTGTTACTCTGTTATTGCAACAGAAAACAGACTCTGCTTTACTTAGTACTTAGTACTTTTGAGTGTATACATTTGTTCAGGCTTCCACTTCTCAGTAGACTAAAAATCCTCCTGTTACTCTGTTATTGCAGCAGAAAACAGACTAAGACACTAAGACTAAGATTTCAAACAGCCTGGTGTCTTCAGGGACTCTCTGAAATTCTGGGTGGCTGGTATGTAGGATGTGTACGATATGAGAAGAGAATAGGAGAAGGAAGGGAAGAGAAGATTTGTGCAGGTGGGAGAATTCTGATGGGGCCTTATTATAAAAGGTATTGTATTCCATGCTAAGGACCTTTGAATTTTATGCTGTAGGTAATAAGTCATTAGAAGTTTTTAAGGAGTAGAAATCAATTTGATCAACATCTTAGAAAGGGCTCTAATGATATTGTAAAAAATGAACTAAAGCAGGAAAAATTAGAGATAACAAAATACAAAAAATTGTTAAACATTTTTAAAGAAAAACATGATTGATTGAATTTTATGTTGCCATCTAGTCATTTCATGTAGGGGTAGCTGTGTAGCAAAACCTCTGCCCTGTTTGATTCAGAAAAAAAAGATTGTTTTTATTCAGATATGAATGTATTTACACTCACAGTTAGCTGGAACCCAGCTGTAGGGTCTGCCTTCAATATATCCCCAAATCTGTCTCTGTTCTATTATTATTGTGATGATTTATAATTCAGGCTCTCAGCATTTCTCAACATTTCAGGGTGTCAGTGTTGCAAAGGTCTTCAAACTGGCATCCACACTGAGGTTCAGAACCTGCTCACTCTGTCCTAGCTGTAAATACAGACCAGGGATAGGAGACCTATCAATACTCAAGTCTCCTTGGCAGCATGGCAGCAATACGAGTGAAATGAGCATCAGCCCCGCAGACACAAGAGATTAGTAGGATGAAAAACTATAGGAGAATATGAAGACAACAATGAGATTTTAATTATAAATGAAAACATTCATAGCCAGGTTTCAGGATTCTTTGGAACTACAACTGACTAGGATATGATTACTTCATTCTCATCATGAATTTGGGACATATAATTCTTCACTAGGATAACGAGCACAGTAGAATACATTCAATGAAAAATTATAGAAGATTTATATCAAGCATTGAGTGGGAAACTGAGGGAAAGGAGTATAAAATATAAACCATTACTCACATTCTGCCACTCTATAAACCTCAGAGAAAAATATTTCAGGACACTCCCACCAAAATTAATGATCTTTGCTTTCCTATGCTGAAATTACTGCAATGCAACTTTAACTTAGTTTTGAGTTAAGGTTTAGCTGGGGTAGCCACATATATTACTAAATTCTGAAAGTTCAGTTGGTCCTAATGATATATTTGGAATCACAAATCACACTTAAGGGAATCAATAATCTTATATCGCTCTGTAAGCTTCCTGTGGGGAAGAACTGGACTACATAGTATTTGAGAGCTGGGTAGGCAGGCAGTTTGAGCCCAGACCCACTCTCTTTGAATTCGTATCCCACTGTACCACCTAATAGCGATGTGTTCTTGGTTAAGTTGCTTAAACTCCTTAAATTTCTTCATTAGCCTAATAATCATCATAACAGAACATCATAAGACATTTGTGAAAATGAAATAAAATGAAAAGTGTGGCCAAGTGTGGTGGCTCACACCTGTAATCCCAGCACTTTGGGAGGCCAAGGCGGGTGAATCAATTGAGGCCAGGAGTTTAAGACCAGCCTGGCCAACATGGTGAAACCTCGTCTTTACAAAAAGATACAAAAATTAGCTGGGTATCATGGCGCACACCTGTAGTCCCAGCTACTAAGGAGGCTGAGGTGGAAGAATTGCTAGAACCCTGGAGGCGGAGGTTTCAATGAGCCAACATCACACCACGGCACTCAGCCTGGGTGACAGAGCGAGACTCGATCTCAGAAGAAAAGTAAACAAATAAGATTATTTATACATTCGATACATATAATAAATGGTAAATTCGTGTCAGCTATTACTGATTTCAGTGCCCTGGCACATAGAGGTGCCCAGCCTATTTTTGTTGAATGAGTGAATTAATGACAGTGAATGAATGAAGCATGCCCTTTTATACTTCTAAGCAATCTGGGCGTTAGGCCACATGACCATATAACACAATTAATTAAAAACTGTTCCAATATTTGAAGAAGAGAAAATATTCTAGAATCGTCAACCCCTAGTCAACAGTAAGTCAACAGAAATTTATCATTTAGAAGCTTGTGTGGCCACGAGGAAAAGCTTGTAAATGGCAGAATAAAAATACCACTGGTCATAGAGGATAATATTTTCTTTATAAATTGAAGTGATGAGGGAAGAGCTAGGTCAGAGGCATCATATAATCAGCCAAGATTTGGAATTGGTGCATCTTCTCATCCTCCAGAGCTATGAAACTATCTGGAAAGGTCAGAGGGAGAGGAATAAGCTCACGTTGCAGGGATGCCTTTCTTCCTTTGACCCCAGACTCTAAGGCTTGCAGAGAAGGCTGGTCCGTCTTCTGGCTCCACCTGATCTACCTAAGCCTCATCTGCCATTGGCTCATTGGCAGCACACTCACTTAGTTAAGGGCAAAAAATTGCAGTAGAGCCCCCTTATCTATGGTCTTGCTTTCTCTGATTTCAGTTACCCACTGAAAATATTAAATGGACAATCCAGAGATAAATAATTCCCAAGTTTTAAATGGGTGCCATTCTGAGTGGCATGATTAAATCTTGTGCCTTCCTTCTCAGGATGTGAATCATCCCTTTGTTTGAGGGATCCACAGTCTACACTACCTGCCTGTGAGTCACGTCGTAGCCTTCTCAGTTGTCAGAGTTGCTATCTTGGTATTGCAGTGTTTGTTTCCCAAGTGACCCTCATTTTATTTCATAATGGCCCCAAAGTGCAAGAATAATGATCCTAGTAATTCAGATACGCCCAAAAGAAGCCCTAAAGTGCTTCCTTTGAATGAAAAGTTTAAAGTTCTCAACTTAATAGAAAGAAAGAAAAAGTCATATGCTGAGGTTGCTAAGACAGTAAAAATGAATCTTCTACCTGTGGAATTGTGAAGAAGGAAAAAGACATTCCTGCTAGTTTTGCTGCCACACTTCTGTTGGGGTCCAGCACGTGTGCCGGGGGGCTACCGACCTGTGGGAGTCCCCGAGACCACCAACGTAGACGACTCGTTCAACCTGAGGGAGAGAGTGCACGGAAGTAAAAGAAAAAAGGAAAGCGGAGTCTGGAGGGCTGACTTGGGCTATGTCCAAGCAGCAATTTTATTTTTCAATACGTTCCATTATATACTTTCCTGACGTTAATGTTGTTTACGCCAGATCAACATATTTAAGTTACAGTAAGCAAGTTACGCCCAGTAAGTAAGTTAAGCCCAGTAAGTTACGCCCAGTAAGTTACGCCCAGTAAGTTACACCCAGCAAGTAAGTTACGCCCAGTAAGTACTTAACAATTGTAAATACTTAAGTCACAAGGTAAGCAAGTTACAGTTTTTATAACTTTTTTCTTGCTACATTTACTTTATCTCAGCAGAAAAAAGGGTAAACAGAAAGGGAATAGAAACTTCATAAAAATAGTTATCAGGGGCTTGTGATAATAGCTTACAAAGCAGTTTATGTTTTTCAAAGATACACAGTGCAAGCAAACAATGGTGCCCTTAAGGTGGTTTGTTAATCCTGTTTTCCATCAGGAGGTAGAATAAAGGCCTAACTCCTGGGGAAAATATGGGCAGGGGTCTCTGCCCCTCTCAGGCATCTCAATTGTGGCAAGACTATTGCTTACACAGAGACTGATGGGGACATGAAAGCAGACAGCACAATGTCCTCGTAAACCGCAGACCTTTGCTTTGTATTCTGTTTTTGCCTCAGTGACTCAGCCTGCGACCTTTCTCTGATCTGGACAGCCCTTGAGAGGGGGGATTGCAGATAGGTCCAGCAGCCAGAATATGGCGAGTCATGCTAACTGTCTCAAGGCACGAACGCTGCACACTTCAAACTTTATCATTGGTGGTATAGATATGAAACTAACATAGGCTTCAGGACTATCAGCAGTTCAGGCAACCAGTGAATGTCTTGGAATGTATCCTCTAAGGATAAGGGGGTACGACTGTATACAGTCTTGGATGGGACACAATATTCATCTCTTCTGATTTAAAAGATGTTTGATTGCCTTCAGAATGTTTCAGTTATTCACTACAGTGTGTTTTGTTTTGTTCGGCTTTTTGTTTAGTTTTTCTCAATCAGCAAGCTAAGGAACACCAGAAAGGTCCTTAAAGTCATTTCTATTAACTGATAACTAGTACTTACTCCAACATCCTGGAGCAGTATTGGACTGATCCATACATGAACAACAAGAGGAAGGAGGTGGTGTGTCTTTCTTATCTGGGGTCCTTCAGTGAAAGGAAGTAAGATCAGTGGACTCTCCCCTGATCCAACATTCTAGATAGCTGCTCTTTCCCACTTCATTAACCCCCATCTAGGGAATTCCCAGATGTTCTGGAGCACTGATATCTAATTTCTCATGAAACTGAAATCTTCTCTGGACACTGTTCCCCATTCTTTCAGCTTTGTTTTGTTTAGTGAGCAGAAGCCACAGGCTATTCCATGTCCCCAGAAGTCCCTACAAGCTAAGTGAATTATGTTTTCTCTCCTGTTCCCTCCAGATCTGACAGATGTGATACTGGAAAGACCACTTGAGGACCTTTAAAATCACCCAGCCAGCATTCTGTAATTTTCCCAAAGAAGAGATAGCATGTTAAAGAGCATAGCTTTCTCAGTCCTTTAGGCTAAAATTGGTCCTGTTAACTCATAACTCAAGTTTAAAGAGTTTCCCGGAATCTGTTGCTTTTAAAGAGACAAAAGATCAAATTAATAGAATTATACTATTTAAAGTAGCAAATTTTCAAAAGAAAAAATTGTCATTCTAAACTAACCACTTTCCCCTTCAATTATTCTATCACCCTTCACATGACCTATACCAGTTACCATGGAAACAGGTGTTTCATACCCACTGGAAGATTCAAAATATGTTAACAGATTGTTAGTTATTTGTCCTTAAATCTTGCTTCTTTCAGCAAAATAACCTATGCCAAAAATCTGTAGACACACAAAGACATGCTCTGTTCTATATCATTGAATTCACAAAGAACAAGGATTTATTTGTTAAAATGTTTCACATAATCAAAATTCTTAACATGTTTCTAGAAAAATACAGGCAATTGTTTGTAGTCAGCCTGATTTTACTTGTAAACTTCACTTTTTAAAAACCTGTAAGATTCTGGTGGGGAGAAAATGAACATATGCATGTAAAATCTCTTAAGCAACAGCATCTGACAAATGTAAGTACTCAAAACTTTTAAGATACTATTACATTATTATTATTTATTTTATTAGCTTTCTTTTTTGTTTTCTTTTACTCTGGGCTTTAATTGTCTAAAATCAGTTTACCCTATTTGTGACATCACAATGACCTTGAAGTAGAGTGTCTGTCTCAGATAAATGGATGGAAGAATGAGTCACTGAATGAATCTGGGAGACCCCATGGCATGGTGGAAAGTGAATAAACTTTGGAGCCGGAGAGGTTTGGATATATGTTAGTAGCTAAGTGGCCTTGTACAAATGACTTAACCTCTGAGCCTGTTTTTTCATTTATAAAATGAAAATGATACTCACCTTGTGGGAATGTTGTGATAGCATTGGAGTCTGTGCATCCTCTCAAACACAACTGAGAAGCTCTGGGAAAGTACTCTGCACATGGAAGTGGGATAATGGTTTAATGGCACAAACGTGTGCTTCAGTGAGATTGGCAGGAAGAAGAGAAACAAAGGAAGAGGCAGAAGTGATAACGCTTTCCATTTTTTGGTGCTAAGTTTTTGCTAGTTAATATTCTAAAATATTAACACTCTTGCTCCTTGCATTTTGACAGAAAGAGGCTATACATAGCATTTGCCTCAAACACTAGATCAACTTGATATGTAGTCCACATCAGTTTTACCTTTTTCTTTATTTTTAAGAGACTATTTACTTCTGAACAGTATGATAAAATTCAGATTCAGACTTCATGAAATAAAAGTTATAATCATTATGTATTTCTTCCAGACTTTATACCCTAAGGTAGAGATGACCAAAATCAGGTTATAATACACTGATAAAGTGATATTTGTTTAGCAGTTTAATTTACAAAATACTTTTACATCCATTATCTGTTTAGTTTCCACAACTGCCGTGTAAGTCAGGTTCTTGACTCCACTGTACTGATGTGAATGTTGACATTCAGAGAGCTTAAGTGATTTGTGTGAAGTTGTTCACGGTTTACAAGTGACAAAAATAGGATCCTTCCCCATGTTTTCTTTTTTTTTTTTTTGAGACGGAGTTTCGCCTTTGTTACCCAGGCTGGAGTGCAATGTCATGATCTCAGCTGACTGCCCCAGGTTTTCTAATAAGAGTTCCAGAACAATATTCCCCATAGACTGGTTTCAGGGGATTCACTCATTCTACAGCAAATGTTACTGAGAAACTACCATCAGTTTTAAGCTTCTTGATTATGACTGTTTACAAGTCAGTCCACACACACGTAAGTATGCAGGTACACACACATTCATACAAATACAACAGTTATCTTTTTCACAGGCAGTGTAATGCTGGTGTTTTCTATTCTAACCTATTTTATTACATTATTAAACAATGATGCCTATGACCTCCTAAGCTGATGTCACAACCCATTACTGGAACATGTTCTCCAAGTTAAAAAATACTGTCTAAAGGTAAAGAGAGAATGTAAAACTTTGAAGAGATAGTCAAACAGAAAACTAAAGACAACTACACGTGTAAAAATAATGTGAGGTATTCTCAAATACAAAGTTTATTAGTTTGTAATTAATTTAATGCACAGCTGTTTTTCATTTATTTTCCTAAATATGTGGTCCATGTAATAATAGTAATACAGGTAGAAACGATAATGGCCATAAGAAAGATAGAGAAAAAGTCTCAAGAGAGTTAGTTACCTCAACCTGAGAGAATAAAATGAAAAGGAAGCTATTTTTGACATCCTAATTATTATAAAGAGGGCTTATGAATTTTTTTTGAAGGATGAGTATGATTATAGACAGTGTCTATATATTTGTCTCTTATTTGGGCATCATGATAATAGCAGCTATCATTCATTCATTCAACAAATCAGTATTTTTTGAGCACTTGCTATGTGCTACGCACTATCCTAGGTGGAGGGAAGAAAATAGGTGAAAATCCCTGCCCTTGGGGATTTTCATTCTATTGATGTGAAGCCAAAATAAACAAAATAAATAAGGAAATTATGTTATGGTTGGTAGGTTGTAGTACTAAGGTGAAAAATAAAGCAGAGTAAGAAGAGGGAATACCGTGGGAAGGAATGGCAATATTAAACTGGGTGATCAAGGAAAACTTCACTAAGATGCTGACATTTGAGCCAAGGTTGAAAGGAGATGACAGAGCCAGTCCCAAAAATATCTGAAAAAAGAGCATACAAGGAAGAGAGAACAGCAAGTGCAAATGCCCCAAGTAAGAAGCAACAGCAAAGACGCCAGTAAATAGGAATAAACGAGAGAAAAGTAACTGAAAATGAAGACAGAAGATGATGTAGATTTGGTCACATAGGACCTTGAAGGCAGTTGTAAGGACTTTGAATTTTCCTCTTAGATAGGCTACTACTGAGAGGTTTCGGGCAGAGAACGGAAGATTGTGTCAAAATTGGTCTAGCAGCCCAGTAGAGGGTAAGTTGTCATGAGATAAGCAGAGAAACCAGATAGGGGCCATTTCAATCATTCAGATGAGAGATGAAGATGGTAGAACAGATTTAGAGCCAAGAGGAGGTCCTGACACACCGGAAGTAAAGAGTGAGGGAAAAAGAAGAGTGAAGGATGAGTCCAAGGTTTGGCTAGAGTAACTGAAAGGATGGAGGTGGCACTCACTGATATGGAGAAGCCTGGGGATGGAGTAGATTTAAGAGCAGGAATTTGGTGTTCAACATGTTATATCTGAGCTGTGCAATAGCAGCCCAAGCAGAGATGTTGAGTGGACAGCTAGATGTATGAGTCTGGAAATCCAAGGAGTGACCCAGGATGGAAAGATAAATTTGGGGTCAGTGGATTACGGGTGGTATTTAAAGTTATGAGACTGGTTGAGCTCCCAGCAGAAGTGTGTAAATAAATGAAAGAAATGTCCAATGACCAAACCTCAGGACACTCCCATTTTAAAAGGTCAAGTGCAAAGAAGATTGAGATGCCAGGTCTGATGGCTCATACATGTAATCCCAGCACCCTGGGAGGCTGAGGTAGGTAAATTGCTTGAGCTCAGGAGTTCATGAACAGCCTGGGCAACATGGTGAAACCCTGTCTTTACCAAAAATACACAAAATTAGTCAGGTGTGGTGGCATGCGCCTGTAGTCCCAGCTACTTGGGAAACTGAGGTGAAAGAATTGCTTGAGCCAGGGAGGCTGATGTTGCAGTGAGCAGAGATCACACTGCTACACTCCAGCCTGGGCAACAGAGCAAAACCTGTGGAAAAAAAAAAAAAAGATGGAGAAGGAATGGCCAGTGAGAGAGGAAAAACCAATAGAGTTGGTGTCTTGAGCCTAACAGACACAGTAAGTAGCAGAGCCAGTTTTAACCTAGAGAGTCTAATTCAAGAGATTATATGGTGAGCTTCCTGGAATGTAAATGTCAATTCTCAGTCCTCATTGTACTTGACCTATCAACCATATTCATGATGGTGAATCACTCCATCCTCCTTGATACTTATGCTTCACTTTGCTCAGGACACCAACACTATTGGTTTTTCCTCTCTCACGCCTGACTGTGTATACACACACACACACACACACACACAGTAATTCCTATCCTTTTTTTTTTTAAGATGGACATCTCACTCTTGTCATCCAGGCTGGAGTAGATATAGTAATTTTCAAGACCTCATTTTTCACCAATAAGAGTTGGCAAGGGAAATTAATAGCATACATCTTTCTAAACTTTTGTCAAAATTTGTGTTAAAATCAAATTATATGAATCCCTACAGAGACCTAGGAAGCATTAACACCACTTTAGCAGGTCAATCATTAGGATGGTTCTCAAACATTTTTTTTCCTCTTCCTTGAGGCTAAAGGTCACAAGGATTTCCAATCCCACCGTTTCCCAGTATTTGGGGGGAGGGAGAGAGAGAGAGAGAGAGAGAGAGAGAAATTCCAAGACAGAAAAGACAAGAATTACTCTGTGTGTGTGTGTGTGTGTGTGTGTGTGTGTGTAATTCCTTTCTTTTCTTTCTTGGAATTTCTACTTGCATAAACTCACACACACACACATTCCCAAATACAAATTTCAAGAAACTCAGAAAAATTTTATATATTGTGTGAAAATAGTAGAAGTGTATTTCTTCCTCATCTGGTTATCCTATCAAACGATATAAGCAAATACTGAGGCAGTTAGAGTTGACTCTCTTCCTTTCAGAAACACCTTTTCTACTCTAAAGAACCAATGAAGGCTGGCTGAAAAGAGATTCCAGTCTTTGTTTAGACTAGCTTTTTACATCAACTAAAAACCAAGGATAATGAAAATAAGTATCTCATAGGTGTGTTCTGAGGATTAAGTAACTTAATATATAGCAAGGGCTTGAAAGAGATCCTTGCACAAAATCAGCATTCAGTCTGTGCTAACTTTCATAATGGTGATGAAGATGATGATAACTAAGATGGCAATAAAGGTAACAGTGACTACGCTGCTGGTGATGATAAAGATGGAAAATCAGATCTCTCCCAAACTGTGTTACCTGGGGGTACAACTTCTTGGTGTCTGTTTCATCATCTGCAAAATAAGCAAGCTATGTTCCAAGAAATCTGAAAGAATGCGTTTTAAGTAGCTAACTTCAAATGTTTTTATTAGGAATTTTCTAAGTAAGTGGAGCAATGGAGAAATTAGGTAGTTTAACAAAAAACAAAAAACTCTGCTACCTAAAATATCTCTAACTTTTGTTTTGTTTATTACAGGTTCCAGCAAGAAACGCATCCCTGATCCTATAGCTATTTTGTCTCTCTCCTTTTTGACCACTGCCATCATCTCTTCCAAAAGCAGAGTATAAAGAAATCTTGTGGCTCCTTTTATTTAAAAATATATATATTTAAATAAAAACTTTGTATTGGCCTTTTGGCTAGAAATGGAAATTTATTTTCCAGGAAGGATGATCCCGTCATACTTCTGCTGAAACCGGTGCATGACCTCCTCTTTGCTAATTCTCTTATGCCTTCCTTTGTACCCCTTTGCCTTATTTCGATCTGGGCACTCTAAGTACCCTTGGGAAAATCACTCTCCCCAGCTAGCAATGGATGCATTGCTGGCTCAGTACCACTGACTGTGATTGGCCTGTAACTCAGGTCTTAGCCAATCAATACAGTTCTTCTTCATGGACACAAAGATTCATGCTGGAATAGAAAATGATCCAATCAGAGCCGGTGAGATACAATCAGAATACTTTTCTGGAATTGCAATTGGGAATAGGATGGGAGCTTCTTTTCTTAATGAATATTAATGAAAGCGGGGTAGGAGCTTATAGCTGCCAGCAGAGATCCTGCCACCAGGAAAAGAGATCGTACCTCCTTGAGAAACCCAACAAAGGAAGAGCTGAGAAATGAAGACAACCTGAGGCCTGATGACAGCATATAGGCCTCTGAATCCAACTTTACCTGAAGCTGAATACTCCAAGATTTTCATTATATAAATCAATAAACTATGTTTTTGCTTGCATAATTTGAATTAGATTTTCTATGTCAAGCATCAAGCAGTGGAAGGAGTTCTAATGAATCCAAGGACTCTTCCTAAATGTTTTGATTTAGATATTCTAAATAGGAACAAATCAAAGCAGCTCAAGTTAGAAAGCAAAGGACAAATTTTTTACCAAATGGAAAGCTTTGAACCCCAGAGACTTAACCAAGGTGTGAATTTTCTTCAGCGATTTTTATGAGCATTCAAGATCAAGCTAGTATGGCCTCAGATGAGAAGACACATGGAAACTTGAGAAATAAAAGGGAAAGACAATGAAAGATGTTAGTGAAATCTCATTCACTGACAGTAACGGGTGTTGCATGCATGTTCCTAAGACATTACAAAAGTTAAAATTTAAATTCATATGTTAATTTGTAGAGAACCTGATGGCAAATTTAAGTCTTTATAGCAAATTTAAATATTAGGAAAATATGAGGATATGTGTGAAGGTTAAAAGAATATGAGAGAAAAAA
Organism: Leontopithecus rosalia; assembly: GCA_028533165.1. Classification (NCBI taxonomy): domain Eukaryota; kingdom Metazoa; phylum Chordata; class Mammalia; order Primates; family Cebidae; genus Leontopithecus; species Leontopithecus rosalia. The sequence goes on along the minus strand of CM052656.1, from coordinate 114,631,627 downwards.
ACCCTGATTACAAACAAATATCAGCGATATAGTAAGGTCTCATTATGTGCAAACTATGAAATACAAAGAATTATAAACTGCTGAATTTCATAGCTGGAAATGTTCTCTAATGCTCCCCTCAGTATATAATTTAGGTGGGGACATAAGGGATTATTTAACCTTATCACCAAAGACCCTGGTATTGGGCTCAATCGAGTATAGATGAGGGCTAGCTCTATAATTTCAGATTTTGAAAGTCCATGCTCCCTATCCCTTCTGAGAAGGTTTGGATAAGGGGCAGCAAAACTGAAAATCATTCATCTCTTTACTCTCCACAGGACTTCCTGAATGGCCTGTGTCATGATCAGAGAAATTGAATGGGAATCAGCTACATAAAATTAACTGGCAGGGAGTTCAGGCATCTCTGCACTATCATTCTTTAAACTGGGATTTGAAACTAACAGGGCCAAATCATTCTGTCACCTAGTTGCAGTAGCCTCTGCAGCCAATAAAGGAAAGTATTTGTACAGACAATGTCTGCGACTTGCACGGGGTCTTTGGCAGTTTGGCGGCCTAGTAGAGAGACTTGAGGGCATGGCTCTGGGAGCAAGCTTTTCCAGTGAGCATCAGTGAGTCAGTAATGACATGCTGTGTTGGGAAAAGCCACCCAACATCTTAAATACATTTTTCCTGTGCCAAATAAATGCATGTATTGAGCCATACTATGTACAAAGCACTTTGAGGATTAAAAGTTGAGAACACTAGGCCAGATCTCTCATGAGTTTATATTCTCTTAGGAGAAATTAAAAACATAAGCAAGCCACAAGTAAAATGTCAAAAAAAAAGGCAAAAATCAAGTTTTCTGTTCATTACAATTCAAAAGAAAGATTTCTTCCAACTGAGGCGAGAAGAGACACCAGGAAGACTTTAAGTAAGAGGCCGCATTCGAACCAGGCCTTAGGGCTCTAGGATGGGAGAAGGGGCGAGCGGAAGGAGAAAGAAACAAGAAATAGTATGTGCCAAGTGTGTAGTGCCAAAAACAAGGCCAAATATTAAATGTCTGGAGCCGAGATAAAAATGTGATTCCTCTGGCCTATAGTTAGATACAGCTTTCTATCAGAGATGAGGTTTTATTTAGAGGAAAGTAGAAAATAGAAGCAGATACGGAATGATCGATGATGTACAGCATGAGGTCAGGGAGCAGGTAGGTCTGACGGAGAGTGAAGGGTAATGTGGGCTGGAGAGGAAATTGGAAGCCATGCGGTGAAGCTACAAAGTCAGCCAAAAGCATTAGATTCCCATGAGAAGTCATAATTTTCTGAGTAAGACAATTCTCCTGAAGTGTTGCCTCTCTAGGCACAAGCAGCAACAGCATCCTTTAAGAACTCATTGAAATGTGAATTTTAGGACCTGATCCCAGACTACAGAATCAGAAATTGAACAAATTGTTTTAATAAGCCCTCTAGATGATTCAGCTATACATCAGCATTTGAGAACACTGTGACTTACATGATTATGACCCTTAAGGGAATAGCCAAGTTCTAAAAAAGAGAACTTAATTCTAACTCCTGCTGCTGTTTTACAGAACAAATCTCTGGAGACAGAAACTAATCTCTTAAAATTATGTAGATACATAAGTCTGGTTAAGGATAAATGTACATAGTTCACATTCCCTCAGTCTCTTCCTGTAGTCCAAAGTTTTTGAGCACGAAATCTGTAGAGTATTGATTTAAATTAATTCAAAGTGTTTATGGGGCCGGGCACGGTGGCTCACGCCTGTAATCCCAGCACTTTGGGAGGCCGAGGCAGGTGGATCACGAGGTCAAGAGATCGAGACCATCCTGGTCGAAATGGTGAAACCCCGTCTCTACTAAAGATACAAAAAATTAGCTGGGCATGGTGGTGCATGCCTGTAATCCCAGCTACTTGGGAGGCTGAGGCAGGAGAATTGCCTGAACCCAGGAGGCGGAGGTTGTGGTGAGCCGAGATCGCGCCATTGCACTCCAGCCTGGGTAATAAGAGCAAAACTCCGTCTCAAAAAAAAAAGTGTTTATGAAACTCTTAAGAGACTAGTTTTAGAAATTTTACTGTAATTTTTGCTTTGATAAATTTGTTAGGCTGGAATATCTTCCAAAGATAAAGTGGATGCTTGAGTATGTGTAAAATCATGCAATTATTAACAGAGACTTTGCTATAAGGAGTACTTACATCCTATAGTAATTTTATTAAAGGAATACATGCATCTCTCCTTTTTGTATGTACAGAAATATACTGTTTAACCTGAGAATGCTGACTGAAACAGGAAAAATAAAAAAGTAAAAGCACTCGACCCATATAATACTTAATTTTTATAACAAAGTATCCTCTTGAATATGCCTATTAGATTAACCTGAAGTTCTCTATTTACTCTTTTAAAAAAATCCAATGAAGAAAATTTCAGTAGTTTGTTTTGCTTGAAGAATCAGGATTCTTGTACCGAGTTGTCTAATGATATAAATCAAATTGATTTACACTGAATGAGCTAGCTCTTGATTTGGTAAAATTCAACAAGCATTTATCGAATTAGGTGCTTTCAGAAATACCAAGATGCAGCAAACATTGGCAACTGATAAGAAACTACGCTTATAATAGGACTTCCTTTTTTTTAAATAGTAAATGATCATGTGTTGTGTTGTGTGGCATGTTGTGTGGTAGTTCACTTTTTCCTCCCTGCTTATGCTTCATTCAAACAGCTGGGCCATCCCATGCTCACAGCCTAGAGGAGGAATGAGACCAGGCACAGCATAGAAACACATGAGTCCACTCTACTTTGTTCTTCAAAAACTGAAGGATAGTAAAGAAAATGAGAGGAATCCAAAACCAAAGCTGTTTGACAGAAACATTAAATATGAGTAATAGATTTAAGAAAAATACAGCTTTTCCTCAATATTTCCGCAAGCCAGGAAGCGGCAGCAGACATGATGTCATTAGAATGGTCAGCTGGTGGTAGCCAGAGGTGGGAAAATGTGAAACACTGTAAGTGATCACCAGCCTAACAAGAGCCACCAGCACTTGAAGACCACCCATCTTTATTTAAGTGGGCGCTACCCATCTCTAATACCAAGGGATTACCCTGGTTGCCATTCCCATTGGCATCTGGCAAGGACTTCCTGTGAACTGCCACCATCCATTCTTCTAGTCACTTCTCAGAAAGACTTTGCACCAAGACTTTTCTTAGTCCTTGTCCAATTCATTTCCATATGAATCCCCCTAGCTACTGCATTCAACATTCTGAAACATAATAAACTCTGGACACATACAGGTTCAGAGAAACTAGCAAAGTGAGAGCCTGTCTCCCTTCTCCTCTCTCACCCGGTGTGTGTGTGTGTGTGTGTGTGTGTGTGTGTGTGTGTATTTATGAGGTGATGGTAGCAAGTGAATCCATTTAACATCCTCCTCAAAACAGTAAGAGTTCTTAATAGAAACCTATTACAAATAAGCAAGGTTTCAGCTTCACTGTGGAGAGAAAATGAGAGTTCACGTATTGAAACTCATCCTTTTTTCTAGGACCTCCAAGCTCTGGTAATGGTCAAAATCCACTTGACCCTCCCCACCAAACATTCTGAAATTCTTGCCATTTGTCTGAGGATGGAGAAGGGATTCCTTATTTAAAATGACAGTGGTAATTACAATGATGACTTTGGCTTGGAGTTATCATTGCTTTTCCCATTTTCTTTCTTTTTTTTTTTTTTTTTTTTTGTAGAGATGGGGTTTCACCATGTTGACCAGGATGGTCTCGATGTCTTGACCTGGTGATCCACCTGCCTTGGCCTCCCAAAGTGCTGGGATTACAGGCTTGAGCCACCGCGCCCGGCCATTTTTCCCATTTTCAACAGAGTTTCTATCAGGTATCATGTGAAATAGTTAACTTCAAGGCCAATCTTAGGAGTATACACTCATTAACAATACATGAGAACCAAAGACTTATGGTAGACCAACAGACGGTCCTATCTCATCTCTTTAAATACAAGCACATCTCAGACATCCAACTTAACCGTTATAGTATTTTCTTTGTGAAAGGTTAGAGTACCTCCATTTTTCTACCTCAATATCTCCTAAGCGTAAGACCTCAGAAGGAGACAAGTGAGCATGAACTATCTGCTCTGGTCTTACATAAGCAAGAAAAATTTATGACTGCTCGTTCATTGTTCTTTACTTATGAATGAATCATATCTAAAATATTTAGTGATGGCTGCTGATAGTCAAGGTACTGAAGTATATGGAAATTGGTATATAAATGACAAAAATTGAGTTTATTTTGTTTCCCACCCTGACTAGCTCTCTCTGCCACATTGTCTATCTAATGACAAATTTACAGGTTACCTGGACTTCTCACTGAAAATAGAATGGTTAAGAGTGGGAGCTAGTTTAGGGCTGTTTTAATTATGCTCTAAGATAAAATATAATATTTAGACATCCTCAAATGTAATACCACATTGTTCTTTTTTCAACAATATATTCTTCTTAGTGACTGACACTTCAAACAGGCTTTCTTAATGATTTCTTTTTATTTTCATAAGGCAAAACTACAGGTGAATGTTTTGCCAGATGACTTCTCTTTACTTATGTTCTAACATACCATATGTTTGGCACCAAAAGGTCTTAGAAACCACTATGAAAATCCCTAGTATTTGAATTAGTTTTCTGACAGAAATGAAAATCTCTGTTGCATTCCTACTTGTCACTGGCTTCCTTAAACACAGAAATATTCATTTCCACAGTCTTTATGGCTTTTTGGAGGATCTCTAAGATTGGTCCCATAGCCTTGTTCCAACAAATCTGCTGTTGACTCTACGGGATTTTTGGAATCCTCAGTTTTTAGTGCATCCTGCAGTTTTTTCAAGGTGTCTATCACAGTAGTTTTGGGAGGACCTGGACTCCTGCTTCTCTCAGATGTGCTGACATCTGATTGCTCTTTGGTGTCCTCTGTACAGAAGTCACTTAATTGAAGATTCATGATGGGAAATTTCATCAAGCATGAAAGAGAAGATTCCAAACTCCCAAGGATGTTACTGCTATTTAGCACAGAGATGATAACTGGTGTGCGGGCACTTTTGAACGCTTCTTTAGCTGACTGACGCAACTCCTCTACATTGGTACTCTTTCAACCATAGAGCACATGGCCATGGCAGCTTTGGAACATAAAGACACCTTTTGAATTTTGGCTTGTTTTGCAACCATTACAGATTGCATCTCTTTAAAAATTTTGAGCATTTAGATGGCATGATTGCTCTATTGGACTACCGTGAAGATGGTGTGACCCCATATATGATTTTCTTCAAGGATGGTTTGGAAATGGAAAAATGTTAACAAATTTGGCAATTACTTTGGATCTATCACCTGTCACCATAACTGGCTTCTGCTTGTCATCCACAGAGCAGGACTTAAGACAAATGGGACTGATGTCATCTTGAGACCTTCATTTATTTTGACTGTGATTTATTTAGAGTGGAGGCATTGTTTTTAAGAAAAACATGTCATGTAGGTTCTCTAAAAATAAAATGCGATTAAATTCAAAAACATATAAATAAATATAAATAAAAATAAAATAAATAAATACATTTTGAACATTTGCTCAAAACAATCCTCAAGGCTACTCTTGTTTTTCACAGCCATCCAAAGGATGAGAGCAATCATATTGTGGTTAAACAATTCGGTCAGTGTGTTTATGACAGAACAAGATCTTGTACATGAAAGAAGAACATTTTGGCAGCTTGAATCAGTCTCTCCTTATCCTTTTCTGACTCTGAAGACGTTTCTCCAACAAAGAAGTTTCAGCTCTGCAAAGCAAAGCAATAATCCAAATGAAAACTAAAAGTCAATTTGGCAACCGAAGAGAAACTGAAAGTATGGTCTAAATATGAGGATAACTCCTGCCAAGGGCAGGAAAGCTATACAAACATTAAAACAAAATGATATTGTGCTTCAATAAAAATAATAGCAAAAATAATTAAAACAGAGTAGAATAGTGTTATATCACTGAATTTATACCAAATAAATACTGTGTGCTGGATCCCGAAAATATCTATAGATTAATATACTGAATTACCCTACACTCAAGGATATTACCCTTGATAACTATTCAATGTAGTAAAAAATACTAGATAAATAAAGCATTACAAATTACACAGAGGGGCTCTGGTTCCCCTTAAGGTAGACTAAGAACACTCCAGCCGATCTTTCCTACTGATCACAACTAAAAATCCTGGACTGAATATATAAAATCACTATCAGATAATTCTGAAAGGTGATGACAGAAGGACAAGGAAGTAGGGAGTAATGGCCTTTAAAGGACAATAAAGCAATGAAGCCCTCTGACTTCTTCTTTGAGGATGGGTTTTTCTGTGTTTTTTTGTTGTTGTTGTCTTTTCCTGCTTCTGATATATACCACCTTGGGCAGTTTGAAATTCGAACTGTGAACAAGCCCAAACAGGGAAAGCTCAAAAAGAAACCTACTCTTGGGAGGCCGAGGTGGGTGGATCATGAGGTCAAGAGATCGAGACCATCCTGGTCAACATGGTGAAACCCCGTCTCTACTAAAAATACAAAAATTAGCTGGGCATGGTGGCACGTGCCTGTAATCTCAGCTACTCAGGAGGCTGAGGCAGGAGAATTGCCTGAACCCAGGAGGCGGAGGTTGCGGTGAGCCGTGATCGCGCCATTGCACTCCAGCCTGGGCAACAAGAGCGAAACTCCGTCTCAAAAAAAAAAAAAAGAAACCTACTCTAACTAGCAAATCAGGAGCAGATCCCTTTTGATCTAGTTGCCAGCAACAAAATGGTAGCCTCCCCACCACCCCACCCTCTGTCTGCCCCAACTACTCATAAGCAGAGGCAGCCCTAAACACTTGATTTTGAGCGCTAGCAAGTAACAGCAGTGCCACCCAACGCCCATCGCATACTCCGAACCCCATCCCAACCCCCACACACATATCACAAGCACAGCAGAGGTCAGTCAGCCCTTTGCCCCCACCCCCGCCAGCTGTCAGTGAAAAGGCTGTCCTTATGGAGTGAACCCCTTTTCACTCTTCCCACTCTACCCTGGGCAGAACCAACTTTCTCTCACTGCTTTGCCCCGAGGTGAGAAACAGTTGCCATGGGAAGAGCTGAAACTGTTTTCTAGCCAGAACACCAGGAAAGGGGACACCTGGGAATCAAATAGTGCATGGTACACTTCAGAAGGAAGCAAAAATTATAACCAAAAAATAGTAGTTGGGATTTTCAATGCACGTGGACTGCAAATGATGATTACACCATAAAGGAGAGACCGTAAGGAGACTCATGTAGCTGAAAGATTTCTTGATTTTACTTAAAATGTAAAATGTTAATTTTAAGTAGATTGTGTGAAGTGTGAAAGTATATTATAATCTCTAGAGTAACCATTAAAAAAGCAGGAAGCAATGTGTCCATGGAAGTAGAGATGGGAGTGATGTGGCCCCACATGAAGGGATGATGATGGCCGGAGCTGGAAGAGGCAAGGAATGGATTCTCCCTCAGAACCCCCAGAAGGAGTGAGATCCTGTTTGACTTCAGCCTTCCAGCCTTGAGAGGGTACATTTCTGTTGTTTAAACTCACTAAGTTTGTGGTAATTTCTGACAGCAGCCCTAGGATACTAATACAGATATTGGTCAATAGGCAAATTAAAATGAAATTTCAAAATTATTTAAGTAACGACTTTTTTTGTTTGTTTGTTTTGTTTTTTTTTTTTGAGACGGAGTTTCGCTCTTGTTACCCAGCCTGGAGTGCAATGGCGCGATCTTGGCTCACCGCGAGCTCCACCTCCTGGGTTCAGGCAATTCTCCTGCCTCAGCCTCCTGAGTAGCTGGGATTACAGGCACGCGCCACCATGCCCAGCTAATTTTTGTATTTTTAGTAGAGACGGGGTTTCACCATGTTGACCAGGATGGTCTCGATCTCTTGACCTGGTGATCCACCCACCTCGCCTCCCAAAGTGCTGGGATTACAGGCATGAGCCACCGTGCCCGGCTTATTTAAATAACTATTTATATTACTCAAAAGATGGCTTGAAAAGGAAAACAGAGAAATTTAAAAAAAAAAAAACAGAACAGAAAAACAGAAAACTAATAAAAGATGTTATACTTAATCTAAGCATATCAATAATTGCATTAAATATGGGTTTCTAGAACTAATAACTAAGTCTCATAAGGTTGAAAAATACAAGATCAAATCAATTGTATTTCTATATACTAGCAACAAAATAAAAATCCGAAATTAAAATTAATACAATGACCTTTACAATATCATTAAAAATATGAAATATTTATAGATAAATCTGAGATGAAACATCCCTACACTTACAACTGTAAAATATTGCTGAGAAAAATTAAGGAAGACCTAATTAAATAAAAAGGTATATATTATAAATGGGCCAAAACACTCAGTATTGCGAAGATGTCAGTACTCCTCAAATTAATTTATAAATACAACAAAATTCCAATTAAAAAATTCCAGCAGTTTTTTTGATATATGTAAAAGACAACAAATGTTCTCTTAATAGAATTAAAATAGAAGTCAACAAAGAAAATACGTGAAAAATTAGAAAATATTGTGAATTAAACAACACACTATTAAATAATCTGTGGGTCAAGTCACAAAAATATAGAAAATATTTTGAACTGAATGAAAATGAAAGTATATCAAAATCTGTGGGATGAAACTAAAGCAGTGTTGAGAGAGAAATCCGTATATTAAATGTTTATATTAGAAAGGAAGATATAAAATGAATAATTTTAACTTCTAGCTTAAGAAGTTAGAAAGAGCAAACATTCAAAGTAAGCAAAAGGAAAAAAATAATAAAGAATAGAAATCAGTGAAATTGAAACAGAAAAACATAGATAAAATCCACTAAAAGGTGTTTCTTTGAAAAACCAATAAAATTGTTAAACTTTAAGCCAGATTGACCAAAAAGCAAAAAAGGGAGAGAACACAAACTACCAACATAAAGAATGAGATGCCACTACTGACCTGCAGACATAAAAAGGATAATAAGAGAACACTATGAACAACTCTGTGTGCATAAATTCAACAATCTAAAGGAAATAGAGCCAATCCTTAAAAGACATAAACTATGAAAACTCACCCAAGTAGAAACAGAACACTGAGATAAACCTATTATTTCTTAAAGAAATTCAATACGTAGTTAAACACCCTCTAGAAGAGAAAACTCAAGGCATAAATGGTTTCACTGGTGAATTCAAACATATAAAAAAGAACAACAATTCTACACAATATCTTCCAGAAAACATAAGGGAGAATACTTCTCAACTCATTTTATAAGGGTACCATTCTAGAAAAATAAGAAAACTCTAGACCAATATTCCTTAAGAACATAGACATAAAAATCTTCAACAAAATATTATCAAATCCAATCCAAAAATGTATAAAAAGAATGATACACTGAAATCAATTTAAGGTGCATCCCAAAAATGTAAGTTTAGTTCAACATTAAAAATCAAACTAAACAAGAAAAAGCATGTGATCATATCAGTAGATGCAGAAAAAGCATTTTTAAATATTCAATTTTCATTAATAATCAAAACTCTTGGCAAACTAGGAATATAAGAAAACTTCCCTAATCATAGAGGGCTCTTACAAAGAACTACAGCTAACATAATAAAAGACTAATTGCTACCCCTTAGAATCAGGAATTAGTCAGGTATGTCCACTTTCACTGGTTCTATTTAATATCATACTGGATATCATAGAAAGTGATGTAGAACAAGAAAAAGAAAATATTCAAATTGAGAAGAAAGAAATAAAACCAACTGTTTGCAGACAACATGAAATCTACATACAAAATCACAAGAAATCTACAAAAAGGTTCTAAGAGTTACAAGTAATTTTAGCAGATACAAGGTCAGCATTCAAACACCCATATTCACTAGGAATGAACAACAGGGAACCAATATTTTTATAAATATCATTTATAATACTCTCAATAAAATTCTTAAACATAAATCTAAGATATGTACATAATCTGTCCACTAAGATTCAAAAAAAAAATAAAATTCTGAAGTAAAAAAATCAAAAAAAAATGTAAATAAATGAAGAGACAAACTCTGTCCATGGACTAAAAGACTATATAGCAAAGATGTCAATTCAAACTCTGTCCATGGATTGGAAGACTTATATGGTTAAGATGTCAATTTTCCCCAAATTGCTCCACAGAATTAATGCAATCACAATAAAAATGCCACCAAGATCCTTTATAGATACAGAACAGAATTCTAGAATATATATGCCAGTGTAAAGGAACAAGAATAGACAAATATTTTCTAAAGGAACAGAGTTAGAGGACTCACACAATCTAATATTAAGATATACCATAAAACTACAGTAATTGAGACGGTGTTGTATTGGCGATATGTAGACCAACCTAACAGAACAGAAAGTCTAGAAAAAAACCCACAAATGTGGTCAGTTGATTTTTAACAAAGATGCAAAGTCAATTTAATACAGTAAGTTTAGG
>CM052656.1:114555363-114620620 GCA_028533165.1 Leontopithecus rosalia | reverse complement strand
TTTGATATGTATGACACCAAAACCATATAAATTAAAGAAAAATGATAAATTGGCTGGGTATGGTGGCGCATATATTCTTAGATGTATATTGAAGTATTTTATTTTAGTGTAATCCCAACACTTTGAGAGACCAAGGTGGGCAGATCACTTAAGGCCAGGAGTTGGAGACCGGCCTGACCAACATGGCAAAACCCTGTCTCTGCTAAAAATCACAAAAATTAGTTGTGTGTGGCACATGCCTGTAATCCCAGATACTCAGCAGGCTGAGAAACGAGAATGACTTGAACCTGGGGGCGCAGAAGATGTAGTGAGCAGAGATGGCACCCTGCACTCCAGCCTGGATAACAGAGTGAGACTCTGTCTCAAAAACAAAATAAAACAGAAGACAAATTGTAAAGAACTGGTCAGCAATTTCAAATGCCACACATATGATAAAAAACTGTAAATTATTTCTTATGCTTAGTCATTACAATGTCACTGGTAATGCTAGAAAAGCAATGTTGTAAGAGATGGGAGTATGTGCAGAAACTAGATTATAAATATTGGAAAATTAATGGAGAAAATAAAGTAGAGGCAGTGCATGTACAGTACCCAATTGGGACATCTAACTGTGAAGAAGAGAGATAAAGGAGGCTACTGGGTCAAAAAAGGTGATTATTTTAGGTTTGCTTGATTTTTTTAAGTGCAATATTCCTAAGTGCTGGCAAAATGTTGAAACGATCATAATTGAATCAGGCAGGTTATTCAGGGTCATGTAATATATGATTTTTGAGCAGAGTTTTTTAGGAAAAGAAGGGGGTAAGCTTTAGGATAAAGGGGAAATAAAAGCATTCTAAATAAAAGAAACTATCAGGTGAGAGCTACATGCAGATAAGTTTGAAGATATTATTGCTTTCACTCTCATTTCCTATCATCGTCAATCCAGCAGTGAAACTTGTCAGATCAGCCTTCCTGATTCCCTAAAAGCACCCTGACTCCAAGATCTATGCCAGGAAAATTTGCCTCCTTCCTAAGGTTCAGTTCTGACTATTGCTCTGATGCCAATACTGGGTTTAGTTATCAAGGAAGATTTGAGAAGTTCAAGTTTTCAACCTGGGAAACGGATTGCAGAAAATCGAAGTTCAAGTTGATCAGGGGGCTCAGTATGAAGTTAATACTGCTTCTAGTTTTCCTCTGATAATTCTTTTGCATTGCTACCGTTTATACTTTAATTTTGGCAACTCCACTTAGGCTACGATGTGGCGGGAGAGAAAGGAGTGGATGAGTAGGCAACAAATATTGAGAAGGGTAGAAACAGGAGAGAAACAAAACACCTTAGGAACAAGTGAGCTGAATGGTACTCTCTAACAATAGCCTTTTCAGAAACAAAACGTAACTGTTTTAAGACAGCGTAAGAGACAGGCACATTCTGTCCAGATACTGTAGGTAATGGGGTTGGTGATTCATGCTTTATTGTCCATACTTACTAATCAAGTTTACATAATGTTCTCTTCCTGAAATCCAAACTCCAAATATTAAAAAGAATTTTTTAATGGTTCACTATTACCTACAGAATGAAATACAATTTCCTAGCATGACATTTAAGGCTAATACGAGCTGTTTTCAATTTTCCATTACTTACCTACCCTTACCTGCTCCCACATACACCCTGTATCACCCGCACGGTAGATTTTGTTCCCTGAAAATGCTCTACCATTTTTGGTACAGCTCCTTTGCTCTCGGGGTTCCGTCTATCTGTCTTATCTCCTCTCTACCGCCCACCCCCACTCAAACATCTGTTAAAATCCTAGTAATCATCCACACCTAGTTCAGATACACTGGCCACATCTCCCCACGTGGTGAAGCCCTGGATACATCAAGCGCAAGATGATCCACTGGGACGAAAGTAAAAAATTCCCGACTTATTCCTTCTTTAGGGTCATAGGGCAGCATCTTTAGATTTTAAAGTGTCCTGTCTGCCTGTCTGGCATTTTGGTCCTGTATCCTGTACCCACCCATTCTCCTCTCCCCTCTATCAGGAGATACTGTTATTAATATATAAATAGCTACTATTTCATAAGAGTTTGCCACATATCGGCCACTATGCCAACTACTTTATAAACATTACCCCATTTAAACCTTGTGAAAATCCATAAATTATGAACTAAAACTCATATTACACCAATGGGAAAACTTAGAGAGGTAAGTGACTTTCCTAGAGTTGCCTGACCAGTAAGGCTACCTGGAGCACACAAAACCAGGACTGCCTGAATGTAAAGCCTGCAGTCTTTCACTAAGTTACACTGGGCCTGAGTGATTTCCCTATGGCTGAGGTGTCTTTGCTGTGGAATAATCCATCGGTATGAAGTCAGAAGCCAGAAGCAGCAGCAGGGAAGACTCTGATCTGAGCTTTCAGGAAAAAGAGTCAAGTTGGTCTTTAAGGTTTTTATATTGCCAAGAAAATTCACCAACATAGGAAGAGAGAGAGAGTGAAAAAGAGGAGAACTCCTAGCTGGAAAGAAGAGAAAAATACTGAATGCAAGTAACTGTATTTATATCTCTTGAGAATTTAAATAATCAGCAACAGCAAGAGGTTGCAAATGCAACAGAAGCTAAAAGAAACTTAGTATCTGGAATAGTTGACAAGAGAAAATCCCAATATCTGAGAGCTGCCATCAAAGAGCCATCTTCTCCACTAAATTGAATCAGCTCGGTTCTATAGCGCTTCTCAACGATAAAAGTCCATTAAAGAACAGAAATTAAGAAATAAGTTTTACCATGCTGTCTTCCAGTTTATATAACTTAATACTGTATATTGTTTTTATTAATATAACTTAATAAAAGAATTCTGAAGTCCAAGCCATGTAGAAATAGCCTATAAACCAGACAGGCAGAGGGACCCAGCAGAGACTAGCAAAGTCTCTAAGTCATCACATTCCATCAGAAATATCCAGATGAAACCAGATGAGAAAGCACTTTAACAATACTCCTAAACAACTGCTGGGACCACGGAACTCAGAAACACAGCGAGGTAAGCAACATGGATATTTCTTTCAGTACTGATATAATACTCTTTCTCAATGGCAACAGGAATTTGAAATAGCCTGTCAGTCTTGAATCTAACCATATAAATAGAATAAAGTAAAAAGACAGCTTTGTTATAGGAGGATCCCATGACATGTTTCTCGTGATTTAGAAGGAACCTTCCTTGGTGCCTTCTCTGAAGACAACAGAGAAGGAAGCAAATTAACCACTTCTAGGACTGATTAGGTCAGAGTGGAAGACAAGCAGTAAAGACATCAATTTTAAGAAGGATTAAGGATAAAATGATACCTGTGTGAATGTGTGAAGTTTATATGGATAGCAACATTTCCTTCTGTGTCATAATATAGACACTCAGTCCCTATCTGTGAATGAATGAACGTGGAATCTAATACTGGTTAATGTATAGTCCTCATACTCTTTCATAAATTATGTGATATCTAAACATCTCTGAGCATTTGCTGTGTGTCTCCAAACAGGCTGTTATCGTGCTGAGGACAAGGAACATTGTCTTTTTCAAATGCCTCAAGGGATATAGTAGAGGCCTCACTAGTGAGCACTTGATAAATGCTGATGAATGACTTTAATATTATTCTTTCTGTACAGAAACTTTCAAAGAATTTATGTTACAAAGTGTATCATCATCATCACATCATGATCAATGTTTGTTTTAATTAAAGGCCACAGTTTTAATTTGAATTAAAGGAGACTCAGAACTAGTTAGAAGCTGTTATTTTCTCCTGAAAGGCTCCTGACTTTACCTATACCCGATTTCCACACTCCAAATAAGGGAACTATGCATGACAGCAAAACCCTGTTTGGACAGTGAGGGAAAGTGATAGCAAGAAGAAACGTAAAACCTCCCAGAGCACTAATTACTAAACATCAGAGATTTAGACACGGTCATGTTTTTCTTTTTTCTTTTTTTTTTTTTTTTTGAGACGGAGTTTCGCTCTTGTTACCTAGGCGCCAGGCTGGAGTGCAGTGGCGCGATCTCACTGCAACCTCCGCCTCCTGGGTTCAAGCAATTCTCCCGCCTCAGCCTCCCAAGCAGCTGGGACTACGGACGCGCGCAACCATGCCCAGCTAATTTTTTTTTATATTTTAGTAGAGACGGGGGTTTCACTATGTTGGCCAGGATGGTCTCGATCTTTTGACCTCGTGATCCGCCCGCCTTGGCCTCCCAAAGTGCTGGGATAGGCGTGAGCCACCGCGCCCGGCTCTTTCTTTAATTGTTATTATTTTTAAAAGTTCAAACATACACAGAAGTGGAGACAATAATATAGTAAACTCCCATGTGCCCATAACTCACCTTTAAAGATTATCAAAACAAGTCCAATGTTATTTCCTCTATAACACTATCCCACTATTCTTTCCAGATTATTTGCAAGCAAATCTCAGAGACCATTTCATTTTACCTTTAACGTGTTTAGTATGTATTTCCAAGCAGACAAGAACTTCTCTTTTTAAAATTTAACCTTACACTTCCCAAATCAACAATATTTAAACAGGACCATCTTTGACTTTGAAAGATACCAGCCCTATGCTCAGTTATCAGGGTGACAGGATCATTCAAACCCCAACCCTTAGCATCCCACAGTACAGTCAGACAACAAACTTGCACATATACCTCCTAGATCTCAACTAAAAACTGAAAGAGAGAGAGAGAGAGAGAACTAGCATCCTGCCATAAAAATGTATTTGGGGTAGCAGGGTAAAAGCTTTTGGAATGCAGTTTACAATACATATCAAAAGTAATAAATATTTAATTCCCATTACTTATGCCACTAATTATGTAATTCTTCTAGATATTTATGCTAAGAAAATAATCCAAATAATGGAGGAAAAAAATCTGTGGGTATCAAAACGCTCATTAGAATATTGTGACAGTGAAACAATTTTGAATTTATTAAATTACAGTAAAGATATGGAATAGTATATGTAACCAATAAAATATTTTTAAAACTATAAACAGAAGAAAGTGTTAAGTGAATTAACGTAAGAAGAATTTAATTTACACTATTATTATAACTTTGTAAAGATACTTATGTACATAAACAAGTTTTAAAAATGAATACAAAAATCAAACATAAGATGGTAGGTTTATGGGTGTTTTTCCTCTATTAAAAAAAGTTTATATATTACTGGTAATAAGTTTATATTAAAAAATTATTTGTTTTACAAAACCGTTCACTTTTAATTTCTCCATAATGTACCATCTATCAAGGTGCAAATCATATATTGCCTTCCCCATGAAGCTTTCTCTAATCACCTTGATATTAATTTCTAAGTTCCAATAACACTTGACAGTCCACACACTACTGTTATTCATGAAAGTATCCTAAAAAGTTTTATTTGAACATATGATAATCAATACATTTTCCCTTTCTAAAAAAACTAAAACAACTGTGTGATGTCATTAAATAAGCATTAACTTTTAGATACAATTATCAGTATATTTTTAGCATATCTTATATGCACCTTAATTTTAAATGCTAACTTCTCAACTCAAAACAATTGACAAAGTTAGGTCCAAAAAGCATCATCTCTAGCAAACCTTATCTCCATTTTCATTTCTTAAGGTGTGCTGATCAATGACATCAGCACTTTCAGATGTTTTTGTCATTTTTTAGTAAAATAACAAGTCAAAAATTTCCAAACTTTGTTTTAGCAACAGAACACTCTCATCAAATAAAATTTTACCCACCCAGAGCCCAAATGTGCAGAGCAGCAGAGCTGCTCCAGTCGAGAGGCCCGCAAGAAAAATGGGAGTCCCAGAGACCAACAGCTCCACCTGCTGGCTAGCAATTCCCCATCGGCTGCTCCAAGGCACTACAGAACCCATTTCATGGATAACTGCAATAAAATATTCGAATAATAGCACAAACTGTGTACATAAGTGGACGGTAATTCCCCAAGTAGAATTTTTCACTGACAGGAAGCACCATCATGTGATAATTCAAATTACATAAAAGTTCAAAGTTACTATACAAGAGGTGTAGTTAATTAGGGCTGGATTAAATATACCACTTGCTGCTGGTGCCACAATCTTTGAAAGTGACAAGTCATCACCAAAAAATGGAATACGATGGAGAAAGTATATGGCTCAGAACTCCTCTCAGGCACAATCACATGGATTGTTTGTAAAATATCACTTGAAGTTTGCCTGAGTAACGATGATCTTTAAGAAGAATGACTCCAAATAACTGCAGGGCTTTTGTTTTGCTAAGTGGAGTTATCACTTTGGGAGTCTGAACTAAATTGTTAAGGGCAGCAGTGAAAATACTGCACACTGCCAACTATGGTTCTCCATGTGGTGCTCAACCTCCCCTTAACTGTCAAGCACATATTTAAGAATATCTGGCCGGGCGCGGTGGCTCAAGCCTGTAATCCCAGCACTTTGGGAGGCCGAGGCGGGTGGATCACGAGGTCAACAGATTGAGACCATTCTGGTCAACATAGTGAAACCCTGTCTCTACTAAAGATACAAAAAAAAATTAGCTGGGCCCGGTGGCGCGTGCCTGTAATCCCAGCTACTCGGGAGGCTGAGGCAGGAGAATTGCCTGAACCCAGGAGGCGGAGGTTGCGGTGAGCCGAGATCGGGCCATTGCACTCCAGCCTGGGTAACAAGAGCGAAACTCCGACTCAAAAAAAATAAATAAATAAATAAAAAATAAAGAATATCTATCTGAGGCAGGGAGCGGTGGCTCATGCCTTAATACCAGCACTTTGGGAGGCCCAGGCGGGTGGATCACCTGAGGTCAGGAGTTCGAGATCAGCCTGACCAACATGTAGAAATCCTGTCTCTACTAAAAATACAAAAAGTCGGCTGGGCATGGTAGTACATGGCTGTAATCCCAGCTACTGGGGAGGTTGAAGTAGGAGAATCACTTGAACCCGGGAGGGGCAGGTTGCGGTGAGCCGAGATTGCCCCATTGCACTCCATCCTGGGCAACAAGAGCAAAACTCTGTCTCAAAAAAAAAAAAAAAAAAAGAATACTTACTTGAAAAGTTACAAATTGTTAACCTTACTAGATGACTATATGTCTCCATAAAGCCACAGTGCCAATATATTATATATTAAAGCGTGGGTTGTTTAAAACAAATTTGCACAAGTCAAATACCAACTGTACTTTATAATTTTGTATGGCATATTACTTTCAACTTGACATTATAGTCATAAATCTGTCTTAACTTCCTGATTAGATTAGAAATTCCAAAATTGAAAGGACCATGTCTTTTTCATCTTAGTACACTTTGCAGAGTGGTGCAAGCATATGACCTTACACACTCTAAGTGCTAACCTATTAGATAAATTGCTAATGGATCAATAATTGCCTTCTTCACTAAGCTCTTAAAACTTCACCTGTCCAAAAAACAATTCAATAGTTTCACCTTCAATCCTCACCTCTCCTCTTCCTAATTCCCCAGTGCTCCTTATCTCATTTGGGGTGTGGAAATAATCTTGAGCTGTATTCAGTGCTGGAGCTCAGACATACCTGAGCAGGTATGGTGGCAGGCCTGCCGAAGACCTGTCAGCACAAGAAAACCCTCCCTACTCCCCACCCTAAGGAAAAAACCTAGGAAGGTAAACCGGACTCAGAATAAAAGTCATTTTTCATTGTAAGAAATAACTCTTAGCACATCATAACAGCTCTTAGACAAACTGGTTATCGAAACAAAGTCATGGAATGACGTCTAGATCCTACAAAGAAGAGTATAAGATACGGGAAAGTTGGGAAAGCCTGAAACATCAAGCCTGAAACAATAACTTCCTGCTGGAGAAAACTGCCCAGATGTTGTACATGAATTCACAGGATTTATGACAGAGACAATAAAGAAAATCTGAAAGAGACTGAATATGGCAAAAATGGTGGGTGTTTCAAAATATGGATCTTGGATAAATTCAAGAGGTAATAGACACCACACCAGATGAATTAACAGAAGACGGCTTAGTGTAAATGAGTGTTTGCGAACCAATGTCCAAGGATGAGAAAGAAGACATAGAAGAAGCAGTCTGGGAAAACAAATTGGCACTAGACAATCTGGCAAAAGGACTGCAATGATTCAAGACTTTTTTTGACGTCTTCCATGACGTGAACCCTTCTATATTATGGGCACCGAAAGAAACAGAAATGATGCTGTGTGGAAACATTTTTAGAGAAATAGAAAAGCAAATATGTCAGACAGAAATTACAATGTATGTCTGTAAAGCTCCATCAAGCGTGCCTGCCTATGCTGCTGCCCCTTCCCCCTCTTCCACCTTTTCTGCCACGTGTACCCCTAAGACAACAAAACCAACTCCTCTTTTCCTCCTCTTCAGCCTACTTGGCACCAAGACAATGAGGATGAAGATCTTTATAATGATCCAGTTTCACTTAATGAATAGTAAATATATTTTTTCTTCCTCGATTTTCTTAATAACATTTTCTTCTCTCTAGCATACTTTATTGTAAAAATAAAGTCCCTAATATACATTTAAAAAAAGAGTTTAAGAGTGCAAATGCAAGAGCATGACTACTTACAAGGAGGAAAAACATTACTTTAGTAGTTTAAAACATATGATGTCTTACACTTTGATCTCTAGTAAGACTGAACTTCTCTTGCCATTTTATTAGCTACTTTTTTTGTACTCTGTTCAAGGTTGTTCACTCATTTATATATTAGACTGTCCCAGCTTTTTAAAAATAACAATACATTTTTGCATTTTCTCCAGTTTGCTTTCAGTTCTTTTTACATTGGCTATCTTTGTTAGTCAAATTTTTGCACATCATTTTTTTTCATTGATTTTAGGCTTATAATGTCCTCCTCCATACATATATTTGAAAATTATCCATTTTCTTTTAGCTACCATTTAATTTTTTAACATATATTACACTAACTATTTTGTTACTAATTTTTAACTCCAAAGGCTAGCCCATGACTCAGGATCATTTATGGAGTAATCATTTCGATTATTTTTGATTTGAGATTCTATAATTTATCATTAATAAATAGAAGAGTCTGCTTTGGGGACTAATTTGCTCCATTAATTCACTGACTCTTGTACCTTTTGTTTACTTTTGTTTTTATGGTGTTTTAATACTGGGGATGGGAGAAGAGCCTGTTTTTTTCCTGAAAAAATAAGTCTTACCTCTTTAGCCTTTCAAATACATTTTATGATTAATTTGCAAAGTCGTGATAAAACAATGAGTTAACTGAAAATGAGCCGACCAGTTGGAAGCATTCTGCCTCCCATCCAGGAGGAAGGTTCATTTCTCCATTTGTTTATCTTGAGGTAGATAGAACCACCCACCTTTTCTGGAAACTATGCCTTCGTATAATGGCATATGATAGCTTCTAGAGATTTTTGCAGGATAAGAAAACTCTCACCTAACTGTCTGAGTAGAAATATAGCTAATTTTCTTCCAAATTCAGTCAGAAACTAGAGTTTTCATTTCGTGATAAGATCTGAAAACCAGGATTCAAAAAAGACAAATATTTAATGGAAAATTACTAGAAAAAAGAAAATTCCAAGTCCAAATTCGGTGCTTATCAAATTACAGTTTGCAACCCATTGGTGAGTTTAGAGAATATTTGCCAGATCTTCAACAAGCAATTTCTTTAAAGGGAATTGGATTAGAAAAGTTTCTAAGTATTGTTTTGTGGAAATGTGTCTGTTACACGTGTGTGCCTGTATACGTGTGTATGTGTGCTGGATTTGAATTAAGGATAAAAATGAATTTCTGACCATGGCTATTTATTTCACCAGGAAGTTCCAGTGTATTTTTCTAAATCTAATAACATACGTGGTTATTTATATTCCAAACCATTTCAGAAAATTTTCCCTTTTCCTTTTCCAAATTATATTCGTACGATTTGGAGGATAGGTTGCTTTCAGGTTTACTTTCTTGAAAGAAAAACATCTTCATTCCTTCATCCCATGCTTCTGAGGTTCCCCGTAAGCAGAATAAGAACCATGGTGCACAAGACATAGGGTCCAAATTAATTATGATGTTGTTTACTCAAAGAGACTGTGCCAGATTCCACATGGATGTGGATAGAGAACTTTTTTCTTTCTTTTCTCCCAACAGTTTAATTTAAAAAAAAAAATAAAAGTGCCAGCCACATAGGAAGGCTACTGAAAGTATGCATATTGAATAGCATCATGATTTTATTGGCTCAAATTTAGGTTTTTCATCCAAATAAACACAGAAGAGCATGACTGTTAGTTTTTTCTAAATGGTACCGTAGGCCAGAAGGACAAACACTGAAACCTTTAATTAAGTTTGTTTTATTAATTCTATGATGTACGCTCACCACTTTTTTTTTTTTTTTTTTTTAGACAAAGTCTCGCTCTATCACCCAGGCTGGAGTGCGGTGGCACGAGCTTGGCTCACTGCAACCGCCTCCTCTGGGTTCAAGCGATTCTCCTGCCTCAGCTTCCAGAGTAACAGGTCTGCACCACCACACTAATTTTTGTATCTTTAGTAGACTTAGGGTTTCTCTGTGTTGGCCAGGCTGGTCTTGAACTCCTGGCCTCAAGTTATCCCCCTGCCCCAGCCTCCCAAACTGCTGGGATTACAGGCCTGAGCCACGGTGCCTACCCCCTTATTCTTTAATACTTTTGTAAAATGCCATTTTTTTTTCTGACATTAACTCTAACTTATCTAAATAATGCCCAGGTGCAATACTATTTAGACCATTCTAAATCATTTAATTTATATGCTTTGCAAATGGAAAATCACAAAGATAGCCATGTGCTTATCTCTGATTAATACTGTGCCCTATATAGTGCCTACCTTCTCCCCACATGAAATTTGAATCCATAGAGTCTTGAATATATACTCTTATCCCAAAAAAAACTTTTTAAAGATTCTAGCATAATATGTTGCCTTTGGATATCCATTAGGTTTAGAAAACAAATAAGTTGCCTGTAGAAAAACATAAAGTGATTGGAGTACTTTAAATTAAAACAACCAAATATTGAAACACAAAAAATAGCCCTGTAAATTCATAGTTATTAATATTCATCTGGCCCTGATTACCAGTTGAACTCCAAATACTAGAGAAATCAGGCTGGTAGGTGTGGTCGATGTGGTGACTAGGGGTTGGGGAAACTAAGGAGCTCTAGTAATCAAGAGCTAAGCAGTTCAAATTGGGTGTGTTTCAAATAAAAGTTATTAAATATTACCTGGAAATAATCATGCTTATTAATAGATGCTTGAGAAACATGAATATTTCCCACCACCACAAAATCTAATGCCGTAATTTATGCATCAAAGGGGTTGTATTCTGTTGCCTATTCTTCATACACTGACTCCAAATTTCTTAACAATAACTGTTTTAAAGAACCTGTTGAGCATTCTGAGGAATTCTCCTTAGACAGCATATTGCTTCTTTGCTATTCATGATGAAAAAGATTTCCTAGTCCCTTCTACACAGTTAGCAGATATTTTTTAAGACGTTGAGTAAAAATGTACCATTTTATTTTTCAGCGATCACACTGGAAATATGGCCCAAAGTGACTTCCTCTATCCAGAGAACCCAAAGAGGCGGCAAGAAGTAAATCGTCTTCACCAGCAGCTCCTTGATTGCTTATCTGACAGCTTCGATGTCACCAATAAGCTGACTGAGGTTCTAAATACGCACTTGGGGTGCAGGCTGGCCTCCATTGAGATGAAAAGAGATGGAACCATCAAAGAAAACTGCGACATCATCATCCAAGCCATTATGAACATTCAAAAGGAATTGCAAAAGGTTGATGAAGCACTAAAAGATAAGCTAGAGCCGACCCTCTATAGAAAACTTCAGGATATTAAGGAAAGAGAAACAGAGAAAATTGCCATAGTGCAAAAGGTTATTTCGGTCATTCTGGGAGAAGCTACATCTGCAGCCAGTGCAGTCGCTGTAAAACTTGTGGGCTCCAGTGTCACAACTGGCATCATTAACAAGTTGGTCACTGTGTTAGCTCAAATTGGTGCTTCTCTCCTTGGCAGTATTGGAGTTGCTGTTCTTGGCCTTGGCATAGATATGATTGTCCGTGCCATCCTGGGAGCAGTGGAAAAAACACAGCTTCAAGCAGCCATCAAAAGTTATGAGAAGCATCTGGTGGAGTTCAAGTCAGCCTCAGAAAAATATAATCATGCCATTACTGAGGTCACCAATACAGTGAAACAGCAAATGAAATGAACGGCCATTTTATTTGCACTGGAATGTTTTTCTGCTTCCTTTTCAGTAACGTGTTTGTTTCTTTGATTAGGTTCATTTTTTATATGCTTCCAATATGAACTTGGAGAGGGAAACTGGAGATGCCAAGACTAGATGACTAGATGAGTTTTGAGTCAACAATGCCTGGACCAGTTGGTGCTAGACCCTGTGAGGTAAAAGGAATCATATCCCTGGATGTTTTCACACCCTGCTCTACCAGATTAACATCAGGGTAAATGGTATCACAGAGTGCAGGTATAGGGGTTACTTTTTCCTTTTCTAATTTCATAAAAATTCTTAAACTTTACATTGGCAGAGACTTTCATTTCTACCACCAGCTTCAAACACGATTTAGTTATAATGGGACATACTTAGTAACTTCTGCCTAGAAATAAATTGTGGGCCTTTGAATGGGACAGAAATACTACCATATTTTTGACCATCAGAGTAAATCTGGTTTTCTGTAAACTGGAAGAGACTGAAAAACAGTTTGTAACAATTTGCTTCAATTAGGACAGGAAGCAGATCTGTAAACATCTACTAATTACATAATGTAAACTGGATGGATTTAAAAACGATAAAAATCAAAACTAAAAACATAAAGTTCCTGTTTCTATAACTGCAATCAACCCTGACCAACTGTGATGATTAAATATTGCTCAAGTGAATTTTCAAACACTGAAACATTTAAAAGACAAGCAAGTAAGCACAGCTACACATGAATAAAATGCATTTAGGATGCAGAATAGAAGGTCAGTACTTTTAAAGCGTTTGTCATTTAAAGGAAAATCACAATTTATTATAACATGAGTTTTCAGAAAAAAATACATAATTTCATTTTCAACACTAGCAAAAAGGAGGCAGCTGCCTTTGCTACATGACACATTAGGTGAGCCATGTCACTAATTACCTAATTTTAGAAAGTGGCAAAGTCCATGGAGGCCTAATGGTTCAGCTGAACCTCTGCAGATGTGTTTCTTTTCTCAATCCTTTGTCAATGAATAATTCCCATGAGGACTCTTTTAGTCTATACTGACAAAATTATTAATATGCTGTTGATGCCAGACTGTTATAGTTGATTCTCCCATCCAAGTACAAGAAATGTATTGAAATAAAAACTGCTCAGCATATATTAAAAATATTAGCTAGATGAAAAATTTTAGCTACTTGACTTTACTATTTCCAACATACACTCTGTTTTCTCTTTCTTTTCTAGCATTGTTCTTCAAAACTAGTCGCAAAACTATGACCACTACTATGGTGCAGAGAAAGAAAAAAAAACTAGCTGCAAAACATTACAACTTAGTTCACCTTCAACATTCAAGATTATTTTCTGTTTAACGTATTACCTGGTTTATCAGCTTTAACTATAAGATCTTGTCATTGCTTTCTGAGACTCAAATTCAGTCTAACGTCAAATCAAGAATTTCCTAACACAAAGGTAAATTTAGGTATTGGAATGATAGGAATGCTCTTACACCGCTAAGGGCAGTTTAAAGATTCTGCTAAAAATTAATATGTATCTCCACCAACATTTGAAATATTTATAACTGATGGTAAGAATAGCCTTCTTACATGGGATACTCAGGTTAAGGTTAGAAATAACTAAGTGTGTCCTGCAGGATAATTTTTTAAATGTTTAAACTTACCTTTAAGGGAAATAAGTGGGGGTAGACTCAGAGAAAGAGAGGATAGAAGATACAGAAAGAGGGAATAGAAGGTGGGGAAAGGACGAAGCCTAGAGTTAAGTGAATAATCCCGTACGTAGAGTAACATCATAGAGGAGTTTTGGCTGATGAAAATCCCGTACGTAGATTGACATCATAGAGGACTTTTGGTGATGAAAAGACCAGTCGGGAATAGGGCCAATATATATCAACTTCGCCACTCATAAATTTAAAACCGACTGCATATGTATCCCCCTATCTTCTCTTCAAAACGATACTAATACATAATAAATCACCGCCCGTATAAGCAATTTGCGACTCTAACAAGGGTGCTGATTTATTTGTTCAGGTCTACGAATGCTCTGTTCTGCCTGTCTATTAAATTTCCACACTTACCAGGCGCCCACATGTGATAACCTGATGCTTACAAAGCAGATTAAACTCAGTGGTAAATGTATCTGGGTATTCGTCCACAAACGGAAACACCCCTAAAGGATGGCACCTGCCTGTATCATAAGAAACATAAAAATCCAAAAACTAACGTAATTCTATGAAACAGAAAACGCAGAACACTTCTCTGCGGTTCTCGGACAGCTCAACGCACTAAGATCCCAGCAATCAGGTCAGAACGCCTCCAACTCGAGGCAGGATCGTCAACCAATCAGATAGCAGCTTTCGTCTTCTAATTCCTATTGTACTAGATACTCGCAATGAGGCGGGCTCTTAGCCGATAACCAACCAATTGGGTAGTGTACGGAGCCGGAAGCGACTCTGGTCCTGGATTCTCGAGTATTCTCTATGGTTCCAGCACTGAGCTACGCAGAGAGAAGGCTGGACGGAGGAATGGGAAATGACGTAAGGACTGCGGAGGGGCGCGAGGTTTCAAGATGGCGGTAGCTGACGGGTTGACCGAGGGGCTGAGTTGAAGGCCCTTACCAGTAAAAGAGGCCGGGAATCGCTCCCTCCCAGCTTCTCGCAGTCCTGGGAGCACAGCAGAAGTGTGAGTGTATGGGATTGCTTTTCTACTCTTCCTCGTCTCTTTCGTCCCTTCTGCGACCCGCGCAGCCGCTTCGGGGACACCCAGCCCCTTTGCCCCGCTCCTCCTGTCCCCACTTGGGGTCTCCCGGTTGCGGACTGGGGTATTGCTGGGCCTCGGGTGGCGCGACGACCGGCGGTTACGCGGTTGGCTTCGCCCGGGTCGGTTGGGGCGGCTTCCTGTGCACGTTGATTGGTAGCCTTAGGTTTCACGTCTCATACCTCCAACCATGGTCGGTCAACCGTCGCTATGGTTTCGGCAGTTACTGCTTTTGCCTCCTTTGGTGAACCTGAACCCTATGTCATGGAAGCCTCTTCGGCTGTTTAGAGTTCCCCAACGGTTATTTGGCCTGATTTTCCAGTCGCCCCCGCTTGTAGACAAAAAACTAACCTGTGCAGACTTAAGCTCCAGTATCTTCCATAAAATACTCTGTAATTCGTTGTGTTTCGTTTGTGGGGGAGGAGATTCAGAACGTGAGCCTGAGGACACTGGAGAAAGGAGAGCACAAAAACGCACCCAATCGAAGCTTGTATTTGTACCGATTTTGCTTGTTTTCCTCCTTCCCTACCTCCTACTCCCTGCTACTCTCCCACCACCCGGTTTTTCTGACAAGGAAACCACTTGACACGGTGTATGGGCCAGGAATATAGATCCATTATAAAGATTATAGTTAAATAGTGAGATAAACATCACAGGATATTTTGTTTGTAACCCCATTGTATCATCAGAGCTTTGTTGTAAAGTAATTAATGTCCCCATTTTTTAGATGAGAAAGCTGAAAATCAGAGCCTTTGTCACCCCCGTCTTGAAATAATTGCCACCAAAACAGCTCTGAAACATCTGGTGGAAATCGGGGCAACTGAACCCTTGGTGAAAGAGAAATTAACTGTAATAAACTCGTCGACAAAATCTTCCCCTTCTTACCTTTAAAAAGTGCCTACTTGGAAAAGGAAGCAAATTTGTCCGCCTTTATTACTGGAAAGACTGGGCTTCAAAAAATTAAGCCCCATTCTTTTGAAATAAGAGGAAGAAGTCATGTAATACTGTACTGTGTTAATAAAAGTTTTAGCTTATAAAATATTTCTTCCTCAAACATAAGTATTCCTTTTAATTACCTTAAGAAATATATATATTGGGAGTCAGGTATTGGTAAGAAAATATATATCTTAGTATTTAAGTTGTGGGGAGCTCTTACTATAGCACTAATTTGAAATATTTGCATTTTTAGTTGTGTTTTGAACTCTTGAGAGTCAAGAATTATGTCCGAATTAGAACCGAATCTGAATTAAATATGCTTAAATCAACAATTTACTGTTTTAGAGGTGTTGAGAACGTACAGGATACATGCCAAGAAAAACCGTGGAGAGAGGCAAGGGTGAGGTATTTGTTTTGAGCCCAGATTTATACGCTCATTCCCTTCTTATTCTTCTTTTACAATTACATGTTAATAACGGGACGTTATAGTAGGACTAATGGCTTCTGATGTTCATGGTTTGTGTCATACCGTTAACGCATTTTCTAGTTTTTTTTTTATCAGTTGACATAGTCAATGCTGTGATCCATAAAAAAGGGTTAAACTGATGACGTGAGCATATTCAAAGTGGGCTTCACATTCAGCATATTTCTAAAGAATGATAGAGATTTATTAAATCTATTAGAATTTATTAAAGAATAAATTTTCATGGTCAAGAAAGTTGATGCCATCTTTTGTGGACATTAAAGTCAAAACTAAGGAAAGAACGGTCTCACAGAATTTATAATTAAAGGAATGTTTCTTTTCAGAAATTAGTAAGGCCTAGAAAAAGGAAGAAATAAATATAGGAGATAATAAGCTGTTTCTTTGTCTTCACCTTCACAGGTTTTTCTTTTTTTAATGAACAAGTAAACCACACAGATTGTCAACATGGGACGGAGATCTACGTCATCCACCAAGAGTGGAAAATTTATGAACCCCACAGACCAAGCCCGTAAGTGGCCATTGGTGTGGAATGATGAAGTAGGACGGTGTTAAAAATTGCAAATATTAGGGGGTTTCTTTCCCTGTGGCTTAATTACAAGACCAGCAGTGGTAAGAGGAGTAAATTGTACATTCAGTATTTGTATGGGCACATGATTAAGACTTTAAACATGCAAATAAATTAATTAGTAACAATATTTTTCAAATTTGATTGACTTGCATAGTAGAGTTGGCTGAAAGCTTTCTCTTTGTATTTGAAATTTTGAGCAAATTAGCCCTTGTTTAGGATTTTATGTTATCCTTTTCCTTCAGACTCATAGTTGTTTTTTATGAAACATTAAAAATGTCTTCACATTTTTGTCATAATAGGAGGGATGCTATTGGCATGTAGTGAATAGAGGCTAAAGATGCTGCTATTTTACAGTGCATACTATAACTCCCCACAGTAAAGACTTGCCTGTATTAAATTGGAGGAAATGTTAACGTTTAAGATTCAAAAGTTTTATTATATCTCCCTCTCTTTTAAAGGAAAGGAAGCCCGGAAAAGAGAATTAAAGAAGGTATGATTTCAGAAGCATCTTGTAAAACTTTAAGTATTGGCACATCTTGTGATTTGGGATTAGTGGGTTTCAGAATAACATTTCTAATTTTATGAGAAAAGATGCATTATGCTTTTTATAAAAACTGGAAAACTTAGTAAATCCAAAATTTACTAAGGAACTGAAGTAACTTTGCAGAGAAGCTCACACAGGTTATAATGATACTGTTTGATTACTTTTCCCATTGAGTTATATACTTTTGAAAATCATTCTTTTTTGTTATTTATTAAAACATAACTTTTAAAGCCTACTGATGAGAATGGAAATAAATATGATGCTAGATAGCTTTATATATCCATTTTCCTGATTAGCTGTATATTATGTATATTACATTAGCTTGACTATATATATTGGTTTCTAATATTTATAGATATATTAGCTTTATCCATTTTCCTGATTAGCATTTTCCTCTTAGCTGTTGAATTTGTGACTAAGCACTTCAACAGAATAAGAAAGGATTTGCTTTATAGTATTGTGCCTTAATACATAGAAGCAACACAGATTTTAAATAATGTTCCATTGTGTCTTCATGTTTAGCATTAAATTCTGCAAAATTTTTAAATCTTTTTTTTTTTTTTTTTTTGAGATGAATTCTTGCTCTGTCACCCAGGCTGGAGTGCAGTGGTGGAATCTCAGCTCATTTCAACCTCTGCCTCCTGGGGTCAAGCAATTATCTTGCCTTAGTGTCCCAGGTAGCTGGGACTACAGGCACCTGCCACCATGCCTGGCTAATTTTTGTATTTTTAGTGAGACAGAGTTTCACCATATTGGCAGGCTGGTCTCGAACTCATGACTTTTTGTTCTGCCCACCTCAACCTCCCGGAGTGCTGAGATTGCAGGTGTGAGCCACTGCACCCAGCTGAAATATTCTTTATATAATTTCAGCACTTAAACCTTTGAGCTTTTTTTTTTTTTTTGATAAAATTTTGGACTTCAGCTAGCAGAGGTTTTAGAACAAGGGGCAGGAACAATCACCCAAAGTCTTTAAGAACGTAAGAGGTAGAAAAAAAAAGAAATTTAAAGTGTGTATGTGTGTTTAAGTAACTGCTAAAGATCTCACAGAGTTAAAAGAAATGCTTTCCTAAGAAAGCATGTCTTAAAAATAGCATTTCTTTATCTTTTTGAAAAGTCTAAACATTTTTAAGGCAAAAAAAAAATTACATAGCTGTTTCTGGTGGTTGAAACAAGTGATCAGAAGCCAAGGAGTTCAAAATTCTGTATAGCTTCTTAAAGCAAGTTGAAATAAAACTCATGAGTGTCTGACTTGTTGACGTTTTGCCCCTCTTTTATTTTTCTAAGAACAAAAAACAGCGCATGATGGTTCGAGCTGCCGTTTTAAAGATGAAGGATCCAAAACAGATTATCCGAGACATGGAGAAATTGGATGAAATGGGTAAGAATTTACAAAGTGGCAGCTGTAACAGTCTGATACATACAGAGGCAGACAGGTAATGAGTGAAGCAGCATAGGCATAAGTAAAACAGAACAGCACAACGGCATTTGATGCTTGGATTTAATGTTAGCTTCGGGAGGCAAAATGGAGTGCTAGAGGGCTGTTGCAAACTGGAGACCCCAGATACCAGAATAAGAGGGGAGCGGTTATTTGGCTTTCAGCTAATTGTTATTATGAGATAACAGAAGCTCAGTTTGGCCAGCTTGCTTTTCAGGAAAAGCATCTGGTTTATGAAATAACCTTGGGTTTTTTTGTCATCTTTTATTTAATGTTGGCAACTACCATGTAAATCTAAGTATCAGGCCACTGTGAATATAAGGCATTTCCAGTTTATCCAAATTTTTAGTAAAAATTTCCAATTTTTAGTAAAGATGTAGAAAAAAATCATCGAATACCTGAAACCAAATATATAAAATACTATACCAGGATTCTTTGCCTTTTTCACATTTCATAGAATAGTTTTATTCACTCTCCATATGCATCTTAAGTATCGCTGCTTTGTTATAACTGGAATCACATGAAATGGATGGATGTTATCTTTTTTTGCATCTAAGTTTGAAAATCATTGATGCTGCTGCTGGAAATTTTATCTTAACCCACAAATACCCTTTCTGTTTGATATTAGAACATGTAGAATATTTTATTTGTTTCTTTTAATAGAAATTTTCAAATATGCAGAAAATAAAATAGTCTAGTTAACTTCCATGTGCTTTTCACCTGTCAGATTTTTGTCACTTTGTCTTCTACCCTTTGTCATCTTTTTAAAATAGTATTTTAAAGTGATCCTTAGAAGTTCTATGATTTGTCCAAAAACAGAGTAGTAAGTGAAAGAGATACAGTGAAACTCCTCAATGATACATTAAATGGGGTACAAAAAATCCAGTCATGGCATTATGCTATTAAAGATTTCTGAAATAATGTCGGAGAATCTGGGCAGCTAGCCTGGGTAAGAGTTCTGGGTTGGGCTTCAGAATCCCAGATCTTTCCAGTTCAGCTATAACTGATTCTACTTCTTTACTCTGGTCTAAATAGCAAGGACAGTTACCTTCCTTAGGAATCAGGAAATCCTTCATTAAATGACCCCAAATGTTATGTGTTGTTTTCAAAGGAGAAAACAGTAATAACTGAGATTTTTCGAGTAGTTATCTTGCTACACACCAGTTTTTCCCCACTAGTATTCTAATCCTCACAATTTTTTAGGGTAGGTGCACTGTCCCTGTTTTACAGGTTAGGAAACTCAGGCACAGAGAGATTACATAGCTTTCTTAAGGTCGCACTGCTGTGTGGTGGCAAAGCTGAGATTAAAACTCAGGCATTCAAGCTTTTCCTAATCACCCTAGGAATAGTATGGTGTAAGACTACACCTTCTGGATTTGAATAAATTACCAAGATTAATAGTTAATAGGATTTAAAGAAGAAGATACGTTTGTTATTCTTTTAAGAAAAAGGAAAGGGGTGAAGACAACACTATTCATCAGGGTTCCAGTTACAATTTATAAAACTCAGGCAGCAGAACACACTGCCACGTGTGTACCTATGCCACTATCTTGCAAGTTCTGCATATGTACCCCAAAACCTAAAATGCAATAAATAAATTTTAAAAATTTAAAAAAAACTCAGTACAGACTAATTAAGGCAGAAAAAAAGCATGCATTGGCTCTCTTAATTAAGAAGTCTTAATTTGGTGGCGTTTCTGAGAAAAGTAAAATCAGTGGCCATCTAAAAGGGGTGGGGATTTTAATAAAATGTAGTTCTTTGAGTAAAGTTGAAAAGAGTATCTTTGGTATCTAGAGCTCTTAAAAACTTTCACCCTATATGGAGGTTTTTATTATGTAACCTATTGATACCTAATTGAAGTGGCCCCTCCTTTAATCCCATAATCTACTTTTTCTCTCAGAGTTTAACCCAGTGCAACAGCCACAATTAAATGAGAAAGTACTGAAAGACAAGCGTAAAAAGCTGCGTGAAACCTTTGAACGTATTCTGCGACTCTATGAAAAAGAGAATCCAGATATTTACAAAGAATTGAGAAAACTAGAAGTAGAGTATGAGCAGAAGAGGGCTCAACTTAGCCAGTATTTTGATGCTGTCAAGGTAATCAAGGTGTTTTTTTTTTTTTTTTGAGAGGTAAACTAAAATATTATACAGATTGAGTATCCTTTATGCAAAATGCTTGAGACCAGAACTGTTTTGGATTTAGGAGTTTTTCCTGGGGAGGGAGGGGGATTATTTGCATATATTTTGGGGATTGGATCCGAGTCTAAACATGAAATTTATGTTTCACATACACAATCTGAAGATAATTTTGTGCATGAAACAAAACTGTGACCCATCACATTACGTCAGGTGTGGATTTTTCCACCATGGCATCATATGGGAGTCAAAAAGTTTAGGATTTTGAAGCATTTTAGATTTTCAGATTAGGGATGCTCTGTCTGTACTTAGATTTAAAAAGTTAATGGGAGAATGGATCATGCTGAACCTCTTCCTCATAGCAATTTCTTCTGAAACTAAACATGCCTACCCTATGAACCAGCAAATCTAATCCTCTGTATTTAAACAGGAGAAATTAATTCAAAACTAGGATCAGCCTAGTGTTCACTAATAAGATAATGGATAATTAAACTGTAGTATATTTATACAATGGAATACTGTTCAGCAGTAAAAGGGATAATCTAATACTCAAAGCAACATGAAATAAAACAAAAATTATCAATAAATCTCAACATGCTGTTAATTTCATCATTACGATTTAATTTCTAGAATACAACTAATCTATGTACAATGTATGTACAGCAATCTATGTACAACTAATCTGTATATTTCTAGGTACAACTAATCTATGCAGAAAAAAAATGTAGCAGTGGTTGCCTTGGGGGATATTAGAGGTGGATTGGGAAGGAGTATGAGGTATATGCATTTGTCATGACTGAATTTGTACATTTTGTAAATTTTACCTCAAAGATGGGAAAAAGTCAAATGCTGTTATTTCTGTAAAGGAGGTAACATGCCCCTCATTTTACAGATAAGGGCACAAGTTAACTTGCTTAGGTAAGCTAAGCTAATACACAACAGAAATTCAACAAAGGCAAGCTAATGGGCCCAACCTGCGCCACTGGATATATACATTTGTTAGTTGACATGTATTATTTTTCTATCACCCTGCATATTAAATAGGGTAGCTTTGGTGTTAGGTACTTTTAACAGTTGGATTTCTCTAAACAACAGCTATTTCGAATCATATACAAAAAGACTTACCTGATAGTAAGAGGAGAAAAAAACAGCTGTGTTTTGGTGTTTTCAGTAATAAAGATTTCTTTCAATTCTCTGACAGTCTTTGGAAGTATTGACATGAGGCTATTTTTGTGGGGTTTTTAGTGATATTTATGTTAGCTGGAAAGCATGTCTGAGTAACAGCTGACTTGTCATTTATAGCGTTTAGTTTGTGGATGATTTTTTTATCGTAATACTGAAAGGTTCTCTCTGTTTCAGAATGCTCAGCATGTGGAAGTGGAGAGTATTCCTTTGCCAGATATGCCACATGCTCCTTCCAACATTTTGATCCAGGACATTCCACTTCCTGGTGCCCAGCCACCCTCCATCCTAAAGAAAACCTCAGCCTATGGGTAAGGAAGCAGTGTCACAGTCAGAGCTCATTTGGTAAAAGCACAAATTGACTGTCCAGTACCAGAATTAATGCCGGGGTAAATAAAAGACAACGTGGATGTAAACAGTATGAAATTTGATTAAATGTAAAATAAGAAATCCCTTGAAAATTGTTTAGAAGAGAAAAATATCATTATTAAGTGATTACTGTGGGGGTTTTTTGTTTTTTTTTTTTTTTTTTAACAGACCTCCAACTCGGGCAGTTTCTATCCTTCCTCTTCTTGGACATGGTGTTCCACGTTTACCCCCTGGCAGAAAACCTCCTGGCCCTCCTCCTGGTCCACCTCCTCCTCAAGTCGTGCAGATGTATGGCCGTAAAGTTGGTTTTGCCCTCGATCTTCCCCCTCGTAGGCGAGATGAAGACATGTTATATAGTCCTGAACTTGGTGAGAAGTGACTGTTCTTTTGCTGTTATAATTACCATTTTTTATGTTGGCCCTGTTTAACATATTGTTCACCACTCTCAGAACTTAGGAAGTAAATGAGGGGTTGTCATGTAAATACTAATATACATACAGTTGGATAAATTGTAGGATCTACCCAAGTAAAAGCATCATACATGAGTATACATACTGTGTTTTAAATTAGGCCTTTCTTAGAGATGTCTCTATCTTTTAAGACTTGTATATCTTGTTCCCTTTAGCTTGTTGTCATCAGACTACAGTGTTCCATACATTCACTGACTGTGTATGTGTATATAAACGTGATTGTTGCCAAAGGAAATGGGTTCTCAAATTAGAACCTCTTTTTAAAAAAAAATCTTAAATTACCCAAAAGTAGTGTTTAAAATTATTGGCGAATGAAAATATTGTTAGACTGTATGAAGAGCTACGTGCAGGAATTTTTTTTGTAAGAATTGTTACAGTCTTGAGTTAAAATAGCATGATTTTCAGTATTTCTGGGTACCATGTTTTGGAGGATCCGATAATGTTATTTCTCCATGTTCCCTTCCCACTTTTCAGCCCAGCGAGGTCATGATGATGATATTTCTAGCACCAGTGAAGATGACGGCTATCCTGAGGACATGGATCAAGATAAGCATGATGACAGTACTGATGACAGTGACACTGACAAATCAGACGGAGAAAGTGAGGGGGATGAATTTGTGCACCGTGATGATGGTGAGAGAGACAGCAATGAAGAAAAGAAGTCAGGTATGTGCAGATGAAGGATTACAAATTGACCGATGAAGAGGAAACAAGCCGAAGGTCCTAATTTATTAGCGAATCTGTGAAAGTCCTGTGAAGTCTCTGGAAGTAGGGATCATAGCTGTATTCATCTTTGTATATTAAAATGTTGAAAGTTTTTGACACAGTAAGTACTCAGTGGATATTCATGAGGAACAACACTAAACAGTGTAATAAAAAAATGTCTGTAATAAAGTTCACTTTAGGGTAAAAGGTATAATAACTATTCAGTAGCATAAGCATATGTTATTATGGTATGTTATAGGAAAGAAAGGAGAACAGCCCTACCTTTGAAGCCCTTTTATGGTATCTTATATCTTATGAACCAGGATCATAATTTAAACCCAGGTACACTCATGAGTGGAATCATGAAACATATTGTGTCTGTAATGTGTATGTTTTGATTATTACAAAATTCAAATTGAGTTACATGTACTCTTTAACTATGATATTTGTCAAGAACATTTTAAGCTTTGTAATAGGTACTGGCAGTGCAAAATGCACACTAATTCTGTCAAACCTCAGCAGTTTGGGAGCTTCTTTTGGGATTATTTTTGTAGCCTACAACAGAATACTTATATAATACTATGCAATACTAATGTTAATATTGATGACAAATTTTTCTCCTGCTGTGTCTTAAGAATCATGATTGCCAACAAAAAAAGCTAGTTAAAAAGAATAGATAGAGCTGGTAATGTATAGAGAACTGTTAGGTAGGAACTAGAACTAGAAAGTAGAAAGCCATTAGAGCCACAGCAGCTCCATTTTTTTCCGTGACTATGTGGTCTCTTTCCTTCTTTTCCTTTTATTTTGCCAAGAGATTTTTCTTTTTCTTTTTTTTTAAGACAGTCTCACACTTGTCGCTCAGGTTGGAGTGCAGTGGCGCAATCTCAGCTCACTGCAATCTCCACCTCCAGGGTTCAAGCGATTCTCCCAAGTAGCCTCAGTCTCCCAAGTAGCTGGGATTACAGGTGCCTGCCACCACACCTAGCTCATTTTTGTATTTTTAGAAGAGATGGGGTTTTGCCATGTTGGCCAGGCTGTTCTCGAACTCCTGACCACCTGCGTCGGCCTCCCAAAGTGCTGGAAATACAGGCGTGAGCTACCACACCCGACCAGATTTTTCTTATATGTACTCATCAAGACACATGTTATGAACATGGCTGTCTTAACTCTGACTTGGTATTCACTCAGTCATATTTATTCAGTTTTTACTATACACAGGGCATTTTTTTCTAGGCACTAAGGATACAGGGTAAACAAAACTAAAGTCCTGTCCACTTGGAACTATTCTCCTCCTAAAATGTTTACTGAGAATGCTCCTATCCAGTGTCTAATGAGTGGCCTTTGTCAGTTAAGAAGTTCTTTTTCTTCTTAGCTTGCTAAGAGGGTTATTTTTTAATCATAAATATTTTTTTATGTATCTGTTGGGATGTTATTATATTTTTTGTAAGTTCTTTATTTTAGTGAATTACATTGCTGGCTTTTAAAACACTGTTAGAATCAACGTGCTTACGTATTTTTTTCCTTTTAGTAAATTTTAATTTTGATAATGTTTGGAGAACAGGTGGTGTTAGGTTACAAGGATAAGTTCTTTAATGGTGATTTCTGAGATTTTCATGTATACCTCACCCCAGCAGTATATACATTGTACCCAGTGTGTAGTCTTCTTTTCCCTCACTCCCCTCCCATCCTTCCCCACTGAGTCCCCAAAGTCCATTGTATCATTCTTATGCTTTTGCATCCTCATAAATCTTAGCTCCCACTTATACGTGAGAGCATACAATATTTGGTTTTTACTTCACTTACAATAATGGCCTCCAACTCCCTCCAGGTTGCTACAAAGGCCATTATATTGTTCCATTTTATGGCTGAGTAGTATTCCATGGTGGATATATACCACATTTTCTTATTCACTCATTGGTTGATAGGCATTTAGATTGGTTCCAGATTTTTGCAATTGCAAATTGTGCTGCTATAAATGTGTGTAAACTTGCTTATATTTTATGTTGGCCAGTAGATGATTTTTGGTATCAGGGTTATGCTAGCTTCATGAGTTGGGTAACATTTTATTGTTTGCTTTTTTTTTTTTGAGGCAGAGTCTTGCTCTGTCGCCTGGGCTGGAGTGCAGTGGCATGATCTTGGCTTCCTGCAACCTCCGACTCCCAGGTTCAATTGATTCTCATGCTTCATCCTTTTGAGTAGCTGGGATTACAGGTGCCTACCACCACGCCCGGCTAATTTTTGTATTTTTAGTAGAGACGGGATTTCAGGATGTTGGTCAGGCTGGTCTCAAATTCCTGACCTCATGATCTGCCCCCATTGGCCTCCCAAAGTGCTGGGATTACAGGCGTGAGCCACCGCACCCGGCCCGTTTCTTCTTTTCCTATGCTCTTTATTAGGAGATTTCTGTAACTTAATGTTTGGCTGAATTTCCTCCTAAAATTATTTGTAGCTTTTAAGGAGATCTTTAGCGACCTTTAAGTTTTGTATGTTCTGGACTTACCACTTCCTTGACCAATTTTAGTAATTTATATTTTCAAGAAAATTGTTTTTATCCAGGTGTTCATATTATTAATATAGCTGTCTCTTCCTGCACTTCTGCCAAGTAGTGAGTAGCAATCATATCTAGTTCTTTACAGTATTATATAGTACACATTTACTGAATTTTATTGAACCCAGTCTGCTTCACTCCCTCCCTGTCCCCTTAGGTCTGAGTGTACGGTTTGCAGATATGCCTGGAAAATCAAGGAAGAAAAAGAAAAATATGAAGGAACTGACTCCTCTTCAAGCCATGATGCTTCGTATGGCAGGTAAGGCAGGGAAAAAATAGTGAATCACCTTTTGGTGTGTCCTCACGCTAATTACTTTACATATATTTTTCCATTTAGTATCTCAACTATTTTCAAGTAAATAATAAGCTCTTGTTTTACAGAAATAAGGTTTGGAGCCATTATATAGGCTGCCCAAAGTTACACAGCAAGTAAATGGTTGAACTGGCATTTAAATCTTGGTCTATCTTCTTTTAAAGCCTGAGTACATTCCACTATGCTACACTAACATAGATGAGTAGAATATTATTTTATTCTTTCACATCTAAGTGTTTTATTGAAGAAGACTATTTAGTTTTTAATTTTAAGAATGTATTTATTAACCATGTGTATTTAGTCATTGCTATTCTCCAACCTGTGAAAACCGAATAAACTGTATTTATTGGGTTTAAAATTTTTTTCAGGTCAAGAAATCCCTGAGGAGGGACGGGAAGTAGAGGAATTTTCAGAAGATGATGATGAAGATGATTCTGATGACTCTGAAGCAGAAAAGCAATCACAAAAACAACATAAAGAGGAATCCCATTCTGATGGCACATCCACTGCTTCACAGCAGCAGGCTCCCCCGCAGTCTGTTCCTCCTTCTCAGATACAAGCGCCTCCCATGCCAGGACCACCACCTCTTGGACCACCACCTGCTCCACCGTTACGGCCTCCTGGGCCACCTACAGGCCTTCCTCCTGGTCCACCTCCCGGTAAGCCTTAAATACTATAAATAAAGTTTAAGTGAGGTTAGTGAAGTCATTCCAAAAAATATTATGCATTGTTATTGTTCATGTTTTCTTGTTTCTTCCTAATGGAATTCTCTAAGATGTGAAGAATTCTCAAAGGACAGATAAAACTTGTTCATTCCCAAACTATTGTTTGCAACTCATAGTTCTACTGATAGCACCCGTTTTTCTCCAAAGCACTCCTTTTTTCAGAGTTCTTGTGATTACAGCAGACAGAAACTTGAACATGTAATGGAGGCTTTCTTTAGTATTGCTTTTTAGTATGATAAGTTGACCTAGTTCTAAATTGGCAGTGAGTGGGAGTAAGACACAATTAATACTGTCTTGTGTTCTTAAGTTAGGAATGTTGAATGTCAGTGTAATCTGCATAGTCTTTTTAGTTGTAGATCTTTTTGAGAGGCAAAGGTGATTAATCTTAGGTCTTATTAAGTTTTATTAAGTTTCAATCTTATTAAGTTTTCAGCTTAAAAGTATAAAAAGATTGTAAAATGAAGCACAGAGAACTTTTCAGCTGTTTGTGATTCAAGTCCTTCATCCTATTGTCAGCCTTCTAAGTTTTCTTCAGTTGAGCTAATCGTTTTCCGATTGGTACACAGCAGTTACCTATCTTATGTCATTCTTAATGGTCTTACATGTTCTTGAGTTTTGGGGGGGGTCCTTAAAGCATTGCATTTTTTATTCCATTTTCAGCTTATACTGGAAACATTTAAGAATTCTTACCACCATTGTATATTTCCAGCACTGCAGAGCTCTGATTGAGTATGCTTTTAGTCAGTGTTGGGAAGTTAAAGATCCTCAACAAATCTAGTACTCTTTTTCTGGTGTTCAGATATTGAATGAACTCTGTTTTCATGTATGTTGCATTAAGTTTTTGAAGTTGATCTGATTTCAGGTTAAAGTCAAACCATATTTAAGTTACTTTTAAGCCATAATTATTACTTAATGTACATTTGTGTGACATTAATTTATCATTTTTCTCTTTTCAGGAGCTCCTCCATTCCTTAGACCACCTGGAATGCCAGGACTCCGAGGGCCTTTACCCCGACTTTTACCTCCAGGACCACCACCAGGCCGACCCCCTGGCCCTCCCCCAGGTCCACCTCCAGGTCTGCCTCCTGGCCCTCCTCCTCGGGGACCTCCACCAAGGCTACCTCCCCCTGCACCTCCAGGTGACGCTTTCAATTTCTATAATAAAAATTTATCCTACTGTTTATTATTTCATTTACTCTGAAAAATATTGTCACATTTCAGTATTCTGAAATCTGAGGTAATCTTAGTCAGTAGTGGTTTTTAAATTGCTCTTGGCCTGGCTTGAAGTAGAATTCTTCCAGTGGGTATTTGCACTTTGTTCTCCCTGTCACTTGAGGGACTTCTAGCCAGAAAACATGGGATTAAATTCTCTATTTGATAATTTTTTGGTTTTACTTAGTAGTTACGAGGCTGTTTCATGCCTCTGCGTGAGTACCAACTTAAAGTTTAAAATTACAGAGTTTTTTTCTCTTTCCTCTACTTAGTGTCAAGGTTAGACACGCAGATTTTCTTGTAGGCTAGTTTCATGTGGCAGGCGTATTTCTAGTTTCCCACACTAAAATGCCAGTTTCATGTGAAGGTCTGCTTTTTTAAGTGCCCCAGCTGGGGCTTTTTTTTTTTTTCCTCTCTCTCTCTCTCAGTGGTGCACAGAATAATTATCAGTTTATATAATCAATAGGATCTTAGATATGGTAAAATATAATACTTTAATTTAAAAGTGGCATTTGAAGAATTGAAATCTGCAGTTCTTGGTATATGAATATTATTTATGTCTGAACTGTTGATAGGACATGAGTTCTTTTCCGGTAGTGATGACAGATTGTTATTAGTTGCATTCTGTTGCTCCATGTGCATTTTATTTTTTCTTTGAGCCAGAGTTTCGCTCTTGTTGCCCAGGCTGGTCTGTAATGGTGCAATCTCAGCTCACTGCAACCTCCACCTCCAAGGTTCAAGCGATTCTCCTGCCTCAGCCTCCCAAGTAGCTGGGATTACAGGCGTGCACCACCATGCCCTGCTAATTTTTTTTTTTTGTAGAGAAAAGGTTTCATCATGTTGATCAGGGTGGTCTCGAACTTCTGACCTCAAATGATCCACCCGCCTCAGCCTCCCAAAGTACTGAGATTACAGGTGTGAGCCACCGTGCTCTGCCTCCATATGCATTTAATAACCAGGTTTAAAATTATATTTCCTGCCTATTGTTACCTTTTTGTGCAGAGGAAGTGGTATGGAAATATAATGCATGGGGATCAGTCTCCTGACTTACTAATATCTGCACTATCCAGCTGGAATAGAATCTTGGGATGTGAGTTTTGAAATAATATTTGAAACCAGTTGATGACACTTTGTATTTTAAAGTAGGACATTGATTTAGAGAAGAAGAGAACATGTTACTGTAAGTATAGGAAGAGAGGTTGAAGGTAAACATTGTTTTATAATAGAATATTCCTGAGTTTAAAAACCAAGCAACGTAAGTTCAGCTTATTTTCTGTACGTTGTTACCCATTTTTTTTTAATTGGCAACTAATATTTAAATGTCCTTAATAGTAGTTAAATTGTATTAGTTCTTGTAGTATTCATCCTGCCTATTTTTTTCATTTAGGTATTCCTCCACCTCGTCCTGGCATGATGCGCCCACCTTTGGTGCCTCCCCTTGGACCTGCCCCCCCTGGGCTTTTCCCACCAGCTCCCTTGCCGAACCCTGGGGTTTTAAGTGCCCCACCCAACTTGATTCAGCGACCCAAGGCGGATGATACGAGTGCAGCCACCATTGAGAAGAAAGCCACAGCAACCATCAGTGCCAAGCCACAGATCACTAATCCCAAGGCAGAGATTACTCGATTTGTGCCCACTGCACTGAGAGTACGTCGGGAGAATAAAGGAGCTACTGCTGCTCCCCAAAGGAAGTCAGAGGATGACTCTGCTGTGCCTCTTGCGAAAGCAGCACCCAAATCTGGTCCTTCTGTTCCTGTCTCAGTACAAACTAAGGATGATGTCTATGAGGCTTTCATGAAGGAGATGGAAGGGCTACTGTGACAGCTTTTGATGCCAGAACAGGCTTCTGTTCGTAACAGTGGCCCATGGAGAAAGAGGCTCTTATTAAACTTAGATGAAAGAGCTGCTTCCATTGTCAGGGTATTTTCTAATTTCAGTTCAAGGAATATCCTAAAATTTAGCCTTGTCCAGCATTTACTGCACATAAAAGAGAGGATTTCGTTCAGAATAGATCAGTTATTGAAGCAGTGCTGCTAACATCTTTCCCTTTCACACCACCGTTTTCATCCTGTTTCTTCACCAGTTCTGTGGAAATTTGTGATCAGAGGGATCTTAGTTGCTTATTTTGTTTTGACTCTCTTCTTGTGTGCTGTAGGTATTGGAGTAGAGATTTCTGACAAAAACAGTTTATTTCATCTTGCCTTTTGTGTTTGAGTTATTTTTAATATTTTCCTGTAAATATTTTGTAATATTTTACTTGTAATGACATGAATCACAGTGTCATTTCCTAAGACAAGGCAGGATATGTGGGAAGAAAATGTACAATTCTTTGATTAAAATTATTTCCCACTGACCTAAACTTTGAGGGATTTGTGGGAAAAATAAATAAATGTTCTACACCAAGATACTCACTCTGTGTTACTGATAATGTGTAAATATAATACCTTTATTATGGGGAAAAAAAACGGTTGAGTATTTAAAACTTGGGTTTAAGGCTCCACTGATGCTCTTGGTAAGAAGGTCCCGGGGCAAGTAAAAAAAAAAAAAAAAACTTGGGTTTAAGGAACTGCCATTTCTGATACAGAATGAGAATCTTACTGAAAACATGTAAAAACTAAGTTTTAAATTTTGAGGGATAAAAGAGTAATTCTTTAAGATTGTCATACTGGCCTTAGAGAAACTGAGAGGTATTAGGAATAGTATGGCTCGGCTTTTCTTCTGAAGATGTCTTACCTTCAGGGCTTACTTATTCCAGAACTTTGTGAACTGATACAAGTGGAATGGCAAAGTTCATTTTAAACCATTTTTAATGAATCATAAAAGGTTAGCTTTTTTTCCTTTTTAAAGAGGTGGGGTTTTTGTGCTTTTATATTAAAATATGAATGAATAAGAATGCTTAACATTAATTTGCATTTATACCATTTCTTTACGATGACTAACTCATCTAACAACCCTATTAGATTACTTTTCTGGGTATTCACCCCATTTTACACTAGAAGATATTGAAACTTAAAAAGGACTCATGATTTATCCAGTGGTCCAAAGTGTGTATTTCATAAACACATACACACAATGTAGGCATTGTTTAGGCATGCCTTACTTTCCACAGTATCTTAAATGCCTTTCATGTGAATCCCATATTATCAAAAATTGGTAATAACCTAAAATGTAGCACAATAATACAATAAGGCATTTCTTTTCTTAGAGTTGATATCTTTGATGGAGTTTTGTGTTTTGGTTTTGCTTGAAAATTACTGATTTATTCTTGCATATTAAAGCAAATCCTGCCAAAGCACTAAATAGACCATTTTGGGTTGGTTGGTTTTTTTTAGTGTAAATTAATATAGGTCAGCAGGTGAACTGAGTGATTGCTTAGCTGCAAGGATTGAACCTTCAGTCATCAATCCTTGATATCTTATGGATATCTTATGGATATCAAGGATTGAACC
Source organism: Leontopithecus rosalia (assembly GCA_028533165.1). Taxonomy (NCBI): domain Eukaryota; kingdom Metazoa; phylum Chordata; class Mammalia; order Primates; family Cebidae; genus Leontopithecus; species Leontopithecus rosalia. The sequence continues at coordinate 114,588,592 of CM052656.1, read as the reverse complement.
TTACAGTATCAATATTGTAGTTACAGTTTCAGCATAAACAATCACTTTCTAATATTCAAAACATTTTTATGATCTTACTTGAAATTTATACTTCTGGGCGCGATTTCTTTTTTTATCATCATTTTTCCTTAGAGACAGGTTCGTGCTTTGTTGCCCAGGCTGCAGTGCAGTAATGTGATCATAGCTCACTACAATCTCAAACTCCTGATTCAAGTGATCCTCCGGCCTCAGCCTGCCAAGGAACTGCAGATATATGCCACCTCAATCAGCTAATTTATTTTTTAGCGACGGGGTCTCGCTATGTTGCCCAGTCATCTCCTAGCCTCAAGTGGTCCTCCTTCCTCGGCCTTGAGTCGGAGATTTCTAATTCATGTTAATAAAAGAAAGCCGTTGATGAGGTTAGCATAAAGGCATTTCCTACCATTGCTAGTATAATTTTCTGAAAATTAGTGGTAAAATGTGACACAGTATATCAGGTGCATCCACAGGAAAGGGGAATTAATTAGTAGTTGTGATTCTGGGTATACTTTTATATAATATTTTCACAAAAATGGTTAGATTACAGCTATGAAATGTAAATGATACAAATCTTTAATCATGTATATGGATAGACTTGTGGCTCTTTCCTTATCAAAATGTCACATTAGGGACAGCAATTGCCCCTTTAAGTTAAGGACCACCACAATAATACTCTGCCATGTCATTAAATCAGCATAAAGGCCTAGATGCTATCCAAGATTCTGTTTCAGTTCTCATTTTGTATATTGTTTGTGTTCTTCATTAAAATACCTCTCTATATAGCTGGATAGGGTTATTTTAAAGTATTTTTAAAATCATTTTTACTGCATTCAAGTAATTCTTCACCACAGAAGATGGGACAGTCACCACCCATATAGAATTCAGTGGTTTTATCCCTGTTTCAAACTACAGCAGATCTGATATCTGAAAATGTTCCTCAGCCAGTTAGTTTGGAAGACTGGCCTTATTACAGTACTTCTGGGTCTCAAAGCTGTCACCAAGCAGAACTACACGATTTCTTCATAAACAGATTCTAGATCCAGGAAGGTATTAATGAGTTGCTAGAAAACATTTTAACGTTCTTAGAAATAAGAGCTTTTGGCAAAAGTCAGAAATAAAACATCTGGGAAGCCAAAAGAACAATCTGGCTTTGGTTCTCTCTCAAAGAAGGCCTTGTAGTTTATGAAGGAAAGAGGGAAGACAGAAGGCAGGTGGCTATGCTCTGGGTGAACGAAGGGATTTTAGTTGGCAAACATTTTGCTGAGGGGCAATAGCCAATAGGGAGAGGTTGGAGAATGAGGGGGTAACTGATGGAATGACATGCCTGAGGATTTGGGGACATAAGAATTACAGTATGAAGTTTATTTATTGTACGGTTACTGTCCAGCAACTGAGCTAGATGCTGGGAATACAGTAGTAAGCTAAATCAAGTAAGGTCCCTACCCTCAGGGACCTTAGGGAAATTCAGGGAATAAACCTCAATGTCTACATCTGTCTCAAACCTTGAGTACAATAATTATTAAGGCTAATTTTTTTTAAGAATCCAACTTTAAAATTTCGGGAAAAAGATCAGACATCTATGTCATGTGCCAGTGAAGACATACTCATTTTACATCTATAATTTTATGTTAACTTTAAAGGTTTAAAAAAACACAGATGGCATGTTTGTAAATTTAGAACTATTAAATATACACTGTGGGTCTAATGGTGCTGCAACCAGATAGAGAAAGTTTGTTTTTTAAATAAATCAGAGGTCTGCAAAGAGGAGACCACGGGTTCCCAAACATGTTTTCCCTTGATGTGTTACCCAGTCACAGAATATTTCTCCCTAAGCACATTAAGCTTAAAAATAAGTTCTGTTTTTTAAAATTGTAAAATACAATAAATTAAATTTTAGTAAGAACTAAACCACCTTTGCAGGAGATAAATATATACAGAATTAATACTCTAAAAATGCTGTAAGAAATGTAAAAAAATTATTTTAATGGCTTTTATAACAATATTTTGTGAAGAAAGTTAGAATACAATACAGTTTCTAGCCATGTAATCTCAAGAAAAATTTACAGTCCAAGGAAAAACAGAATTAACTACACTGCTCATTATTATTGTCTATACCCAAGCAACCTTGATTCCAATAAAATGGGGAGTCAGGAAGAGAAAAAAGGAAGATGACTGCCAAAGTATAGGCAGGAAAAGGGAGAAACAGATGTATCTCTGAAATCCTATTTTATAAAACACGCCACCCACAAATGAAAAAGCCATATTATTTTTTATAAAGGCTGAACTTCTTTGTAAAAGTGAAAAAGTGCTTCAGCAACTTATTGCAAAGAAAATCATACCTTCAAAGAATATTTGATGGCTTTCTTGAGTGAAAAGGAAAGTAAAACCCTGGCCAAGTAAAAATCCAACATCTGCTCTTAAGACTGTTCTTACTGCATAATAACCCAAACCAAAGGAGGAGGTATTTTTAAATCCACACTTTGTACCCTCAAAGTTTATTTATACAATACCTGTTCATGGATAAAAAAGAAAACCTTCTATTTGAAGAAATAATTTTAAGACTTTTTTTTAAACCTAAGGGTTAATCTAATAAAGTATCTATTTGAAATAACTGATGCTCTGCTAGTTTTTATGGAGAAAGAAATGGTTAAGTATTTAAAAGTTGGGTTTAAGTAACCGCCGTTTCTGACAGAGAATGAGAATCTTACTAAAAACATGGTAAAAACTAAGTTTTAAATTTTAAGGGATAAAGAGGAGTTATTCCTTTCCTTTGAGATTGTTACACTGGCTGTAGAGAAACAGGTGTTAGGAATAGTATGGCTTGGCTTTTCTTGTTTACAAGATGTCTTCTAGTTTATGGAGAAAAACTGGCAGAACATCAGTTATTTACGTAATTGCTTTGTGGTTTAGGGAGCTTTGTATTTTTCATTTTTGCTTCCACTGACAGAGTGGAACAGGATAAGCAAACCTTCTCTAAAGGACCAGACGGTGAGTATTTTGGGCTTTGTGAGCTATATATACAGTTTCTGTCACTACTCTGGTTTCCTAACATGAAACCTGCATTGAAGGCAGGTAGCCTACCTTATTTGGTGTCCACATGGAAATATGCCCTTTCCTCCTGCAGTGTTCCTCTACAGGGCCTTCTACTGAGAAAACTTCTTGGAGCCAATATTGAAGTTTTAATTTGGAGCTCAGAACCAATCAATTCATAACTGGCATATATGAATCCAAAGAAAACTCAGGGGTCTTTATTTCTACTATCACAACGTGTTAAAGCAATTCTTAGCACAGGTTCCTCAGGCAAAAACAAATGGAATATTTCTCTAGCACCTTTTGGCAGGGGTTGGGTACTGCCAGCTTATGTGGGCTAGCTAACACAACTTTGTGTGTGTGTCACTTTTTGTTCTTGAAAAATCTCAAAGGAACTTTGAGATTAACTAGCAAGCTCCATGACAGAAGTATATTGAATAAAACAAAGCTAGGAACTAGGAAGGAAGCAAAAATGCTCCAAGAAACTGGCAGAGACAATGTACTCACCAAAATATGTCATCTTCTATATTTCCTGGGCTTCCTCGCAGTTAGATTAAGCCTGAGCGGATGGGCTGAAGCAAAGAAAAGAGGTGTGAGTTCTCTGTGCCCCTGTTCCCTGCTGGAAGAGACAAGAGATAGTATGGCTGGTGAGTGGTATAGAATGATAGAACAGGCTGGAATCTATAAACCTGTAAACTTTATCGACTTCATTTAAGGACTGCTCTTACAAAAGTTTTAGCAACACAGATTTCATATGGATTGTTTGTTCTTGCTAGAACACTCTGTATATCAGGAGTGATATAGGAGGAGATAACCTTTATCATGTTGTAAAAGGTCCAGTGACACTCTTTCCCTTGCAATGGATGCATGCTCATATTATACTTGGAAAACTAAGAGCTCTGCCCTCCAAATGCTCTCTTTATACTTTTCTGCCCTGCTGTGTGCCTCCAGAAGGCTGAACTATAGAGAGGGCGTCAGTGGCCTTTCTTGTCTTTTGTCTTCCATTTGGGCTGGGCGATGGGAAATAGGGTAATAGGGAGAAAAGTGAGGTCATGGTATTTACCTAATATACCCATTTAAATAAATATAAGTAATATACACATATTTAAAGCATGATTTGTTGTTAGGAACACCTGGAATACCATGTTCAAGAAACAAGGACATTCTTACCCCATGTGAAGACATGGACAGAAAGATAAGTTCAAGATGGAAAGTTACTTGATGAACATGAAAACGAGGTTTTTGTTAGTGGATATGGATCCTTAAAATATATTATAAATGTATGACTTAACTACTCAAAGACAGTAGCTTCCTCTTTTGCATGATGCTTAGAGACTACCAACATTTGCCTTGAGATGTCTTTGTCTACTTCCACCAATGAGCAACCACTCTTCTGGGTGTCACATTATTTTTTTAGCTAATGAGCAAGAAAAAAACAGCCCAAGACAGTAACTGGCCTGGACTATCAGCTGGGCTGTGCTGTTGCTAGGAGTTAGCCTGACACAGCTACACTGTGGTGATCTGTTGCACATAAACAATTCACAGAACACCAACACGAGACAAGGCCACTGAGTGGCTGTTAAAAATCAAATAAAAAACAAGACCATTCTGTAATCATGTCTGAACAGACACAAAAACAACAAAAAGCCCCCTATCCCGGCTAATATGTACTAGCATATTTACCAATCACAGCTTTAGTTTCACTTCATTCTGCACATTACAGCATTCCTTGCACCCTACTTCCTGACGGCATGCAATCCCGAGCATAGCCCCCAAATCAACTAACACAACCCAAATCCTATACTATACCCCAACAACCTCTCACTGAGACACCCACATTTCCCCATGGAATGTGTTTCCCTTTGCTGCAAAGGGCAATAAACCCAACTTGTTCAACTATAAATGTGTTCAACATGGACAAAAACATAAGGTTAGCAAAGCTCTCATTGCTTGCACCAGGACGAGTGTGCACATCTGAGACCTCCTGTCACTCAATCTGTGTGAGGCATCACTTGCTCATGACTGGGAAGTAAGTGCACATTGAGCGGAGTTCCTATATTTGTGGAAGCACTTCAGTGTTGACTTTATGTGTTTCCCCAGGAAGACGACCTATTGGTTTTTAAATTATCTAATCAGATTTATATTCTTTCGTCAAACCACTTTTAGTCTTCTATTTCTTGCTTGTACTGCTTGTCTAATATTTAATATTGTCCAAAGGGAAAGGTATAAACATAATTATGATAAATCTGTTTGCAAGTGACCTCCAAGTGCTGAGCAGTTCAGAAGGTCTCCAGACGAGAGATCTTAGGATATATTTTGCTTGGGGTTACCATTTCTAAATTTAATTAAGGCTTCTTCTTCAGTCTTGTCTATTTGCCCCTGAGAACTGGACTATTTCATTCTCCGTTGGCCAAACTCTGGGGGTGAGGGGTTACACATCTTTACATACGACTGCATCTCTCCTAGTCTTCACAGTCTAAAACTGCACTTCTTTCAGGCCAAACACGAGCTCTCTTCATGTTGTCTCAATACAAGGGTAATAATCTGTACACTTTTGACTCTAATAGGCACAATTTCATCAGCGATACTTAGGAACTGTAGTGGTCAATTGGGCTTTTAACATGAAAAAGACGGTTCATTTGAGAAGTACTTTAAAATAGAAAGCAGGCCAGGTGCGGTGGCTCACCCTTGTAATCCCAGCACTTTGGGAGGCCGAGGCAGTCAAATCACGAGGTCAGAAGTTCAAGACCAGCCTGGCAAACATGGTGAACCCGGGAGGTAAAGGTTGCAGTGAGCAGAGATCGCGCCATTGCACTCCAGATTGGGCAACAAGAGCAAAACTCCTTCTCAAAAACAAAAAAATAAACAGAAAGCAAATGAATTCTCATGAGCAGATTACTTGTTTGTCTAAAAGAAAGATATTTTGTTGAATACTTTGGGGTTAAGCAATGTTGGCTTTTATATTTCATGGCTTGGTAAAATTATCAAGGCTCTATCAGCATGGTAATTTATGCCTGTAATCCCAGCACTTTGGGAGGCAGAATCAAGAAGATCAGTTGAGCCCAGGTGTTAGAGAACAACCTGGGCAACATGGTAAAATCCCATCTCTACAAAAATTATTAATAGAAAAAGTAGCCGGGTGTAATGACACACACCTGTAGTCCCAACTACTCAGAAAGATAACATGGGAGAATGGCTTGAGCCCAGGGATGGAGGCTGCAGTGAGCTGTGATCACAACGCTACACTCCAGCCTGGGCAGAAGAAGGAGACCCTGTCTCAAAAAAATAAAAAATTTAAAAAAACAGAAAAATATCATGGATCCAAGTTACTGTTCGAATAAGCCACCATTCTCCTTCAAGTATGTATATGTTAACATTTGATTTTCAGCACATAAGCTCTCCTTCCTCCACTTGTGGAGAAAACAAAATAAAGCTTTGCAGTGATTAATTTTATATCTGCCTGAAACCAGTTTCATTATTTCTTCCTCTTCTTCTTCTTTGTTCCTCTTATTCTCCATTTCCCTCTCTTGGAAAGCTAAACATTTATTGATTTTTTTTTAATTGGCTTGTCCGAGTCCAATTTCTCATGTTTTAATCATTCTAAAATGCCTACATTGGCTTTATGAATAAGTTACCGCTTTTTCTGAAACTTTTTTAAAACTTAAGATGTAAAAAATTATATTCAACTAAAAAGAAGGAAGATAAAGGATGTCCTTAAGGGTTCTTTGCCAATATTCTTCTTGGTTTTTATTTTAGAAAAATGTTTGTGCTGTCACGATGTATACCTTAAATTTCCATATGTGCAATTTTAAAATGTAAAGGGTAAAAATGCATTTCAATTCCAATTCCATTAGTAACATGAGCTGGCTTGTCACCATTTCCTGTGTGGAAAAAAGTAGTAACTTTTAAAGACTGTATTTTAGTTATATGGCAGATAAGCAAGCAGGGGTATGAAGAAGCACAGTGATCCAAATTGTGGAAAACTCTCTATTGACACTTTCTCTCCCGGAGCCCTTCCGCTGCATCCCCTCCTAAGTGATGCCTCTTCCTCTGCCAGTCGATTAAATCTCACAGATCCCCAGATTCTGTCGGTTGCGGTAATTCTGTCTATACTCTCTAATCATGTATATGTTCTTTCTGGATGCTTTGATCTACTCTAGCTATTTTCAGTCATGACTCCCAAATTCTTATCTCCAGGCCAGATTTTTTTCCCTAGATTCGGATTCAAATCCAGTTGCAGGAGTTACCTTTTGACCCCCATGTCTTCGTGCATGCTGCCTGTCAGCCCAGCTCGTGCCTCCCACCAGCCAGTGTACCCATCCGGCTGAGTGACACAGGTACCCATATTCCCCGTTTCTGTTAACACCCTGAGCATCTCCTTCTCTCTACATGTACCCTGTTATCTTCCTTTTGTGTGTCCCATGATAGTAAGTTTCTTGATAGCTGGTTACCAATTATAGGTATGACACATAATATTGTTCAATAAATTGTTAAACAAACAGGGTCCATTTTTAATGTGTGCGAGTGGACTTAACAAGCCATAAATTCTAAACTAGGTTTCTTCAGAGGCAAAAAAAAAAAAAAACCCATAAAATAAACAAAAAACCATAAAACAAAAAACAAAAATGCAAATTCAGGTTCACAAAAAAGCATCCAGAAAGAACATATACATGATTAGAGAGTATAGACAGAATTACCGCAACCGACAGAATCTGGGGATCTGTGAGATTTAATGATTAAAATAAGCTTTAATCATTTATTACTTTTTTGTTATACACTGAATTGTGGATGTCCTTTAGTTAGTAAAACAGCCACTAAAATTGTGTTTATGGTTTGCTGTCACAAAAGTCACAGGATTGCTAGAATGCTGTATGTTTACCTGTTTCAACAGGCCCCATCAACTACCACTACTCACTTTACATAGAAATAGGAACAGCTACTATTCACTGAGCCTATTTCTATATGGGAATCTTAGTGTCCTCACTCACATTAATTCACTGAATCCTCCCCAAACTTGCTAAGGTAAACTATCATGCCCATTTTAGAGAGGAAACAGAGGTTTAAAGAGATTAAGTTTCCAAAATTCAGATAAGGAGTAGAATCTGAATCTGAATCTTAGTCTCACTGCAGAGAGCAAGGGGCTTTGTGAAATGTGCATGCCAGTCATCACCAATTAGGGGGCCTGACTTTTAAACCTTTTGATTCTGGGCAGGCACAACTAAACAGACCGGTCCTCGGGGACACAAAGACAAGACTGGCCCTGCAGGAAAAGCAAAGATCAAACAAGTCCTGGCCAAGCCACAGCCACACTGAACGGCTTATCTTTGCAGTAAGAGTATGTGTGTGTGTAAATAAAACTGTGGATTATAACTCTATGAAAAACTGGAATTCAGTTCCCACCACATTTTGTCTTAGGTCTTTTTCCGTATGGTCTTATGCTTGAAGAAATATTGGCCTTTTAAATTAACAATCACACATCAGCAAGAATTACTGTTTGTTCAGCATGGATCATGGGCTGAGCTGATTTTGTAGGAGTATGCATTTTAAACTGCCAATAAGTTATTCAGGTTAAAAAAAAAACTCTCAAAACAAAAATGGCAAGGGGTTCATTGAACTTTGAGCCAGGAGAAATATTTGAGGGGATCCTAAGAAGCCTTGGGGTAGAGGTGAGAGAGGTGAGTGCAGACAGGGCAGTTACCATGCCTTATATCTTGTCTATGCTGCTCAACAGGTAACAAGAGCTGGACAGACTCCTGTGACTCTTCCCAGGGAAAGACAAAGATGTCTTTTTCTTATCAATGGCTTGTTGCCCTTTGTCTTTATTTCTTCATCACTTTGGTAACAATCTCTCAGACACCTCATCTCTTTAATTAGACTCAAATGTTAAAGCCATCTATGCATTTGTTCCACTGACCCCGAGTAGTAGCAATGAGTACTAATTCTAACAATTAGGCATTTTAAAAAAGTCCTGTTAATGTTTACCTATAATTTAACCTGTAAGGGTTAAACATACCTTCATAGAACATGGTACTTTTTTCCGTTTATTGAGTGTCTAATATGTGGCACATAGTAAATGAACAATCTCAATCCTTAAAACAGGTGTTATGACTTTTACATATGACAAAACCACAGGGAGTGGAATCAACAGCAGGACATCTGAAACCTGCCCAATAATTTGCCTCCTAACAGAGGTGTGTACGGCCTGACCTTTGTACATCTCAAAAATGGCAACATGGGAGAAGTAATTCCATTATTCATCCACAAACAGCAGAGTGGCTTAAATACTAACGGAAGCTGATCTCCCATATTATCGTATGTATTTGTTCCTTGTCCTGTCTCTGTCTTCAGGAACGAATAAAAATCAAGTGAGCTCCAAGAGTGAAAATCTGGTCGGCCCCATTCCCAGCTGTATCCCTATCACTTTGTACAGAGCCTGGCACAGAGAGATGTTCAGTAAATACTGGGGACGAAATTTAAGTCCACTTGGGAAAACGGGCCAGCTGCTACTAGGGATGAAGACATACAATATATATATATATTTTGGGGGAAGACTTCGATTCTGACTCAGAGGAAAGATGAATCCCAAGTTGTGAAATCTGTACTGGGATCTTTTGTGGGACCTCTGGGGCAGGATGAAATTTGCTGAGAAGGATGAAATAAATGGGGGTGTCAGCTAAGGGCAGAAGATGATTACTAGCGTTAACTTTCAAATGTGGATTCCTGCTCTGAAATGTGTTTCTCCCCACACTTCAATATCTGGCCCCGTCCTTCATCACATATTTATTAGAGCAATATTGTGCCATTAGGCAATGCAACTCCCAAAGATATTACTGGAATGAGGTCATAGCGGGAGAACGTAATGTAAGGGATTTCAAACAGGTTATTTGTTGGATAAGAACCCTTTCTAAAAGCAAGAGGTTTTCGTTTGGTTTTAAAGCAGAGTCAGAGTCTCAAAGAGAATATGATGAAGACAAGATCATTATGAAGCCAGAAACGTGAGAACATCACTTTAAAAGTTTAAGCTATGTAACTCACGCTAAAGGCGCTGCAATGTTATGCAACGTGACTGTCAGGGGAACGAATTTCCAACCTCTTAACTCATGCTTCTGTATTACCCATATTATTGAATTTTTCCTTCATTAAAAAAATATGAACATAAGGGTGCTACATAAAGATATCTGGTATCCAAAGCATGAAAGCACAGCAGCTACTAGGCTAAGAAGAATCCGCTAGTATCTCAGCCTTGATACCGTGCCATCAGAGCCACTTTCCAAGACGGTAAGTTACTCCACTTTTTGAAAACATATGGCCGGGGACACTTTCTGCCCCAAGCCCAGCTCGATCCGACGGTTTTCTTCCCGGACTTTGTCCTCGGTGCCCCCAAACAAGGAGAGCGAAGGCTCCGGGAAGGGGAAGTAAAAATAATTCCGGAGGAGGCCTCGCCGCACCGACTCTGCCTCCCCTTTGCCCCACTGAGAGCGAGGTGCGCTCTCACCCTACCCACCTCCAGGCTACCCTCCCCTAACGCCTCCAGGGTGACCTGCGGACTAAAGCAGTCCAGAGGGGCTAGAGCCCACCCACCAGTACCTGCTCCAACGGTTTCCCGGTCGCCCCCCCGCCCCGGGGCCATCCGGCAGGTCCCCAAGACTACACAGCTCTCTCGACCAAACGATTTTCACCAACTTTATTGGCTCCCGCAGGGTCCCTCGCCGCCCTCCTCCGCACTAGATGTCACCGGCCCTCCATGACATCCAGCATATTCAAGAGCATTGCGGGACGGCCATGAAAAGGGCCCTTGTGGGGGAGCCAGCTCCCCGGGGGCGGCGTCACGGTCACTTGCTCTTCGCCTTCTGACTCTCCGTCTTCTTGGGCAGCAGCACCGCCTGGATGTTGGGCAGGACGCCTCCCTGAGCGATGGTCACCTTGCCCAGCAGCTTGTTTATCTCCTCGTCGTTGCGGATGGCGAGCTGCAGGTGGCGGGGAGTTAACCTGGTCTTCTTGTCACGCGCGGCGTTGCCAGCCGGCGCCAGGATCTCCGCCGCCAGGTACGCCGGCGCCCACTCGTTCCGCGTAGTTCTCTTCGCGCAGGAGTCTGTGCACTCCGCCCGCCGGGAACTGCAGGCCCGCGCGAGAGGAGCGGGATTTGGCCTTTGCTCGCACTTTGCCGCCCTGTTTTCCGCGACCGGACATGATCACCTCACGCCCACAACTCCAGAAAGGTAGACAAGCCGCTCACCGCGTCCGGTACCGGAACGCAGCGTACTCCACCCGCACAGCCTTGACAAACTGTTTGCTGCCGCGCGGCAGCGCCTTCTCGTTGGCTCTGGTGACCAATGACAGGCAGGCTCCTCTCCCAATTATCGCTCTAGGAGAGAGACGGCCTCCTTCACCTCTCTCCAATCAATAGCGCAATCTCCGAATCCTCATTTACATAGCCGCTCACATAAGTACCTTGGCCAGCCGGTTCTGCGTCTGATGACCCAAATGAATTTAGTGGTTACGGGTTTTCCACGACCACGCCCGCTCCCAAGCAAATAAACTACGAGGAAATAAGGAAACATGGTTAGGGACAAAAAAATCCAGAACAAGTCGTTGCTATGTAAATGGACGTTCTCATATAATACAGCATGCTAGTCAGGTAGGTTTCTGTCTCTGCAGCCCGTCGCTGCTTAGGCGAAACAACAACCTCTCCGCGGAATTCTGCCTGCCTAGGACAGGGTCCGTGGGCTCTTTCTTTCCTTCGTTGTCTTTTTTTTTTTGAGACAGAGTCATGCTCTGTCGCCCAGGCTGGAGTGCAGTGGCCGATCTCGGCTCACTGCAACCTCCGCCTCCCGCGTTCAAGCGAGTCTCCTGCCTCAGCCTCTGTAATAGCTGAGATTAGGCGCTCGCCACCACGACCGGCTAATTTTTGTATTTTTTAGTACAGACGGGGTTTCGCCATGTTAGCCACGCTGGGCTCGAACTCCTGACCTCAGGCGATCCGCTTGGGTCGGCTTCCCAAAGTGCTGCTATTACGGACGTTAGCCACTGCGCCTGGCCTGTGGGCTTATACAAGCGCCTTGCCTCCAGTTACCCAACAGTGTGGAGACCACACCGGTCTCCCCGCAAGATCCTGCTGCCCACAGCCAGCCAATCGTTCGCTTGTAAGGCTTTGAAGACATCGTGATGACGAGACGTGAATACTTCCTGTACTGGCGGGAGTAAATTCGCCTAGACAAAATTTATTTTGTCTTTGAGGCTATGGGCCCGCAAAGAGCCACTAGGTTTTATTGGAGAGGCCGAAGTCTTGGCCTCTGCTTGCTCCCGGCAAGTCAGGGCGCCCCGGATCAGTGGATAGCGTCCCCTGCGAAGACTTGGAGGCCCCCGGGGTCTCTTTGTAAATGAGCCCAGGGACTAAAGTATGGCAGCTTATTCTTATGCTAACCCATGATTTTTGAAACAGAAAAAAGAGAAATGTTTTCTTTTACATAGAAATTACTTTCTACTAATTCATCGAGGTCATTTCATTTTTACTGGAACATTTTCTTTTCCTTTTTTTTTTTTTTTTTTGAGATGGAGTTTCGCTCTTGTTACCCAGGCTGGAGTGCAATGGCGGGATCTCGGCTCACCGCAACCTCCGCCTCCTGGGTTCAGGCAATTCTCCTACCTCAGCCTCCTGCGTAGCTGGGATTACAGGTGCGTGCCACCATGCCCAGCTAATCTTTGTATTTTTATTAGAGACAGGGTTTCACCTTGTTGACCAGGATGGTCTCGATCTCTTGACCTCGTGATCCACCCGCCTCGGCCTCCCAAAGTACTGGGATTATAGGCGTGAGCCACCGCGCCCAGCCTACCTGAACATTTTCACAGTTACACAGTTAACACTGATAGGTGATGTAATGCTGAACACTTGCTTAAATAAACAACATTTTATTTGGATCCATTTAAATATAAAGTAAAACAAATTTACCTTCTCACAATCTGAATAAAGATTTGACTTCACTGAAATAACAGTTTCAAGTATTTATGCATATGTTATTACTACCTAGAACAATGATTAACCCATAACTCAGTGTCTTCAGAGCTATTGTCATAGTTTAGACAGTCTTTCTGGAGCCAGACTTCACCAGCCTAAATCCTGGCTTTACCACTGAGCAGTGACCTTCGATAAGTTATTTGACTCCTGTACCGATATCAAAGTGTCTTGAAAATTAAATACGTTAGTAAGTGTCCAATAACTCTTAGATATACCAAATAAATTGGCATACAACTCTCTGACGCAGTTTTTAATGAGGTGTTCCTGGAATGAGTTCTGTAAACTAGTTTACATTTTTGCCTCTACCATAGGGAATTTTTCAAGAGTTTCTGAAAGTATTACTGTTTTGGACACGGGTTTTTTTCTTTAATTCTTATAAGCAAGAGATTTCTAATTTGAAAATGTTCTAGCCTTGATTTCTTAGAAAGTAAGTATAAATAAGTCAACCTATTTTGCCATTACAATAATTATCTCTTCAAGATCTGGTAGACTTTTCCTCTTTCCTCTGAGTTAAGTATTAAAATAATGGAGTAAAAGAAAAAGAAATGCCTTTTGGGTTATGAAGATAGGCGAGGATTGAATCAAGTGTAAACTGTAAGAATTTAGAAATATAATTTTACCATGAGGCCTTCCTTCTGTAAAGGCTTATCTTCAAGACCAGGAACAAAGAGCCCCACTTATTAAAATTCATTGCTCCGAATCCTAATAAGACTTATGAATCATCCTCTAAATAATAGCTGCAGTTAAACCTTCAGGGAAGACAGGGTCCTGACACGGAACTTCCAAGAACGGTGACAGCTTACAGAAACTTTCGTTTTTGTTCAGATTCTCTTGAGAATGGAAGGACTTCAGAACCTCCAGAGGAGATTTGCAGTAGAAATCATTATTCAAAGCCGTGATTGTGGCATCCATTATTTTATAAGAACTTTGAATTTTTAAGTAGAAAATGTGAGATGAAAACCTGAGATTTGAATGACATAAGACATTTACAGTAATTCAGCTAAATAACTATAGGAACAGTTACTTGGTTGAAAAGCACACAGGCTCTTGCAGGGCAGGAAAACCTGCAAATTTTGCAGAAACAGCTGAAAGAGGAATGGCGGGGGTGGGGGTGAAGTGGGGGTGAAGTGGAGGTGGAAGACGGGAAGCTAGACTTTTTTATTTCAACTCAAAGTATTTTAATTCTCTGCAAGGCCGCAAGATAGATAGCTAGATAGATAGATAGATTAGATAGATAGATAGATAGAGATAGATGATGGATAGAAACACAGAGTCCTATCTTCCTACGTCTTTTAAAAACCCACGTGTGAAAAATCGTGGGTAATCGCTTTGAAATCTCCGATGTAAAGTGTTACAGGTTTCTATTGAGTTTCATAGTAAGTCAGAAATTCCGTTTGAAAAAATATAATTGGAGGGAGGAAAGGAGAGGACAAAGAACGTGCATGGAATCTGGCCTGCTTTTATTTAAGGGCTGAGAAAAGGCAATATAAATTCTATTAGCTCATAGTGCTTTAACTTTAAACTGTATCACAATGAATCTTTCTCCAAATTTATGGCAAAAAATATCATAAAACGCTTTCCCAAAAGAGTAAACAACAAGAAATCAGGCTGATTTCACTGACTGCTTCCTGGACTTGTAACTACAGCAAGTCTCCAGAGGCGGGGCCTAGAGCTCCGCCCACTCTTTGTTGTTTTCAAACAGGTCCGCACCGAGACAGTATAAGCTGTGGTCGGCGACTGGCAATCACAGTGAGCAGCCCGCTTTCCTCCTTAAGACGGAGCTGCAACTTCAGAATGTCTGGTAGAGGTAAAGGCGGCAAGGGGCTGGGTAAGGGGGGCGCCAAGCGCCACCGGAAGGTGCTGAGGGACAACATCCAAGGCATTACGAAGCCCGCGATTCGCCGCCTCGCTCGACGTGGGGGCGTCAAGCGCATCTCTGGTCTCATCTACGAAGAGACCCGTGGAGTCCTCAAAGTCTTCCTGGAGAATGTGATCCGCGACGCAGTGACTTACACGGAGCACGCCAAGCGCAAGACGGTCACGGCCATGGATGTGGTGTACGCGCTGAAACGCCAGGGCCGCACCCTTTATGGCTTCGGCGGCTGAGCGGTCCCCACAGCTTCTCTCTAGATTCCAAAGGCCCTTTTCAGGGCCCCCAAAGTGTCACAGAAAGAGCTGTTAACACTTCTAGATACTGGGTAAATGTCAGCCCTTTAGATACCGCGTTCCGGATACCGGGAGTGGAACATTGCCGGCGAGTAAGAGCTCGGGATTAGCCTTGGCGGGCGCGGGGAGGGCTAGACCTCAGGGAGGGGACTCCGCGTGCGCTTAGGAACGACCGTGGGAGGTGTCGCGCAACGCAGTAGTGACCTCCCACTTCAGTGCACCTAAGATACAGACTGCGGACTTTGTTTAGAAGTGTTTCTACAAAGCTAAGTGTTAAAACCGGTCTCGGGCTTCTAAGCAGCCTTGTCGTTGGGCCATTAGCACGTCTCGAATGGCTTCCCTGTAAACCGGGGCTTAGTGACTTCCCGCCGGCCTTTGGCGTGAGCGTGACGCGTCAGAGGGCGGATCTTGTAGGTGCAGGGCCTGCTAGACCGCAGGAAATGGGCGGTCGCAGCGCCCAGTAGGAGTACGCCTCTACCTGCAACCCCGAAAGCGTTGAATGCATCCCTAGTGTGGCGAGTTGTAGTCTTACTAGGTACTATTAACTTCATCGCTGAAGTCCTAAGTGAGAGTTGACCAAGCTCAGATGCTGAGAGCTAGGTGATCGGGAAAAGCTCGCGGCGTCCTGCTGTTCCCGCAGCTAACTGCGTCAAGTTGCCCACGCCGAGCGGGTGAGTTCCTGCTCCGCTACCTGGCGGCGGGCGTGGAGTCGGCAGGCAGGAGGGGTCACGCCGGCAAGAAAAGCCAGATCTCTACCTACAGGTCGCCAAGTTGCCGGGAGTCCTCCGCTTCTTGCAGTGTTGTACCCATCACAAGTGACCCTATAGCAGCCGGAAGATAAGCCCTGGCTTCTGACTAAAGGCCCTGTTCAGAACAGCCTGGGGAGATTTTATATATATATACACATATATATATATATATATATATATACACATATATATATATATATATATATATACACATATATATATATATATATATATATACACATATATATATATATATATATATATATATATATATATATATGTATATATATTTAGTAGAGACGGGATTTCATCATGTTGGCCAGGCTGGTCTTGAACTCCTGACCTCAGGTGATCTGCCCACTTTGGCCTACCAAAGTTCTAGGATTATAGGCTCTGCCTGCTTTTATTATATGGGTTCTTAACATATTCCCTGGGTAATCTTACACTTTTCTACGGCTTCACATCTTACCTATGGACTCCAAGTCTCCACTGACAATTCAGACCAATCTCCTTAGCGCCAAATCTGGATTTCCTACCTAATATTATCTCCTCTAAAATTTCTACAGTAACCTATTGCTCAACATGTTTAAAATTGAATTAATTTTCTCACAGATTTAATCTTCCTCTTTTATTACCTGAAAGGCAGAAACTTGGGACTTTTCCCATTCTTATCCCTCCCTCTGTTGCCCTCTGCTGTCCACCCTGACATCTAATCTCCATTTAAACATTCTAAGAATCCATTTCTTCTTTTTTTGATCACTTTTTAGTTTAGTTCCTCACTGATTTACAGTTTATTTTTTATTTTAATTTGGAGTCTCATTTAGATTTGGAGTCTCATTCTGTCACCTAGGCTGGAATGCAATGGCATGATCATAGCTCACTGCAGCCTTGAACTCCTGCTCTAGCAATCCTCCTGCCCTGACCTCCAAAAGCGGTGGGATTACAGGCATGAGACACCATGCCCAGCATTGATTTCCAGTTTTAATCATTACCCACAGATGTGGGGCTATGTACCCAGCACTGTGCTAAGTGCATTATCTATCTGCTTTACTTAGATTGATCCTCAAAAACATTCCTACGAAATAAGCTTATTGCCCTAATTTATGCTGAATATGTTAATAAACGACAAAACATACAAATAATGAATAAAGGAGCCTCGGTTTAAAATCAGCTTTATTTAATTAGCTCCTCTTTGTAACAGGAGAAATATGGATTTTCAAAGGAATCAACTTAAATTAGCCAATTGTCTTTTCAAAAGAGTTCCTGTTTTGTGTGGAGCTAACAATGAACTAATCTAAAACAGCTGCTCAAGAGAACTATAGTGCTACTATGTGAACCACATGTGTAATTGAAAACTTTCTAGTACCCATTTTAAAAATGAATACAATTGGTAAAATTAATTTTTTTTTTTTGAGACAGAGTTTCGCTCTTGTTATCCAGGCTGGAGTGCAATGGCGCGATCACAGCTCACCGCAACCTCTGCCTCCTGGGTTCAGGCAATTCTCCTGCCTCAGCCTCTTGAGTAGCTGGGATCACAGGCACGCGCCACCATGCCCAACTAATTTTTTGTATTTTTAGTAGAGACGGGGTTTCACCATCTTGACCAGGATGGTCTCGATCTCTTGACCTCGTGATCCACCCACCTCGGCCTCCCAAAGTGCTGGGATTACAGGCTTGAGCCACCGCGCCTGGCCGGTAAAATTAATTTTAAAAATATATTTTATTTGACTCAATATGTCCCAAATATCATTTCAACACCAAACCAATAAAAAAAAATTGGTAAGGTAAGGCACACTGGCTCATCCCTGTAATCCCAGCACTTTGGGAGACAAAGGAGGGAGAATCACTTGAGGTCAGGAGTTTGAGGCCAACCTAGACAACATGGCAAAACCCCATCTCTACTAAAAATACAAAAATTAGCTGGGTGTGGTGGCACATTCCTGTAATTCCAGCTACTTGGGAGGCTGAGGCACAAGAATTGTTTGAACCCTGAAGGTGGAGGTTTCAGTGAGCTGAGATTGCACCACTGCACTCCAGCCTGGGTGACAGAATGAGACCGTCAAAAAAACAAAAAACAAAAATTTGAGGGGTTATACATTCTTTTATTGCACTAAGTTTTGAAATTTAGTGTGTATTTCACACATACATGTCAATCAGGAGACTAGCTTTTCAATTTACTGGATTTCATCAAGTTTACAGTTGAAAATGTTTCACATATGCAAGTTATTCCCAATATACTTTAGAATGTTGCAATAGTTGAATCAAGTACCCCCCCCAAAAATTTTTTCTTTACTATGGACATTTATATTGGCAAAATTTGTTTATCATTTTTAAGAATTGATCTAACTTTGAAGTAAAAGCATATAAGATTCAAAACTAGGTTCATCCAGGTTAAGTAAACTCACCAACTGCGGTGTTAACTTGGTATTATAAACACTGAATTGAAAGGAGTATTGCATAGATTGAAAATCAACTCTAAATTGACCAATATCAAAAAAGCATTCTTCAAATTTTTCTTGCAGCTTTTATGGCCAATTTGCATAATGCTGTGATTGATTCACAAGCCTTTTTTTGATAAAACGTCTTTCATTTGTCTCACAAGGTGTCAGAGCCCTGGCAATGGAAGGTAAGCTCGGGGGTAGAAAGAAGAATTTACCCACAGCAGTATAGGTTTGAAAGGGTAAGTTGTGTTAGATAGAACACTGCAGCAGATTGCAGTGGGGCACTTCAGCAAAAGACACCTGAGCGTGCCATGGTGGATTTTTCCTTATGAGCATTTATGGACCTTGAAGAGGGAGCTTAAGGGTAACTTGGCTCATATTAGCCACCCAGGTCATAAATAATTACATTTGTGGACATTGTGGTGCCTCGATGTCAGCAAGGGTTGCACAATGAATTTTGACGTGTGTGCATTCAGAGATGTTTGTATGGAAATGTTTGTTGCCTATAATTTTTTAGGAAAGAAGCCAGGAACCAGATGCCAGCTTTAGATAACAGGGACATCTAATTAATTCTAAATTCCTCGGAGGAGTTTTGCTCTGGATGGTTTGCTTGATGACCACCGCCAGGTGGTCTTTGCTCTCCTCATTTTCCCTTAATAAATATCTTGGTCAAATCTTTGACCTTTTGTTTACCCCCATGCTTGTGTCCACCTGCTACCTATTAGGGTGACTAGAAAGGGAAAACAGCACAGTGAAGGGGAGCATCCAGTGTGTCTGACTACATGTGTCATGAAGGAAGTGAGAGGTCATGAAAAACTTGTTTATGGGCCAGGGCAGGGGACCAGATTCCATCAAGAGGCCCCATGTAAATGGAAGTTGCTGTTGCAGGATGATATTGCATAGTCATCTGTAAGTGAAATCGTTGTAATCTAAAAGATACAACAAACTTAATGAGAGTGGTAAAAAGGCAGGGAGCAAATAGTAAAAGAAGAATGACAAGGAATAAATGTCCATGGTATGGGAGAAGCCAAGTGATTTCTGGAAACCAACCAGTAAAGGTTTTGGCCCAGTTTTGGTTACTTTGAGAAAGTATATGCTAGCTCACTTTGGCTATCACTTATTTTGGCATTTCACATCCAGTATCATCTCATGGGAAAACATCCACCCGGTCCAGTCTCCATGAATCTTTGGTATCTTCCGACAGAACAAGTGATGGATCTCTAGTGCGTAACTTTGATAAAGTCCTGTCTATTCAAACCCCAGAAGAAACAACATTGATGGATGATGAATTTGGGTTCCAAATGGACTATGAATGTTGTGACAGTCACCAACCAAAGAGACTGTTTTCATGGACAAATAAAGGCACTTGTGATTTTAATTTGGTACTCACCTGCTCAGAGTGGCAAGACAAATTCCAGGTAAGGATTGAAATTTTAAGTGTAAAAAATATCAAATGAACAACTCATTAAGCTTTCATGTCACTTTATGCCCATGCGGTAGTTATTTCCACTGAAGTTTGAAGGATTAACTGCAGACAGTTTTCTTGACATTTGTGTCACCTAGCTATGTGGAAATACACTGTTCTCAAATGAACAATTAATATATTCATCAAGTTGGTCTTTTAGTTTACTAAAATGTGCAGGTAAAGTTTAACATGGGCATTTAATAAAATTTACCGGAAATAGCTTACAATAATTAATTCAGTCAAAATCACCCAAGCAGTTGATACATGTTATTATACACTACATCTTTTTCTAGAATTAAAAAATAAATGTGTAGTGCCAGCCCTATGTGTAAGTTACATATGTCAATCCTATCCAGTTTTCTCAGCCATAAAATTTACCTTTTTCACATACCTCAAACTCTAACAATGTGAGAAATGTAGATTATTGCAATTATACCCACAGGGCAGATGGCTTCATGCCAACTGGATAGCAGAATCTAGATTCTTACACTGCCCACATGGTAGACATTTTTTCCTTTGTTTTTGCAAAATAGAATGTAGCTATTAACCATCTTGCAGTTTAAGTTGGACATTACTGGAGTGAAAGATGTGAAGAACCCACAGAAGTGGTGATTAAGGCAATTTATATTTTCAGCTTACAAAAGACCTTAAAATTGCCTATATGGAGCAGAACTGAGGTGGGGGAACATCGTAAAAATTTTGTTCTATTTGATTTGGCACATATACTCACAGTGCTTTGTTAACTTCTTAAAAATAATCTATTTGAAAAACCATTTAGAAATAGAGTAATATAATAATTACCCAGATGCACACAAAATGTCCTTTTTATTATTATCTGTAAACTGCTTGCAAAGTATTTAATTTCATGTTAATTACCTCTACAACTGCATAGTTAATATTTCAGTATTATCTCTAATGTTGTCTCACAGGAAACATACAACCCAGTCTACCACCTTTAATCAATCCAGATCTCTTGAGAAAGCCATTGTGTTTGAAAAAAATTACATATATTCAAAACTAATGAGAGGCAGATCCCTGGTATATGGTGGATTTGGGCTTTTAGAATAATTTGCTTTAGTCACCAACCAAAGAAATTGTTGCCAGGAATAAAGAAATGAAGCTATAATTCTAGTTGGAGATTTATTTGAAAATTGTGCTACATTGAATCCCAGGTATGAATCCAAGTTTTGAATTCTAGAAGGATCATGGCATGCTTACCCTTTTTGATTTCGCCAGCCCTGAGAGATGGTCTAACACTTCAAGATTAGAATGTCATGAAGTTAGAAGGGCTGCATCCTATGAGGCAGGGAAAATTAGACATGGACTTACAGAGCTTTTTATTGCAATTCCATGACTATTACTTATGTGAACTTATACAGATCTAAGGATCACTCTGAGCCATAGTTTCTTCATTCTAAATCTCTTTAAAGAAGTAGAGTCCAAGCTCTCTCCCACACTGCAAGACCCCAGTGTAGTGGTTCCTTTACCTGCTGGCATGCCTCCTCCATTAAAGTCAGCCTTACTATCTTAAAAAAATAATTAAATAAGTGCAGCAAACCACTATGGCAAATGTATACTTATGTAACAAACCTGCACATGTATCCCAGAACTTGAAGTAAAATTTAAAAAAAGAAAAAACAGGCTGAGAGCGGTGGCTCAAGCCTGTAATCCCAGCACTTTGGGAGGCCGAGGCAGGTGGATCACGAGGTCAAGAGATCGAGACCATCATGGTCAACATGGTGAAACCCTGTTTCTACTAAAAATACAACAATTAGCGGGGCATGGTGGCGCATACCTGTAATCCCAGCTACTCAGGAGGCTGAGGCAGGATAATTGCCTGAACACAGGAGGCTTTAAAGATAACTCTGCCTTTTCATTTTGTACCATCACCAATTTAGTTACTGGGACTATACCAGCAAGCACAAAAAGTAAAAATTCCAGCTGTCATGGATGTAACATTCAACTGGGAATAAACAGAAAAAGAATCAGTATGATATATATGCATAGCTGTTAAATGGCTCTAAATACAATGCAGTCAGACAGGGCAGGGTAAGGGGTTGCAATTGTTAATAGAGTGGTCAGAGAAGACTTTACTAAAGCAACATTCAGTAAAGCCTGAAGGAGGTGAGAAAATGCACAGTGAAGTATATGGGAGAGGAGTATTCAAGGTAGGAGAGTGGCAAGAGTAAAAAGCCGTGAAATGAGACCATTCTGTATGACTTAGTTCAGGCTGTCATAACAGAATACCATCAACTGGGTGGCTTAACAGAAATTTGTTTCTCACAGTTCTGAAAGCTTGGAAAGTCCAAGATCAAGGTGCCAGCATGGTAGGTTTTGTTCTGAGGCCTGGTCTCTTGGCTTATAGGTGACTGTCATCTCAATGTGCTCACTTAACTTCTTAGTGCATGCATACAGAGGGGAGAAAGAGAAAGCAAGTTCTCTGGTGAGAGCTTACAGGTGAAAGGAAAAAAGGAAGAAAAATAAATAAATGTTTTAACTGTGAACTGAGTATCAGCATGGGTGTTAATACACGTCATTGGCCACATTAACGAGAATAATTTTCAAGAAATGGAGGGGGTGAAAGACTAGTGTTAGTTTAAAGAGAGTGTGAGTTGAGAAAAGGAAGGCAATAAATATAGGCAAAGATTTTAGAGTTCATAAAGCATAGAGAGGCATCTGGAGAGTATTTTGTTTATTTTGCTTATAATAGGAGGCCATGGCAGCATGTCAGTGTGCTGGTGGAATCATCAAGTAGAGACAGAAGAATCGAAGATGCAGCAGAGACAGGGAGCAATTGCAAGAGCAATGTGTCGACTGGAAGAGAAGGGAGGGATGCCATCCAGATGCACATAGAGGCAGTGACCTTAAACAAGCAGGGATGGATCAACCACTGAAGCAGAGGAAAGGAGAAGACAGTAGTATAGATGCACAAAGTAAGTAAGTGCAATGTCTCAAAAAAAAATTCTTGGACTGTGTGTAAAATCATCTGAAAATTTTGCTAAGAACACAGATGCTTAGGCTCACTTTAAACTTACTAATAAGAGTTCCTGGGGTAGAGGGAACCTGTCCCAAAGAGGGAAGACCCTGGGGAAAGAAAGTGAAAAATCTCAGTGCGAATGAAGCAGAGAATTTGAGAACAGTAATCAGAGGGGAGTTAAAGCAGGTAAGACTTGTATCACTTGGATATCAGGGAAGAAAGTCTCTGGCTTGGCTAACACAGTAGGTGGCAGACCCATACATCCAAGAAAAGAATTGCTCAAAAAATAGCAGAATAAGGGATGAAGGTTGTTAAATTATGGATATGTTAAGCTTAGGCATCTATGTGACCTCCATGAGATGTTTTATAACATTGTTTTTGTACTTGGAAGATTACAATTTTCATTATTGGGTGGACTAGTCTACTAAAAAATGGGCTAAATAGTCTTTTATGGAGTTTACCATTTTCTCCTGTCACATGCGTGCACGTGTGTGCGTGTGTGTGTGTGTGCGCGCACACACACACACACACACACACACACCAGTCATTTAACAGATCTACTGATTCAGAGCCAATCTACTGATTGACTGACCTAATTGACTCATTTCTTCTGACAAACTTTGTCTACAGGCATCATTCTTTTTTCTACATATTTCTAGGGAATATTTTCTAAGGTACCATCATGACCCACGTTTTCTATTTGTCATTACACATCAAGCTTAATTTCTTCTTCATGTTTAGTATATTTGGAAATAATAAACTTTTAGAAAATTCAAGATAGTAACATTATGAAACATTAAAAATTCCAAAAAACCTAAATGCCTGTATCACAAGCAAATGAACATGACTAAAAGAATGTGCTGGGGCCGGGCATAATCTCAGGACTTTGGGAGACCAAGGAGGGAGGATCACTTGATGTCAGGAGTTCGAGACCAGCCTGGCCAACATGTGAAATCCCATCTCTAACTAAAAATACAAAACTAGATTGGCATGGTGGTGCATGCCTGTAGTCCCAGCTACTTGGGAGGCTGAAGCAGGCGAATTGCTTGAACCCTGGAGGTAGAGGTTTCAGTGAGCAGAGATCATGCCACTGCACTGCAGCCTAGACAACAGAGTAAGATTCTGTCTGGAAAAAAAAAAAGAAAAGGAAAGAATATTCTGGCACCCTAGAATAAATATATTTACCATGGTAGAAACCTTCTTCCTATATGTGCATCTACAGGTAGTGTGAGGGCAGAGAATTTAATTGAATTATTATGGGAATATAGAAAATCAAGATATAATATTTTAAGTAACATGGTTTAAACTTGTTTCTACCAAGTATCACATAACTAATGAATCCTCTTTGATATGATTTGCAATGTCTTTCAGAAATATTTAAATAACTTCACACAAGGTACTGTGCTGTGAAATCAAAGCTTCCATTACTTACCTTAATACTGGAAACACAGAATCTTAGGTACCTATATCTGAAGTTGTCATATTTTTCTTTTTACCTTCTACTTGTCGTCACACTATTAATACAAAATTCATTTTGAATGTTAAAATAATTTTTCCCATATATAAACTAGACTAAATGGTATATTGACAAAATAAGAGTCTTACTTGCATTATTTATAATTTAAGTACTCTTCCATTATTGTAGCTAAGGCATACAGGTAAATATGCTTTGCCCACTTTCCTTGTTACCTTCTTTCTTCTCTTTAACCGTCATATCCACAGATCAGCACTTTTCTTTTCCTCTTAAGTTTCCGTAATTCTATTTGACAGTTAAAACAAAAATTATAACACTATCTGATGTGGTTCTAAATGTACATAGAGACAATTACTGCAAATGATAGTAAGAGGAAAACAATTTTTTGTAAAGACAATTATGAATGGGAGAGGATAAAGGAATTAAAGGGAAGTAAGATTTCTGTACTTTGTTTGAAATGATAAAATAATGATTCCAGTGGACTGTAATCAGTTACGTATATATAACACCTACAGCAATAATTGAAAAGCTATTACGTAGGGATACACTAAAAATACAATAGATAAACCAAAACAGAATTATACAAAACTTTCAAATAACCCACAGGAAGGCAAAACATAAAAATAAAACACAAAAATGAAAAACAGAACAGAAAACAAAATAAAACAAGGAAGCAAACTTAATCCCTAACATATTATTGATTACAATAAATGTAAATGGGTCAAATAAAATAATCAAAAGAAATCTTGGCAGAGTAGACTTGAAAACGTGACCCAAATATATGATTTCTATAAGAAATTCATTTCAAATATAAATATATAGGCAGGTAGAAAGTAAAAGGATGTAAAATTTATGTCATGCAAACATTAATCAAAGATAAATGCTGCATGATTTTTATATGTGGAATCTAAAAAAGTGAATAGTGACTGGTGGGAGATGTTCATTAAAGTGTATGAAATTTCACTTAGGAGGTTTTACATTCCAGAGATCTATTGTACAGCATGATGACTATAAAGTTTAAAATATATTCTCATTTTTTATGACGAGCATAATTTAAGATCTACTCCCTTAGAAAATTTCTTAGAGAAATTAGAAAGTTTCTAAGAGAATCGATGATACACTGAACAGGGAAAATGTGGCACATATACACCATGGAATATTATGCAGCAATAAAAATCGATGAGTTCCTGTCCTTTGTAGGGACCTGGATGAACCTGGTGAACATCATTCTCAGCAAACTGACACAAGAACAGAAAAAGAAATACCACATGTTCTCACTCATAGGCGGGTGTTGAACAATGAGAACACATGGACACAGGGAGGGGAGCACTATACACTGGGGTCTGTTGTGGGGAATAGGGGAGGGACAGCAGGGGTTGGGGAGTTGGGGAGAGATAGCATGGGGAGAAATGCCAGATATAGGTGAAGGGAAGGAAGGCAGCAAATCACACTGCCACGTGTGTACCTATGCAACTATCTTGCATGTTCTTCACATGTACCCCAAAACCTAAAATAAAAAAAAGAAAGTTTCTAAGAGAGTAAAAATTTCTTAGAAATTTTATAGCAAAATTTATAGTAAAATTCAATGGTAGACTTCTACTTCCAGAAAAATAGAGTTGATGTACTTTTTCCTATTCCTCATGCTAAGTACACCAGAAACCTTGGATATTATATATAAAACAAACATATGAAGACTGAAAGGTGGAGAGAAAAACACAGACAAATGAGAAGACTTAGAATCCAGTGAATAACATGGTGGTTAGTTTCCTGAGTCTTTCTCTTGGCTTATATAACCCAGAGGCAAGAGAAAGTGGAACTGAAGAAAGTGGCAGTCAGGAAACACAACAGGCATAGAAAATTCTTAGAAAATTTCTAAGAGAGTAGATCTTAAATTATTCTCATCATAAAAAGTGATAAGTATATGAAATGATAGATATGTTGATTTAATTATTCACAATGTATACATACAGAAAAACACTATGTTTCATGCCATAAATATATACTATCAATCCACAAATATATACTATTAAGGTTTAGTTTGTTATTATAGGCTTTTAATTTATCAATTAAACCTAAATAAAGAAAAAAAAACAAGCAAAACAAAAGAAAACTCTATCACATGCTTTTCCACCCATTCTCCCTTTCAATTCTAATTTCCATTGCCTTGATATAAGTTTACATAAATTCCTGTTCTTCCTTTAAAACATGTTGTGGCCAGGTGCAGTGGCTCATGCTTGTAACCCCAGCACTTTGGGAGGCCAAGGTCAGCTGATCACAAAGTCAGGAGTTCGAGACCAGCCTGTGACCAACATGGTGAAACTCCATATCTACTAAAAATACAAAAATTAGCTGAGTGTGGTGGCTCCAACCTGCAATCCCAACTACTCAGGAGGCTGAGGCAGGAGAATTGCTTGAACTTGAAAGGCAGAGGTTGCAGTGAGCAGAGACTATGCCACTGCACTGCAGCCTGGGCAACAGAGCAAGACTCCATCTCAAAAAACAAACAAAATATTGTATATATTTATTTATTTAAGTAATTACTTAAGTAATAATTTATTAAAATTTTTAAAGTGTCTGTCTTGGCTGGGCCTGGTGGCTCACACCTGTAATCTCAGCACTTTGGGAGGCTGAGGTGGATGGATTACAAGGTCAGGCTAAACACACCTGTAATCCCAGCTACTCAGGAGGCTGAGCCAGGAGAGTCACTTACACCTGGGAGGCAGAAGTTGCAGTAGGCCAAGATTGCTCAACTGCACTCCAGCCTGGGCAACAGTGTGAGACTCCATCTAAAAAAAAATGATAACAATAAGGTGTCTGTCTCTTTTAGTAAAAACTATGCATCTAGTAAAACTGTTATCCATCAATCACTAATGTAGCAACCGAAACACTACAGACTTTTAACATATACTGTATTTGATATTTAATGAACAAGTTTACTGGTTGATATAAGTGTATCTGTGTTACTTCTTACATGCATATTTATTTTAAATGCTTGAGAATAAGTAAGACAACCAAATGTAAAATTATTTCAGCACACTTTTGGAAACCATGCAATAGCAAGCCATCAGGAATAGCATTCCTTAACACCATACACCCCTTGACATATTTCCTACTTGTGTCATACACTAAAGAATGAAAAATGAGAGAAGAGCATAGTCTGGCTTAGAAATGACAGATTCTAGGATATTTGAAGGTATTAGTTTATATCTTCAAACAAATTTTCCAAATTAGTTAAATGTATTATAATAGTTTCTGTCCTCGCACAAAAATTTCAATAAAAAGCCACCATGTTTTACTTTAAAAAAGAAGCATCAGCAACTGTATTAATATCAGACAAAGTGGACTTCAGAGCTTAAAAACAAAACAAACCCAGAGACAGAGAAAAAGAGGGACACTATGTAATGATAAAGGCCAATCAACCACGGAGACATATCTCTCCTAAATATGTATGTACCAAACAGGAGAGCTGAAAAATAAGTGTAGCAAAGACAAACAGAAATAAAAGAAAAAACTGACAAATCCACAATTTTAATTGAAAATATCAATATCCCTCCTTCGGTAATTGCTAGAACTAGACAGAAAATTGTCAAGGTGATAGATGAATTAAATACCATTAACCAACAGAATTTTGTCAACGTTTATAGAACACTCCACCCAACAACAGCAGAAAGCACATTCTTTGCAAGTGCTCAAGAAATATGTAATAAGGCAGATCATATCCCAGGCCATAAAACAAACTGCAACATGTTTTTTAAAATTTAAATCACACAGAATGTGTTCTCTAACCACTAAGGAATTAAACTAACAATCAATAACAGAAAGATAACAGGAAAACCTCCAAACATTTAGAAATTAAGTAACACATTTTTACATTGTTCTCTTTCAAAGAGAAAGTTTCAAGGGCAATAAAAACTGCATTGAATTGAATGCTCAACACATCAAAGTTTGTGAGCTAAAAGGAAAGCATTGCTAAAAGAAATTTTATACTTCCAGTTACATACATTAGAAAAGAGGAGTCTCGAAGTGTTAATCTAAGCTCTCTTCTCAGAAAAACAGAAGAGAAAGAGCAAAGTAAACTGAAAGCTGGCAGATGGAAGAAAATAATAAGGATGGGCTGGGAGCAGTGGCCCACACCTGTAATCTCAATCATTTGGGGAGCCATGGTAGGGAGATCTCTTGACACCATAAGATCAAGACCAGTCCAAGTAACACAGCAAGACCCCATCTCTACAAAAAAAAAGTACAAAAAATTAGCTGAGAATGGTGGTGCATGCCTGTAGTTTCAGCTACTTGGGAGGCTGAGGCAGGAGGATTGCCTGAGCCAAGGAGTTCAAGGTTTCAATGAGCCGTGATTGTACCACTGCACTCCAGCCTGCACAACAGAATGAGACCCTGTCTTAAAAAATAACAGTAAATAAACAAAATGTATATTTTTAAAAAAAGAAAATAAAAAGGATAAGAGCAAAAATAAATGAAATTGAAAACAGACAATACAGAAAAATCAATATGACAATCACTCTTTGAAAAGGTCAATGAAATTGACAAACCTCTTGAAAAGTTGTTTTAACAAAGAGAAGAGATATAAATTACCAATATAAAGAATAAAATAGAGGATAGCGCTTCAGACCCTGCACACATTAAAAAAAATAATAAGGAAACCAATCTATACAATTTGGCAACTTAGACAAAAGACAAATTCTTTTTTTTTTTTTTTTTTTTTTTTGAGACGGAGTTTCACTCTTGTTACCCAGGCTGCAGTGCAATGGCACGATCTTGGCTCACTGCATCCTCCGCCTCCTGGGTTCAGGCAATTCTCCTGCCTCAGCCTCCCGAGTAGCTGGGACTACAGGCACACGCCACCATGCCCAGCTAATTTTTTGTATTTTTAGTAGAGACGAGGTTTCACCATGTTGACCAGGATGGTCTCGATCTCTTGACCTCATGATCCATCCACCTCGGCCTCCCAAAGTGCTGGGATTATAGGCGTGAACCATTGCGCCTGGCCCAAATTTGTTTTAAACTCTCCAAAAAGAAATATCTTCAGGCTTAGATGGTTTCATTCAAGAATTCAACCAAATATTAAAGAATTAATACCAATTCTACACAATCTTTCAGAAAATAGAAAAGGAAAGAATATTTTCTCAATGAATTTTATAAATCTAGAATTATCCTGATACTCATACCAGACAAAAACAACACAAGAAAGAGAGAAATTAAAAAAGAATGAGGAAGGCCGGGCGCGGTGGCTCAAGCCTGTAATCCCAGCACTTTGGGAGGCCGAGGCGGGTGGATCACGAGGTCAAGAGATCGAGACCATCCTGGTCAACATGGTGAAACCCCGTCTTTACTCAAAATACAAAAAATTAGCTGGGCATGGTGGCGAGTGCCTGTAATCCCAGCTACTCGGGAGGCTGAGGCAGGAGAATTGCCTGAACCCAGGAGGCAGAGGTTGCGGTGAGTCAAGATTGCGCCATTGCACTCCAGCCTGGGTAACAAGAGCAAAACTCCGTCTCAAAAAAAAAAAAAAAAAAAGAGGAAAAGATATTAATTAACTACAGACCAGTATTTCATGAACATAGATTAAAAATTTTTAACAAAATATTAGCAAGTAGAATTTAGAAATACATAAAAAGAATTATAAACAACTACCAAGTGGAGTTTATTTCAGGATACAAGGAGAATTCAATATTGAAACATCAATTAATATCATCTATCACATCAACAGAAAATTACACAATATTATCAACTAATGCAGAAAAGCATTTGTTAATATTTCAAATTCATTAATGATAAAAATTCTCATAAAATAAGAAAGATTGGGAAAATTATTTTACTTGATAAATATTTACAAAAAAACTACAGCTAACATGATATTTAATGGTGAAAGACTGAATCCCCACACCCCAAGACTGAAAATAATGGCTGGTCTCACCAGTTGACTGTATTAGTGAACATAGTCCTGGACATTACAGCCACTGAATAAGGGAAGAAGAGAAACGAAAGGCATATATCTCAGTGAAAATGATATTAAACTGTCCTTACTTACAGATTACATGATCGATCATGTAGAAAATGTTAAAGCCTCTGTAAAAAGGGTCTTAGAACTAATAAATAACTTCAGCGTGGTCACCAATCCAAGATCAACATATAAAAATTAATTCTATTTCTGTATGCCAGCAATAAATATGTGAACATCAAAATTTAAAGTACAGTATCATTTATAATCACTCAAAAAATGAAATACTTAGGTATTCATCCGACAAAATATGTATATTATTTTAGTGCTAAAAATTGTAAAACAGTAAATAAAATCTAGACAAGTCAGCAGAATGGTGTAATAGGAAGTCACTCCCTCATTTTCTCTCAAAACTAAGAATTCTGCATTCATCCACAGACAAGTCTCTGCAGGATTCAGGTAGGAAGCTGTGACTCCTTAGTGGAGCCCAAGAGTTAGACTGTTTTGAGAGTGCGAACCAACAGCCTGGTGGCAGACCTGCTGATCTTGCCCCTGGGATTTAAATCGAGAAACAGCCTTGTTTCCCGAAAGGCTTAGCTACAGTCCTGTTTATCCTTGAGCCTACAGCCAAAACAATTTGCCAAGGGGTCTAGGAGGAATCATGCACGTTAGTGCCTTGGCAGAAAGACCCAGCTGCTCACTGACAATGGTCTTGGAAGTGAATTTAAAGTTACCTTGTAACTGGGCTCTAGTCCTCCTTATCTGGGATCCCAGCTTATTACTGTTTGTGCAAGAACTCAAAAAGAAGACTCACCAATATGTCGCAGTCTAGGGATTGCCCATGTCGGCCATGTTAGCCTACAAGATGGGCACATCAGCCTCCATCCCAAAGCAGATCCTGAGGGGGCCCAGGCAGCTCCAGCTCCTCAGTCTGGGACCTGTCCCATTTTTTCAGGAAATGACGGTGGGATGTGCACCCTCCTGACCTACTGTAGTGAACTCACTGGCCTTCATCTCACAGTGAATTCTGAGGGGAACCAGTCCCAACTTCAGCATCTCCTGCTACACTGGGGGAACTGCCCCACCCATGTAGAGAACTGTTGGGAGGAGTGCATATCTGGGCCACCAGCTCCCATCCCACAGCAGGTAGAGAGGCAGCCCAGTTTCAGCTCCATTCCCTCTTGCTGCGATGGGGAATTGGCCTGGAAGTATCACCTGTCAGAGCCTATGGAACAGGCTTCCAGACTTGGCTCCCTGGCCAGTATTCTCACACAGCTTGCGTATACTCCTTGGATCTTTGCCAGCTCCCTCTGCCAGAGTGCATGCCAACCTTGGGGCTTTTGTAAAACTCACAACAAATATGAGCTTAGGGCACCCTCTAGTGTTGAAACAGCTACAATGTCACAGTCTTTTATAACAGCCGGCTTAGATAACGGAACAGGCCCAATAAAGAGGATGGGCATGTATAGGGCCAGACTCGGAAAACTAAAATAAATACCTAATTTTTCAATGTGCAGACGTCAACGTGCATCTACAATCACTAAGAACTATCTGATCCCGGCAGCGCCATTGTTTCAGCAGGAGCAGTGGGTCACTGCACGGGAAATCACACAGATCCTGGCGCCCTTTCAGCAGGCGACTGGAACACCAGGGAGAGAGTCAACCGTTCAACTTAAAAAAAAAAAGCTCTGAGGCAGGGAGCCAGGTGATCTGTCTCGGCGGGTCCTACCCCCACAAAAGCAAACAAACAAAACAGCAATTGGAAACACGCAGGGTTAAGAGGTTCACGGCAAGCACAGCTGAACCCAGAATGGTGCAGCTCGGTGGGGGAGGGGCGTCCACCATTACAGAGGCACTCCACCCCTAAGGAGGTAGTCCGCCATTGCTGAGGCAGCCTGCCATTGCTGAGGCAACCCGCCATATCAGAGAGAGTCCACCATTACAGAGGCAGGCCACCATTGCTGAGGCAGTTCTAACCACACCCATATAAACAGGACTGCAGGGAAGTTCACATGGCTGCTGGGCAGAGCCCACAGCAGCTCAGCAAAGCCTCTGCAGGCAGACAGTGACTATGCTGCCTCCTTGCTGGGCAGGGCAACCCTGAAAAAAAAAGAATAAAAAAGGCAGCATCACAATGGATACTCATAAATAAAGCCCTAACTCCCCAGGACAGAGCACCTGGGGGAAAAAAGGGGGTTTATGAGTTCTACTGCAGCAGACTTAAACATACTTGCCTAGCAGCTCTGAGTAAACAATGGAGCTCACAGCTCAGCACTTGAGCTCCTGTAAAGAACAGACTGTCTCCCCAAGCAGCTCCCTAACCCCCATATATCCAAAGAGTCACCTCACAAAGGACTGATCAAACTGACATTTGGCAGGCATCATTCTGGGACAAAGATAGCAGAAGAAGAAACTGGTAGCAACCCTTACTGTTCTGTAGCTGCTGCAGGTGATCCCCAGACAAGCAGGGCCTGGAGTGCACCTCAGCAGTCCTTCAGCAGAGGGGCCAGACTGTTAGAAGGAAAACTACAAAACAGAAATAACTTCATCATCAACAATCTGGACATCCACTCAGAGACCCAATCTGAAAATCAGCAACTACACAGATGACAGGTGGATAAATCCACAAATATGGGAAGAAACCAGTGCAAAAAGGAGGAAAACACCCTAAACCAGAACACCTCACTTCCTACAAGGGATCACAACTCCTCACCAGCAAGGGAACAAAGCTGGATGGAGAATGAGTGTGCTGAAATGACAGAATCAGACTTCAGAAGGTGGGTAATGAGAAACTTCCATGAGCTAAAAGAACATGTTCTAAATCAAGAAACTAAGAACCTTGAAACTAAGAACCTTGAAAAAAGATTTGAGGAAATGATAACAAGAATGGACAACTTAGAGAGGAATATGAGTGAATTGATGGAGCTGAAAAACACAT
>CM052656.1:114500289-114547229 GCA_028533165.1 Leontopithecus rosalia | reverse complement strand
GCCACACTGTCTTCCACAATGGTTGAACTAATTTACACTCCCACCAGCAGTGTAAAAGTGTTCCTATTTCTCCACATCCTCTCCAGCATCTGTTGTCTCCAGATTTTTTAATGATCGCCATTCTAACTGGCGTGAGATGGTATCTTAATTTGGTTTTGATTTGCATCATAATGACCAACGATGATGAGCATTTTTTCATATGTTTGTTGGCCTCTTGTATGTCTTCTTTTGTAAAGTGTCTGTTCATATCCTTTGCCCATTTTTGGATGGGCTTGTTTGCCTGCACAAGTATAATAATCACCTGCTCCAGAAAGTCTGGAGAAAATACTGTACTTAAAAGGCTTGTGGAGGAGGGAGAGGAAGACACTCCTCAAGCATTGAATAGAGTTGGAATGGGGGAGGGGAGAATCCAGAACACAGGTACACCAGGGAAAAGAAACAAGCCTGTCACCTTGAAGCTCCCCAGACACTGGCACTAGGTTTAGATGTGAAGCACTAGTAGTGATGTTGTGTCATTGGGTTCACCCCACCTTGTCGTCTAGTTAAGACTACTTTGAATCTCTTATCATACTTGTAGAAGGTCCAGTAACCCTCCCCAGCTGATATAGTTTGGATGGTTGTGCCCTTCAGATCTCATGTTGAAATGTGACCCTTCATGTTGAGAGGTGTTTGGGTCCTGGGGGAGGATCCTTTATTTAAGAGAAAACAGGAAGTCATTTTTGTTTTCTGAAACAGCATTTCTGAGAATGCTCTCCCTATGGTAATGAGTGAGTTCTTGCTCTCTTAGTTCATGCGGGATCTGCTTGTTTAAAGGAATCTGGCACCTCCTTTTCTCTCACTTGCTCCCTATCTTGCCATGTGATACACCTGCTTCTCTGTCACATTCTGCCATGAGTAAAAGCTTCCTGTTACATCAAGCAATCCCTGTCCTGCCCTAGGAGACAGAATCCCCACAATCACTCACACAGTCAGCACCAAGCTGAGGCCTGAGTGAGTCCATCCTCCTTGCGGGCTCTGCAATGGAGGATGCGGCTCCCAGTGCCAAGGTGCTGTCAGCTGAGAAACAGAAGGTCCCTGAAAGGCCACTCAAATGACCTCTTGAGTGACTGCAGTCTAAATGTTAAAGAACTTTTTTTTGGTGTGTTACCTCCATTTGGATTGGTTGAAGTTATCAACAATTCATATATTTTGTTTGGTGAGGTAACTGCAAATACAGCTGCTTCTGGGGAAGAGATACAGTGCTAGATAACATAGCTATTTTTCTCTGTTTTAACTTTAAAACATAATCTTTGCCATAAGTGGTCAAGTCCATGTTGTAAACAATGACGTTATCTGATAAATCAAACGTCTCTGATTTTAATTGTCAACTCCCACTGAAGTTCAGATTCTCTTCTCAAAATTGCATGGGGAATGTTCTCACAACTGCACGTACACCTTAAAATCCTTATGTCCCAAGACAGAAGTCATTCTCTTCTCCATTAAACCTGCTCCCCTTCCAGAATTCTAGAGCTTAGTAACCAGCTGTGCATATCAGAGATCATCTTTGATTTCTTCTTCTTCCTAATGCCCTGAATGCAGTCAAATACCAAGTCCCATCCATTTTACCTTTTATTTACTTACTTACTTACTTACTTATTTGGAGGCAGGTTCTTGCCCTGTCACCTAGGCTGGGATGCAGTGGGATGATCACAGCTCACTGTAGCCTCGAAATGCTGGCCACAAGCAATCCTCCTGCCTCAGCCTCCTGAGTAGCTGGGTAATACAGGCATGGGCCACCATACCTGGCTAATTGTCTAAAAATTTTTCTTTATAGAGATGGGGTCTCTCAATGTTGTCCAGGCTGGTCCTGAAATCCTGATCTCAAGTCATTCTCCTGTCTTGGCCTCCCAAAGTAATAGAATGACAGGCATGAGCTGCCATGCTCAGCTAATTTTTTTTTTTTTCAGTACAGATGGGATCTCACTATATTGCCCAGGCTGGTCCCACATTTTACTTTTTAGGTAATTTTTGAAACCATATCCACTGCCATCATTCTTATCTAGGCCTTCTTTAACTCTCACTTGTCCATAGCAACAGCTTCTCCATCAGTTCCCTATTCTTGTGCCTGCCTCTCTCTAGGATACTTCTTCCATGGAAGTCTAAGTCGTCTGTTCAAAATTCATGGCCCTTTCTTGACTCTTAGGATATAGTTCCCAATCCCTATTGACTTATAGGAAAGTCCATGCTCTCCCCTACCTACTCTTCTGGCATCCTCTGCTGCTACTTGACCCCTCGCACTCTCCACTCCAACCAGGCCGTAGTTCTTCAGTTTCTCAAACATGCCATGACCCTTCTCACCTCTGGGTCTTTGCGCAAGCTGTCCCCCTGCCTGGTGTGCCCTCCTTTCCATTCAGCTGATGCATTTATCCCTTTTGCCTTAGCTAGTGGACACTGTCTCAGGGATGCTTCCTTGACTTTCTATAACAAGTTATGTTAATTTGTGATATGCTCCCATAGCACCCTGAATTTTTTTCATGGCTGAATTTAGTTATTCATATATTTGTTTACTCCATAAAACATACAACCACTACATAGCCTAATAACTAAAATTAAAAAATAAAAATAGAAAATAGACATAACTATTTAATGCTTGCCTTCTCCCTTTAGAATGCATGTTCCATGAGGACATTAATGTATCTATGAAGATCTGTTCACGGCCAGATCTTCAGTGCCTTGCCAATGCTCAACACATTGTCAAATCTGACGCAGTTGCTGCTTGAGTGACTTTAACACAGCTCTTCCTAGTTAAGGATTTAGTTTTGATGTGCAGCTAAAACCTGAGCACTAATAGTCCATTGTAGTTGTGTTTTCCTACAGCCCTTTGACCTTTATTTTCCATTTCACAAAGTTTGTTATGTGTATGATATATTGCCCTCTTTTTTTTTCCCCCTCTTTCCAGTAATGTGTCACAAATTATTGTATTTTTATTGGGTGAGGCCCAGGTAATCTCTCTGTTTATAGCTCTGACATTTCTGGGTGCAAACACGAAGTGAACTTTGGTTTATCTCCTGCCATAATGCAGCTGCTAATTACTGGCAAGCAGGCTGTGTTCCACAGCGCATGTGACCAGCTGGGCATGACCAGAAAGACGTGTGTGGAAGAGTGGGCTGAGGGGCTCCACTAGAGACTGTTCATCTGGATCCCCTGCCTCCCTAGGAGCCCAAGAGAGCAAAGCAAGTGGGCACAAGGAGTATGGTTCTAACGTGATCAGGGTCATGAAGACGCTGCTGTGGGGCTTGGCTTTGTGGTCACTGTTCTTCCAGCCGGGGTGGCTGTTCTGGAGTTCCAAGGTGAGTCAGAACTGCCAAAATGGCAGCTACGAAATCAGCGTCCTGATGATGAACAACTCAGCCTTTGCAGAGCCCCTGGAAAACTTGAAAGAGGCGGTGAATGAGGGGCTGGACATAGTGAGAGAACGTCTGGAACGCGCTGGTAAGATGCTAATAGAATCTTCCTCCACTCTGTTACCACCTCTGGGAACAGAGTGTTGCTAAGCAAAGATCTGTGTTTGTCTGATCACACAACTTTCTTTAAAGGGCTGGGCGCGGTGGCTCAAGCCTGTAATCCCAGCACTTTGGGAGGCCGAGGCGGGTGGATCACAAGGTTAAGAGATCGAGACCATCCTGGTCAACATGGTAAAACCCCGTCTCTACTAAAAATACAAAAAATTAGCTGGGCATGGTGGTGCGCGCCTGTAATCCCAGCTACTCAGGAACCTGAGTCAGGAGAACTGCCTGAACCCAGGAGGCGGAGGTTGCAGTGAGCCAGGATCCTGCCATTGCACTCCAGCCTGGGTAACAAGAGCGAAACTCCGTCTCAAAAAGAAAAAAAAAAAAAACACTTTCTCTAAAGGCTATTCCTAAGCCCTTTCTATTTCATGACAATAGATCCTTAGAGAGAAGAATTTGAACCCTACTGCGCTGTGCTCACTCACACTTGACCTTGCTCTGGGACTAGCCCTTACTCAGGAAATGTAAAGTGTTCATGGCAGTGAAATGTCCCAGTTAAAACTGGGTTTAGGCCTGATGCGGTGGCTCGAGCTTGTAATCCCAGCACTTTGGGAGGCCCAGGAAGGAGGGACACTGAGCCCAGGAATTCAAGACCAGCCTGGGCAACATTGTGAGACTCTATCTCTACGAAAAGAAAATAAATAAAAATAAATTCAGTTTATTGCCCAGTTCCAGGAAGGCACCAGACCAAATCTTTGGTCTGGACCTAAGATTTCACAAGGACACTAATAAAGAAGATGAATTAAGATAGTAAATTTCACATAGACACCAAATCTTTCTCTGGGCCTCTTATCCAGAGAAAGACATTTGTCTCTGGACTGTTCACTCTTTACATTTTCTGTGGCTGTCATTACCAGCCAGTAAATATAAAACATTTGTGATCAAATTCATTGTTGCAGTTCTTCATAGTATCTTTTAGTTATAAAAATAAATTATATAACATTACATAAAATGCATAAAATAAAGGGGGGGAAACACCCATGATTCCCAGCCACCTGGATGTCTCCAGTCTGTTTTCATACGCTTCTTTGCTTCCTGTTTTTAAGAATGCGGTTGGTGATCACTACGGCATAGAATCAATTTTGAATCCTTCTGATTCACTTCACATTATTGCACAAGTGACTTTCCTAGAGCTGCATAGCCTTTCTAGTCATCATGTGAATTGATGTATAATACCCACTGGCTATGAATTACCTAATCTGGGGGATACATATGATAAGATATATAATAATTCTCTGATGTCAGATATCTCATTTGTTTTTAATTTATCATGATTACATTTATATCACTACAACAAACATTTTCATGTATATGATTTCTCTCCATTCCCTGAGATTAGACTACCAGAAATAGAACTACTGAGTCAATGAGTAGTTAATGCATCTTAATGGTTATTTGTGGTTTTAAGGATGATATGTGTCTTAATTTTCTCTATTTAAAATTCTGTGGAAACAGGGCAGTGTTCAGATTTGAATAATAACTTACTTCTGTGCACACACAACATCTCTCCAGTTCTGAAACTAGATTCAGGTATAAGTGAATGGATCTTATCTAGAGCCATAATGGAACTTAATAAAATCCCCTTACTTACCGAGGCAGTGTGGTATAATGGAAAGAACACTTAATTTGTCCGTTGAGGACCTGGATTGGGATTCCTGCCTCAAAGTTTTCTCTCTTTGTGATCCTGGGTTAGTTTCTCTCAGGCTTGGTTTCTTCAGTACGTGTCATGTGGTAGCTAAGTTCTCGGTTCTTCAATTATGTCATCTCTTTAACCAACACAGGTCTATGAGGTTAGCATGGTTGACACTGGTTTCACAGCAGGGGTTTAATAACTTTGCTAAGGTCATGTAGGTTGTCTGTTTGGAGTGAAATTTATACCCCTATCAGTCTGATCCCAGAGAGTACATGGATCACTCCTTGGAATCCATGATAATATCTTTACCCAGGGTGAACTAACTTTCTAATTAAAACAAGGCAGTGGAACATTATGGTTAGAAGCAGATATTTGGAATCTGACAGATCTTGATTTATTTTCCAGCCAGACCATTCACAACAGGTATGACCTTAGCAGCTACTTAAATTTTTGGAACCTCAGTTCTCATGCCTATAAAATAGAATAAGTGGTGGTTACCTCATACGGACAGCGTTTGGATTTAATCAGAAAATTCATATAAAGTACCTTCTTCACTAAGTAAAACATAGCAAAAGCTCAATCAATGGTAGTGGCAGTCGTTGGTGGCGGGGGAGTGTTGAGGTGTTAATGTGGTTGTTCTTTTGTGGCTGTGCTGTTGCTACAGCTAGGAGAACACATTGCCAAGCACCTCAAATAAATAAATAGTATATTCGTGAAAGCCTTGGTCCCTGATTCATACAGCCGGAATTTGAATTCCTGCTCCATCATTTACAGTTGAGTGACATTAGGTGAGTCATTTATCATTTCAAGGATTCGCTCATGTTATTTGTGAAACAGTTATTAGTAGGGAGGCTTTTAAATGGATCATTTTAGTGGAGAGCTCTATGGAGATGAAAGAATAAGCAGTGACCCCCAGACTTTTACATTTGTCAATTCATTTTGTTGGCTACGCATGCATAGTAAATATGAAAGGGACAGGTTTGGGGGGAAAGATGGTTTATGTTCTGAACATGTTGAGCATCGTTATTTGTGAAAAATTCTAAGTCAATATATCTGAGGGTTACATTGAAGAAAAGTAAAAGTTCAGATGCTGTATGTGATGTTCAAAAGGAAATGATCAATATTTTCTCTAGGAATTAGGAAAGCTTTGAGGGTCTTGAAGAACATTCAGGATCTAGTGGGAAAGAACAAGAAGAAAAGAGATTGCTTCGACTTATGACCTCACCTCCCTGAGGATGTGTGGTTCCAGGGTTAATCACATGACCCATACCCTGTGTGTGCTCCCACGTGCTAAGCCAGTCCCACTCCTAGACCCCAGCACTGAGGCTTCAACTTCATGTTGGTCCATGTTGGTCCAACCCCATCCTTAGAGCCTTAGATAGGAAGGAGAGTTCTGAGCTTTCCCCATATTAGGTTTCCACCCAGTTTTCCAGGAATAAGACATTACGGTGGGCCAGAGAGTGCATGTAGGAGAGGATGAAAAGTAGCAGTGGGGGAAATGGCTTATTTTAAAAGTAAACCTTTGATTTGAAGTTATGTCATTGGCTGAAAAAGGTTTTGTATTTTCTAGAGAAATCACTTGAGTTCTGGAGTGATAAAAGGGAAGATATTACCCGCACCAAATTAAAAATAACAGAAAGCAGTACACATAAAAGTATATATTGAGAGGCAGCAATTATACTATGTTCAACAGAAGTCATTCTCAAATATTTTGGTATTAGGACCTCTTTAAACTCTTTAAAATTATTGAGGGTGCTGAAGAGGTATGTTGATGTGGTTACATGTATCAGTATTGATTATATTGAAAATTAAAACTGAGAAACATTTTAAACATTTGATTATAAATTCATCAAAAATAACAAATGCCTGTTAGCATAAATAATATTTTTATTAAAGAAAATTTATATTTCTCAAGCCAAAAAAAAGTGGGTGAAAAGACTGGTTTATACTTTTGCAAATGTCTTTAATGCCAAGTATAATGGAAGATATCTATATTCTCATATTGGCTTCTACATTCAATCTGTTGCAATAACATATGCCATATAGCCTCTGGAAAACTCTATTAGATGCTCATGGGAGGAGAGTGGAAAAAATAAGGAATGTCTTCGTATAATTATAAAAATAACTTTCACCTTATGGATTCCCTGAAAGGTACTAAGGGCACCTCAGTGGCTCATACTGCTGTTCTACAGCATACCAAATTCTAGAATTAGACTTCCCTAGGTTCAAATCCCAGTACTACTACTTGCTAGCTATGTGGCCTTAAACAAGTTAATCTACCTCTCCAGACCTCCATTTTCTTATGTTTAAATGAGGATGGCAAAATATTACCTTGAGGGATTCAGGGGAGGATTAAGTGAAATAATACCTGTAAAAAAAAAAATCACAGCCCAAAGCTAGACATATAGTGAAAGAGATCATCTGGCTCTATTCCATTAATAAATGAATGAAGAACTGGGGCCCCAATGGGGAAGTCACTTGTCTGAGGTCACACTCAACAGTTAGTTCCCTTTTTCCCAGGTGCTGGGCAGGGTTCATACTTGAGTTTTTCTTTGTCAGTCATGGGCTGGCTGGAGCACAGGATTTTTGTGTAATTTTCACTGTCCCTCATGGTGGTAGGAGAGAACAGAGCCCTCACAGAGACAGGTCAAGAAGGAGAAGCTGGCTTACCTATTAATAGCTGCAAGTGTGGCCATTTTCAAGTGACTGTGCGCTGGCCTCCACGTCACT
This sequence comes from Leontopithecus rosalia, assembly GCA_028533165.1. Taxonomy (NCBI): domain Eukaryota; kingdom Metazoa; phylum Chordata; class Mammalia; order Primates; family Cebidae; genus Leontopithecus; species Leontopithecus rosalia. The sequence continues at coordinate 114,539,318 of CM052656.1, read as the reverse complement.
TTCTGCCTCCTCTTGCAGTATCCCAAGACCCTCTCCAAACCCTATTTTCTATAATTCCTCTCATGCCCTCTTCTATTCCCCCAGGTTCACTGTAGCCTCATTAATTATGTTCTCCTAGTTTCAATTTCTCTATGTCCTCTCTATTGTCATGAAAATTAAATAAAATAAAGGGCATATGGGGCTTAGTACTGAAGCTGGTTCATGGTTACACTCAATTAAGTGTGAATTGCCATTAAATCCATCACTCCCCCCATCTCTTCCATTAAATATCTCTGACTGGTCTAATTACATTGAAATCTCCTATTTGGCTAGTCTTACCAAAGTACTGACATCTCTCATTCAGTTCTCTTATTGAATAAAGTATCAGTGTTTTCTAACTTAAAAAAGCAGGCACGACATGCACCCTAGTTGGTAGACATCTCTCAAGTGGCTGTAGAAATGCAAAGATTCCTCCATTCTTTGAAAAAACAAGTCTCTGCCTTTAAAAACATTATTTGTTCAGAAGAACAACAACTTCTATTGTAGACATGCTTTGCTCTTTTAAAGGTTTTATTAAAATTACCCCATTTGACCAACTTGGTTTTAACCTCATTTTACATGTGAGAAACTATGTCAGAGAAATGAAAATGGCTTGTAGAAGAACATATAGGAAATCACTCACAATGCCAGACTGTGGACTGAGGTTTCCAGACTCACTGTAGGCTTGGCAAACTTAAGAATATCCCTGCTTAGGAACCAGACAGTAGTCCTGGTTATTTTTTATTGGAAGGAACCAAAATGTAATAGATAGACTGTGGTCAAATGGTTCTGCTATTGCCTTCTAAAATGTGTTGCCTAGCAATACCCAGGGATATCACCAGCAAGACCCTTGCTTTCATCTAAAGATGGGAGTTCTCCGTTATACAAAGACCCCAAGCCAGGATGAACATGATTCACTTTGGCTTTGGGAGAAGACCACAGAGGAGATACCTAATGCCAGGAGTGATGTCCTGGTCAGCGAGGCCACCCATCCTGTGACCAAGCAGATATTTCAAAGAGAAGCTCGTTTTCAATTCTTGTATTGCTTTCTAAGAGGAGAAGTGTGTGAGTCAGAGTGAAATCCAAACAAAACTCGAATCTAATTTAGGACACTGATGAACACATTTTTGTTCTCTTTATCCTTGATGAGAAACGTTTTAAAGTAAGAGAATATATTTTAAAGACAAAGGGATTTTCTGGAAAGTTTGTAATGTTACACGATCTCCTTCCCAGTCTACTAAGAAAGAAAACAGAACTTTGCATCACCTTCTTTATGACAAATAGATGACAGTTAGACTGTTAACCATGTTCATGTCATGTGGGAAGTGTGGCCACAGTTGCTGGGAACTTCCTGAAGGCGGACAGGTATTTTTCTCTTAGACTATTTACTCTGTATCTTGAATGCTCCAGGAGAGACAGGGGCTAAAAATTATAATACAGCAAGACTCATTGAGAACAAATAGTCATACTCATTGATAAATTTCGGATTTAACATTTTGGTGCATCACTAAAGCTGGTAAAATGCCATTCCCTCATCGTGATTTTGATTTGAAGTATCAAAAATGTACATTTGGCTCAGGATGAGACAACCACACTTTCAATTTCAGATCCCACTGCATATGGGACTCTGGTAAGACAAACTCAATAAAGCCTATGTCTCAGGCTTGATTTCTAGAGAACTAACCAAGACACCCCTTTTGAGTTCAAATTATAAATCTGAGATACAGATGTGAAGCTTTTTATCAATAGGTATGATTGCATTAGGAACTATTTCTGATGGGTGTATTTCAACTCCCCTATGTCCTCTCTATTTGGAAGTGTGACAGGCATCTCACACCCGATGTATCCACCTCTATCACCACACACACCACATTAACACACCTTCTCCTCCCACATCCATTCTCACCTTGGTCAATACGAGTTCCCTTCACCCACTTGCTCAGGCCAAAAATAATGGCGTTATCCTGAGTCCTCTTTTTCTCATACTTCATGCTACATGTATTAATTTCCTACCTTCAAAATACATCCTAAATGCAACCATTTTTCTCTACTTTTGCTCCCACTACTGTAGTCCCAACTAACCTAGGTTATGAAGAGCATCTTCACTAGTCTTCCTGCTTCTGTTTCTGTCCCCCACAATCTCTCTGCATCAGGATCCAGAGATATCCTTTAAAAATTATAGTCAGACAGTATCATTTCTCTGCTCAAAGTCCTCCAAAGACATCTTATCCTGGAATAAATTGAAAGCACTTACTACACACGCATGACCATACACGGTGTGGCCTTACTCTGACCTCATATCTCAATCATACTACCTCTGACTCACTCTGCCAGGACCACACTGGCCTCCCTGCTCCTCCTGAAATTCCAAGAAGGGTCCTGCCCTGGATTTTTGCCCTCACTGTTCCCTCTGACCAGAGAAACCATACAGCTGCATGGCTCAGTCTTCACACAGGTCCCAGCTCCCCACAGGGGTTCCACGATCACCCTATCAGAAATGCACTATTCTGTGTAATGCCCCAAAGAAAATGTAAGCCTTTTGAAAGCAGGAACTTTTGTTCAACGCTGTATCGCAAACACAAACACAAAGAAGAGTGCCTAGCACATAGCAGGAACTTAATAATTGTTTGTTGACTGGACGGATAAAGATCGGAGACCAAGGAAGACTGCAGCCTCCTACAAGTTGGCAGCAAACATAACCAGCACGTGGGGACCCTGGAAGAATGGGTCATCATAATGTCTGTGTCTTTGCTTCCCAACGCTCCAAGCCTGGACAGGAGACTTGCTGCATCTAGGGTTGTGAAAAGATGAAGAGGGCAGTGAACACAATGAAAATGTTCTAAGGCTGGACCGAGCAGATGGTTGCACAACGATATGTATTTACTGAAAGTCATTGAATCGTAAACTCAAAATGGATGATTTTTATGGCAGATAAATTATACCTCAATAAAACTGTTGAGAGAGAGAGAGAGAGAGAGAGAGAGAGAAACAGAGATGCAAAGACATAGAGAGACAGAGACACAGAGAGGGAAAAAGTGACCAAGAGTAAAACAAGGGCTCAGAATGTAAATATTCCTAGGCCTGAAAATGGATATCCACTTTTTCCCAGAATCAATCTCATGGCTGGTATAAATTACTGAAAAATAACACTGGTGTTCTATTTTCCCTCATCTCTGGATGACAGGCCTAAATGTGACTGTGAACGCTTCTTTCATGTATTCGGATGGTCTGATTCATAAGTCAGGCGACTGCCGGAGCAGCACCTGTGAAGGCCTCGACCTACTGAGGACAATTTCAGTAAGTATTTGCTGTTGTGGATGCAGCTCATGGCTTTGGAGCACAGGGTAATTCCAGCGTGAAATGCAGGCACATGACCATGAAGCATCTCCCCCGTCATCTCCAGCCACATAGCTGAATGAGTGGCTGAGTACCAGGGAGGAGACTCTGGCTTTATCCCCATAGATTACCCAAATCACAGGGGCCTTCAGGAATCCAGGAAAGTGGGGAGAGCCTTGGCTATGTGCTGTGTGTACACTTTCAGTTGTAAGGAGAGGAATTAAGTTGAAAGGAGAGGAATTGTTTTGTTTTAAATTGTTGATAAAATTTTATCTTGCTTTGTTTTTTGGATTTTTTTTTTTGAGACAGGGTCTTGCTCTGTTGCCCAGACTAGAGTGCAGTGGCATAATCATGGCTCACTGCAGCCTTGAGCTCCTGGGCTCGGGTGATTCTCCCATCTCAGTCTCCCAAGTAGCTGGGACTACATGCGTGTACTACCACACTCAGCAAATTTCTTGTATCATTTGTAGAGACAGAGTTTCACCTTGTTGCCCAGGCTGGTCTCAAATCCCCGAGCTTAAGTGATCTGCCCGCCTTGGCCTTTCAAAGCGTTGGGATTACAGGTGTGAGCCACTGCGCCCAGCCAGTTTTAAAGTTTCTTTATTTAGATATTAACATAAACTGGTTTGCCTTTATGCCCCTCAAGAAATACTGAGCAACCCTGTTTAAAAACATATTTCAAGGCTCCACACCGGAAAGCTCTGTTTCAAGTCATCACCATATCTCAGATCATAGGTAATTGCTTAAGGGCTGAATCTGACACCTAACTTGAAGTAGTAACTGCAATGTCAAAGAATGGAAATGGGAAGAGGGAGATTCTTGCCTAGTTCCTCCTCCCCACCGCCAACCCCCAATCCCAACCAGTGCTTTAAGGAGCTAGAGTGTTATGAGCTCTCTAGAGACAAGCAGATATGCAATGCGCCCACTTACAACAGAAACTGAAGAAAAGGCTGTTCAAGCAGCAGAGCACTGGAAGTAGAGCCAAGGCTCCAAACTTTAATCAATGAGATCGGCTGGGTGCAGTGACTCATGCCTGTAATCCCAGCACTTTGGGATGCCAAGACAGGTGGATCACCTGAAGTCAGGAGTTCGAGACCAGCCTGACCAACATGGAGAAACCTTGTCTCTATTAAAAATACAAAATTAGCCAGGCGTGGTGGTGCATGCCTGTAATCCCAGCTCCTAGGGAGGCTGAGGCAGGAGAATTGCTTGAACTCAGGAGACAGAGGTTGTGGTGAATCAAGATTGCACCATTGCACTCTAGTCTGGGCAACAAGAGCAAAACTCTGTCTCTAAATAAATAAATAACGTCACACCAACCAAGCAGGCCACACTGCCATCAGGAAGAATGGGAGCGATTCTCAGTCTTGCGAGGGTAAGGTATGCACAAGCATAGTTTGATAAATTCCACATCACAATTTTGGAAATATATGCTGCTTTTCTCTGCCTCTGCAGAGAGAAGTATAACCTGGTTCTCCAAAACCAGGGATGAGATGGTCCCAACCAGATTCCCTTTAAGAAATAGGAGAAAATAAGATCAATGATCACCCAATCGATTGCATTGCATTTTGCTCACTTCTGCCATGTTTTGTAATTCTCCCCACAACTGAAACTTGCCCTCTCCCTTCAAACCACCTTCAGATCTCATCTCACCACCATCTGGCCCACAGATACTATTAATGCTGTGGCCTGCCAGCCCTTCCTCTGCCTCTTCCCATCCTCCATTGAGAAGGAATCCAGGTTCACCTCCAGTCAGCTCACCTTTATAAAATACCATCCCTCCCTGTAGCGTCTCTTTCCTCTCCAACGTCTCCATGCCTCAGTTGATCCTTGTTCAGCCCAGTGCACCCTCTGCTGCTCTGAGTTTGAGCTTCTAGGGAGGCCCCACTTCCTAACTTCTCAGAGCCTACCGCTGGCTCTTTCTTTCCTGTCCACTGAGTGCTTTTCTTAGTTTTGGGAATTCATTGTTGGTTTCTCTCCTACAGAGTGAAAAACGGATGGGCTGTGTCCTCATGGGGCCCTCATGTACATATTCCACCTTCCAGATGTAGTAAGTAATACTGCTGTGAACTGAAGTCAGGGCATGACATTGCAACCTAAAGGACTCATCAGACAGCAGTCTAGTCAAGGCAACACCATCAGAGGTGTTGAGGTCTAGTATTTTGCCCTCTCTCCACGACTGTCATTCTCTTATTCAAGTAACTTCCCTTGCTCAGCATGGACTCCCCTGACCAACACAAGGCATAGTGAGATTGATGCCATCAGGGAAATACAAACAGGAAAGTTCAGAGGGCAGGGATCAGAGGCACGTGCCTGTAATCCCATGGCTTTGGAAGGCCAAAGCCCAGGAGTTTGAGACTAGCCTAGGCAGCATAGTGAGACCCTGCTTTATAGAAAATTTAAAAATTAAAGAATTAACCAGATGTGGTCATGCAGGCCTGTAGTCCCAGCAATATGGGAGGCTGAGATGGGAGGATCACTTGAACCCAGGAGGTCAAGGCTCCAGTGATCCAGGATCACACCACTGCAATCCAACCTGGGTGTCAGAGTGAGATCCTATCTCAAAAAACAAAACATAGTTGAGCATAGTGGCGGGCACCTGTAATCCCAGCCACTTGGGAGGCTGAGGCAGGGGAATCGCTTGAACCCGGGAGGCGGAGGTTGCAGTGAGCCAAGGTTGCACCACTGCACTCCAGTCTGGTGACAAAGCAAGACCCTGTCTCAGAAAAACAACAAAAAGAAAGAAATAAAGAAAGAGAGAGAAAGGAAAAGAAAAAGAGAAACTGTAGAGTGCACAGAAGGGAAGGGTCACCTCTGTTTGAGGGGACTGTGCTTCAGTGGGGGGAAAAAACCTTAGGAAGGATATGCGATTGCTTGCCTGTTGAATAATGGGTAAAATTTTAATGGGTAGAGAGATAAGGAGTTGAGCTTTCTAACCAGGCAGAGGGAGAAGTACGTGTAAAAGCAAGCAAGGAAGTGAGGAACATTTTTGAAAGTCTGTATTAACTGGAGTTCAGGAAATGTATAGGGGAATAACAGAGACAAGACTGGGAAAATTAAGTCAGACCATATTTGAAAGTTCATGGGAGGAACGTCCAGGTGAAGGAAGTTGCATTTAATAAGATTTGCATCAGAAACCACTAAGGTTTTAAGCTCGGAAACGCCATGAGAAGCAGCTCAGCTTTCAGAATGATTGATCACAGTGTACAGGAAAGACACAGGCGGAGACCAATGCCAGGAAGGTCAGCAGAGCAGGAGGGCCTGGATTGGCAGGAGGGAAGTGGACACGGAAAGGTAGGACAACTGCCAAGATATCTGAAGGTGGAATCAATCAATAGTATGATGTTGGGGTGAGAGACAGAAAGTAGTCAAAGAAACCTTTGTCATCTCAAAACGCTGAAATAAATGAAAAAATTCTCAAAACACCAAAATAAATGAAAAACATTTGGGAGTGACAAAAATGAAAGAGAATTCTTACTGTGAACATGGTACGCCCACTAAAACCTTTTGATGGAGCACTGAAGATGGGAGGGGATGTTGTTCTCCTTCCTTCGTTAAATACATACTAACCACCTACATACAAGCCTAGCTGACTGGAGATACTGAAGTGAAGAAGCCAGGGATGACCCCTGCTTTCAGGGAGCTTACAGTCTAGTGAAGGAAACAGTTATTAAAACAGATACTCACCTGAATAGTGACGTGGTCTTATGCACCGAGGAAGGTTTTCCTGATAGATAAAGAGATATGTAATCTAGGAGCTGAAGAATAAGTAAGAATCAGTCTGGCAAAGAGGCAGGAGAACATCATGCCTGGCATTTGTCAAGGCCCTGATTGAAAATGAAGCTTGGTAAGTTTAAGGCACTATGAAATGATCCAGGTGCTGAGCAAGGGAAGGAAAGCTCTCAAATCCCCAGCTGATGTCTCAAAGGCAGTCCGTCGCACAGCTGGGAAGAAGGCAATACCTTAAAAAGTAGAGATGGCATCTTTTTGGCTTCGGTGGCTATGGTGTTCCATTCTTTTTCTTAGCCCGACTTCGCCTGTATCCCAGCCCAGATATCATGACAACTCATTCTAGACTACATCAAAGTAACCAAGCCGCATATTCACAAAATTGCCTAGATTGTGCTTGGAATATCGCATATGCTCAAATGTTTCTAAATTCGCTGTATGGGAAGGACACCTACATACATGAGAAACCTACATTAATGACCCAATTTCATTCATTTGCCATTTATACATACATGTGGAAACAGGTTAGAGAGGGATTTTTTCTGTGCTACTTAAGTTAGTCCTGATTATGGTTTCTTTGTCAACCTCCTGACACAGCCTTGACACAGAATTGACCTACCCCATGATCTCAGCCGGAAGTTTTGGGTTGTCATGTGACTACAAAGAAACCTTGACCAGGCTGATGACTCCAGCTAGAAAATTGATGTACTTCTTGGTTAACTTTTGGAAAAGCAATGATTTACCCTTCAAAACTTATTCCTGGAGCACTTCGTATGTTTACAAGAATGGTACCGAGTCTGAGGACTGTTTCTGGTAAGCAGGATCATTAATACTTCATTAGCACTTGCCATGTATAGAAGCCATTAGAAGCCATAGGATCACGCGGGCCACCTAGTTATTATCAGACGCACCTTCCACCGGTAACAGCATTGGGAACAGACAACAGTTCACTTTCTCACACAACAATAAAAGCAAAGAAAACCAACTAAATATAGAATCGTAAAAATAATCAGCATAGTTTGCATCTGCAACACTCTACAGTTTTGAAAGTACGTTCATATCAGTTGTATTGACTTCCTGCAGCACATTCTCTGAAGAAAATAAAACAAGTAATAGAATCCCCAATTTACAGATAAGGAAAATGAAAACCAGAAGTTAATGTTTTCACACTCCTCTGTAAGACACAATACCAGAGAACATGCATCTTGCCTATACCTGCAATTAGTTAGAAAAATACTACCTCACACTTCTTCAGAGGATCAAGAGGTGGGGACAAAACAGGAATAACAGATTTTGCCTTGTTAATAGTTTGTTTTCATACTGCTATAAAGAACTGCTCGGGACTGGGTAACTTATAAAGGAAAGAGATTTAAGTGACTCGGAGTTTTACATGGCTGGGGAGGCCTCAGGAAACTTACAGTTATGGCAGACGGCAAAGGAGAAGCAAGGCACTTTCTTCACAAGGTGGGTAGATGACAAGTACTAAGTGAAGCGGGGAACAGCCCCTTATAAAACCGTCAGATCTTGTAAGAACTCACTCCCATGAGAACAGCATGGGGGGCACCACCCCCATGATTCAGTTACCTCCCTGGTTTCTCCCTTGACATGTGGGATTGTTGGGATTATAGGGATTACAATTCAAGATGAGATTTGGGTAGGGAGACAAAGCCTCCATATCAGGTACCATTATTAATTGAAAGATTCATTCAACTCCAACAAAGGTAGTAGAGGAAGTTTTCTGGCTGGTTCGATGCCTTTACTTCCAGGATGCTTATTAAGTCTGCAGTCTTTCTCCACCCAAGTATGCAAAAGCCTAAGATGGGATGCCACCAGGGATGCACGTTTAGGGACCTATAGGAAACAACCCTAAAACCTCACATTAGATGCTATTGGTATCTAACGTGAGGATTTCAACTTATCTATGGTGATAAGACTAGTTTATAGAGCAGAGTAGACCCCTCTTCCTGCAAGCAGGCAGAAGCCATCACAAAGGACTCACCAGATGTCCACTATTTACATGTATACATGAAGATCCCTAAAAGATCCCCCATCTTTTCACTAATTTAGATCTTCACAGTCTAAACTAGTGGTATCATGGTGTGTGCTGTCTACTGTGTCAATAGCAGAAATGAATTCTGGATTAACAAGTCCCAGGATAGATCTGCAAATAAGAAGTGAAAGGCATGGAAGGCCATGAGGGCACTAAGCTGTTTTCTTAGTTTCTCCTTTATCTGTTCCAGGTACCTCAATGCTCTGGAGGCCAGCATTTCCTATTTCTCCCAGAAACTTAGCTTTAAGGTGGTCTTAAGACAAGATGAGGACTTCCACAATATCTTAATGGACCACAACAGGAAAAGCAACGGTAAGAAGACATGAAAATAGTTTGGTGGGTTTTTTTTTTTTTGCTAATTTCTTCTTTATGACTACCACCTCTTTATAAATCATTTCAATGAATCCTCCGCTGCAGAGCTATCATCATTACTCATACCTATTTTGTATACTTTGGAAATCTATCATTGCATGCAACTTCTTTATATTGTTGCTCTCATTGACTAAAAACCTTATCCTCTGAGACAAGATATAAAAGCATTATTGAGTAATTATATTAATATCATAATGCTAACCCTAAAAATCCAGCTTTTATAAACCCAAATGATATCATGAGCCACCCTCAGCAAACTATTTTTTTAAATTCACCTCAATCCAACATATTGTTGGATTTGTGACTAATCTTCACACATTCTGAACCCCAGTCCTGCTGGCGACCAAGAAGATGAATTTATTGATTATGTAGCCTTATGAAAAATTACAAGGTAAGCAAAGATTATCTTACTTTCCTAATCTTTCCATATCTCACCTGTCCAGTGATCTCCCAGTTAGAGACCAAGTATGAAAGCCCAATTGGATAAAAAATTATCCTCAGATAAAAGATGACACATTGGGTGCAGTGTATACTGCTTGGATGATGGGTGCACCAAAATTTTAGAAATCACCACTAAAGAACTTATTCATGTACCAAACACCACCTGTTCCTCCAAAAACCTATTTAAATAAAAAAAAATCATCCTCACTAAGATATTAGGGGATTTGCTGCACTTTCCACAGAATTCTCTCTACAAACAAGAATATATCGGGGCAAAGGAATCAATTGTGGGAATTTTCTACAAGGGAAGATACTTGCTTGCTGGATGTCCTGATATCATTCTAACTATCATTTATTGCCATTCTCAATCATTTGCTATATTAATGACCTACCAGTTGCGAAAACATTAACCAAGATATGGTAGGAAAGAAATATGTAAGTATTTATGTCCCAAAGAGTTTACAATTCAACAAGACAGCATAGCACAGCATCTAAAAATATCTAATGATGTCTCCCACAACCCCTCTCACTCATAAAGCTGTGCATTCAGGGTAGCTGGCAGAAATCAGTGGTAGACTTCAGACTATGGCACTGGAGTGATTACGATGGAATTTTGAGTTAAGAGGCTACAGATAAAGCCCAAGTTGCTGAGGGAGACTTTATAAATTCTTCTCAATTCTCACGTTTATAATATCTTTTTCAACCTCTGACAACTGGTGAGGTATACTTCACTTATCTATTAAAATACATTTCATAATTACTCCAGCCTGGCATAATGGAATAAGCTCTGAACTTGACTGTCAGAGGAGTCTTTGTCATCTGCTAGTTCTTTGAGCTTTGGGCATCTTGGCTTCAGCTTCCTTAAATCTATAAAATTAAAAGAATGATGGACTAGATGATTTTTTTAAAAAGATCCCATTCAGCTCTATTCTGACTCTATAATTATAAATGAAAAAAAAAAAGAAAGGAGAAATTTAAGGAATTGGAGTTTATCTTTAAAAAATTTAACGTGAACATACTGGGTTCAAATTCAGGCAACTGGTTCCCTCCCTGTTTGTCTGTAGACTGTCATATGTTTCTCTCCTCCAGTGATTCTTATGTGTGGTGACCCAGACTTCCTCAACAGGCTGAAGGGTGACCGAGCAGTGCCTGAAGATGTTGTCATTATTCTAGTGGATCTTTTCAAGTATGTATAGTATTTGAAAGAAACTTCCTCCTTCCAAAAAGGAAGTATTCCAAAGATTTCCAGAAGGCAAATTCTCTTTTCTCTTGCTTTGCACATCCGCTAATGGGGTTAAGTATGATGATAATATTTGAACCGAAGTTTCATTTCTTCTCCATCACACCCTCATTTTTATTTAATTAATTGTGGCCTTAGCAGAGATGCAGTCCTTTGGTACCTTCATTATTTATAAATATAGAAGTTTTACTATAGCCCCATTAAACTCACATGTCCATTTATCTGTGAGGCCTGCTCAGTCAACAGAGAATCCTGGCTGGGTGTGGTCACTTACACCTGTAATCCCAGCACTTTGGGAGGCCCAGGCTGGAGGTTTGCTTGAGTACAGGAGTTTCGGACCAGCCTGAGCAACACAGTGAGACCCTATCTCTAATATAAAAAAAAAAGAAAGAAAGAAAAAACACAAAATCCTGATCTCTAGCCTGATTTTAAGGTGTTAGTCCAGGAAATAATAAATCAACTAAAGACTCACTAATATTGTTCCTGGTAATGTCAGCCCCATTTTTATCCTTCAGTTGCTAGTGGCCTTTGGTCCTAAATTACTTTTCCTCCAGCCACCTCTGATAAGCTTGAAGTTTCAGTTATATGAGTCTGATATACACAATTATTCCTCACTCTCTGTGGTGTAGCCACTAGGTGGTGATCTTTTCCTCCACACTTATCTGGGCCAAAGAGAGAAAATTCTGGAGAGTAGAAGGCACCTTTGATCACATCCCATCTTTTTTTTTTTTATCACTAATTATCTGATATGGTTGGAGACCCCACTAACGAGTTGTGCCGAGGTATATTTGAGTCAGGTTAGACTTGAAGAAGGTGTCACTGCCATGCCCATGCCCCTTGTCCCCAGCAGCTAGGTCGCATGACTTCACTTATCTGACTGGACCATTAATCATTACCTGTCTGTATTCAGACCAGAGGCTGCTGCTGTCTAGATCTTCCCCATATTTGCCTGATCATTTCACCCACACTAAGCATACTTCTCACAGCACAAATGGAAATGAACTATAGGCACTGAAGGCCTGTTTGATGGCCAGACGTCCATGAAAGTAGCCTATTAACTACAGAAATACAGGAAAGAGGGCAGAGTTACCGTATTTCACTCCAATAACCACATTGATTTCACTAGCTGCTTTGCCCCTGGAACAAGTCCTTAGTGTAGCCAGGTTGGTATAATTTTACTTTCAGAAATCCTCAATCAGCTGCCAAAGTGCTGACATTCCTTTGTCACTGTTCCCAAAGCACACCTGGCTATGTTTTGAAAAGATCATGAGACTAAATTAGACATAGTGTGTTCACATTCTAATTCTGACACTTCTGGTTGTTTTGACTCTTGGATTTTCATTAGTATTTTGAAATTAAATCTTCTCATTTGTAAAATGAGTATTAAAATGTCCTCTTCATAGGGATACTTCTAGAATTAATGTGACAGTAGGCGTAAAATGTCCAATACAGTCCTAAGCGCATGGTAGATGTGTTCAAATATTAAACATGCTGGGCACAGTGGTTCATGCCTGTTTTCCCAGCTGCTCGGGAAGCTGAGGTGGGAGGATAGCTTGAATTTAGGAGTTCAAGACCAGTCTAGGTAATGTAGCAAGACCTTGTCTCCTAAAAAAAGTTTTTAAGTAAAAAACATTAAATAATGGTCACCCTAATTGCAGCAGTCCAAACATATCAGATTCTTTTCAAATCTCCAAATAATAGAAAGCTTAGAAACCGTAGCATTTGCAGAGCAACCTTAGACAGTACTGAGAGTCCACCACATGCCAGGCATTGTCTAGGAGCTGAGGATACAGGGATCAACAAGCTAATGCTCCATATGTCAAGAAGCTTACAATGTTAGACATTTAGTCTTTTTTTTTTTTTTGAGACGGAGTTTCGCTCTTGTTACCCAGGCTGGAGTGCAATGGCGCGATCTCGGCTCACCGCAACCTCTGCCTCCTGGGTTCAGGCAATTCTCCTGCCTCAGCCTCCCGAGCAGCTGGGACTACAGGCATGCACCACCATGCCCAGCTAATTTTTCGTATTTTTAGTAGAGACGGGGTTTCACCATGTTGACCAGCATGGTCTCGATCTGTTGACCTTGTGATCCACCCCCTTCAGCCTCCCAAAGTGCTGGGATTACAGGCGTGAGCCACCGCGCCCTGCCCGACATTTAGTCTTTTTATGCTTATGTTTTACCATCTAAAACATTTTAGTGATCTAATTTCTCTCTACCATGTCTCAATATCTCTAAATTGTTAAAAGTTTTTAAGGAAAAGAAAGTTTCTACCTATAAACCAAGCCTTAAAAGCAAGCATGAGCTCACATGTCCACAGCCCCCCAGAATCTCAAAGAAATCAAGAAATATCTGTGTTCTGATTTTCGTTTCCTTGTGTGTATGCTAACCACAATTGCTTAAATTCTCTTGTTTACCCTAGCAAGCACAGAAGAAAACAATCCTATCTGGGGAAAGTAGAAAGTTTTGCAGATTAATGGAAAAAAAGTTTTAAACTATTTTCAAGGATGATGGTATCGTTTGTGTGAATTGTAAAAGATGCATCTCTGTTTTTCCTAATTTTCATGAGGAACCTGTGCTTTTTATTACAGTGACCAGTACTTCAAGGACAATGTCATAGCCCCTGACTATATGGAAAATGTCCTTGTTCTGACACTGTCTACTGGAAATTCCCTCCTAAATAGCTCTCTCTCCAAGAATCTATCACCAGTAAGCCATTATTTTATGTTATGGTATAAATGACATATTATTATTTTCTTTGTCAAGGGTAAGATAATTTTTCTCCATTTAAGACCCAAATTCTAAAATGAGCAATTATTTTTACTTGCTCCAATTCACTCAACAAACGTTAAGTGAAACCAACTACAGGTACAGCCTTTTGAAACAGCAGGATCGCTGTCAAAGCTCTTAACTATAGGTCACTCCACTAGACTATGGAGTAGTCTAACAGTGGACACATCTGAACCTTGGGATGAGAGCAACAATGTGGAAAGACAGGAAGAAGCCCTGCTATTGAGGATCAATCTTATACTTATCGGAGTCAGAAATTAAATGATGTAAAATAAGGGAAACGTTACTGGAAAGCTCTCTACATCCTAAAGTCAATTTTCTTGTCGCTGATTTTAAAATTCTACCTTTAGAAATGTGTATTCCTAGGTTAAGACATTGTCTTCCATTATAGTTAAGTTGACCATTGACCAAATTTGCCCAGGAGAATTTTGGTTTATTCTTGTTTTCCCACAATGCCATCTGGTTTGGCGTTTGTGCAGAAAAAAAGAGCCTCTATTTGGCAATTAATCATGGCCACTTTATTATCATGCAAGACTCCTTACTCTAACAGTATGCTGCAGTTTGTCAGTCCTTGTACTTGTGATTAAACCTATTGGATGCATTCTGCCTGCAGAGACAAACCCTTGAGAGCAGGCTAGGATGGGAGGAGGAGGAAGGGGCAATGCTTATGACCTCAAACAACTTTGGGACGGCAGGTCAAGGGCCAGAAAAAGCTGCAAAGTAAGATGGATACCAGCCAGGCGCAGTGGCTCACACCTGTAATCCTAGCACTTTGGGAGGCCGAGGTGAGCGGATCACCTGAAGTTGGGAGTTCAAGATCAGCTTGACCAACATGGAGAAGCCACGTCTCTACCAAAAATACAAAATTAGCCAGGTGTGGTGGCGCATGCCTGTAATCCCAGCTAATTTGGAGGCTGAGGCAGGAGAAGCACTTGAACCTGGGAAGAGGAGGTTGTGGTGAGCCAAAATCGCACCCTTGTACTCCAGCCTGGGCAACAAGAGCGAAACTCCATCTCAGGAAAAAAAAAAAAAAGAAATAAATAAATAAAGATGGATACCTCTGGGGGTGTCACAGTTTTTCCCAACTAGAAGTTCTAAGTCCTCCAATTAATGATGGTGCCAAAATTAGAAACTGCAGCCTATTTTGGAGCTGGGTCTTAACTGGATTCTTTTTACCTCATGAAAGGATTTCAGCAAAAGAAACTGAAACCAATGAAAGCGTTTTATTTTTCCAGCAAGTGTAATTCTGGGTATAATATCCAGATATCACTTGACCATCTTCAGAGTTCTCGCAAAATTATAATTCCTTACAAATGGGCAGTCAAATATGCCCGAGGTAATAGAACCCACTTGGTCTCAGTTCAGCAAGCGTTTTTAATTCATCACTCAGCCCCATGAAGGCCCCCATGCACGAGCTGCAGAGTCAGAGCAGTTCTTACCCTTTGCATTATTTCATCCAGGGCAGACATTTGGGGCATGAAGTAATACCCAGTCATAACTGTATTCGAAGCAAGTTCAGTGGTATCATCCAATCAAAACTGCTCATGTTCCATTCAGAATTCTTAAATGCAGGGAATGTTTTTGTTTTTTAATTTGGGGGTTTCTCTTTTGCACTTTAATAAAAACATTCGACTACAAGCTAACATTACTTCTATATAAAATCTTTAAGAATTATGAGAATGCTTTATGTTGCCTGTCTTGGTTGCATTTGCATACTTTTTCAGCATGGAAAGGAAGCCCAACTGCTTATAGTTACTTCCCTAAGGCAGCCTTCTCATTTTACTGATTCCAGGAGGAGACAGAGTTGTGACATGGGATCATAAAGAACACTGACCCAAGGAGACTTTCCTTCCTTCCTTCCTTCCTTCCTTCCTTCCTTCCTTCCTTCCTTCCTTCCTTCCTTCCTTCCCTCCTTCCCTCCTTCCATCCCTCCCTCCCTCCTTCCTTCCCTCCTTCCCTCCTTCCCTCCCTCCTTCTTCCTTCCTTCCTTCCTTCCTTCCTTCCTTCCTTCCTTCCCTCCCTCCCTCCTTCCTTCCTTCCTTCCTTCCTTTTTCTTTCTTTTTTTTGAGACGGAGTCTCACTCTGTTGCCCAAGCTGGAGTGCAGTGGTGTGATCTCGGCTCACTGCAACCTCTACCTCACTGGTTCAGGTGATTCTCCTGCCTCAGCCTCCCAAGTAGCTGGAATTACAGGTGTGTGCCATCACACCTGGATAATTTTTTTGTATTTTTATAGAGATGGGATTTCACCACGTTGGCCAGGCTAATCTCAAACTCCTGACCTCAGGTGATCTGTCCACCTCAGCCTCCCAGAGTGCTGCGTTTACAGATGTGAGTCACTGCTCCCGGCATCCAAGGAAGAGTTTTCTAAAAGTGTCCTTTAGTGACATCCCTCCAATTCCCCAGATATCCTTGTAACTTTCCAGTTACCCTGCTGATCCTAACAACCTTTTGCTCTAGGCTGAAGACCAGATTCTTTTTTGAAAAACTCGTTTTAATAGTTTCCTTTTTTTGTTTAGACAAAACGAGACTTTGCTCTTGCCTATTTGAATGGAATCCTGCTCTTTGGACATATGCTGCAGATATTTCTTGAAAAGGGAGACAATCTTACCACCCCCGAATTTGCTCATGCTTTCAGGAACCTCACTTTTCAAGGTACTGGTTTAATAAGAGCAAATAACCCCAAGGTGAAAAATATGGGCTTTCTTAGTGGATTTGGGGCAACAAAGAGGGTTTGGAAATAGATGATTCCACAGCAAAATACCTTTGAAATTCAACTGGATGCAAACATCGTTACATAAACTTTGAGGGTACCGTTATTGATAACTGAACCCCAGTTTATGCTTCAGTCTTTCAGAATCTTTGGATATCGCAGAAAGGGAAGGTAGCTCAGGTTCTGTACTTGTGAACAAGCTCATGATAAGGCATTTTGAGCAGTGATGTCCTGACTGCGCTTGGAGACTAACCAGAGGATAAATATTTGCAGTTAGATTTGGGTCCTTCCATATCTCCCTTTCTATCCTTCAAGGATCTGGGACCCTGCGTTTAACCTTTAGCTAGCAAAACCCCACAAAATCCTACCCTGCAAGACAACACAAACCTCCTGAACTGCATGGGTTAACACTGCCCTTTCCCACAAGCCCCTCCTGAAACTCTTACCTTTCATATCCCAGATCTCATCCTGAGACTATGAAGAAATTTTCCTCTAAATGTAATGTATATTTAGTCAAAGAGAAATGATAGTTGCCTTTTCTAAGTTGCCTCAGAATCTTAGTCAGTGAAACCTTTGTTTTACTGCGGAGTAAGAGACTTCCTCTGTAGGCTTCGGAGGGCAGCAGACGCCCAGCATTAGGACGTAGGGCTGCACCAGTGGCTATGGTGTACAACAATGACAGGGAGAGTTCACTTCTGCTTCACTGAAGATGCAGGGAGGGAGATAGTCATTTGTTGATCATCCCATGTGTCCCAAGTTCTACCAGGCACTCGCTATACATTCTTAACTTCCACACTTGTGTGGCCATGGTTGAGCATTTTAATGGCATTAGCACAGGCTTAACATTTGGCTCAGCATTTAGCTAGGACACAAACACGTGTTTGTTCCAGCCACCTACCAGCTGCGTGACCCTTAATATCTCTGACTAAATAAATTATTTCTCATCAATATAACAGAGATAATAATAGTTTCTATATCATGATATTCCAGGGAGAGTAATATGATCATGCATATAAATCATTTAGCACAGAGCCTGGTATGTAGTAAACAGGAAATAAAAGTTTATTATTACGTTGAACCATGGGAAGTTGCTAATTTATCACTTTTTTAACCTAAATAGGTTTATCTTATATCACTATTTCAGAGATGACAAAACTGAAACTCAGAAAATTTATGTGATTTTCTTCAATGTCTTCAGCAAACGAGTGATAGTGAAAAAATTCTGACCTTCCTACAATCTATGTTAAGATTGTACGGTGACCCTGTACACAGGGCTAGCAGTTCAGGAAATATTCTAGCAAAAATATATCACTAATAAACAAGGGACTTATTGACTCATTATATTTAGTGTCACCCTAAATGCAATGAAAAGTTTGTTTGGTTTTGTTTTCTAAATAAATACATCTCCCATAAAAATGCCCTCCAGAGATCTCTGGGCCAAGAAGCCAATCCAGGTGCCATCTGATTAGATGATTAAAGCCAACAATGTTTTCAGTAAATTTGAAACATTTACTGAACAGAGGTATCTGAACCCATTTCACACTCTCTGTCATGATGCAATGTATTTGTCAGGCAAAAATCAACAATGGCCTCTAACAGGCTCTGATCTTGCCCTAGGGTATAAAGGTTCAGTGACCTTGGACAATGTTGGGGATGTGGACAGTACCATGGTGCTTCTGTATACTTCTGTGGACACCAAGCAAGTACGTCTCACTGTTTATCAGAAAATGCAGGGTGCTGTGGCTGGGTGAGGAGGGATAACTTGGCAGAGGAGCACTAACAAAGGAATTCTGGAAATTATGTTTAGGATCTCAAGGCAGTTCATTTCAACTTCACAATTATGCCCCACTTGGGAGAGTATTCCTTAAGCATTTCGACCCATAAAAATTATTACTCAGAATATCCACTCTATTTACTATTAATAAACCTACACCTATATATCTATATAAATACTCTTAATATACCTACACTATTAACATACTGTTACTATACCTACACCTATATATCTATATTTATAGGTGTAGGTATAGTAATAGTATAGATATAAATATAGATATTATAGGTGTAGGTATAGTAATAGTCAATAGAGTGGATATTCTGAGTAAGAAGTTTTAAATATTTAAAATAAATAGCTATATAAAATAGCTATATATATCTATATTTACATAGTTATATATATCTATATTTACATAGATATATATAGCTATTTTAAATATTCACCCAGAATAAATTACGTAATATAACAACCAGTGTACTGGTGTGGTACCAATGAGAGGATCACAAGTCTTTCCTAAGAATTGTTTATTCATTTTCACAATTAAAAGTTTCAATGAAATATTCCGTTATTTCCATTTGAACTCACAGGAAAATCATCAAATGTGTAAATCGGAGCCTCACATAAACAGCCCTATAATGCTATGCTTTTATTCATATTATATTCATTGTTTTTTCTTTTTCCCTCACCTACATCGTAAATTCTTTAGAGGAAAGAAGTGAGTCTACCCACCTCCCCATCTCTTCAATGCTTAGCTCCTTATCTGGCATACCATTGATGGCTGGTGAGCATTTCATTAAAAAAAAACCAAAAACCTGTCTTCAAGTCATCCAATGCTGTATCCATCCAAACTATAAAAGCCACTGTTCCAGCCAACCAACTGGTCAGTAAAAAGGTTTTTTTTAGGAGGTCAGGTCCTGACGTAACATAAAATGTATTCATTTTCTCATTTTCCAATGTGAGTGTTATGACATCCTAAGTCATATACTAAATGTATGTATCAACCCAGCTTTGTAAAAGAGATCTCCAATGGCAAATGTGAAAAGCTAGAGAAAAGATGTCTAGATTGAGAAAGCTAAACCAGAAATTTGCTAGCAGCATTCCATAAATGTAATTTGTAGTTTCTAGATATTATATTGAACCTTTAATATAATGTTATGTTCAACATACATTCCATAAGAATACCTTAACATAAGATCCCATCAATACTTCAGTTACTCACAGTGATTACAAAGGCACATGCATTCCTCTCTAAGTTATTTGCATCTGGAATGATGCCCATGCCTTCCATAGAGACAGGCAGAAACATGTGGTGAGATATAATGTCAGTCTCATAACCACACTTCAAAATGGAAAATGTTCTGTGCTTTTATTCTCTCTAAAAGCAAATTTGGTTGAATTTTTCAATAACGTAATACCATTGGTTGTGCTATATAACATGTATATTTGGGGAAACCAGAGATAGTTTCTCAAAATATGAGGCTAGAAGGATGATAATCTATATCTAGGATAGGCCTCATTAGAGTTTCAATATGCCACATCCCAATATAAAGGAAAAAGACAGAAAGAAAGAGTAAAGTCATGAAAGTATGAAACGGAGCCGGGTGCAATAGCTCCTGCCTGTAACCCCAGCTTTTGGAGGCCGAGGTGGGTGGATCACTTGAGGTCAGGAGTTTCAGACCAGCCTGGCCAACATGGTGAAATCCTGTCTCTACTAAAACTGCAAAAATTAGCCAGGCATGGTGGTGCATGCCTGTCATTCCAGCTACTTGGGATGCCGAGATAGGAGAATCACCTGAACCTGGGAGGCAGAGGTTGCAGTGAGCTGAGATCATGCTATGACATTCCAGCCTGGACAACAGAGCAAGACTCAATCTAGAAAAAAAAGTTAAAAGAAAATGTAACATTGTTGTCCAGAACATTTTAAGGGTACAGTGGTGAATTTA
The DNA here is from genome assembly GCA_028533165.1 of Leontopithecus rosalia. Classification (NCBI taxonomy): domain Eukaryota; kingdom Metazoa; phylum Chordata; class Mammalia; order Primates; family Cebidae; genus Leontopithecus; species Leontopithecus rosalia. The sequence continues at coordinate 114,518,916 of CM052656.1, read as the reverse complement.
GAAGGATGGTCATTGATATGGTTTGGCTGTGTCCCTACTGAAATCTCAACTTGAATTGTATCTGGCAGAAATCCCACATGTTGTGGGAGGGACCCAGGGGAGGTAACTGAATCATGGGAACTGGTCTTTCCTGTGCTGTTCTCATGATAGTGAATAAGTATCACGAGAGCTGATGGGTTTATCAGGAGCTTCTGCTTTTGCGTCTTTCTCATTCTCTCTTGCTGCCACCATATACTAAGTGCCTTTTGCCTTCCACCATGATTCTGAGACCTCCCCGTTCATGTGGAACTGTAAGTCAAATTAAACCTCCTTTGCTTCCCAAAAAAAAGAGAAAAAGGCTGGGCGCGGTGGCTCAAGCCTGTAATCCCAGCACTTTGGGAGGCCGAGGCGGATGGATCATGAGGTCAAGAGATCGAGACCATCCTGGTCAACATGGTGAAACCCCGTCTCTACTGAAAATACAAAAAATTAGCTGGGCATGGTGGCGAGTGCCTGTAATCCCAGCTACTCAGGAGGCTGAGGCAGGAGAATTGCCTGAACCCAGGAGGCGGAGGTTGTGGTGAGCCGAGATCACGCCATTGCACTCCAGCCTGGGTAACAAGAGCGAAACTCCGTCTCAAAAAAAAAAAAAGAAAAAAAAAATTTTTTTTCAAAGGTTTAATGGACTCACAGTTCCACATGGCTGGGGAGGCCTTGCAGTCATGGTGGAAGGCAAAAAGCACATCTTACATGGTACCAGGCAAGAGAGAATGAGAGCCAAATGAAAGGGGAAACCCTGATAAAACCGTCATATCTCAATGGATTTATTCACTACCGCAAGAATAGCAGGGGAACGACCAACCCCTGGAGTCCCTCCCATAATACATAAGAATTCTGGGAGATACAATTCAAGTTGAGGTTTTGGTGGGGACACAGCCAAACCATGTCAGTCATTTTTCAGATCTCCTTTACAAAGTTGACTCAATATATGCAGCAGTAATTTGAGGATATATTACTATTTCCATTGACAAATTACTTGAAAATGAAATCTTTTATTTTAGAAATGAATTCATGTCATGTACAAGAAAGCATATTAGAGCCAAGGAATAGAAGAGAGTAGAATATTAAGTAATTGATGGAAGTTAAGAAACGTAGTTATTTCAGGACCCCATGACATGTATCAAAATGACATAATGGATTTTAGCTCTGCTGCATTTTCTTGAGAGCTTTTTTCAAAAGCAACTTAATATTGTGGAAAACACTAGTGTTTCATTTGCCATGTGACTTGGAGCTAGCCATTTAATATTTCTTGGCCTCTAGTTTAACATTTTTTAAATGAAAGATTTGAACTAGTTCACAAAAGGCCTACAGAGTCTGTGCTGGGCAGACAGGGGTTAATGGTGTAGTGTATGGACATAAAGAAACAGGAAACTAATCGGTCCATCTGAACTTACGTCTGTGTTCATGCTGGAACCAATAAATGATTCCAACTAGCTGGTTAACAGTTGCCTTTTGCACTGAGAAGTGTTAAGAAAATCAAGTGTCATCGGGTAGATTGCTAATCTCATCAGAATTTGTTCTAAAACATTTTTCTGTTACTTCTTTTTCTTTGTGCCCTGACACAGTACAAGGTGCTTTTGACCTATGATACCCATGAAAATCAGACCTACCCTATGGATATGAGCCCCACGTTCACCTGGAAGAACTCTAAACTTCCTAATGATATTCCAGGCCGGGGTAAGATATTCCTAATGAATGTTCTTTCTCTGACACTGTTTTCCTGGTAAGAAAAGTAAACTCTATTGTTTATGTACTTCACCTGTCCTTTTTGTTGTGTTTTGTCTGCTGTCCCAGTTCAATCTGCTGGGTTCGTAAATGTGGTCTTTACTTCCCTGCACAATTAATGATATTATAGCTCTGATTCAATAAAAATATTTCTGGCCAGGTGCGGTGGCTTATACCTGCAATCCCACCACTTTGGGAGGCCAAGGTGGGAAAATTGCTTAAGCCTAGAAGTTTGAGACCAGCCTGGGCAACATCTACCAAAAATACCAAAAACAAACAAACGAAATTACCCAGGCATAGTGGTGTGTACCTGTGGTCCCCGATACTTGGGAGGCTGAAGTGTGAGGATCCCTTGAGCACAGGAAGTTGAGGCTGCAGTGAGCTATGGTGGTTCCACTGTACTCCAACCTGGGCAACAGAGTGAGACCCTGTCTCAGAAAAAAAAAATCTTATTCTAATTTAGCTAAACCTACTGTTAATATATGTCTTACCATTGGCATAAATTATTCCACAGAAAACCAGGTTTGACAACTTTTAAAAAATGAGCACAGAGACATATATTCTTACTCCATTTACATTTTGCTGCAATAATCTCAAAGGACATATATTTCAGGAAGAAATACTTGACATATCAGGCTTGGGGGTGACCAGTGATCCTGGCCTTTACAGTCTGCTCTATTCCCCGCTGGACATAGGTTTGGGTTGCAATGATAGTTACCCACCTACTTAAGATTAGGTCTTATCGTCTTATGAATAGCCCTAACATGACTTGGCCAGCCTTCACCCATGCAAGCTGCACACTGACCATCAGCAGCAGGCAGGGCCAGTCAGGATCTCCTGGGCAACGAGGTCTCAGGACAATCTGTCCATGACTGGCTTGGCCAGGTCTTGCCATAATGGGCAGTAATTCCATGTGACTAATCTATCTTTAGAAAAAAGTCTTAAATGTGGACAGATATAAAGCCCAAAGACTGGAAAAAAGGTGAAAACACTATCAATAAAATTATTTAGAGCCAGGTGTGGTGGCTCATGCCTGTAATCCCAGCACTTTAGGAGGCTGAGGTGGGAGGATTGCTTGAGGCCAGAAGTTCAAGATAGCCTGGGCAACATAGTGAGCGCCCATCTCTACAAAAATTTATAAATTAGTGGACATAGTCAAACATACCTGTGGTCCCAGCTACTCAAGAGGCTGAGGTGGGAAGACTGCTTGAGCCCAGGAGGTGGAGGTTGTACTGAGCCATGATTGTGCCTCTGCACTCCAGCCTGGATGACAGAGCAAGACCCTGCCTCAAAAAAACAATTTAGAAAATTGTGATATATTCATAGATGGAGCAGCCAGCAACCAATTAAAAATAATTATTTACAAGGAATGTTAAATGACATGGGAAAACTTATGATGTTAAGTAATGAAAAATACAGCTTTTTATTTAATGAGATTCTAACTTTGTAAAGCCGTGTATACAAAAAGGCTAGAAAGAAATACGTTAAACTGTTAAGAGTGGTGTCCTCCGAGTGTCAGGATCCTAGAAGATATTTTTTGCTTTTTTCTATTTTTCTGAATTTTCCAAAATTTCTACAATAACTCTGTATTAGTTCATTATTTTCAAAAAGTATTAAAAATTACAAGCTACAAATACATGTAAATTTTGAGACAGAGTCTCACCAGGCTGGAGTGCAGTGGCACAATCTCGGCTCACCACAACCTCCGCCTCCCGGATTCAAGTGATTCTCCTACCTCAGCCTCTTGAGAAGCTAAGATTACAGGCGTATGTCACCATGCCCAGCTAATTTTTAGTAGAGACGGGGTTTCACCATGTTGGTCAGGATGGTCTTGATCTCTTAACCTTGTGATCCACCCATCTCAGCCTCCCAAAGTGCTGGATTACAGGCATGAGCCACCGCGCTGGCCTCTAAGTTACAAATATTTTTATCCTAGCCCTGCTCTACAGCCAGAAACTCTGAAAGTTTGATCTGATATAAAGGACACATTTCTGGTTAGAAGGGCTTGCTTGTGTCAGAGCTATGCCTACATTTCCAGTTTTCTTTCACTCTATGAGTCAAATTTAGTCCAAAATGATTCCTGTACTTTTATCCAACAGGCATTAGCAGCTGATAAACACAATGAAGGAGTGGGGGTGAAGATCACATTGTTCTAGACAATAAGCAATCTGGAGCTGGCTTCAGATCTACTGCTAAGATTGCAGTAAATTTTCATTTTCATTTTAAAGTCAAATTTTGTTTAATAAGCTTTTAAAACTATTTCTGGAACTATCTCCAACCTTTCTCGTTTTAAGCCTGTTATATGTAAATTTTTGGTGCTGCAAAAGAAGTAGCACTCAAATATAAATTCTCTCAGCAAATCTACGTACTTCTATAGAAGGGTATGTCACACCGATGGAGCAATGGTGGGCACACACCTGGATGAGGGAGGGGAAGGGATCTAATTCCTGACACGGGTAGCCCCTATTGCTGTGTTGTTCCCCTATTGGCTATGGTCAGACAGCACAATCTAAGCTAATTCCAACTGGCTATTTTAAAGAGAGCAGGGGTATGAGCTGGAGTGGCGGGGTGGGTAGTTTGGTAGGAAGGACGATTACGGGACAGGTCAGAGGAGGTGACCAGGGGTGACTCAGGTCAAAGCAGGTGATCAGAGCAGGTGGCCAAAACAGTTCACTAGGATGAGTCAGGACGGAGCAGGGGACCGGGGTAACAGATGTGAACTACTGATTAGAACTGGTGGGAAAGATTGTTTACTCAAATTACAAGGAAGTTAAACTTTAAAATGAAGAATTAAAGAATAAGAGAGCTGAACATACTGACATGCTGATTCTGAAGAGAAACGGGGCGTTCACTGTATCTAACAAACTAAACTTGACCTCTGAAATTTCTCTCTTTTCTCTTGGGCTTCTGCAACTCTCAACTTCTTCCTTTCATAACTTTTTGAGTTCAAAATATTTTTTTCATTTTCCTTTAATTATAACCGTCAGTGACAATGTTAGGTTTGTGTTTTTAATACAATTCCTTAAAGTTTTTTGGTATTTTGGCTATTGAATAGGTCTGTGATTTGTAAAGTGCTGAACTTCTCAAAAAGTACTTTTTGAGTGAGCTCTCTTTACTTAAAACAGATCAAATTAAATATTCATGCTATATCCTACAGGCACATTATATTATCCTGAGCAACTTTACTTCTCTGTCAGTTAACTAAAAACCTCGGTTAGCCAGGGCTATTCAATGCTTAACTGTTACTATATTTAACTCTAAACTTGACCAACGAAGCAATAATACAAGAGTTAAAAAGAAATTACTTAGGCAGGTAGTGAGAGTACAGGAGTCTGTACCTTTTCTTTCCTTTTTTTCTTTTTGGAGACATTGTTTGGCTCTATCCCCCAGGCTGGACTGCAGTAACACGATCTTAGTTCACTGTAACCTCTGCCTTCCGGGTTCAAGTGGTTCCTGCCTCAGTCTCCCAAAGTAGCTGGGATTACAGGTGCCTGTCACCACGCCCGGCTAATTTTTGTATTTTTAGTAGAGACAGGGTTTGGCCATGTTGACCACTTTGGTCTTGAACTCCTAACCTCAGGTGATCCATTCGCTTCAGCCTCCCAAAGTGCTGGGATTGCGAGCGTGAGCCAGGGCGCCTAGCCAGGCTTTTTCTTTTAATAAAAAACAGCTCCGAAACCATTTCTTTTCTAACAAAAAGCAGCCTGACAAGCGGAGCTGCGAGCATAAATAAGCAAGCTGAAAGCTTGCACAGACGAATGCCGGCAGCTGTACTAAAAGCCGGGTCCACCCAATATGGCGATTTTCCCTCCCTTTTCTTCGTCGCCATGTGGGGGTGTCATGGCGCCAACCAGGTAAAGCCAGGTGTGTGGGTGTCATGGCGCCAGCCAGGTAGAGGCCACATTTGCATAATGAAAGTAGGGTGGGAGGGCCAGTTTCTTGGTGGGCGATGTAAATGCACACTGGTCCAACCAATCCCCTGGGCCCTATGTAAATCGGACACTGCCTCCTCAAGCCTCCCTATATAATCTACCCTTCCCCACAGCAAGCAGGGTTTTTTGTTTTGTTTTGTTTTGTTTTGTTTTGTTTTGTTTTTTTGAGACGGAGTTTTCGCTCTTGTTACCCAGGCTGGAGTGCAATGGCGCGATCTCGGCTCACCGCAACCTCCGCCTCCTGGGTTCAGGCAATTCTCCTGCCTCAGCCTCCTGAGTAGCTGGGATTACAGGCACGTGCCACCATGCCCAGCTAATTTTTTGTATCTTTAGCAGAGACGGGGTTTCACCATGTTGACCAGGATGGTCTCAATCTCTTGACCTCGTGATCCACCCGCCTCGGCCTCCCAAAGTGCTGGGATTACAGGCGTGAGCCACCGCGCCCGGCCAACGAGCAGGGTTTTTTTTCCCTTCCGAGCCTACATCTGTACGGAGGAGCTGTTCTCTTCTTTCCTGCCTATTAAACTTTCCGCTCCTTAACCCGCTCCCTGTGTGTGTGACCTCGTGGTTCACCATCTTGGCACGAGACGACCAACCTTGGGTATTTTCCCAGACAATGTAGCCGCTTCAGCAACTCAGTCTTTGAACTAGTATAGAAATAAGATATGCGTGACTGGAACTTTCATCTGTGTGTACACAGCTGCCAATTAAGTAACAATGTTTTACCAGGAGATGACACCATGCCCCCTCTTTCATTTCTTTAACAAAGACGTTTACTTAATACCAGACAGTGTGCTGAGCACCTGGGAAACAGCAATGGACAATGCGGATTTGGGGCCCGTCCTCATCCAAGTCCTCAGCATCTTCTTCCTGTATCACAATGACATCAACTGACTTCCTGCGTTAGTCCTGCCCTTTTCCATCCAACCCATCCTGCTACCGGAAAGAAAGCACAAATCCAGTCATGTCACTGCACCATTGCTAACATGTCAATTGGCAACTCTGCTTTACCTACAGAATACAGTCCAAATTATTAATACAGCACCAAGTGCCTGTAATCTCCCTACTTCTCCAGCCTTATCTTTTACTCACCCATCCCTTCCCCATGCTCCTAACTCCCTCCCTACTTCCTTAAAGAGTCATGCAAATTTATGCTGCTGTGTCCTTATTTATGCTACTTCCTCTGAATAGAATTTATCATTTCTCCATAGAGGTGGGAAACATCTACCCGTGTTCAAGATTAAACTTGAATTTCATCTTTCCTTAGCTTTTTCTCAGCATCCCAAAACAGTATTCATCTTGCTCTTACCCTATTCTACTTCTAGTATAATACTTATACTTACTTATTGACACATCTTTTTATGCCATACATTTTTAAAGTGTAGGGTTTATTCTTTATTCATATTTCAGTGCCCCAACACAGTGCCTTGGAATGAATAAATGAATGAATGAATGAATGAATGAACAGCAACATGAAATAACTGAGTATGTTTCCACCCTGGACTTTAGCACTCATCTATACTCCATTAATTTCAGTCAATTTATTTCTCTTTTCTAAGTGTGAGTTTATTCCCCTGTTAAATCAGGAAGTTTATCAGGTTCCTCCCACTAATGTCATAAGACCTTGGGATTATAAACTCTCACTCATTGTGAGATGAATTAAATAGAATGTGATAATTACAACAGCCACCAGATGGCAGCAGAAGGTTAACCTTGGCATTTAGAATGTGATCCTGTGTTTATCTAAAAAGCAAAACTAAAAATGTTTAATTAGAAATGACTACATGTTGAAAAATTAAAAATACTACATTTAAGCAGTATATTTAAATAATATATATAAATATTATAATTATATTTTGTACAGTGAGATATTCATACTGTAGGAGACAGAGAATCGAGGTGGGCTGAGGAGTGCCCACATTCCCCCCGGTTCATACTCTAGGCGATGTGCAATTTTGGTAGCCCAGTGAGTGAAATCATCTACACCGGGGAAGATGTTTTTCTTGTACTCACTTTTGTTTTCTGTCTGGGGCTGAGGGTGTGAGCATGGTGGTAGTGGTAATGGTGGTGATAGTGATGGAACTGGTGATTGCAGTAATAAACAGAACTCACCAGTTGAATGGGCCTGTAATGTGAGTTCAGCTCCAAAGTATGAATTTATTTCTGCCTAGATGACAGTAGAAATCCAAAGTTAACATTTTCACCATTGAAAGTTTCACCGGAGCATAAGACAAGGTAATAGAGGCAAAGTCACATGTTTGCAAAGCATGAAACCTTCAAATTCAGGCCTTATACAAAGGAGCTGTAGTATTTACCACAAGCTAAACCATCTACCCTGGAAGGACATAATGTGATTAAACAAAAACACTTTTAAAATACATGTGACATGAGACCCCTAATGACACAGGAGTCTTTCTATATGACTTTAAATGTATTTTAATGTCCGGCACCTTCTCCTTGTCTCTTTTCAGGGAATTAGATGAGCAGGGTCAGGTATTTCTTCTATTTTTTTTTCTTTTTTCGAGACGGAGTTTCTCTCTTGTTACCCAGGCTGGAGTGCAATGGCGCCATCTCGGCTCACCGCAATCTCCGCCTCCTGGGTTCAGGCAATTCTCCTGCCTCGGCCTCCTGAGTAGCTGGGATTACAGGCACGCGCCACCATGCCCGGCTAATTTTTTTGTATTTTTAGTAGAGACGGGGTTTCACCATGTTGACTAGGATGGTCTCGATCTCTTGACCTCGTGATCCACCTGCCTCGGCCTCCCAAAGTGCTGGGATTACAGGCTTGAGCCACCGCGCCGGCCCCTATTTTTTTTCAGCCTTTTTTTTTTTCTTGAGACGAAGTCTCGCTCTGTTACCAGGCTGGAGTGCATTGGCACGATCTCAGCTCACTGCAACCTCTGCCTCCTGGGTTCAAGCAATTCTTTGCCTCAGCCTCCCTAGTAGCTAGGACTATAGGCACACACCATCATGCCCAGCTAATGTTTGTATTTTTAGTAGGACAGGGTTGCACCATGATGACCAGGATGGTCTGATCTCTTGACCTCATGATCCGCCCACGTTGGCCTCCCAAAGTGCTGGGATTACAGGCATGAGCCACGGTGCCCAGTCTATTCAGAGATTTTAATTGATAGTTTACCATGTACCAGGTCTTGTGCTGGGTGCTAAAGGTATAAGGATGAACAAGAATGAATAAGCAGGACACGGACTGTGCCTTGAGGAGTTTATGTTACAGTGCCATGATAGAGAATACAGTATGAGGTTTGGGGATGCTGCTTTCATAAAGAGCTCCTAACACCTCCTTTTCTGGGGCACCTGCATCAATTATATTTTAGCAAAGAAAAATTCACACATGGCTGGGAGCTGCGACTCACACCTGTAATCCCAGCACTTTGGGAGGCTGAGGCAGATGGATTACCTGAGGTCAAGAGTTCGAGACCAGCCTGACCAACGTGGTGAAACCCTGTCTCTATTAAAAATACAAAAATTAGCTAGGTGTGGTGGCATGTACCTATAATATCAGCTACTCAGGAGGCTGAGGCAGGAGAATCTTTGAATCAGTGCGGCAGAGGCTGCGATGAGTTGAGATTATGCCATTGCTCTCCAGCCTGGGCAAAAAGAGTAAAACTGTCTCAAAAAAAAAAAAAAGAAAGAAAGAAAGAAAGAAAAATTCACACACATGATTTCAAAATCCGGTAGTGGATGTGTTCATAACAGAAAGTGAATGTCCCTGGTCCCACCTCTGTGCCTCTCTGCTCTCTCAGTCACTTCTGCTTTTAGTGTTTTGCATATCTAAATACTATGTTTCCATTTCTTGATTTATAAGCTCCTGAAGTTATCTATTAATTTTTTGTATTGATACATGAAGATTTAGCTCATCTTCGCTAGCCCTCTTTCCCACTTCTTCCCAATATGGTTACATCTTTTTTGTCAGTACATTTATAGAACATCATTTTCATTTTAATTAAGATGCATGAGCTTCTAGTGTTGCTCTATCAATTGTATATAAAATATCTTGCTCTCCCACTTTGTAAAATGAAGATGTTAGTGCCCCAACTCTTTCTTCTACTTGTTTTTCATCTCCAAAATTCTCCTGTATTTTTCTTTGGCAGGGTTGATAATATTTATTTGGAAACCATAAAAAAGACCTCTGTTGTTTACCTATAACTTGGTTCTATAAGTTGAAAACAAACATTTTCATTGCATCAATATTATTCATATAGAGCTAAATTGTATACTTTAATAACCTTTTTTTTTTTGAAACAGAATCTCACTGTGTCGCTGAGGCTGGAGTGCAGTGGCATGATCTCAGCTCACTGCAACATTCACCTCCCGAGTTTGAGTAATTCTCCTGCCTCAGCCTCCCAAGAAGCTGGGTTACAGGTGCCCGCCACCACGCCTGGCTAGTTTTTATTAGTAGAGACAGGGTTTTGCCATGTAGGCCAGGCTGGTCTTGAACTCCTGACCTCAGGTGATCCACCTGCCTTGGCCTCTCAAGGGGCTGGGATTACAAGTGTGAGCCACCACACCCGGTCAACATCTTTCTGTAGAGCGCCAATGTCTCCCTTTTGTACCACAAAGAAAAACTGATGTTCTCTCCTTTTTTTAAATACCTAATTCTCAAAGTCAGACTGTATTTTACTTCGTTTCATTTTTGGACTATGCTTTCCTTGAACATTTTTTCCTTAGAATTCCTTATATGGTTTATCTTTTTCTTGCTGTATGAAGAAACGTGTCTTCTTCACCGTACTCCTATCACTTCCCAGCTTCCTACACATTCTGTCTGTTGCTTGGAATCTATTCCATTTTTTTCTTCTTCAACCTACTGGCTTTTCAATAGGAATTCATTGCGGCATATATGAACCACAACTTTCCCGTCTTATTATTGCTGTCCTTCTCTGCCCAAGAGTATTCCTTTGCATACGCAGACGCTGTTTTGGTGCTTCCGTGGGTTGGATCCACATTTTTCCAGATTCCACTTACTTTCTGAGAGTCTTTCAAGTTACTGCATCTATACAACTCCATCCACACACTAGTGTTTAGCAAATGAAATCCCGTTCTTCATGGACTTCCCTCACCAGCCCAGGAGAGGTTGGAAAGAACCAGCATGCAACACTGTCACTTAATATTCTACACTGACTTACTTTTTTTTTTTGAGACAGAGTTTTGTTCGTTACCCAGGCTGGAGTGAATGGTGCGATCTCGGCTCACCGCAACCTCTGCCTCCTGGGTTCAGGCAATTCTCCTGTCTCAGCCTCCTGAGTAGCTGGGATTAGAGGCATGTGCCACCATGCCCAGCTAATTTTTTGTATTTTTTTTTAGTAGAGACAGGGTTTCACCATGTTGACCAGGATGGTCTCCATCTCTTGACCTCGTGATCCACCCGCCTCAGCCTCCCAAAGTGCTGGGATTACAGACTTACTTTGTTTCCAGTGTCTACTCTCTATTTAAAAACAGTTGGGTATGATGGCTCACACCTATAATTCCAGCACTTTGGGAGGCTGAGGCGGGCGGATCACTTGAGGCCAGGCGTTCACGAGCAGCCTGCGCAACATGATGAAACCCCATTTCTACCAAATTAGCCCTGCATGGTGGCACACGCCTGTAATCTCAGCTACTCGGGAGGCTGAAGCAGAAGAATCACTTGAACCAGGGAGGCAGAGATTTTGCAGTGACCCAAGATTGTGTCACTGCACTCCAGCCTGGATGACAGAGTGAGACTGTCTCAAAAAGAGAAGAAAAACAAAAAACATGTTGTCTTATCCTCTGTGAACCCTTCTTAGTTATATTGGCTTCAAGGACACCAGGTAGACTTCTATCACCAACACTTTTGTGTGTGCTATACATGATTTTATGTTTGTGTGACCCTTGGTGACTCCTGTTACAAAGAAAAGAGATGTATATGCTGTTGGAATAGCCAAAATCAAGCCACTTTCCCTGGGTACATGCCAGTCTCATCAGAGAGCAGGGACACAGGACTTACCATAAAGAAATTAACGAAAGATAAAATTTTTGCAGGGTTCTCTTTTCCCTTCCTCAAATTAAATTGTACAACTAGAATCTTGGAGATGCTCCCGTTCCCTTGTCAAAGGTCCTTCCTAATGCATTTTCCTCCACAGGCCCTCAGATCCTGATGATCGCAGTCTTCACCCTCACTGGGGCCGTGGTGCTGCTCCTGTTCATTGCTCTTCTGATGCTCAGGTACCACCACCTCTATCCTGCCTGTGCTCGGTTTCCAGAGAGGCAAGGGGGGAAAGTGGGAGAGCTCTATTGTCTGTTGATGATGATGCATATTCACAGAAAGCCCTCTAGATGGATCTAAGACAATGAAGACATTCTGCATCAAAGACTATGTGAAGGGCAGAGTATCACTGAGTGAACAGATTAGGGCTTTGGAGCCAGAGATGCCTGAACCCAAATCTCAGTTCTTTGAGTTACTAGTTCTGTGTTCTGAAGCAGGTTACTTAGCAACTTAAACAGATAACTTAGCTTCAATTTCTTCATCTCAGCTGTTTTAAGGATTAGAAATGGAACATATATACAAACTACCATGTAATAAGCATTATATAAATGAAAATAGTTATTTTTATTATTTTGTTGGCATATTGTGGGAGACATCAAACTTATTAAATTCCATGATAGTTAGGCTGGAAGAGGCTTTAGAAACAATTTATTCCCAATCTCCTATTTTAGCCTGGGGAAAGAGAACCCAGAAAGTCAAACGGCTTCTCTAGAATCATATCACCAGGTAGTGGGTAGGGCCAGAACTAGAACTCAAGCCTTCTCACCATCAGTTCCATGATTTTTCTGCCTAACTTGGGTCTACCAAACACCTAACCACAGACGTTGCATGTACTAAGAAGTATTTGTTGAACACATAAATGAGTGAGTAAATACCACACTACCTCCTAATCTGCATATGTTTAACACCAAACTTATAATACCTGATTATATTACCAGGTTCACTTGCATTTCCTAGCCAAACAAGATGACAATTTATCTGTGCATCACACACTTTGGTCTGTGTGTCATTATATACTTTATCATGTGAGTGTCCAGCCTGCCATATACTCGTTGATGTTTTCTCCAGAAAAGGAAGTCAGCTACTTTCTTCAATCTGACAGCAGTGCTTGGCTCCTGTAACTGTTTCTCAGAAATGTAGGAGGTGGTCTACAGTGTGTGGTGACCATTTAGTGAAGACTGAGAAGAAACCAAAATTTCCCCAAAAAAGCAAGTCTAAATGGAATCAGTTCAAGATGGGGTAAATAGCAGGATCAAAGATAATAACAGGTGTTTCTCATTGTCTTAAACACGAGAGGCAGAGATGGAGCTTTCCTAATGGCCATAGCAACGCTATACCCATGAGGTGGCCTGGCAGAGAGAGGTACACATGCAGTTTGCCATTACAACAGCCTACGCAAGAAAACTAGCAAACCCCTAATTCAGTATGAATGACAGTTAGCTCTGTTGGGTCCCAAGAGTCTCCTGGGGTACAGAGGTGAGAGCCCGAGAGCCTTTAAGGTCTTGATATTCATCCTACTTGCCTTCAGGTCTTAGGGTCAGTATTTGCTATTTTACATGCATTTACTTGAAGAATACTCAGACAGAAGCATACGCAGAGAATAATCATTTCTGCTTAGGAGACATTAAGGAAGGCATGGCCTTGGGGCCGGGCGCGGTGGCTCACGCCTGTAATCCCAGCACTTTGGGAGGCCGAGGCATGTGGATCACGAGGTCAAGAGATCGAGACCATCCTGGTCAACATGGTGAAACCCCGTCTCTACTAAGAATACAAAAAATCAGCTGGGCATGGTGGTGCGTGCCTGTAATCCCAGCTACTCAGGAGGCTGAGGCAGGAGAATTGCCTGAACCCAGGAGGCGGAGGTTGCAGTGAGCCGAGATCGCGCCATTGCACTCCAGCCTGGGCAACAAGAGCGAAACTCCATCTCAAAAAAAAAAAAAAAAAGAAGGTGTGTATGACTTTGTCAAATAACCAAAGAGCAAAGGCAACCTAGAGACAAAACAGGTTAACAGAAAAGAGCACCAGTTCCAGAATCAGACACAAGCAAGAACTTATAAAATGACAAAGAGGACAGTATGTGTTGGTTAAGAAATGATGTTAGTAAAGTAGGCTTTCCACATGCAAAAAAAAACAAAATAAAACACTATCTAAAACAATACACAAAGACATAGTTTACTCTATGTGGAGTTTTAAATGTTAAGGCCATCAATATGAAAATCAAACTTCAAAACTTAGAATAAATTAATAAAAGTGACTCTTAAAAAGTATTTTTATTTTATTTATTTATTTATGTATTTATTTATTTATTTTTGAGACGGAGTTTCGCTCTTGTTACCCAGGCTGGAGTGCAGTGGCACGATCTCAGCTCACTGCAACCTCTGCCTCCCGGGTTCAGGCAATTCTCCTGCCTCAGCCTCCTGAGTAGCTGGGATTACAGGCACGTACCACCATGCCCAGCTAATTTTTGTATTTTTAGTAGAGACTGGGTTTCACCATGTTGACCAGAATGGTCTCGATCTCTTGACCTCAGGATCCACCTGCCTCGGCCTCCCAAAGTGCTGGGATTACAGGCGTGAGCCACTGCGTCCGACCCAGTGTTTTCATTTTTTTGAGATTGAATTTCACCTTGTCACTCAGGCTGGAGTGCAGTGGCACCATCTTAGCTCACTGCAAAGTCTGTCTCCCAGGTTCAAGCAATTCTTGGACCTTGGCCTCACTAGTAACTGGGATTATAGGCATGCGCCACCACACCTCGCCAACATTGATATTTTTAGTAGAGACAGGGTTTCATCATGTTGGCCAGCCTGATCTTGATTCCTGACCTTAAGTGATCCATCTGCCTTGGCCTCCCAAAGTGCTAAGATTACAGGTGTGAGCCACTGTGCCTGTCCAATAAAGATGAACTTCTGATCTCAGGTTAGGAAAGCACTTCTCAGTCAAGATAAAAAAGGAAAAGCCATAGAAAAGTATATAAATATGACCATAATAAAATCAAAACTTTCTGTAAAACAAAGTTAAAGGAAGTAATAAACTAGGAGAATGTGCTTGCAAAACACAAGGACAAAGGATTTATTTCTCAAAATATATTAAGAACTTATGTATGTCAACAAGGATAAGAAAAAGACAAACTAGATACTAGGAAAAAATGAGCAAAATTATAAATACATAATTCTATATAATTCTGAGTCTGTATATTCTATTAAATAGCTAGAAAATATTTGAAAAGATAATCTCACTAATAAGAAAATGCAAAGTAAAGCAATAATAAAGTAAATCATTCCACCTACATCATAAAGGTTAAAAAGAAGTGTATTGTTACCAAATGTTGACCACAATATAGAAAATGGGAATTCTTAAGATAAGAAGATAAATTATTTCATAACCACTGCTTTGGGAAGCAATTTGGTGATATCTGTACAGTTGAAAGTTTACATCCCCTATAGCCCAAGAATTCTGCTTCAGGTATACCAGCAGTCCCCAACCTTTTTGGCATCAGGGACTGGTTTTGTGCAAAATAATTTTGGAGGGAGTTTCAGGATGAAACTGTTTCACCTCAGATTATCAGGCATTAGTTAGATTCTCATAAGGATAAAGAGTGCTCATGCTGGATCCCTCCCATGTGCAGTTCTCAGTAGGGTTTGCGCTCCTATGAGAATCTAATGCTACCGCTGATCTGACAGGAGGCGGTGCATAGGTGGCCGCTCAACTCCTGCTGTGTAGCTTGGTCACTATCAGGAACAGACTAGTACCAGTCCATGGTCCAGGGGGTGGGGGCCTAATGCCCAGCCTACACTGTCTGGGGACCTAGACTATCTGAAGAAAACTATACATGTTTAACATTTGGTAGTTGAGATAGGTGTTGTTACATTTTCTCTGTACTTTTCCATTTTCTTTAAACATATTTTTTGAAAAGGCACAGATGGGTAAGAGGAACTGGCTTATTTAGGGATCTGGTGTATTCTCTGTGGTTTAAAAAATAACATTTTTACCTCTCAACTTTACCAACTTTACATTTTGTTTCCTGTATTTTTTCCTCACTCTTTCTATGTCATCAGTTCACTGCCACAGTGAAGGACCTGGGAAAGTGAAGTGAAAAGAAAAGAAAGAGTAGGAAACAGGGGTCCCCGGTTCCCAGTCCGTGGCCTGTTAGGAGCCGATCACAAAGCAGGAGGTGAGCGGAGGGGAGCAAGCATTACTGCCTGAGCTTAGCAGGAGAGTCAGATTCTCATGGGAGTGTGAACCGTATTGTGAACTGCGCATGCAGAGGGTGTCTGGGCTGCACTCTCCTTATGAGTATCTAAGGCCTGATCTGAGGTAGAACAGTTTCATCCTGAAACCACCCCCTGCCACTTCCATGGAAACATTGTCTTCCAGGAAACCAGTCCCTGGTGCCAAAAAGGTTGAGGGCCACTGCTATAAAAGCCCATCAGAAAGCCTTGCAGGTCCACTGGTGGTAAGGACTTTTCAGTTTGGAGAACGTGGTGTTCTATCATTGAACTACCTTTTCTCATGCCCATCTACCTAAGCATACCACGGTTCTACATTTCTGCCAGTCTTCAGAACCTGAATGGTGTGGCTACTAATAAAAACCTATTGACCAGTTCCATTCCTTTCACAGAAAATATAAAAAAGATTATGAACGTCGTCAGAAAAAATGGTCCCACATTCCTCCTGAAAATATCTTTCCTCTGGAGACCAATGAGACCAATCAAGTTAGCCTGAAGGTAAAGCCCACCTTACTTGTTGAAGAATGAGTGCAATTTGCCAGGAATTTGACAGAACATAGGTAGCACTGCAGGATTATGTGCCAAGTACAGACAGTTATTCTAAAAAGCAAGACTTGGATGCTTTCCAGTTTTCAGCTCTCTCCCTTCCCCCTGATTCTCCATTCTCCTTTGTGTCAGCTAGTTAATCCAATGAGCACTTCCCTGGAGGCTGAGATACGAACTGTTTTCATTCTTTGCATCTGATCCAGAAGAGAAATACACATATTGGGAATTTGTCATGGAAGGAATGTAGGAATGGGCAGAGCATTTGAGTTCCCTTAAACCTTGGATACCAGTCTAACCAGACTAAGGACCTATGACTTGCCTTACTCATTCCTGATGAAAGAGGCCTCTTCTTATAGTTGCTCACATTCCCCTTCAACCAGGAAATAGCAGCAGCCAAAAATAACTTACTCCATTTAGCACAGTCCATGCAGGACCTATGCTGTCTCATCTACTCCTCACAAGAACCCAAAATTAGGCTTTATCATCATAATTTTGCTGATAAGGAACCTGAAGGACAAAAGATTAAGAAACAGAAAAAAAAAGAAACAGTGCAGGGTCACATATACCTAATGGGTAAGACAACTGTAAGTACTAATAGCTAACACTTACTGAGCTCTTACAACGCACCAGATGCATGAACCTGTTTCATCTTCTGAGCACTATGAAGTAGCAGGGCTGGAATTCCTGGAACACAGCTACAATTTAAACCCAACCTGTCTAATTATAAAGGCTGAGATTGTAACACCTGCCATACACCACATAATTATCCTAGTTTGTATACCAGTGCATATTAAGAGAATATGGAGACCCAAGGCCTCTTGTGGACTCCTTCAGAGTAGGGACAAACCGATAGTGTAATGTGATTTGAGATGATTCCTTACTTAAAATCAGTAGCAATAAATTGCAGTTGGTCTAAGGTTGTCTCTGGAACCCCTCTACCAGCTCTTGATATTCCACTCTGAGTCCTGCGTGCTTCCCTTTAATGGCTCAGATCTCCTCATGGCTATCGGTGGACAAAGTCTTCCCTTCTTTCAGAAATATGACGTGCTCCCAATGTGACCCTGCTGCACTCTGAACCTCAACAGAAAGATTATATTCACAAAGACCAATCTGTCTCAGCCAAGTGTCAGGATGGAACCAATTTAACAGTAATTTAGAGTCAGGTGTAAGTGACCTTTAGACTACTGAATTTCCAAAGAGAGAATGTATTGACCTAAATGACAACCTGGAAGTACCGAGTGTTAAAAGAAAAACTCTGGCAGACAAAATAGAATTTATTTGAGCAAAATGTGATTCATGAATCGTGTAGCACTCAAAACCAAAAGAGGTTCCGAAAGCTCCACTCTGCAGCATGGGCAGTGAGCTTTCATAGGATGTACAAGAAAGTAAAGTACACAAATTACTTGATTGGCTACAGCTGGGCATTTGCTTGATTTGGGCATGGTCTGTTCAGTTCGCTGCCTGTGATTGACTGAAACCCAGCCATTTGTTACAAAAATAGATTCCTAAATTAGTTTTCAGTTTGCCTAGATACTAAGTTAGGTTGCAATTTATAGTAACTCATGATACAAAGACAGCCTATTGCCAGTGGTATCCTGCTTATTTGAAATAACACTAGGAAGAGGAGAGGGGACTTTCAGAAAGAGCATATGCACCTCTATCTCTGTACAGCACCGGATGGGCTCCCACATGCTCCACCTCTGCCTAAGTCCAGCATTAGTGTCACTCCTCAAGCATCTCCCCACTGCCTCAAAACCCTGTATTTCATATTTTCTCTTTTGGAGTAAGCTAAAGCATGTGTCTCTGTGTGTTTTCTTAAAATATAAATATTCCTAGAAGTATAATCCATCCATTTCTTGTCAGTTTCTACACAGAATTTTTATGAGTACAGAATGTTTACTATTTCATCAGAATGAATGAGTCACCTGGCTAAGGAAATAGGTCTTTGGGACAGTAAACTCAAAGGAAGGAAGTTCGAAGTGATCTTTATCACGTTATCGTTGTAAATCTGAGTTTTAGACAGGCTGGGAAGCAGGTGGATCAGAAATTGGCTGTACCGAGAGTTCATTGGGTGCTATGAGTCAGGTGGACATAGAGAAAACCCAAGGTCACCCAAAGTCAGCAAGGGTGGAAAATG
>CM052656.1:114454297-114500189 GCA_028533165.1 Leontopithecus rosalia | reverse complement strand
AAAAAAAAAAAAAAAAAAAGGGTGGAAAATGCTATACCACCAGACAGGTAGTGGTTCAAGTTTGGATAATCACTGAATGCAGAAATAGGAAAGTGAGACTAAAAGAAGAGATAATAGAGAGTTGAACATCCCACTGCTGGAAGAGAAAGTGTCAGAATATCAGACCAAAGGTTCCAGACAAAAGAAGTCAGGAAAGTCAAAGGGATAGAGTAACACAGAAAAAATAACCAAGATGAACATTTCTTTTGTGGGTAAAAAGAGACGTCCTTTAGTAGCAAGAGAATTTCGCAAACCTTGTCTTATTTAACCCCCAACTATTTCTATGAGTTGGAATTGCGCGGGAAGGAACTGAGGTCCAAGCAGTTTAAATAACCTCCTCAAGGTCCGAAACAGTAAAAAGAGCACTAGGCGGGAAGACAAGCCCAGGCTCTGCCACTCTCTTTGTATGGGACATTCAATGTCCTGTAACCCTTCTATACTTTTTGTTAAATGAGAAGAAAACGAAATGACGGTAACTACCAGTCTGCAATGGGCATCATGCTTGGACCTTAGAGAATCATTTAACCCATATTTCAAAATGGCCTTCTAAGGTAAATTTTACCAAAGATAGTAACACATCTCAGACTTTTATGAGAATCACATTGAAAGATGCAATTGTTCCCAGCCTTTTCTCTGTCTTTAGAACAGAAGTCATTACCTGGGAGTCCGAGAGCCATATCTGGCCTGCAGTTGCAAATGCATGCCTATGTGCATGTGTGTGTGCTGTTGTTCAATATTTAACATTTTAAAAATTAATTGCCAACATACAAATATCATGAGATAGCATATAAGAATTCTTATTACTGGCCGGGCTCGGTGGCTCAAGCCTGTAATCCCAGCACTTTGGGAGGCCGAGGCGGGTGGATCGCGAGGTCAAGAGATCGAGACCATCCTGGTCAACATGGTGAAACCCCGTCTCTACTAAAAATACAAAAAATTAGCCAGGCATGGTGGTGCGTGCCTGTAAGCCCAGCTACTCAGGAGGCTGAGGCAGGAGAATTGCCTGAACCCGGGAGGCGGAGGTTGCGGTGAGCGCGCCATTGCACTCCAGCCTGGGTAACAAGAGCGAAACTCTGTCTCAAAAAAAAAAAAAAAAAAAGAATTCTTATTATCAGCTTCTTTAGACAAGTAAGATGATTTAGCAACTTGGGGCTGAACCCAGAGCTGTTAAGACTGCTTCCCTTAGACACTTGGCCCAGTTTTCTCATTTGCATTGCTACTCAGGCCTTTAGGCATGGGTGTGCAGCTCAAACGCACAGCATCCTTTTCCATGAGCATCCATTTGTAGCTACACAATTCCCACTAAAACGGAGTTGGGGAGAGGGGAGCAAAGGAAATACCTGGTTGAAGTAGGGCCACAGGAGGGAGGAAACCCATAGTTAAGCATGGGAGCAATAGATACCTGCAAACATGTTGGAGTTCAATTAGCGAGAGGGAACAAGTCAGTTACAGCAGTTTGTCTGGAAACCTGCCTGCCCAGCATGCTGCTGAGCAAACAGACGCAGCCACCTGGAAGAGCCTCTCAGCCTTTGACAGTCAGTGAGTAGGAGCAGATACGGAGCTTCTGGAATAATCAGCCTTTTCTTGTGCCAGATTGATGATGACAAAAGACGGGATACAATCCAGAGACTACGACAGTGCAAATACGACAAAAAGGTGACCTCTCCCACTTCTCCGAACTCTCCACTGGGGTATGCTCTGTCATTGGGCTGGCCCCTGATGTCGGTATCACAATGGTGGGAGTGCTCAGGCTGCTCCCAGGGGCTGTTCTTAGAGCTTCACAGGGATGGGCAGGGCAATGTTTCAAGAGCTACAAAACTCACAATCCTGGGGAAATTGGAAGACAAACAGAATATTGGGGAAGGGTGGAGTATAGGAAGAAAAAGGAAATATAAATGATATTCAGAGTAGTCAGGGCAACCCTAGTATTTTGGCTCATCGCTGAGAAATACAACAATCCCATATGAGAGTTTTGCATCTTATTTCCATCCCTCCTTCTTCCCTCCCTCCCTTCTGCCTTCCTTCCTTCCATTTAATTATTCTTGAAGAAACATTCAAGCCTGAACTTATATCCCAGGTACTAGGCACCAGGGATATAAACATCAATCAAGGCTAGGCACGGTGGCTCATGTCTGTAATCCCAGGACTTTGGGAGGCTGAGGCGGGCGGATTATTTGAGGCCAGGAGTTCAAGACCAGGCTGGCCAACATGGTGAAACCCCATTTCTACTAAAAACACAAAAATTAGTCGGACATGGTGGTGCACGCCTGTAGTTGCGGCTAGTGGGAAGGCTGAGGCACGAGAACCACCTGAACCCAGGAGGCAGAGGTTGAAGTGAGCTGAGATTGTGCCACTGCACTCCAGCCTAGGCAACAAAGCAAGACTCCGACTTTAAAAAAAAATTCAATTAAATACTGTCACTGCTCTCAAAAGCTTACAGTCTAGTGAGACACACAAGCAAACTATTAAAAAATGCATTTAAAGAGTTACACTACAACAGTGTCTCCTAAATGTCATTGATTTTTGCAGCGAGTGATCCTCAAAGATCTCAAGCACAATGATGGTAATTTCACTGAAAAACAGAAGATAGAATTGAACAAGGTATGTAGCCCTTCCTCCAAATCCTTGAGAAATAATTTCACTCCATTTCTTCTAATCACTGAGGTCGCTAGTGGGGTAAGAGGCTGACAGAGAAGCCCTCAGGCCAAGACATGGTGACAGTATTTCTTGTTGAAAATTCTACCAAGAGATATTGGAAAGTGAGGTTGAAGTGGTGTAAAACTTTCTGGCAGTCCACTAGTCTTTCCTAGAATGTGGACCTGATATTATTTGAAAGAAAAGTTTGTATTCAAGTCCTCTTACTGACAAAGGAAAGATTATTGAATGAGATTGATATAACGTGTGATGTTCAGTTTATTAAGAGCAATACGTCTTCTCTAAGATCTGAAACAGAACATATTTTATTGGCATATTAGTTTTTACGTTGGCGCCCCATTCTGACTAATTTGCTTTGTAAACAAACATGTTCTTCTAGTTGCTTCAGATTGACTATTACAACCTGACCAAGTTCTACGGTACAGTGAAACTTGACACTATGATCTTCGGGGTGATTGAATACTGTGAGAGAGGATCCCTCCGGGTAAGAAACCATGGTCATTTCCAGTTTCCTAATTATATGAAAAATATTTAGGCAGGCCTTTTAAAATATTTACAGAGCAAAGTATTAGAGAGTTATCAGGGAAAGTTTGTGGGCTCACATGCTTTCCAGACTAGATCCCCGAGATTTCTTCAGTCAGCTTATGTTTTTATAAACAAGCCAAAATATTTTCAGAAAAATGATAATAGATTTGGGGAGAGGAGTAAACAGAGAATGGAAGTGGAAAAGTGAGTGATTACTTCCAAATACATATTGTTTTACATGAATACTTGCTTTTGTACTAAAAGAGAAATGGATAATTATTATGATAGCACCAAATAAATATTAGAAGACTTGGTCATCATTCTTGGTTCTGCTACGGTCCAAATTTATACTCCACTCTTGGACTGATGATCAACCAAGAGATGCCAAGTGAGGTCAGATATTTGGACTGTGCAAGTCCAAAGCAGACAGAGGAACTAAGAAAAAAAAACAAAAATATGGCCAGGTACGCTGGCTCATGCCTGTAATCTCAGCACTTTGGGAGGCCAAGACAGGCAGATCACTTGAGGTCAGGAGTTCGAGACCAGCCTGGCTGACATGGTGAAACCCCATCTCTACTAAAAATACAAAAATTAGCTGTTAGATACACCTTAACAGAACTTAGTCAAGTTCTTAAGTAGGAATCAATGATATGCTAGAACTGGCTGGAACTAGCTCAGAGCTGATTGTTAAGTTATTCAAGAATTTGCCAGCAGTCACTGTTACACTTTTGGAAGCTGAACGTGGTCCGTAAGCACGTTATATGTCAGGGCTGTTACTAATAGAGAGCCAGTTTACCAACACTGCATACCAACTAATTCACATTGAAAATATATAAATTCTTCTGAAAACAAGAAACTTGAAATCAAAGGCAAAGACTTTTCTTAACAGAGCTCATCAGAAATATATATATATATATACTCACACACCCCCACACACATATACACACACACATCTATATGAGCAATAATAACCAAAACAGTTTTGAAAAGGAAAAAATGAGAGGCCACTTGCCAGAAAGTTACTGTAATCAAGGCAGTGTGGTGACAGCTCATGAAGAAGCAGGTGATTTATGGAAGAAAAATATATGGGCCAAGAATAGGATTAAGTTTATGACGAATGTAACTAAAGAAGGGCACTTTTAAAAATGGTGCTGAGATAATCAGGCCTGCAAACTTTTCATTCTCTCTTCCGCAAAAGGTTCTTTTCCCATGCTGTTCCCTCTCCCCAGAATTCTTGCCTCCCTACTTCCTTTGATCTCAGCTCAACAGCCTTTCCTGAAGGAAGTCATCTTTAGCCTTCATAACAAAGCCCAGATTTTAGGGATAAAATCCCCAGATTTCAGGCAATTTTTCATAGTACTTACCACAGTTATAATTTTATGTTTACCGGTCTGATTCTTTAATGAATGTCAGTTTCCTTCACAGACTGTGCACCCTATAACAGGTCCCATTATAATCCCAGCACCAACACAGTCACTGGTCTAGAGATAACACTCAATAATTTTTAAAAATAAACATGCAGGTCACCTATTAAAATTGCTCAGAAAATAACATATAAATCTGCATATACATATGATCTCAATTTTATAAAATTTATTACATATACTTTCCATATCTACATTAATGAATACTGGAAGAAAATATCAAAATGAGAATAAATTAGATACTGCAATTAGCAATAATTTTATATTCTTCTTTTTATATTGTATTTTTTTCACATTTTCCATAGTAAACATCTATTCCTTTTATTATCCAAGCAGAATAATATACTTTTTACAATTCGGCAGACGAGAACAGGGTAGGATGGGTGAATGGTGAGCTAAATGGAGAGAACGCATAGAAAAGAATTAGTCTGCCTGCCCACAGCTCCCCTCTGTCAACTTAGCCTAATACCCATAGCCCAGCCAGCCTTATCTGAAATGATTAAGGACTTTAGACTCTTCCTTGGAAATTCTTGGTACAGTGCCTGAGTTAAAACTAAAAGTCAAATTGGGCTTTTTCCTAAAATAAGAAACTATTTTTATCAGTTAGAGTCCTGTTTAGAGTTCTACTGTGAAGAACAGTTATGTATTAGCTTAATTAAAATCCTGCACCTTGATAGAACCATCATCATATTCAACTAGTGACTTGAAAATTCCAGGTATAGGCCAGGTGCGATGGTTCTTGTCTGCAATCCTAGCACTTTGGGAGGCTGAGGCAGGCAGACAGCTTGAGGCCAGGCGTTCCAGATCAGCCTAGCCAACATGGTGAGACTCTGTCTCTACGACAAATACAAAAATTAGCTGGGCATTGTGGCAGATACCTGTAATCCAAGTTACTCAGGAAGCTGAAGCAGGAGAATTGCTTGAACCTGGGAGGCAGTGGTTGCAATGAGCCAAGATTGTGCCATTGCACTCCAGCTGGGCAACAGATTGAGACTCTGTCAATATAGAAAAAGAAAGAAAGGGAAGGGAGGGGAAGGGAGTGGAGGAGAGGGGAGAAAAAGAAAGAAAGAAAGGAGAGAGAGAGGGAGAGAGAAAGAAAGAAAGAGAGAGAGAGAAAGAAAGAAAGAAAGAAAGAAAGAAAGAAAGAAAGAAAGAAAGAAAGAAAGAAAGAAAGAAAGAAAGAAAGAAAGAAAAAGAAAGAAAGAAAGGAAGGGAAGGAAGGGAGGAAAGAAGGAAGAAAGGAGGGAGGGAAGGAAGGAAGGAACGACGGAAATTATTCCAAGTCATACAATTCACAAAAGATCCAAGATCTTTCTTATTGACAGAGGACTTAGTAAACTCAAAAACAAAACAAAACAAAAAAACCAAGAGCAATTAATCTAATTGATATAACTGATTATGTGGGTAAAAACAAAAACCTAATGAAGGAATTTTCTTATAGTAATTGCCTGTTTTAAAACATGGGTCCAGTTTAGACGAGACAGAATACACAGGGCAGCCGCTTGTTAAGCAGTCTTCCTGCCCACTGCTTATTCCTCTACACCTGTCTCATGGAAGAACTGAAATTTGGGATGCTATGGGTATCTCCTGCTATATCCTGGTGGCAAAACCACCCAATGCTTCTTATGCAGAAAATGAAACAAAAATAGGTTCATGAAAACCCAGACAATGGAATTCCAATTTGTTCCCGATCCGAAGGTCTCACTATTAGAAGCTAATCATTTGGTTCTTAATAGTCTCTCCACAATGTCCTTTCTTGCAGCAACTTTTCTCCTTTTCATTTTTTCCTATTCAGGAAGTTTTAAATGACACAATCTCCTACCCTGATGGTACATTCATGGATTGGGAGTTTAAGATCTCTGTCTTGTATGACATTGCTAAGGTAAGAGAAACACATACACACACAGAAAAGGTGACAATGAAATATAAGAAAACAGATGGAATAAGTTATTCAGCCTTCTGTGCACTGGTTTGCTTCATCTGTAAAATGATAGTGATGGCTATGGCAGGGTTGTAGGATTTTTGGTTGTGAGGATTTTGTGAAATAATGTACAAGTAATGGTACAAGTCACAGGTTCAATATATATCAGTTATTATTATTTTCTATTATATTCTTTGTAGTCTGGGTGTGGGGCAGGTAGTTTCACAGATTTTCCAGAAATCAAAATCATATAAAACTACAAGAAAGACAACAGGGCCGGGCGTGGTGGCTCATGCCTGTAATCCCAGCACTTTGGGAGGCTGAGGCAGGGGGTGATCACCTGAGGTCAGGAATTTGAGACCAGCCTGGCCAAAATGGCAAAACCCTGTCTGTACTAAAAATACAAAAATTAGCCAGGTGTGGTGGCGGGCACCTGTGGTTCCAGCTACTTAGGAGGCTGAGGCAGGAGACTTGCTTGAACCCAAGAGACGGTAGTTGCAATGAGCTGAGACCATGCCACTGCACTCCAGCCTGGGTGACAGAGTGAGACTCCATCTCAAAAGAGAAAAAGAAAGAAAGACAGCTGAATCCTCAACTTCACGAGAGAAAATATTAAGTACAGGCAACCTTCTTGCAGGAATCAATAATAAATGTGGACATGTATATTTTCAAATGTGATAGGAAAACCAAAGCGGACACCGGTAACCAGGGCCTCATTCAAGAATGAAGACAAGTTGGTTGTGAGAGGGAGCGCATTGATACAGTCTTAACTCACCTGAAAGTTATATGGAATCAGAATCAGTTTGAAAGAACTGTTAATGAAAATTGATTTGCCACACACATTTCACTCCTGTGATCCAGGCTGAAAACCAGCTTTGGCTGAGACACTCTCTAACCACCAGAGAGAAGCACACCAGCCAAAAATGGGCTTCCTCTTTTTTTATTTTTTATTTTTTGACATGGAGTCTCCCAGGCTGGGGTAATGTCATGATCTCAGCTCACCACAACCTCTGCCTCCTGTGTTCAAGCCATTATCCTGCCTCTGCCTCCCGAATAGGTGGGATTACAGGCACCTGCCACCATGTAATTTTAGTAGAGACAGGGTTTCACCATGTTGGCCAGGGTGGTCTCGAACTCCTGGCCTTAGGTAATTTGCCCACCTTGACCTCCCAAAGTACTGGGATTATAGGCATGAGCCACCAAGCCAGGCCAAGCTTCCCCTTTTGAAACAAAATGAATAAAACAGTGTTTGAAAATAGCATGAAACCAATTTCGGTTTAGGAAATAATCTAGCCTGACATCCCCCACCTTCAGAAAGGCAAGGCACTATTATTTATATATTTATTTTAAATTGATGTAACAGAGGACCAGAGAGCTACCCAGGGTCACAGACCAAATAAGTGGTAAGCAGAAACACACACACACACACACACACACACACACACACACACACAAAACCCTTTGCCTCACAGTATATACAACTACTTAACCAGAGATTTTAGACAATTCTCTTTTACTCTGTCATTTAAATAGACGTTGAAACTAGATGTAATATATAGGCAAATATTAGAACTTCAGTAATGTTGTTAAAATAAAAATCATGGGGCCGGGCGCGGTGGCTCACGCCTGTAATCCCGGCACTTTGGGAGGCCGAGGCGGGTGGATCACGAGGTCAAGAGATCGAGACCATCCTGGTCGAAATGGTGAAACCCCGTCTCTACTAAAGATACAACAAATTAGCTGGGCATGGTGACGCGTGCCTATAATCCCAGCTACTAGGGAGGCTGAGGCAGGAGAATTGCCTGAACCCAGGAGGCGGAGGTTGCGGTGAGCCGAGATCGCGCCATTGCACTCCAGCCTGGGTAACAAGAGCGAAACTACGTCTCAAAAAAAAAAAAAATCATGAGAGTAAAGTTAAAATCTGACAGTGTGACTGTCTGCTAAAATTATTTCCAAATGTCACTTTTTTCTCTAAAATAATCAAGCAGCTGAAATGTGTCACATCTCCGTTTTTCTGTCATCTGAAAAATTCCAGGGAATGTCGTATCTGCACTCCAGCAAGACAGAAGTCCATGGTCGCCTGAAATCTACCAACTGCGTCGTGGACAGTAGGATGGTGGTGAAGATCACCGGTTTTGGCTGCAATTCCATTTTACCTCCAAAAAAAGGTCTGTAATGAATGAAATGTTCATCCATTTCCCAACCGCTTTTTTTTTTCCAAATCCATGTGGAATGGTCAGGAAATTCTGATTACTGATCAGAAGATAAGTACTTAAAGCCACAAGTGGCAACATCTGGCTCATTCTCCAAAACTTCACACTTGTCAGGTAATGAGTACTTCCCGAGTTAAACAAGTGTCCTCTGTGGATTTCCTTCATCCATGTGTCCCTTGATACAACTGAGAAATCATGAATAACTTAATGGCGTGTGAGAACAGAACTCGGTGAAAATAATGTAGAAGGTTAGAGCAGGAAGAGATCTTAGACATCATCTGACTTAAACTTTTTCCTTTATAGAGGACAGCACTGAGACCAGATTTGTCCAAGAAGGTAGAGTAGAAAGCAGAAGACCCATTTCCCATGAGGGACATCATTCATTCATCTGCGGTATTAAAAAATGTTAAGAAAAAACCTCAAACCAGCACAATACATTCTTACTTATCTCTTTCAGGATTACGGTGAGAGTGAAAAAGATAAAATGAATTTGTGAAGTATAAAGGGCTTTTCGTGTTGAACATTTACCCTTTTCTTTATTATGACTCACAGTTAAACCGACTCAGATATCTAGCACTAATGTTGCCTTAAAATACTACCTAACTTCAAACACTAAATCCTATTTCTAATTCAACGTGGCAAACCTTTTGTTTTTCCTTAAAAAAAGAAAAATTGCAATTCTGTCCCTACATCCACAACATGTCAAGCATAAAATAATATTGGACTCAATCCAATAATTTCTTATTGAAGATCTGTGTGCCAAGCACGGCTCATGATGTAATAGTACAGATTGTCATCAGATAACCCAACATGACACAAATCAGATCAGGTCAAATCCTATCCTCTTGAACAGCACTCACTTGTAGCTACCTACCTGTGGCATTGGTTACCTGAAATTTTAGCATAAATAGATTTACTTACCTTTTCTACAACCCTTAACCTTTATAATCAACTATGCATCACAAGTCACAAAAATTCACAAGACATAAATTCAAAAAGGTGATGTACGTTTGGACAGAAAATCAAACAAGGAAAACGCGCATCATCATAAACATATTATCGCACCTGAAAATATGAATCTATACATGTTTCATTGAAACTGGTGAAGACAAATCTCAGAACGTTTATAAGGAGCTAGGTGATCCTGAAAAATATGTGAAGGAAGTTAAAGAAAAACTAATTGCATGTCCCTGTTATTACCAAAGATGTGTAATAAGAATTCAAAACTGGAGTGTCCCTAGGAGCTAAACTCAGCATTGCACTCATGTGAAGGGAGTGAACTAGACGTAAACACTATGGAGTGGCAGGGACAGGAGTAAACTATGAGTAAATTACATTCATTACTTTTTAGAGAATACTGTGGGAACCAATGAAAACACCCTGTGGACACTAGCTGAGTTGAAGGCTGCCAGTATGTTAGGCCTAGAAAATATCAGTGATAGTCTCTCTGTCTTAATGTACTGTCTTTATCTTCTTTTGGTAAACTTATATTTAAATATATATACACATTAAATAATAAATCATAACCTAGAAATAGAAATTCCATTTGACCCAGCAATCCCATTACTGGGTATATATCCAAAAGACTATAAATCGTTCTACTATAAGGACACATGCACACGAATGTTCATTGCAGCACAGTTTACAATAGCAAAGACCTGGAATCAACCCAAATGCCCATCAATGATAGACTGGACTGGGAAAATGTGGCACATATACACCATGGAATATTATGCAGCAATCAAAAATGATGAGTTCGTGTCCTTTGTGGGGACATGGATGAATCTGGAGAACATCATTCTCAGCAAATTGACACAAGAACAGAAAAGGAAACACCGTATATACTCACTCAGAGGCGGGTGATGAACAATGAGAACACATGGACACAGGGAAGGGAGTACCACACACTGAGGTCTATTGGGGGAAATAGGGGAGGGACAGCGGGGGGGTGGGGAGCAGGGGAGGGATGGCATGAGGAGAAATGCCAAATATGGGTGAAGGGGCAGAAGGCAGCAAAACACACTGCCACGTGTGTACCTATGCAACTATCTTGCATGTTCTGCACATGTACCCCAAAACCTAAATGCAATAAAAATTTAAAAATATAATAATTTAAATAATATATTTAATATACATAAATGTGTAATTAGGATTTCATAGGTTTATTTCATATGTCCCATAAACTGCTACATTCCTCAACCTCTCATATTATACTGTATTCATTCAACATATATTTACTGAGCAGTTACTACAAGAAGACCCCATTCTAGGTAAACCTTGAGAGTTTTCAAGACAGTGATCCTCGAAGATTTCAGTAACATATTGCCAAATGACCTCACCCAAATCCTAACGTTTCATAGTTAGTCAAAAGGTGTGTGTTCTACTTTTGATCACCAGTATTAGCATAAATTTTTCAAAAGTTCGGAACTGTATCAGTTCAAGGCCACTCATAAGCCATCACCCATATTTAGAGTGGATGGTGCAGGGAATTAGACAGCAAAAGCAGGCTGGAGACCTGTGAGCCACTCACCCCCCTCAACTTTGCCATCTCAATGTCTGCATTTACAGACCTGTGGACAGCTCCAGAGCACCTCCGCCAAGCAAACATCTCTCAGAAAGGAGACGTATACAGCTACGGGATCATCGCACAGGAGATCATCCTGCGGAAAGAAACCTTCTACACTTTGAGCTGTCGGGACCCAAATGGTACATCTGAATCCCTTCATGTTCCCCCTCTGGGAGCAAGCCAACCTGCCTTCTGGGCTTACTGAGACCTTAGTCTGTTTGTGGCCACATCACAATTCCTTCATCTGCAAAATTAGTGATTTCTCATCTGCACTACACATTTTACAAGAGTATTAGGAAGATTAAATATTAGAGTGCACTGAAAATCGTAAGACAACATATACTGCCAGGTGTCATTATTGTTAAGAATCTGCCTTTACAATTCTCCTCTTTCCTTCTGATTCCGGTAAGAGAATGTGCTTGCTTAACACCTAAAGTAAATTACTCTAACAGGATGACATACATATTTTAGTTCTTACTAAAAGTAGATCTATAGATTTCGGCCACATGTCCTCTCAGGGGAAAATGCTTCATCTCATTCATTCAATCCTCATTTATTAAGCATTTATTAAGCATTAACTGTTAACTGTTTGGTAGGGAATAGGATAACTACAGGTTATAGAGAGGGTGGAGTCATAGTATGGACAGAAGCCTATTGAAGGCGGTGGTGTCTGAGATGAGTTTTACAAGGTCAGTAGCATTTTTTTCCCTTTTTTCTTTTCTTCCTTTCTTTTTTTTTTAAGACAGTGTCTTTCTCTGTTGCCCACGCTACAGTAAGCGTGGTGGCATGATCTTGGCTCACTGCAACCTCTGCCTCCCAGGCTCAAGCAATACTCCTGGCTCAGCCTTCCAAGTAGCTGGGACGACAGGTGCATACCACCATGCCTGGCTAATTTTTTGTATTTTATATAGAGACAAGGTTTCATTATGTTGCCCAGACTGAACTCCTGAGCTCAAGTAATCCCCTAAACTCAGCCTCCCAAAGTGCTGGGATTACAGGTGTAAACCACTGTGCCCCATTAAGTAGCCTATCCTTAAGGTGACCTTCTGGTTATAAGTGGGATGAGACCCTTTCACTGGGTGCCACATTCAATTAACACCTGTCTACTAAGTGCTGGTCTAGGCTCTGCAACACTCTCACCGAACTAAGAGCCATCCAGGGGAGTGAACCAACTGGATTTCTGCTAAAATTCCTTCCATTGTTTCATGCTGTATTCTTCTTTGTCATTTAAATTCTTCTCACCCAATCAGAGAAGATTTTCAGAGTGGAAAATTCCAACGGAATGAAACCCTTCCGCCCAGATTTATTCTTGGAAACAGCAGAGGAAAAAGAGTTAGAAGTGAGTATATCTTCCCGTTTTCGTTTCCTTGGCCTGCTATATAAATTACCATAAATGTAATGGATTAGAACAACAAAAATCTATTCACTTACAGTTCTGGAGGCTAGAAGTCTGAATTCACATGCTCAGCAAGGGCACCCTTCCTGAAGAAGAGCGAACAGGCTAATCCATTCCTTACTTCTTCCAGAAGTTTCTGATGGCTATTGACGTTTCCTGTCTTGTGGTCACACAATTCAATCTCTGCCTCTTGGTCACAGCTTCTCTTCTGTCTGTTCTCCCTCTAGCTTTTTTCTATTAGGATACATGAGATTGCATTTGGGTCCACCCAGATATCACAGAATAATCCCTCCATCTCAAGAATTTTAACTTAATTTTATCTGCAAAGGCTCTTTCTCCAAATAAGGTAACATTCACAGGTTCCAAGGATTAGGACGCAGCATGTCTTTGGGAGCCCGTCTCAGCCTATTACATTGCCCATGCCCTTCCTCCACTCCCCAGCTCAGGAATGAGCTAGTTTCTAAAACACACATCTCATTCTCTATTTCTTTCTTTTTTTTTTTTTTTTTTTGAGACAGTCTTGCTCTGTT
This sequence comes from Leontopithecus rosalia, assembly GCA_028533165.1. NCBI lineage: Eukaryota > Metazoa > Chordata > Mammalia > Primates > Cebidae > Leontopithecus > Leontopithecus rosalia. The sequence continues at coordinate 114,486,920 of CM052656.1, read as the reverse complement.
GCCAAAGCTGGAGTGCAGTGGCACAATCTTGGCTTATGGCAACTCCTGCCTCCAGGTTCAAGCAATTCCCCTGCCTCAGCCTCCTGAGTAGCTGAGACTACAGGCATGTGCCACCACATCCAGCTAATTTTTGTATTTTTAGTAGAGATGGGGTTTTGCCATGTTGGTCAGGCTGTTCTCAAACTCCTGACCTCAAGCAATCCCACCTGCCTCAGCCTCCCAAAGTGCTGGGATTACAGGCGTGAGCCACCATGCCCGGCCTCATTCTCTGTTTTTTAATTGATATATAATATTTGTACATATGTGTGGTGCGCATGTGACACTTTGTCATAGGCACAGAATATGTAATGATCAAGTCATGTATTTAGGGGATCCATCACCTTAAGTATTTATCATTTCTATGTGTTGGGAACATTTCAAGTCCTGTCTTCCAGCTGCTTTGAAATATACATACGTCTTGTTCTTAACTGTAGTCATCCTGCTCCGGTATCAATCATTCTACCTTATTCCATTTTAGTCATAGTCATTCGAACTGGGGTAAGACGGTACCTCATTGTGATTTTGATTTGCATTTCCTGATGATTAGTGATGTTGAGCATTTCTTTATATTCCTGTTAGTCATTGGTAAATCTTCTTTTGAGAAATGTTTATTCATGAGTTTTGCCCACTTTTTTTTTTTGAGACTGATTCTTGCTCTTTTTGCCCCAGCTGGAGTGCAGTTGCACAATATCAGCTCACTGCAACCTCCACCTCCTGGATTCAAGTGATTCTCCTGCCTCAGGCCCCCAAGTAGCTGGGACTACAGGCGCATGCCACCATGCCCAGCTAATTTTTGTATTTTTAGTAGAGACGGGGTTTCATTGTGTTGGCCAGGATGGTCTCAATTTCTTGACCTTGTGATCCACCTGCCTTGGCCTCCCAAAGTGCTGGGATTACAGGTGTGAGCCACCGCGCCCGGCCAAGTTTTGCCCACTTTTTAGTGGGATTTTTTTTTAAACTTCTGAGTTGTTTGAGTTCCTTATATATTCTGGAATATCATCCTTGTTGAATGAGAGTTTGCAAATACCTTCTCCCATTTAACAGATTGTCTCTTCACTCTTCTCTCTGTTCATTGTTTCTTTTGGTGCACAGAAGCCTTTTAGTCTAATATGATCCCATTTGTCTATTTTTGGTTTTGTAGCCTGTGCTTTTGGGGTCTTAGCCATAAAATATTTGCCTAAACCAATGTCCTAAAGTCTTTTCTCTATGTTTTCTTCTAATAGTTTCACCATTTTAGGTCCTATGTTTAAGTCTTAAATCTATCTTGAGTTGATTTTTGTATATGGGGAGAGATGGGGTGTCCTTCCCCCAATGTAAGTTCTTGGAGCCACTGCTGAAAATCAGTTGGCTGTAAGTGTATGGATTTATTTCTGGATTCTCTATTCTGTTCCATTGGTTTATGTGTCTGTTTCTATGCCAGTGACAGGTAGTTTTGGTTACTGTAACTTTATAGTACATTTTGAAGTCAGGTAGTGTTATGCCTCCAGCTTTGTTCTTTTTGCCTGGGATTGCTTTGGCTATTTGGGCTACTTTTTGGTTCCATTTGAATTTTATTATTGCTTTTTCAATTTCTGTGAGAAAATGACAGTGGTATTTGGAGAGGATTACAATGAAGCTATAGATTGCTTTGGGCAGTATAATCATTTTAAGGATATGAACTCTTCCAATCCACGAGCGTGGGATATCTTTCCATTTGTTTCTGTCCTCTTCAGTTTCATCAGTGTTTGTAGTTTTCCTTGTAAAAGTCTTTTACCTTCTTTGATAAGTTTATACCTAGACGAGGTTTTTTTTTCTTTTTGGTATCTATTGTAAATAGGATTATATTCTTGATTTCTTTCCTGCTGAGTTAATTATTGGTGGTTTATAAAAACACTACTGATTTTTGTATGTTAATTTTACATTTTTCAACTGTACTGAATTTATCATATCTAAAAGTTTTTTTTGGTGAAGTCTTAAGGTTTTCTAGATGTAAGGTGATATCATCTGCAAAGAGGGACAATTTGATTCCCCGTTTTCCAAGTTGGGTGCCTTTTCTTTTTCTTGCCTAATTACTCTGGCTAGTAATTTCAGTACTGTGTTGGACAAGAGAGGTGTCTTTGTCTTGTTCCGGTTGTCAGAGGGAAAGCTTTCGGCTTTTCCCCATTCCATGTGATGCTTATAGGTTTGTAGTATATGGCTTTTATTATTTTGTGGCTATGTGACATACGGCTGGCCTTTATTATGTTGAGATATGTCTAGTTTTTTGAGAGTTTTTATCATGAAGCAATGTTGAATATTATCAAATGCTTTTTCTTCATCTATTGGGATGATCATATGGCTTTTGTTCTTCATTCTGTTGATGTAATGTTTCATGTTTATTGATATGCATATGTTCAATCATCCTTGCTTCCTGGGGATCAATCCCAATTGATCATAGTGCATTATCGTTTTGATGTGCTGTTAGATTCCATTTGCTAGTATTTTTTGAGGATTTTTGCATCTGTGTTCATCAGGGTATTGACCTGTTGTTTTCCTTTTTTGTTGTATCCTTGTCTGGTTTTGGTATCAGGGTAATGCTGCCCTTGTAGAATAAGGGAGAATTCCCTAAGCTTCAATTTTCTGGAATAGTTGGAAGATAATTAGTTTAGTTCTTCTTTGATAGTTTGGCAGAATTCACATGTAAAGTCATCTGGTTCTGGAGTTTTCTTTGTTGGGAGACTTTTTATTAGTGATTCAGTCTCACTGCTCATTGTTGGTGTGTTCATGTATTCTATGGTATTTTACATTTTCCTGGTTCAATCTATGTAGATTGTATTTATCCAGGAATTTCTCCACTTCCTCTTTATTTTTCAGATTGCTGGTATATAGTTGTTCATAATAGTCTCTGATATTCTTTTGCATTTTTGTGCAATCAGTTATGTCTTTTTCTAATTTCTGATTCTGTTTATTTGGGCCTTCTCTCATTTTTTTCTTAGTTAGTCTAGCTAATGGTTTATTGACTTTATCTTTTCATGAAAACAACTTTTGTTTCAACGATCCTTTGCATTATTTTTTCAATCTCTATTTTGCCTCATTATACTCTGATATTTATTATTTATTTCCCTCTAATAATTTTCAGTTTGTTTTGTTCTTGCTTTTCTAATTCCTTGAGGTGCTTTGTTAGATTTGAAATTTTTCTACTTTTTTGATGCAGGCATTTATTGCTATGAAATTCTCTCTTACCAGTACTTTTGCTGTATCCCATAGGGTTTGATATGTTGTGTTTCAATTTTCATTTGTTTTAAAATTTTCTTAAATTTCTCCTAATTTTTTAATTGACTCAATGGTCATTCAGAAGCATGTTGTTTAATTTTTATGTATTTGTGTAGTTTCCAAAGTTCCTCCTGGTATTGAGCTCTACTTTTATTCCATCATGGTCTGAGAAGATATTTGATATAATTCTGTTTCTTTATAAATATGTTGAGACTTGTTTTGTGTCCTAATATATGGCCCATCCTGGAGAATGTTTCATGTGCTGATGACAAGAATGTTTATTCTTTAGTTATTAAATGAAGTGTTCTGTAAATGTTAGATTCATTTGTTCTAACATGCAGTTCAAATCCAATGTTTCTTTGTTAACTTTCTGTCTTTATGATCTGCTTAATGCTAAGAGTCCCCAGCTATTATTGAATTGGAGTCTACCTCTTCCTTTAGATCTAATAGTGTTTGCTTTAAATGTCTGCATGCTTCAATATTGGATGTGTAGTTGTTTAGAATTCTTATATGCTCTTGCTGAATTGAGTCCTTTATCATTATATAACAACTTTGTCTCTTTCTAAAGTTTTTTAAAGTCTGTTTTATCTAATGTAAGTATAGCTACTCTTGCTTGCTTTTGTTTCCATTTGCATGGATTATCTTTTTCCATCTCTTTACTTTCAGTCTGTATGTTTCTTGACAGATGAGTTTCTTGTAGGCAGACTATAGTTGGGTCATTTTTAAAAATCTATTCAGCCAGTCTATATCTTTTAAGTGATAATTTAAATCCATTTACATTCAAGGTTATTATTATATAAGGGTTTATTCCTTTCATTTGATTAATTGATTTCTGATAGTTTTATACATCTTTTATTCCTTTCTTTACCTTGCTTATTATTATAGTTTGTGGTTTTCTGTAGTGGTAACATTTAAGAACTTTCTCTTCCCTCTTTGTGTGATTGCTTTACTAGTGGATTTCATACTTTCATATGTTTTCATGGTGGTAGATGTCATCATTTCACTTCCAGGCATAGGACTCCCTGAAGCATTTCCTGTACTGTATGTCTAGCGGTGATGAATTTCCCTAGCTTTCACTTATCTGGGACAGCCTTCATTTCTTTTTCATTTATGTAGAATAAGTTTGCTGAATATAGTATCCTTGACTGGAATTTGGTTTATCTTTCAACACTTTGACTACATCATCCCTTTTCTCCTGGCCTGTAAGGTTTCTGCTGAGAAATTCACTGTTAATCGGATGGGAGTTTCCTTATAAATAACCAGAAACTTTTTTCTTGCTGATTTTAGAAATTTTCTCTTTAACTTTTGGCAATTTGACCATAATATGCCATGGAGAAGACCTTTTTGAATTATATATTTTTGGGGATCTCTGAGTTTCCTGTATCTGAATATCTAAATCTCTTGCTATTATTTTGTTACATGGGTTTTCTATCCCGTTTGTTTTATCTTTGCCTTTTGGGACACAAAAAATTTAACTATTTAGCAACTTTATGGTGCCCGATGTATCATGTAGGCTTTTCTCATTCTTGTTTTGTTCTTTTTTCTTTATTTTTGTCTGACTGGATTATTTCACAAGACCTGTCTTCAAGTTCTGAAATTCCTCTGCTTGATCTAATACATTGTTGAAGCTTTCCAATGTACTTTGTATTTTATTGAGTGACTTCTTCAGTTCCAGAGTTTGTTTTATTCTTTTTTATCGTATCTATTTCTTTGGCAAATTTCTCATTCATATCCTGCATTTTTTTTATTTCTTTGTATTATTTTTCTGTATTTTTCTGTATCTCACTGAGTTCCTCAATATTATTTTTAATTCTTTTTCGATAATTTTGTTAATTTCCTTTTCATTGGAAATTGTTGCTGCAGAACTACTGTGTTTCTTTGGAGGTGTCATATTTCCTTGCTTTTTCATACTGCCTGTGTCTTTACATTGATATTTGTGCATCTGGTGTAACAGTTACCTCTTCCAATTTTTAAAATTTGCTTTCATAGGGGAGGACTTTTTTCCTGAGGATACATCTATAGTGTTGGTTGAGTGAGGCACTTTGGCTTTTTTTTCTGGGTACATGCAGAAATGCAGTCTGCACATAATTTACTCATCTGTGAACAGTGTCAGTGGGTCTGTTATTTCCTTAGTGGGTTAGGATGTGATTGTTAGTGGAGGCTGTGGGGAAGTTTGTTGAAGATTGGAATGCCAGGTTGGCCAGTCATCAGACCCCCTTGGAGGCACTGGTGTACATGCAGATATAAGCTGTCCCGGGGCCCAAAGACAGCTTATGCTGGTGCCAATGTTAGTGGATCTAGGCAGATCAGTTCTTTGGCCTCCAGGTAGCTTCCTCAGGCACCAGCAGTAGCAGCAGTGGCCTAGGCTGGTGGGTGGATTCCCAGGTTTCTGGGTGGCAGGCATGGTGTGGGTAATGGAAGTAGCCATGATAGGACAAGCTTCTGGTTCCAAAGCAGTCTGCACTGGTGTTGGTAGTGGCTGTGACAGGCTTGGCAGGCCAGTTTGCAGGTCCACAAGTGGTATATGCTGATGGGCACCAGCTGTGGTGGTAGCAGCAGGTTATGTGGCCCCCAGAAGGTGTACTTAGGTGCCAACAGTGGTGGACTGGGCTAGATCTCTAGGGCCCCTGCATGATATTCTGAAGCAGTGGAAAAGTGGAAGTGAGCCAAATGGACCTGTCCTCAGACCTGTCTTTAGTCCCCACCCCGTGGTGTGTACAGGCACTGGCTTCAGTAGGCAGGGGTCATTCTCAGTTTTTATAAGCTCAATGAACAAGGTGTCGGTGTGGAATACTTACTAGACTTACAAATGCCATCTAATCATCTAAAAGGAAATATGCCAACATCCAGAAAAATCGAGAAATGTACTTTTACTCATTTTATCCTTCCTCTGAAGGAAATGGAGCTTTTCTCTCCACATTTGCTTTTTGAATAGTCCCTCAAAAAGGCCTTGAAGCCCTGTGAAAATTTTCTAATTATTTTTTCTTTTAGCATTTTAACTGAGACTTAATAATCCAAGAAGACAGTAAAGTATTTTAAGATATTTATGGTGTTTAAACAAAAACATCTTTCGTTCCTTGCGGGATAAAAATAAAAACATTTTCCTTCCATTCACAAAGACACTGCCAGATGAGTTTACGGCCAGCCTCTGCAGGGCATGAGTGAATCATTTTTGCCTCGCCCCTTCCCTTTCTCTTTCGATAGTAACAGTATGTCGAAATACAACTTTCTGAAATACAGCTGCTGCTAGCCCTGCCTTCTCCTCATTCCTTTCTTTCCTCCTGATTTTCTGAATTCCAGGATTTCTCCGCACAATCAGCATATCCTTTCTCAAGTCCTTTTTTTCTAATCCGATATCCAAATGTTTAAAGCCTTTTCCACCAAAACAGCATCATCCTTAATTCATTTGTGTAGTTGGACAGTTCTGGAATTAGAAATAAGGAATAAAATTTCATGTTAAGTAACTGATTCCAATAGAAAGAGATGAAACTAGATCACTCAGCAATGCCCCAAAAGCACCCAGCAGAGTCGTCCCTCTATCCACGGGGAATTGGTCCCAGGAACTCCTGAGGATACCGAAATCCACAGCTGCTCAAGGCTCTGATATAAAACAGCCTATTGTGTGCATATAACCTACATACATTATCCGATGTACTTTAATTTATCTCTAGATTGCTTATAATCTCTAATATGATGTAAATACTATGTAAATATCTGTGGTACTGTATTGTTTAGGGAATAATGACAAGAAAAAAAAAGTCGGTACATGTTCTATACAGACACAACCATCCTTTCTCCCCCAAGTATTTTCCATGCTCATTTGGTTGAATCCACGAATGCAGAGCCCACAGAGACAAAGGGCTGATGGTATTTTACTCTGCCGCACTGGATCGGCTCTGCTGTTTGTTGTTTCTATTGTGCTTTAAGTCAGCAGATGCATTACCAAGGAAGGAGCGTCATCTAGTGTTGAATATGGGCAACCACAGGCTATACCGCAGCTCTACTTCGTTCCCAGGAAATTGTTCAGGCAAAGTACAGGGACAGGGATTGGATCTAGTATCACTTATGATCTTGTTTTCAGCCAGAGTGAAAAATAAACTTTATTTAAAACAAGTAGTTTTCACCACACATTTTGATTTTTTTTAAAAAAGCTGCAAACGGGTCGTACCAGATAAGATGAGGTTCCCATGGTTCCTCCTGTCTCCCTACCTCCTCCACACCTCCCTTTTCTCCATCTCACTTCACTGCTGCAGCTGTGCATTATAATCACCTGAAAAGCTTAAAAATCTACAACTGCCCTTTGCCTATACAATATTTGGAACAGACTTACACTCACGAATTATTCATTGTTTATCCGAAATCCAAATTTAGCTTGATGTTCGTTATTTTTACTTGCTGAATCGGGGAACCCTACTAAGATCACTTCAAAATATATTAAATCAGAATGTCTTAGGGTGGGGCCTGGGTGTAAGAAATGGTGCGAATGTTCCCCAGGTGTTACTATTATTTGCTGTAAGTCAGAGCCATGCACAGTTGGGCTTTTATTCTCATTTGGAGCCATTGGTCTCATATTCACTGAGCCTTTGTTTCCTGACCAAACCGAGGGTGGGGCTGCTAGTTCTCGTGACCCAGTAATAAGATGCAGATGAACTGGGGAGGAAGCAAGTTTTTATTTCTATAACCAGTAATGGGGGAAGGCCTGGAAATGATCACCAGACCAACTCAAAATTACAAAGTTTTGTTCAGAGCTTATATACCTTCTAAGCTATATGTCTACATGTAAGTGTGCATTCAAAGACATAAGTGCTTAACTTCTGTTAATCTATAACTAAGGTCTGAGTCCTGAAGACCTTATTCTGGAGCCTCAGTAAGTTTATTTAATCTAAATGGGTCCCAGTGCTGGGGTAATTACCCTTCCTTATCTTGCCTCCTGCTAAATCATGGAAGTTTGGGGAGTTCCTTCAGACCTCCAATAAATTTGTTTGTGGAGGCCTGGGGAGTTTCTTCAGACCCCCAATAAAACTTATTTAATCCTAAATGGGTCCTGTTAAGAATTCCTTCATTATTTTGTCAGGCTTTAAGGCCCAGGAAAGGCCCAGGAAAAAGTCTTGGTGGGCTTTTGTTACATTCCAGCCTTTGTTCAATGACACTGGCTTTTAATACTTGACTTAACCACTCAGTCAGTACTGAAACAGTTGTTATGGAGGCCTGCCACACCTTCACTATTTTTGGCCCTCTCTAACGTAAACCTTGCACACGCTTGCAAATTCGCTCAGTCTCCCTATCAACCCCGCCTCATCTAAATTGGTATCACATTTTTCATTAATTTTACCCAAGGGAATAACTTGATAACATAATGCAGGTGGGCATGCCTGAGACAAACCAGAGACCTGGGGATCCCTTGTCTGCACTGACAGAGTTGAAGATGCTTTTTAACTACTTTTTTGCTTTAATCACTGGTATGAATGAGAATAAGAATTCTCTCTTGATTTGGTTACTATCCCCTGAGCTTATTTGCCTGTTTTTTTCTTCCAGGTGTATCTACTTGTAAAAAATAGTTGGGAGGAAGATCCAGAAAAGAGACCAGATTTCAAAAAAATTGAGACTACACTTGCCAAGATATTTGGGTATTGCTGAAATGTTTACTTTTATTCACTAATTTCAAGAAAACTTTTTTTAAATGAGAGTTAACATTCAGTGGCACCTAAGAATGAGAATGTCTTTTCCAGTGAAAAAAAAATCCCAGGTTGCAATCAACACCTCTCTCATAACATTAAAATGATATGGAGATTATCAGACTATTTTCCCAGGGAAATAATCACTTGAAAAATGAAATACTCAAGGTCAAACTTTTCTGATTAAAAAATAAACTTCAGCTGATTACAAATTTGTCTGTTAAAAATAGACCTTCTGGGTGCTTCTGTGGGTAATTAGGATTTAGAAGTGTAGCATGAGTCCTGAGAATCTGTAAAAAGATCCTACAGAATTCTTTTTTTTTGAGACGGAGTTTTGCTCTTGTTACCCAGGCTGGAGTGCAATGGTGCGGTCTTGGCTCACGGCAACCTCCTTCTCCTGGGTTCAGGCAATTCTCCTGCCTCAGCCTCCCGAGTAGCTGGGACTACAGGCATGCACCAGCATGCCCAGCTAATTTTTGTATTTTTAATAGAGACAGGGTTTCACCATGTTGACCAGGATGGTCTCGATCTCTCGACCTCGTGATCCACCCGCCTCAGCCTCCCAAGTGCTGGGATTATAGGCGTGAGCCCCCGCAACGGGCTCAGAATTCTTAACATTGGCATATTCTTAGGACCTTAAAGTCCTAAAATCTCCAGCTTTGGCCCTAGGTACTTAAAACATGTCATGAATCAGAGCATAATTCAAGGTGAGGGAGAAAACTACACTATTATCTAATGAGATTAATTTCTAGATATCCCATGTTTTCAGTGGATGCAGAATGAGAAAAATAACACTGAATTAAGAGTTAGGAAAAATATTTCTAGACTAAGATCTGTTAACAATTTGCCACGGGGCGTTGGGCTAAACACTTACCCTCACTGAGTATCAATTTTCTTATTAGAAAAATTGGATTGAACAAGATGATTTTTGTGATTTTTATTGGATTGAACAAGATGACTTTTTCCAGGTCTTTCTGTACTTCTCATTAGGTTAAAAGATTCCGATTTTTAATGACACTAAAAGTCTAGGGCTGGAGGAGATGAAGTGCAGTGAAGTTAATGAAAGTGTGGTCATTAAGTGGTAGAACTAGGCTGTTAATTGTGTGAAGGAGCAGAAAATAATAAACAATTAATTCTAGGCCTCTTTTTTCTCCTTCACTGTCCTGTTACTAAGATCAGATGAGACTTCATGTGCTCATGAAGAAACTGGGTCCTTGATACTCAGCCTGTAAAGTGTGCTGGTTCTCAAACTTAGTTGCAGCTTGGAATCACCTGAGGACCTTTAAAAATACTGATACTGGGGGGCCGGGCGCGGTGGCTCACAACTGTAATCCCAGCACTTTGGGAGGCCGAGGCAGGTGGATCACGAGGTCAGCAGATCGAGCCCATCCTGGTCAACATGGTGAAACCCCGTCTCTATTAAAAATACAAAAAATTAGCTGGGCATGGTGGCACATGCTTGTAATCCCAGCTACTCGGGAGGCTGAGGCAGGAGAATTGCCTGAACCCAGGAGGCAGAGGTTGGGGTGAGACGAGATCGCGCCATTGCACTCCAGCCTGGGTAACAAGAGCGAAACTCCGTCTCAAAAAAAAAAAAAAATACTGATACTGGGGTTTTACCCTAGAGGGGCTGTTGTGATTGGTCTGGGGTGCATGCTGCTGTAAGGATTGTTAATCTCTCCCAGGTGATTAAAATATGCAGTTAAAAGTGAGAAACTGTTTTAATTGAATCAGTTCATCCTGGAGTGAGATTACCCAACTGCATCTCTCACACCTGCTCCACATCCATGCTCCCCAACTGGACTCTGTACTGGCAGGTTCAAGTAAAACTTCCCTGGGGAACTAGTTAAACGATTCTGTTTCTTAATTGCAAGCCTAGCAACTTTCAGTCAGATAGGTCTGGGGTAGGGTGCAAAAATGCACTGGATTTTTAACAAATGTCTTTCCACATCCCAGGGGATGATGATGTAGACCATCTTCTCCTGAGCCCAGAGGGGATTGTTACTGTCGTGATAAATAGTAAAATGATTGTTATTCATTCAGCACATTCAACTGTGCCTTAGATGTAGTGAACATTATCTCTGATCCTCACAGTGCTGGGAGAACTGGATGTGTCTCCTCCCTGACCTCTGCCCCAAGGCTTGTCATACCTCCCACTGTCACACAAAGCTGGCATCTCATCTGAGTCTCCTTGATCTAACAAAATAATCCAGAGTTAGGCTTCTGGTGTCAGGACCCTGACTCTGTACCGGGGAGTTAATATAAAACTTGGCTTGGCTTTTCTTAGTCCTTCTCCTATACTTTCGTTTATCACTTTTAGACCAGTTTTTAAAAGATTTTCCTGCCAGGCGCGGTGGCTCACACCTGTAATTCCAGCACTTTGGGAGGCTGAGGTGGGTGGATCACAAGGTCAAGAGACCGAGACCATCCTGGTCAACAAGGTGAAGCCCCGTCTCTACTAAAAATAGAAAAATTAGCTGGGCATGGTGGCGCACACCTGTAGTCCCAGCTACTCGGGAGGCTGAGGCAGGAGAATTGCTTGAACCCAAGAGGCGGAGGTTGCGGTGAGCTGAGATCGCGCCATTGCACTCCAGCCTGGGTGACAAGAGCAAAACTCCATCTCAAAAAAAAAAAAAAAGATTTTCCTTTATTGCAAATTGTTTATTTGGTATTTTAGAAAATACAAATAAGCAAGCAAGAAAGTAAAACATCACCTGTTTCCCAACAGGTGACCACCAGTTTAAAAAAATTTTGAATTTTGTGATACAAATTAAAATGTTAATGTTCCACTGTCCGGTCATATTTTAACTACATTTTTGTTATGCATTTAGATTATTTTTGTTTGTCTTGAAAGAATACTGTGACATTTTTTGTTGTTAACTCTAAACACATTCATGATTGTTTCCTTAGGGTAATTCTCAGAAATAGAGTTATAAGCCGATTGGTATATGCATTCTTAAAGCTAGTGACATATATATATATATATATATTTAACCAAATTGCTCTTTGGGAAGGTTTTGTTCTGTATATATTTCCTCCTCTTACATTGATTACCATCATTTTTTAAATCTTAATTTTGTCCTGAGGTTAAGTTTTTTTGTTTTGTTTTGTTTTGTTTTTTTAGTCAGAGTCTTGCTCTATCACCCAGGCTGAAGTGCAGTGGCACAGTCTCGGCTCACTGCAACCTCTGCCTCCCAGGTTCAAACGATTCTCCTGCCTCAGCCTCCAGAGTAGCTGGGACTACAGGCATGGGCCAATATGCCCGGCTAATTTTTGCATTTCTAGTAGAGATAGGGTTTCACCATATTGGTCCGGCTGGTCTCGAACTCCTGACCTCAAGTGATCCTCCCGCCTTGGCATCCCAAAGTGCTGGGATTACAGGTGTGAGCCACCAAAACCGGACAAGGTTTTTTGTTATGTTTGTTGGCTTTTATTTTTCTTTCATTATCGGTTCATCTTATTTGTCCATTGTTTTATTGGGTACTCATGTTTTCTGAACAATGTATAAGAGCTCTTTATCTGTTACCACCTACAGCCTTTTTCATGACCAAAGAAACGAAAGCTATATGGATACCTTGATCCGACGCCTACAGCTGTATTCTCGAAACCTGGAACATCTGGTAGAGGAAAGGACACAGCTATACAAGGCAGAGAGGGACAGGGCTGACAGACTTAACTTTATGTTGCTTCCAAGGTAAAGCAAGTCTTGCTGATGTGGAGGCTGAAACCTTCAGCATGTCCATCTAGCATTGTTTTTCATTGCATCTATATAGGATTTGTTTCCTTGTATATATTCTTCAGTAGATTATTGGTTTTAAAATGCGTGTGCTTTGCTAAGCCTTGTTCCAGTTTGTACTCCACTAACTAATGTTCCGAAGGTCACCCAGTGAATGGCAGAGCTGGAATTCTACTCAAGGGGCCCAAGCTAGAGCCCCTGATCTGCTTTAGCAACTCTGACCTCAAAATCTCAAACCTGTGAAAGTCAAATCACGTGCAAGAAAACTTGGAGGCAGATCACAGCTTGGGGGAAAGGAGCTGGAACATAGTTGGCAAGCGGTGTCTCATCACCTTGTGATAGATGGACAAAACCCATGAGGCCTCAGAGTGCCTGGAAACAGCATGGAACCCTTCATATTCACTTCAGGGATGATCATTTCTGTCAGAACTCCATAAATGTTAGTTACATAATGCATAATTGCTTGCCTGGTCTTTAATGCTGAATTGTGACAAAAACTACATCCTAGTTATCTGGCTGTCTTCCCAGGGTTTCACTGGTGGTGGTTTTAACCATCGTAATGTCGCTCGAGTGGCTTGAATCAGCTGGCTCACCGTTTCAGCTTTTTTCCTAGCCTGGGTTCAATACGCCACTTGGAACACTAGACGGTAGATGTTTTTATTAGATTTCCAAAGGTTCTATCGCACAGGTCTCTTCAAGAGCTGCAATACACCATGGTGTCACCACAACTCACTCTGGTTGTTTATGTAGAAATTATATTTGCAAGATAAAACTAAAACATGCACGAGCAATAACTAGAAGAATAAAAAAGAAATGTGTAGCAAAGGGAAATAAACTTAAGATTTATGCAGGAAACAGATATCACTTAAACACTTATTTGAACAGTACCCCTGGGGGTATTTAAATACATTAAAATAGATGTTTCTTCTTTTTTTTGTCATTGTTGTTGTTTTGTTTTCTTCTTTGAGATGGAGTTTCACTCTTGTTGCCCAGGCTGGAGTGCAATGGTGTGACCTCAGCTCACTGCAACTTCTGCCTCCTGGGTTCAAGCGATTCTCCTGCCTCAGCCTCCCAAGTAGCTGAGATTACAGGCACATGCCACCACGTCCAGCTGATTTTTGTATTTTTAGTAGAGACAGAGTTTCACCATGATGGCCAGACTGGTCTAGAACTTCTGACCTCAGGTGATCCACCCACCTCGGCTTCCCAAAGTGCAGGGATTACAGGTGTGAGCCACCGCACCTGGCCAGAAGTTCTGTTTTAAGGGAAGACTTTCTAAGAGATCTACTCTGTATACTAATTGTATCTATGTCAGCAACAACCTGTTATCAAAGCTCATCATGTTAAGTCCCATCCCTTCCTTCAATTATTTACAACATGAGTTTCTCTCTCTGGGTAACACACTATTTTCCAAGTGTAATAGTCCATTCTCACCCTCCTATAAAGAATTACCTGAGACTGGGCAATTTAAGAAGAAAGGAGGTTTAATTGACTCAGGGCTCCACCAACTTTACAAGAAGTATGACTGGGGGGGCCTCAGGAAACTTACAATCATGATGGAAGGGTGAAGAGAAAGCAAGTAACTTCTTCACGTGGAAGTGAGAGAAAGAGCAAACAGGAGGTGCTACACACATTCAAAAACTAGATCTCATGAGAACTTAATAACACAAGAAAAGCAAGGGGGAAATCCGCACCCATGATCCCATCACTTCACACCAGGTTCCTCCCTCAACACTGGGGATTCAAATTCAACATGAGATTTGGGTGGGGACATGGAGCCAAACCATATCACCAAATTCCTATGACTTTTCAGATATAAGCAGTGCAATGAATTGCAAATATGGCAGAATATTCAATTTAGTCATTACATCTATGTACCCTCCAAAATACAATGCACGTTATACGGGGCATGTCAGGAACAACCACTCCACATGTGCCCCTAGGAATCCAAGCAACACCAAAGGAATGTTTTTCAAGGGTTACAAGTTTTGTCATTGTACCAATTCAAAAGGTTTCTCCGGATGCTCCGCAGGTTCTCCAAATGAGTGTTAGAAATCTTTGTGGTTGATTGGATATTTTCTTTCCAGGAGAGCCCACCTGTTGGCTGCAGTCAGCACACCTCCAAATCTTCTCCATCTTCCTGAATATCCAAGGCCTGGGTTATGCAGGGAGTGTAGTACAAAAAAAGACTGATGGGTAGGACTGAAGGCTCCTGAGTTCTAGTCCTGGCTATGTCCCTAGTGGGCTGTGGAACCTTATGGAAGTCATGCTTTTTTAGACCTCATCTTTCTCATCTGTAAAATGAAAGATTTATTTCCAATGACTTCTATGATATCCCCTAGCTTCCAGTTTCTAATTCTAGTGGTTCCATACTCAGGGCCACTACAAAGTGATGGCAAGGACAGACAGGGAACGTCCCCCTTCATGTCAGCCCCCACTCCGTTTTCTCAGTGCAGGGGTAACTTGGCACATCAAGTATGAAGTCCCTTCTGGTTCTCCTCCCTCAATCTTGAATCTGATATGCTGCTCCTTATTCAGCAAAGATATTCTAAAAGTTGCTTTAATTTGACTTTTACTGTTTTAGCATAATTTAATTTATTTGCATAATTGATTTCGCTTTTTAAAGTACCCAAATCTGGTTTCAAAATATATCAAATAAACTCTGGTTCAGAATATATCAAAATTTATATTTAAATGCATTATTATTTCACAGTAATGTTAAGCAATGCCATGTTACATATGCCAGGAGAGTAAAACTATCGACTTTGTTGAGAAATTCAGATCAAACACCTGTGGTGATTTAAGTAATAACACACTCTCCTCAGCTTCTGCATATAGAGCCATATCTGTAAGAAGTTGATTATCAATAGAGAAGAAAGAAGTGGGCAAGTATATATGTATATATATATATATACATATATATAGGTATATATGTGAGTCTTTATGGTATGAAACTTATCTGCTTATATATATTAGTGTTAATAATCAAACACTAAGTTAATGTTGAACCTGCCTATATTTCATCTGTGTTCACAACACGTGTTATATGTGTATGTGTGTAATATGTTCATGTATATGATATACACAACCTCTCTTTGTTTCCTATTCACTCAATTCACTGGAAGTCTCAAATTCTAGAATTCTTTGTAGACAATTACTACTATCTGAAAGATTTATGTGAAACAAGAAAAAATTTGCTGACGTTGAAGATATTTTTTTTTTCTTTCCTTATGTAGGCTAGTGGTAAAGTCTCTGAAGGAGAAAGGCATTGTGGAGCCAGAACTATATGAGGAAGTTACAATCTACTTTAGTGATATTGTAGGCTTCACTACTATCTGCAAATACAGCACACCCATGGAAGTGGTGGACATGCTTAATGACATCTATAAGAGTTTTGACCACATTGTCGATCATCATGACGTGTACAAGGTAACCACATCACCTAACAGGCTGAAACAAGTAATCGTACTCCCTGAGGTCATCAGAGCCTGAACTGGCTGTTTCTGTTACTGCTCTTGTCCTCTCTAGTTTACATTTAGTGAATTGATGGTTGAATCTGAGCTAAAAGTGAATAGAAGTAGAAGAATTAGAGGGGTGAGAAGTCAAAATTACCATTTAACTTTAAGAAGCAGCACAAAAGATACAACAGGATGTGCAGCAGGAATGAATTTGGGATACTAAATTTAGACAAAATGGCATACTCTTAAATCACCTCCAAAGAATAGGCAGTGTTTAGGCTGACTAGAAATGAAGCAGAGAAGACACTGAGGTTATAATAAACAAAATCATGCTACAAAAATGTGTACAATTACACATTACAAAATATTCTGTCAAATAGTGTGTAGACATTTGCTAAAGGATTACTTTTCAGGTAATGCAGGGTGTTCCTCAAATTACATAAAGCCATTCAGATTATTCATTTGAACATTTCTAGAATTGTCACCACATCTGGACAATTTGTATAATTGTGAAGTACTTTTAAATGGCTAAATTTCTTTATAGCTATTTTATCATCCATTAACTAGACTATAAAAACCCCAAAGAAATCAGCATAGAACGGATTGAACTGACCCCAGAAAAAGTGTAAAGGGCTATGCTAATACTTTTTGTGTTTGATATGTGATTAACTGCTTCTGTTTATTCTCTATGCTTTTCAAAGTGGCAGAGCCACTCATGAGCAACTGTTTCCACAGGTGGAAACCATTGGTGATGCCTACATGGTGGCTAGTGGTTTGCCTAAGAGAAATGGCAATCGGCATGCAGTAGACATTGCCAAGATGGCCTTGGAAATCCTCAGCTTCATGGGGACCTTTGAGCTGGAGCATCTTCCTGGCCTCCCAATATGGATTCGCATTGGAGTTCACTCTGGTATGGAGTTGAGCATCTTAGCAAATAGGGACCCACGTGTACTGCTGTGCACCCTGTCAATCAGAAAGGATAAAAGGTCTTCATGTGTGATCAGCTTCACCTAATGTTTAGTCTTAATTCTTTTTGCCAAATGTGAGGTCCCACAATACATCCTGAGACACTTAGATACTTAGCTCCTAGAGAGCTCTAAGAACAAGACCTTTGAGAGCACCTCTGACTACTGAAATGATACACAGCAAAATGATACTGAAAAACAAGAAGCTCTGGACTTCCTATTTAAATCACCACACCTATGATTTCATTTATCTCCTCCTCATTTCCTCTCTCCCCACCCCTAACTTGTATCCATTTTCCCACGAAAATATTATAGTACTGTAAGTGGATCAGATTATCTACGAGGGGAAAAAAACACAGCAGGTGAAACTCCTGTAATATTTCTACCCCCTCCCCTGCCTACCACTGCAGTAGTACATAAAGTACATGGGTCACTTGCAAAGAACATGAAAGCTACATAGCCTTGTTAAAAGAAAAGCTTTATGCTTTCTTTTAATTATTTAATTACTAAATAATTTAACACAGTTTAATTGAGCAATGAACAATTTTCAAATCAGATGGCCCTTAGAACCAGAAGAGGTTCAGAGAGCTTCCCTGGGCAAGGTGGGCAGGCAGTGTTTACAGACAGAAAACAGAAGTGAGAGACAGAAACAACTTGATTGGTCACAGCTCCGTGTTTCCCTGATTTGGTCAAGGTCCAATCAGTTGGCAGCCTGTGATTGGCTGAAGCTCAGCTACTGCAATTGGCTGAGACTCAGCTATTTGTAATAAGTACCTGAGCTAGGCTCTTACTTTGTTTAGAGATCAAGCTAGGTTGTAGTTTGTTGCGTAGGGACCCCTAAGAGGCTGTCTCAGGCCAAACTTAGTTTAATTCAGTAGCTTTGAACATCAAGATTTGAGATGAGTTACAAGTGTTATGGAAAAACTTAGTAAGAGAGGAACTCAGAAGGTATCTGGATTAACTTTTGCAAGGCATTGCCTAAAACCCAGCTTTGCAGTTTCTGAGTTAGTCTTTAACTTCTTCAACCAGTAACTCCTTGCATTCTGTCATTTTATGCAGATACTTGACTGAATAACCCTTCTTTCCTACCTAATATGCCACTGTGCATAGTCTCGCCTTCGGCTTGCTGGAACCTCCTTGTGCCAGAAGCTTCCCCATTCAGCTGCATTCGCCTGGCTCATGAAATGCTTAAGGAAGGTCATGCCTTTGTCTTGTCTTCTGTCTTCCATTGTCATGCCACCAATCCCAGAAATGCCACCTTAAAATAAAAATAAAACAAACTTGAACCATTGAGGCTTCAAGTCTACAGTGCTCTCCATCAGTGTGAAATTCAGGGTCGTGTGGTTTGGCAAAGTTAGCAGGCAGTGGACCCATCTTCATCCTTCCTGAGAGTCTTCTATTTAAAATTACCTTTGTGATCTGGATCTCCGATGTCTTCCTGTTTGCTACACGTTTTCTTTGCGAGAGCAAAATACTTTATGATCGCATGCATTCAATAACGAAGCTTCATTGGATTCATCCATTTAAAGCAAAAGTCCCAGTTCACATTTTACATTCTCAGCCACTTTGCTATTACAGAAAGTATTCAGGATTGTGACCAGACCGAGAAGCTAACCTGTTTTCACTCTACTCTGCAATTTCTATTGCCTCTACTTCCTGCTTTCTGTCCTTCATTTCAGGGCCCTGCGCTGCTGGAGTCGTGGGAATCAAGATGCCTCGTTACTGCCTATTTGGAGATACAGTCAACACAGCCTCTAGGATGGAATCCACTGGCCTCCGTAAGCAGGTTTTTCTCAGAAGACAGAGACTCTGTCTTCCACCAGAGGGCAACTGTGAGATAAAATGCACAATAAGGAGATACAAAGTGACCTGCAGAATGATTCTCACGTTGGCTGAACAGCAACCCTGTGTCAATCCAGCTTTTGATACATTTGCTTTTGTTGTTTACTGATAATTATTCTATTATTCCACTTTTGCTCAGTTTTAGACAGGTTCTATATTTTTGTTTCATATGCAATGAATTCAGGGATACTCTACTTAGAATGGTCATGGCATTTAGCATGGATTTGTGAAAGTTTAAAAAAAATTAGTGGGCAAGGTAAGAACTATACATTCTGGTTCACATTCCTGTTTCCCTGTTATTTGCTTTTGCTTTTTTGTTTTTGTTTTTTAGAGACAGGCTCTTGTTCTGTCACCCAAGCTGGAGTGCAGTGGCACAACCATAGCTCACTGTAAACGTGAACTCCTGGGCTCAAATAATCCTCCTACCTCATCCTCCCAAGTAGCTGGGACTACAGGAACATACTAGTACATCCAGCTAATTTTTAAATTTTAAATAAAGACTGGGTCTCACAATGTTGCCCAGGCTGGTCTCAAACTCCTGACCTCAAGCGATCTTTCCACCTTGGCCTCCCAAAGCAAATTTGGTTTCTCTGGAAATTGAGTTTTGTTTACTTGTTTGAGATCGGGTCTCATTCTGTCACCTAGGCTTCGGTGCAATGGCACAATCACAGCTCACTGCATCCTTGAACTGCTGGGCTCAAGTGATCCTTCCACCTCAGCATCTTGAGTAGCTGGGACTACAGGCATGCCACCACACACGGCTAATGTTTTAATTTTTCTACAGAGGTGTGGTTTCCCAGTGTTGTCTAGGCTGATCTCAAACTTCTGGGCTCAGGCTAGTCTTCTGCCTTGGCCTCCCAAAGTGTTGGAATTACAGGCATAAGCCATCATGCCTAATCCAGAATTTATTTTAGCAAGGAAAAATCTAAGCATGTGTTAAATACACAGGAATATATTGTATTTGCTTGGCAAGGTAGAGGCACAATATGTTGCATGAAGTAGATGCTCAATAAATATTGATGACAGTGGTAGCAGGAGAAATATATAGAAGAGAGAAAACAGCATTGGTAGACGTGGCTGGGGCTTACAAAACCGCAGGAGGCAGGTAGTATTTTGGTAGTGTACTGACAATCTAATACTAGTTTGTCCGGGCAAATCATGCTGGCAAGGAAAAGGGTCATACAGACTTGGGTTAAACTGAGATTGTGTTAATCACTGTCAGCGTAAGTTGGGAGAAAGCTATCGGATCCTTCTAGCCCTCGGAAAGATAAAGATATAAATTGAGAAGGGCATACCAACCTTGCTAAGAGGGTTTCTGAAAGAATTTGGGATGATGTCGTGTTAGCATTTAGCAGTCACGGTACGTCGTAGGTGTACAATTTGGGACTGTCATTATTCTCACTGTTATTGTTTGTGGTGCTGCTATCAGGCCCCCATATTGGGAAAGGCGGTACACATCACTGGACTTGTGATTGGGAGCGCCCTCACCACGTGTTTTGTCAAAGGATAACAATGTCCCAGAAGAAGGAAGTTGAGAAAATCAAGACCCCATGACCCTCCTGAATCTTCACATTGCCCACAAGGCTTTAGCTATTTATTGACTCTTTTCTGCAGGGACCCAAAACCAAACTCCAACTCCCAAACTCGGCACTACAAGCCAAATCTAAAACTAGGTCCCCCAGGCTACTACTCTGAGCCAAAATGTGGATCTGTGGAGCAAAACCTAGGGATCCCCATCACTCAGGGCCCTGCAAACCAATGCCAGGGCCTCTTTCTTTCCATATAAGATTATATTTCTCGAGTGAGGCTGTTCTTGCATTGCTATAAAGAAATACCTGAGACTGGGTTAATCATAAGAAAAGAGGTTAAATTGGCTCATGGTTCTGCAGGCTGTGCAGGAAGAAAAGCACCTGCACCTGCTTCTGGGGAGGCCTCAGGAAGCTTTTACTCATGGCAGAAGGCAAAGCAGGAGCAGTCACTTCGTACGGCAAAAGCAGGAGCAAGAGAGATAGTGGCAGAGGCGGGTGCCACACACTTTTAAATGACCAGATCTTGTGAGGACTCACTATGGCAAAGACAGCACCAAGCCATGAGGGATCCACCCCTGTGACCCAGACACCTGGCGAGCCAGGCCTCCAACACTGGGGATTAAAATTCATGGGATCCACCCCTGTGACCCAGACACCTGGCGAGCCAGGCCTCCAGCACCGGGGATTAAAATTCAACCTAAGATTTGAGTGGGAACAAATATCTAACTATACCATCTCTTATCTCTCTGTTACTTTTAAGTGTTCTTTCACTAAAATAGCCACAATTGTTTCTCCTTGATTTAGGATTCTTGTCTCAGGTATTGTTAATATCCTGAATCAATGGGAAATAAAAAGGCCATGTAATAGATTTCCAAATGGCTGAGATTTTTATTTACCTATTTTGCATATCCAGCCTTGAGAATTCACGTAAGTGGCTCCACTATAGCCATCCTGAAGAGAACTGAGTGCCAGTTCCTGTATGAAGTGAGAGGAGAAACGTACTTAAAGGTAAGGAGTCCACAGAGATAATACTTAGCAAAAGCTCTCAGACATGCTGGGGCCACCTCCTTTGAGACACAGCCAGGAAAGCTGAGGAGCATGCTAATGAAGAATGCTTTCCTATACTACTCACCATGAGCACTCTCCATCCTCCGCCAGGGAAACCACCACCAAAAAATGTGAACTCAGAACTTTCCTCCAAAGAGCCCTTTTGACATTCTGAATTTTGCCACCATTTCCTCTGCCATATTCAAGTTTTGTCTCCAGTTCCTCCTCCAAACACAAGAGCTACATACAGTCTGATCCAGGACTTATTTAACTTAAATCACAACCCCTGTCCCCCCACTTACAGCCCTAATCTTACTACATAACGCTGCTGTGATCTGAGGTCACCTCTCTTGCCAGTTGCTTTACTATTTAGAAGCTCTGGAATCGCAAGGTGTGAATCACAAGGTGTGGGCCTATTCTCCTCCTGGCTTGGCATCATCTGGATGCTTGTTAAAATGCAGATGTCTGGACACTCCACCAGGCCTGCTATGCAAGATTCTCCATGGGTGTAGATCAGAAATCTGTATTTTTAACAATATAATGCTTTTGTGACCACACTAATATTTGAGAATCACTACTTTAGATTCTTCATGTTCCTCACAATTGAAATAGCTGCCCTCCAAAGCCATCAGTTGTCTCCAATTGCTTCTCAGGTTGCTTTTCCAAAGTTATTACAATCTTTTCACAACTGGCAAAGCCAACTATGAACTGTAAGTTACCTGTCTCCAGTAGCCATAATGTTTCTGGCCTTTACATTTGGACTGCACCTTGGAAAAGTCTTTTATGTAAAAGTGTTCTAACATCACTTTTGAGTTATTTTGAGTTCTCCGTAAATGTTCTTCGTAAAAAATGCATTTTTTTTACGAAGAACATTTACCCCAAAATAGAAGCCATTTGTGGATTACTGTGGTCCAACCACAGCCAATGAATTATTAAATTCATCTTTTAAAAATGGTGGTTCACTGGCTGTGTTTGAATCATACGTATTTTGAAAAAGATATACACATGTATATCTCCAGTCTCTTTTTCAAATACCACCTTTAGCAAAAACTGAGTTTCCAGCAAATTTCCATACACTCCAGATGGGGCCCACAAATGTCACTTAATGAGTACTTAATTGTGATGTAGATGTGTGTATAACAAGATAGGGAAACTGTAGCAAAAGTTTTGTGGCAAAACTTTATTGCAAAAAGGACTAGAAGAAAATATGGACAATGGCAACCAGTTGGATTTGTTGATGTAGCTGAATTGTAGAGGAATTTTCCTCCTTTTTAAGTTAGAGTTCTTGTGATGTTGCTAGAGTGATATTTTAAAATGTCTTTTGGGGAAAAAAAGAAAACTCTACTCTCAGAAAAGGATGTCTGCTGAATGAGAAACTTATTTTTAAAAAGGCACTTGGAAATAAAGATCTGTCTAGAGATAATGCAAATCATAACAGGAATGTGTGATGCACTTAAATATTGCACTGATGAGAAATGCGGAAGTGAAATGTGTCTTGGAAACAGATGATTGTGGGAACCGTGGGCTACAACTGAACTGACTCGCTGGCCTCCATGGTACATAACTCTTTTGTCTTACTAGGGAAAAGGAAATGAGACTACCTACTGGCTGACCGGGATGAAGGACCAGAAATTCAACCTGCCAACCCCTCCTACTGTGTAAGCTTCTGGGTGTGGCAGGGATGGGGAGGAAATTAGAGATCTTGGCTTTGTGAGTACTTATAGCCAATTTAAGTTGGCAAGCACCTTACAAGTGGCATATATTGCATATGAGGCAAGGGACTATACATGAGAATGTTTAGAAACCTCCCTTCTTAGACTGCAAGAAGGGAATTATCCTGAAAGCCTGCATTTTCCTGAGACCTCAATGAAACAGGAAAGTACTTAGCCTTGGCTTCCCTGTCTGGAACATAGACTTGCTTCATGAATTAGATGTGTGTTCTCAGTATAAAGCTACCTTTTTTTTTTTGAGACGGAGTTTCGCTCTTGTTACCCAGGCTGGAGTGCAATGGCGTGATCTCTGCTCACCGCAACCTCCACCTCCTGGGTTCAGGCAATTCTCCTGCCTCAGCCTCCTGAGTAGCTGGGATTACAGGCATGAGCCACCATGCCCAGCTCATTTTTTGTATTTTTAGTAGAGACAGGGTTTCACCATGTTGACCAGGATGGTCTCGATCTCTTGACCTCGTGATCCACCCGTCTCGGCCTCCCAAAGTGCTGGGATTATAGGCGTGAGCCACCGCGCCTGGCCTAAACTACCTTTTTGTTTTTTTTAAACTCTGGATCCTTATCCCAAGAGGGAGCTTCCACCTAGAAAAGAGAAGAATGAACAAACTATTTAGAACTTGAGGAGATTTTGTTATTTCATTTATTTCTTTTTATTTACTGGCTCTGTATTCATGATATTTTTTAACTGTCAAAATTATGTTTTAAATACCTTATCTGCATTAAAGTATACTTAACTTACAGTTTATGCAGAAAATATACTACATATTAGACAAGAATGAGTTAAACGTTTCCTGAGTCTGGGTATGTGCTTCTCCCTATTCTGCCGCTTTCCTAGAATGTACCATCATCATCTTGTCCCTGCTGAAAACCTGACTATACTGGTCAGGTAAATAAAATTGCACCTGGTCAGGTGCAATAAAGCTTGACAACGCTAGCATTGTGTTCCAGGCTTGCTCGGGAGAATAGAAGACACTTTAGAGTTCACCTTACGTGTGTCTGGTTCTCACAAGAGTGGAGCATACTGGGGGCAAAGAGGGTCTCTGATTCCCCTCCTGTCTTCATCTCTCTGTTGAGTCATCTGATGAAAACAGGACCTCCCTCAGCCACAACACTGTGGTTCTGGGTATCAGCATGAAGCCTATGTTCTCCCTCAGATGAGGAAGACAGAGTTTCAGGGTTAACTGACAGGTTTCACTTCTCCTAAATGTCACTCAACTTGTCATTTAGTTCCCTATCAATACATGTTACTGCAGCCATCCGGCCACTGCCTTGGCTTTTGCTATGGTTAAGAAACTCGGCCTTGTAGAGGCCTAGATGGCAGACCCAGACACAAGGAAGCTTCTAGAAAAGCCAAAATAACCCAAATCTTCCCTGGGGCATGAGAAACCTGGCTCCTTACCTGGAGTGTCTCAGGTCCATTCTAAACTCGTGCCCCTCTTCACCATTCTAAGGCTTCCCCAAACAAGACTCACACTGTTGAGTATGTGTGAGACCAACGAGTTTTCAGGTTTGTGTGGCAGGGGCCTAGCATCCTCCCACCTTCTTTTCCCCTTCCTACAGTGGCATATGTAGACCTAGATCCTCCCAACCATGCCTCCAAACTCCAGCAGCATACTGTTTCACTTTGAAATTGAAGTGTAATTTCCTAGCAGAGATGACAGTTTTTTAAGGTCATCAAAGGCAGGGATTATTTTATATTCTTTGGATTTCCTGTGTCTCGCACAGAATAGGCATTTAAAGAGTAACTAACTGAACCCATTCTTCTGGAGCTAAGGAATATTCTGTATGAATTGCTGAGAAGTTCTATTTTCTACTCCCACCCTGTTTCCAGGGAGAATCAACAGCGTTTGCAAGCAGAATTTTCAGACATGATTGCCAACTCCTTACAGAAAAGACAAGCAGCAGGGATAAGAAGCCAAAAACCAAGACGGGTAGCCAGCTATAAAAAAGGCACTCTGGAATACTTGCAACTGAATACAACAGATAAGGAGAGCACCTATTTTTAAAGCTACATGAGGTGTAAGGACTCACACAAATTAAAATACAGTTGCACTGAGGCAATGGCCTCAAGTGTCCTGAAAGCCTGCATTTTCCAGAGACCTCAATGAAGCAGAAATATACTCTTGACTGCCTTGTCTGGGACATAGACTTTCTTGCATGAATCACATGTGTGTTCTCAGTGAAATAACGAACTACCTTCCACTCTGGATCCTTATTCCAGCAGTTGTTCCAGGAAGCCTCTACCTGGAAAAGAAAAGAAATGAATAGACTGTCTAGAACTTGAGAAGATTTTATTCTTATTTCATTTATTTTTGTTTGTTTGTTTTTACTTTGTTGTTTACTGGCTCTTTTTCCTTCTGTATTCATAAGATTTTTTAAATTGTCATAATTATATTTTAAATACCTTATCTTCATTAAAGTATATTTAACTCATAATTTTTGCAGAAAGTATGCTATATATTAGGCAAGAATAAAAGCTAAAGGTTTGCCAAGTCTGTGTATGTGCTTCTACCTATTTTAACCATTTTCCTGGAACACATCAGTCACATCATCTGTACTTACTGAAAAACCGACTACATTCACTCATACTGAAGCAGGCAAAGTTAGCTCTGTTGCTCCAGGGTGAGAACCTTGAAGGTTAGTATCACCTACTACACGTGAGCGAATTTCTGACCTTTAAACCCAAGTGTTGCTTCAGTGTGTCCACTTAACAATGTGGATGGCGGCGATCTAAGAATGGGACCCAGGCAGAAGTCTAATTCCTGTACTGCATTTTTCTAACTATAAAGTAATCCATGTCTCTAAGCTCCTGATCTTTCATCAGTAAATTATGAATCATAATACCCACTTCATATGAGACTGCGCCGTCTCCTCCCCCAACCTGGCCAAACACCACTCACAGATAATTTCCTTAGATCCACAGTTTACAAGGTAAAAGAAGGTAAAAAATGAAACTTTGATGTCCCCACCAGTCTGAGAATCTTCACAGGAAGCTCACTCTGGTCCTGTTTCATGAACCATTCCAAGTACCAGGTGGGCTGAAACACCAGGGGTGAACCGGGGACGAAAGCAGAGGTGTTGATTGCCGAAACTCACGTGCAGATCTTGCAGCTGTTCTGTGCTCCAGTCAGCAGAGATGCCACACTGAGAAGACTGGATGATGCAACAGCCCTGCTGGAGGCAACACCCACAGGAAAGCCTGAATCCCTGGTTAGATTTCCCACAAATCCCAGATGCTAATGTGGAACCTTCCTCTCACTTGGAAATATCTAAAAGAGTTTTTTTTTTCTTTTAAACAACCTTTAAATTCTAGCACTCTCTTAAATCTTCCCCAGACCAGGAAGCAGCAACAGGCCAGTGATTAAGTTACAATATTAAGTACTAAAGGTCTAATACCAGCAAAGAATACCTGTAAAACCTGGAAGAGGTGCCCATCTCCTCAAATGTGCAGGCATCAGTGTAAAGACACAAAGATTGTGAAAAATCAGGGAAATAGGATACCATCAAGAGAAGCCAACAAAGCCCCAGTGATAGACCCAAAATAATCGAAGGCCTGTAACAAGTCTGGCAGAATTCAGAAAAATCTTCTTAAAGAGTTCAGGGAAACACAAGAGAGTATAGATAAAAAACGAAATGAAATTTGAAAAGCCATCCAGGAACAAAATGAGAAAATTGACAAAAAAAACTGTAAAAACTCATATAAAAATTGAAATCTTAGACATAAAGGATACAATAGCTAAACTGCAAAGCTTACTGTAAAGCTTCAATAGAATATTTAATCAGAGGAGAGAATTAGTGTGCTGAAGACAGGACATATGAAATTACCCAATCAGAAAAAAAAAGGAATTATAGGATATCATCAAGCAAATACAACTTTACATAATAATTCCTAAAGAACATGAGAGAGAAAAGGGCCATATTTTTAAAATTATAGCTGAAAGATTTTCAAATCTGAAGAAAGATAATAGCATTCAGCTACAGGAAGCTCAGAGGTCACCAATCAAATTCAAAGAGGAATTCCCCAAATCACATCACAATCAAATTATCAAACATCAAAGAAGGAATATTTAAACTAGTAAGGGAAAAAAAATCACCCTCAGTAGAGCCCCAATATAGCTTGCAGCAGATCTCTCAGCAGAAACTTTGCAGACCAAGAGACAGTGAGATATATACTTAAACTACTGAGAAAAAGAAGCTGTCAGCTAAGAATATTGTAACCAACAAACTATCTTCCAAATATGAAAGATGGATAAAGAATTTCCTGGACCAGAAAAACAAAAAACAAAAAAAAACTCTGAGGGGTTTAATCAACATCAGGCTTATCATATAAGAAATGCTAAAGGGAGTCCAGCAGTCTAAAAGAGAAGGAAGTTAACATATAACCAGAAAACATCTGAAGGCAGGAATTCAGAATACTCTAATACTATAATTGTGGCATATATACTGATTACATCTTAATTATGAAGACCAAAGCTTATTAAAGATGATAACTACAAGTGATTACGAGGCAATATAAAGAGACGTAAACAAACATCAAAAAGTCAAAACATAGAGGGGGAATGACGTAAAGTATAGTGGATTTGTTGCTTGCTTTTCTTTGCAATCAAAGCTAAGTTATTTTCAGTTTAAAATAACCTATTACAACAATAACATGTTTTATGTAAGCCTCATAGTAACCACAAAGAAAAAAATCTATAATAGAGACAATGAAAACAAATAGCACAGAATTAAAACATACTACTGGAGAAAATTACTTAACACAGGAAGACAGTATAAGACAAAGAAATAACTTACCAAAACAATGCAAAAAAAAAAGAACACTTAAAAGAATGGCAACAGAAAACATTTCCCTATCCATAATCACCTTGAATGTAAATGGATTAGATTCCCCAATTAAAAGACATAGAGTAGGCTGCATGCAGTGGCTTATACCTGTAATCCCAGCAGTTTGGGAGGCCGAGAATGGTGGATCACTTGAGGCCAGGAGTTTGATACCAGACTGGCCAACATGGTAAAACTCCATCTTTACTAAAAATACAAAAATTAGCCAGCCTAGTGGCACACCCTCTAATCCCAGCTATTCGGGTGGCTGAGGCACAAGAATCTCTTGAACCCAGGAGGTGGAGGTTGCAGTGAGTGGAGATTGTACAACTGTACTCCAGCCTGGGCAACAGAATGAGACACTGTTTCAAAAGAAAATAATAATAATAATAAGAAGAAGATATAGAATAGCCAAATGAATTAAACAGGACCTAACTACGTGCTATCCATAAGAAACTGCACCTCTAAAGATATGTGCAAACAGAAATTGAAGGAATGGGAAAGATATTCCATGAAAGTGGAAACCAAAAAGATCAGGAGTAGCTGTACTTATATCGTATAAAATAGACTCAAGTTAAGAACAGTATAGAAACAATAAAGAATGCTATTCATAAAGATAAGGGAGTCAATACAATAGGGAATACAATAATGGTCATGTATATGAACCCAATACTAAGATAAAACGTAAAGGAAATATTAATAGACCTGAAAAGAGAGACTGTCTGTAATATAAAGTAGCAGGGGACTTTAGCACCCCACTTTTAGCAATAGACATATCATCCAAAGAGAAAATTAATAAATATGAAGATTAAACTGTATTCTAGACCAAATGAACCTTACAGACTTTTACAGAACATTCCATCCAACAACTACAAAACACACATTTTTCCCAATAGTGCATGGAGCATTCTTCAGGACAGATAATATGTGACACCATAAAATAAGTCTTAATAAATTTAAAGTCAATATTATATTAAGTATCGTTTCTGATCACAGTGGAATAAAACTAAAAATCAGTGATGGGAGAATTTGACACAGTGGGCATGGACATGTGAAGAAAAGAAGAAAGAAAAAAAAACAAGAGAAATGTTGGAAACTTCAAGTACACGGAAATCAAACAACATGCTCCTGAATTACTATTAGGTCAAGAAAGAAATTAATAGGAAAATTAACATTTTTCTTAAGACAAGTGAAAATGGAAATACACCATGCAAAAATCTATGGAACACAGCAAAAGCAGTTCTATTAGAGAAGTTTATAGTAATAAATGCCCACATTGAAAAAGTAGAAAAATCTCAAATAAACAAGATGACTTTCATCTCAAGAACTAAAAAAAAGGAACAAATTTAACCCAAATTTAGTAGAAAAAAAGTAGTAGAACAGAATTAAATGAAATTGAGATTTTTAAAACAATACAAAAGATCAACAAAACAAAAACACTTTATAAAATATAAACAGAACAACAAACCTTTACCTAGGCTTACTAAGAAAAGGAGACACTCAAATAAATAAAATTAAAGATGAAAAAGGAGACATGACAACGGATGCTACAGAAATACAAAAAATCCTAGGAGACTAGGAACAACAACAAGAGATTAGAAAGTCTAGAAGAAATGTATAAATTTCTGAACACACACAACCTATCAGAATTGAATTATGAAGAAACAGAAAACTCAAACAGAGCAATAACAAGTAATGAGATTGATGTAGTAATCAAAACTCTCTCATCAAAGAAAAGCCCAGGACCCAATGACTTTACTGCTGAATTCTACCAACATTTATAGAAAAACTAATGCCAATTCTACTCAAACTATTTCAAAAAGTTAAAGAGAAGGGACTACTGCCAAACTCATCATCCAAGGCCAACATTATTGTGATTCCAAAACCAGACAAGGACTTCAAGCCAGTATCACTGATAAGTATATATGCAAAAACCCTCAATAAAATACTAGTAAATAAAATTCAACAGTAAGATCATTCACCATGATCAAGTTGAATTCCTCTCAAGGAAGCAAGGATGGTTCAACATGCACAAACTAATAAAGAAGATACACCACAGTAACAAAATCAAGGATAAATACCATAAAATCATTTTAATTGATGTTAAAAAAAGCTTTCATTAACATTCAGCATGTCTTCATGATAAAAATTCTCAACAAATTGAACATAGAAGAAACATAACACAATAAAGGCCATAAAGACAAACATACTGAACAAAAAAAAGTTGAAAATTTTTCTCTAAGATTTGAAGCAAGAAAAGAATACCCACATTTACCACATAATTTCATCATAGTACTGAAAGTTCTAGCCACAGCAGTTACACAAGAGAAAGAAATAAAGGGCATCCAAACTGGAAAGGAGGAAGTCAAATTGTTCCTGTTGGTAGACAACGTAAACATATATATAGAAAAACCTAAAAGACTCCACCAAAAACTGTTAAAGTAATAAATAAATTTAGACAAGCTGCAGGATTCAAAACCAACATAGAAACATCAGTAGCATTTCTGTATTTCAATAGCAATCTAACTGGGAAAAAGTCAAGAGAGGAATTCTGCTCACAATAGTTTCAAGAAAAATAAATACCTAGAAATAAACTTAACAAAGGAGTTAAATGATCTCTACAATAAAACCTATAAAGCATTGATGAAAGAAATTGAAGAGTGCACAAATAAATGGAAAATATTCCATGTTCATGGATTTAAAGAATTAATATTATTTAAACATTTACATTACCCAAATCAATTTACAGATTTAATTTAATTCTTATCAAAATACTAATGGCATTCTTCACAGAAATAGAAAAAAAATTTAATTCAGTTGGAAATGCAAAAGACCCCATAAGGCCAAAGCAATTTTGAAAAGAAAGAGCAAAGCTAGAGGCATTTTACTACCTGATTTTAAAATGGACTATAAAGTTTAAAATGGACTATAAACCAAAACCCCTGGATACTGATATAAAAACAGACACACAGACCAATAGAATAGAATGGAGAACACAGAAATAAATTCACGTCTTTACATTCAATTGATTTTCAACAAAAGCATCATGAACATGCATTGGAGAAAAGACAGTCTCTTCAATAAAAGAGAGTAAGAAAATCATATATCCACATGCAGAAGAATGAAACTCGACCCATATGTCTCACCATACATAACACAAATCAACTCTAAGTGGATTAAAGACTTAAACATAAAGCCCAAAACTCTGAAAGTGCTAGAAGAAAACATAGGGAAAACAGTTAAAGACATTGGCTTAGTCAAAGATTTTATGGCTAATACCTCAAAAGCATAGTCCAAACAGAAAAAAAATAGACAAGTGGAACTATAACTAAAAACGCCTATAAAATAAAGGAAACAATCAACAGAATGAAGAGACAATCTGTTGATGGTGAGCCAAGATCACGCCATTGCACTCCAGCCTGGGTAACAAGAGCGAAACTCCGTCTCAAAAAAAAAAGAAGAGACTAGATCGAGAGGAAGATGGCGCTCTAGAAGCAACTCACCACTGCAGCTCTCAGTCAAGATGCAAAGAGTGAGCAAACACCGCATTTTCAGACGGATCTTTATAGCCCACAGAGCAGGGGAAAAGCCCAGGTATAAGAGGCACGCAGGACTCAAGCGCAGCGCAGGACTCTCCGCAGCTGCACGGCGCACGAAACACACGGGTCTGGGTGCCCTGTTAAACCGGCAATTTGAGACTTGGGAGGGCAGATTGCTATGTTCATCTGATTGAACGGGTTTTGGGTGGTGAACTAGACCAGGAGATTTCTGGAAGGTGAATTGTGAACCAGCGCAGTGGGTGACTGCACGGGAAACCACACAGATCCCGGGGCCCTTTCGGCAGGTGGCTGAGGCACCTGGGAGAGAGTCAACCCTACAACTTAAAAAAAAAAAAAGCAAAAAGGCTCGGAGGCAGGGAGCCAAGTGATCAGGCTCCACAGGTCCCACCCCCACAGGGACAAGCAATAAGGCGATTTGGAGTGCCAGGGGTTAAGAGTTCCACTACGGGAAGAGCGGAACACATGACTGTGCAGCTCCGTGGTGGAAGGGCGTCCGCCATTGCCGAGAGCTTCAGCCCCTACTGAGGTACCCGCCCACTGCTGATGCAGTCAGCCATTGCCGAGGCAACCCGCAATAACAGAGAGACTCCACCTACAGGGCAGAGCCCACATCAGCAGGGTGGAGCCTACGTCAGTAGGGCAGAGCCCAAAACAGCAGGACGGAGCCCAAAGCAAAAGGGCGGACCTCACGCCAGCAGGGTGGAGCCTCGGCAGCCAAATAGTGACTAGACTGCTTCCTAGCTGAGCAGGACAGCGCAACGGATACTCACAAATAAAGCCCTAACTCCCCGAGACAGAGCATCTGAGGAAAAAAACCGGTTTCATGAGTTCTGCCACAACAGATTTAAATGTACTTGCCTAGCAACACTGAATGAACAATGGAGCTCATAGAACAGCACTTGAGCTCCTATAAAGTACAGATCGTCTCCTCAAGCAGCTCCCTGACCCCCATATACCCAAAGAATCACCTCAAAAAGGACTGATCAGACTGAC
>CM052656.1:114425910-114453797 GCA_028533165.1 Leontopithecus rosalia | reverse complement strand
GATGGCATGAGGAGAAATGCCAAATATGGGTGAAGGGGCAGAAGGCAGCAAAACACACTGCCACGTGTGTACCTATGCAACTATCTTGCACGTTCTGCACATGTACCCCAAAACCTAAAATGCAATAAAAATTTAAAAAAAAAAGAAGAGACAACCTGTTCAATGCAATAAAATTTGCAAACTATTCATCCAATAGATGACTAATATCCAGAATACATAAGTAACCCAAACAACACAATAGCCAACACACACACATGCACACACACGCACTCCAAATTAAAATTCAAAAATAAGGAAAATACCGGAATAGATATTTTTCAAAAGAAGACATACAAAAGGCCAAGGGAAATATGAAGAAATAAATGCTCAACAGGGAAATAAAAATCAAAACCATGGTAAGATATCACTTCACCCCCACTTACACCTATAAAGCTATTTAAATTTTTAAAAATTAAAATAAAAAGCCATGTCCAAGACCCGGAGTAACCACCAGAGGACATGATTCATGATGCCCGAATGGACTACTATGGTACCTACCTGGCAACCTGTTCATCAGACAGGTCCGTCAAAATCTCTGATGTGCACAATGGAGGGAAGACCCTCATCACTGACCTCAGGGGTCATAAGGGTGCCGTGTGGCAAATGGCCTGGGCTCACCCCATATCCAGCAATGTCCTGGCATCATACTCCTATGACCGGAAAGTCATTATCTGGAGAGAGGAAAACGCACCTGGGAGAAGAGCCATGAGCACACGGGACACGACTCCTCAGTGAACTCGGTGTGCTGGGCCTCCCATGACTATGGCCTGATCCTGGCCTGTGGGAGCTCAGATGGGGACATCTGCCTGCTGCACCAGGGAAGGGCAACGGGAAGTAAAGAAGATCAGTAATGCTCACACCATTGGCTGCAGTGCCATCAGCTGGGGTCCTGCTGTTGTACCTGGAAGCCTCATAGACCGGCCATCTGGGCAGAAACCTGATTACATCAAGAAGTTTGCATCAGGTGGCTGTGACAACCTCATTAAGTTGTGGAAGGAGGAGCAAAAGCTGGAAGTACACAGTGACTGGTTCAAGATGTGGCCTGGGCCCCCTCCATCTGCCTGCCCACCAGCACCATCACCAGCTACTCCCAGGACAGTGGTGTGTTCATTTGGACCTGTGATGATGCCTCAGGCAACACCTCTTACCCCAAATTGCTGCACAAGTTCAGTGATGTGGTGTGGCATGTGAGATGGTCCATCATAGCCAACATCCTGGCCATATCTGGTGGAGACAATGAGGTAACCCTGTGGAAGCAGTCAGTTGATGGGCAGTGGGTGTGCATCAGTGATGTCAATAAGGGCCAGGGCTCCGAATCAGCATCAGTCACAGAGGGCCAGCAGAACGAGCAGTGACAAGACAGGTGGGGCTTGGCTCCCCACCCGCCAGCTCCAGGACTGCCCCTTCCTGGGCCAACTGACCAAAGAACTGGAAGAGCCCCCAACTCCAACAGGATCATTTTCCCAGGAGGAGGTCCAGATGCAGTCACAGAGTGATATCTGCCTTAACACGATTAGAGATGCTTTGTAATACACTGTCCATCTGAAAATGCTCATGGCATGACGAAGAAACTACAAATGATGTTCAAATCTATTTTAAACTGTTTGGAGCCATTTTTATGTACCTTTGAGTTCACCCATTATTTGGGGGTTTCGTTTCCAAAGTAACTAAATAAAGTCATATTGCTTATTTTAAAGAATAAAAATTAAATTAAAAAGATATCACTTCACTTCAGTTAGAATGACTATTACCAAAAAGACAAAAAAAAAAAAACAAATGCTGGCAAAAATGTGAAGAATGGAATGCTTGTGCACTGTTGATGGGTATGTAAATTAGTACAGCTATTATGAGAAATGGTATGAAGGTTTCTCAGAAAACTAAAAATAGGTCATAAAACCACACACAAGTCATTAAAAAAATCAACGAAATTTAACACAGGAGTAAAAAATTACACAAATTAATCAAATGCAGGGAAAGTGAATAAAACAAAACAGAGCTTCTAAGAGCTATGGGAGAATATTAAATGGTCTCACAGGTATGTGATTGGAATCCCAGCAGACAAAATAATTCATAAGAATTATTTGAAAAAATAATGGCTAAATAAAGTTATAGTAACCAAAGCCACATCATATTGGCATAAAAACAAACACATAGACCAATGGAATAGAATAGAGAACATAGAAATAAATTTGTGCCTTTACATCCACCTGATTTTCAACAAAAGCACTACAAATATACATTGAAGAAGAGACAGTCTCTTCATATTTATCCACATGCAGAAGAATGAAAGAGTTTATCAATGTAATGACAGCCACCAAATCACAAGCTTAAGAATCTCAGAGAAATCCAGTTAGGATAAATTCCCAAACACACATCTGAGCATATTATATTCAAACTGCTGAAAAAAAAAATTATGAAGATAGCCAGAGAGGGGAAAAAGACATTGCACACAGAAGAACAAATATTAAGAATTACTACAGACTCATTTCTGAAACTATGCAAGCTAAAAGACAATTGAATATCTTCAAAATGCTGAGAGAGAAAATTCTATACCCAGTTAAAATATATATATATATTTCAAAATAAAAAATAAAGATGTTCACACCCCAAAATGAATGTGAGGGCTTACTGTCAGCAAACCTATTCTACAGTTAATATTAAATAAGTTTCTTCAGGCAGAATACATTCAATACCAGATACAGACTTGGATCCACACAAATAAATGAATAGTACTGAAAATAAAATTTGTAAAGGTAAAATAATTTTTTATTTTTAAATGTTCTGAAACTAGTCACGTGTTTACCTTCTTGTATTTGATTTCCTATTGAATTGCACAAATTTAGAAAACTGTAGCTTTATTTTAGTTTCCTTTATGACACTTCACCAAAGGAGACATATAGATCAAAACACACATCTACATATATAAGTGTTGAACATCGTTAGTAATTAGTAAAGTGTAATTAACATGACAAAAAGATACTAGATACTTATTAAAATGGCTACAATTAGAAGTCTGATGATATGAATGTTGACAGGGATGCAGAGCAAATGGAACTCTTACACATTGTCAACAGATATTTAAAACAGTACAGAAACTTCGGAAAATACTTCAGCCCTTTCAAATGTGAATTAAATAGACACAATAGACTCTAACACCACCACCCTAACATAATTATGCAAATAAAATAAAAACTATGTTTATTTAAATATGTTTCTGAATGTTTGTATTAGTATTATTGATAAGAAGCAGAATTTAAAAACGTCTTTTTCAACAGGTATATGAATACAATAACTATGGAGTACCCATACAATCATATGCTACTCAGCAATAAAAAAATGAACTATTATTCATAAAACATTATGGATGCAATGAGTCAATAAAGAAATTGAGAAATTTTTTTTTAATTTTGAAATAAATAGAAATGGATATTCAACACACTAAAGCCAATGGAATACAGCAAAGCCAGTGCTAACAGGACATTTTATAGCAATAAGCACCTACATCAAAAAAGTAGAAAGACTTCCAGTAAACAACCTTGTGTTGCACCTTAAAGAACTACAAAAGCAATAACAAACTAAGCCCAAAATTAGTAGAAGAAAAACAATAATAAAGATTAGAGAATAAATGAATAAAATTAAGACCAAAAATATGAAACCAATAAAATGAAAAGTTGGTTTGTTGAAAACA
Organism: Leontopithecus rosalia; assembly: GCA_028533165.1. NCBI lineage: Eukaryota > Metazoa > Chordata > Mammalia > Primates > Cebidae > Leontopithecus > Leontopithecus rosalia. Next base: position 114,450,070 of record CM052656.1, on the reverse strand, counting down.
TAAACGAAACTGAGAAATGTCTAGCTAAATTAATAAGGAAGAAAGATTCAAATAAATAAATTTATTTATTTATTTACTTTTTCAGACAAAGTTTCATTTCTGTTTCCCAGGCTAGAGTGCAAAGGCATAATCTCGGCTCACTGCATCTTCCGCCTCCTGGGTTCAAGCGATTCTCCTGTCTCAGTCTCCTGAGTAGCTGGGATTACAGGCACCCGCCACCATGCCCAGCTAATTTTTTTTGTATTTTTTCTTTTTAGTAGAGACGGGGTTTCATCATGTGGGTCAGGCATTCTCAAACTCCTGACCTCAGGTGATCCACCCAGCTCAGCCTCCCAAAGTGCTGGGATTACAGGCATAATCCACCGTGCCCAGCTCAAGTAAATAAATTTAAAGATGAAAAAGGAGACATCACAAATGATGCCACCAAAAATTCAAAGGACATTAAATACTATTATGAGCAACTATATGTCAGTAAGTTGGAAAATCTAGAACAAATGGAAAACTCCTAGATGGATACAATCCACCAAGACTGGACCATGAAGAAACAGTAAACCTGAACAGACCGATAATGGGAATTAGATAGAAATAACAAAAGGTTGGCTCAAACCCAGCACTTTGGGAGGCCGAGGCAGGTGGATCATGAGGTCAAGAGATCGAGACCATCCTGGTCAACATGGTGAAACCCCGTCTCTACTAAAAATACAAAAAATTAGCTGGGCACGGTGGTGTGTGCCTGTAATCCCAGGTACTCAGGAGGCTGAGGCGGGAGAATTGCCTGAACCCAGGAGGTGGAGGTTGCGGTGAGCCGAGATCGCGCCATTGCACTCCAGCCTGGGTAACAAGAGCAAAACTCCATCTCAAAAAAAAAAAAAAGAAAGAAAGAATAAAAGGTTTTTCCTCAAAGAAAAGCCCAAGACCTGATGGCTTTACTGCTAAATTCAACCAAAAATTTAAAGAAGAATTAATATCAATTCTGCTCAAATTTTTGAAAATATTGATGAGAAGGAGTTCTCCCTAACTCATTCTGTGAGGCCAGCATTGCCTTGATTCCAAAACAAAGACACAACAACAATGAAAGAGAAAACTATAGGCCAATATCACTAATAAAGATAAATGCAATAAACCTCAACAAAATACTGGCAAACCGGGTTACACAACACATTAAAAAGATGATTCATTGGGAGGCCAAGGCGGGTGGATCATGAGGTCAAGAGATGGAGACCATCCTGGTCAAAATGGTGAAACCCCGTCTCTACTAAAAATACAAAAAAAAAAAAAAACTTACCTGGGCATGGTGGTGCGCGCCTGTAGTCCCAGCTACTCAGGAGGATGAGGCAGGAGAATTGCCTGAACCCAGGAGGTGGAGATTGCGGTGAGCCGAGATCGCGCCATTGCACTCCATCCTGGGTAATGAGAGTGAAACTCCGTCTCAAAAAAAAAAAGATGATTCATCATGATCAAGTGGAAATCATCCCAAGGATGCAAGTATGATTCAGTATATGCATATTAATAAATGCAATACACCACATTAGCAGAATAAAAGACAAAAACCATACAATTATTTCAATAGATCCAGAAAAAGCATTAGATAAAAATTCAACATCCTTTTATCATAAAAACACTCAACAAATTAGACATGGAAGAAGCATACCTCAACATAATAAAGGTCATATATGACAAATTCACAGCTAGCATCATACTCAGTGGGGAAAAGTTGAAAGCTTTTCCTCTAAGATCTGGAACAGGACATGGATGCCTACTTTTATTTAACATAACATTGGAAGTCCTAGCCAAAGCAAATAGGGAAGAGAAAGAAAAAAAAGCATCCAAATTGATAATAAGGAAATCAAGTTGTCCCTGCTTCCAAGTGACATAATTCTATATATGCAAAACCCTACAGATGCCACCAAAAGACTGTTAGAACTAATAAACAAATTTAGTACATTTGCAGAATACAAAATAAACCTTCAAAAATCTGTGGTCTTTCTATATGTCAACAGTAAACAACCTGAAAAAGAAAATCAAGAAAGCAGTCTACAGATTTTGTGCAATCCCTATCAAAATACCGATGATATTCTTCATAGAAATAGAAAAAAACAAACTTGAAATTTGTACAGAGCCACAGAAGACCTCAAATAGCCAAAGCAATCTTGAGCAGAAAGAGCAAAGCTGGAGGCATCATACTACCTGACTTCAAATATGTTACAAAGCTCTAATAATCAAAACAGTATGGTATTGACATAAAAATAGACACATAGACCGATGAAACAGAATAAAGAATATGGAAAGAAATTTATGCACTTACAGCTAAGTAAGTTTTGGCAAAGACACCAAGAATACACACTGGGGGAAAAAGATAATTTCAATAAATGATGCTGGGACTGAATCCCTATCTCTTAATATATACAAAAATCAACTCAAAATGGATTACCTTAAATGTAAAAACAGAAACAGAAAAAACTTCTAGGCCAGGCATGGTGGCTCACACCTGTAATCCCAGTACTTTGGGAGGCTTAGGCAGGCGGATCATGAGGTCAGGTGTTTAAGACCAGCCAGACCAACATGGTGAAACCCTGTCTCTACTAAAAATACAAAAGTTAGCCAGGCGTGGTGGTGCACGCCTGTAATCCCAACTACTCAGGAGGCTGAGGCAGGAGAACTGCTTGAACCTGGGAGGCAGAGGTTGCAGTGAGCCAAGATCACACCATTGCACTCCAGCCTAGGCAACAACAGAACAAGACTCTATCTCAAAAAACCAAAAAAAAAAAAAAAAAAAAAAAAACCCAAAAACTTCTAGAAGAAAATGTAGGGAAAATGACTCAGGACATTGGTCTGGGTCTGGGCAAGGATAGTTTTTGAAAAAGACTTCAAAAGCAAAAGCAAACAAACAAAAAAAAACAAAGATGAGAGTACATTTTAGTTTGATTGATTAGGAAACCAATCAGTGAAGTGAAGTGATAAACCCAGACAAATGAGAGAATATTTGCAAACTACTGATCCAACATGGGACTAAAAACCAGAATATATAAGAAATTTAAACAATTTAATAGCAAAAAAATAACCTAATTTAAATATAGGCAAAAAGACCTCAATAGATATTTTTTGGAAAACATAAAACATAGAAATGGCCCACAGGTACATAAAAAAGATTCATCACTAATCCCTAAATGCAAAGCAAAACTGCAATGAGATATCAACTCACTCCAGTTGAAATGGCTTTTATTGAAAAGACAGGCAATAATAAATGCCAGTGAGGACATAGAGAAAGAGGAACCCTCGTACACTGTTGGTGAGAATCCAAATTAGTATGGTCCCTATGAAGAACACTGTGATGGTTCCTCAAAAACTGAAAATAGAACTACCGTATGATTCAGCAATCCCACTGTTTGGTATGTATCCAAGAGAAAGAAAATCAGGATATCAAAGAGATGTCTGCATTCTCACGATTATTGCTGCACTCTTCACAATAACCAAAATATGGAATCAGGTGATTACCAATGGATGAATAGCTGAAGAAAATGTGGTGTATATGCATAATGAAATATCATTCCACAATAAAAAAGGATGAAATAGAGTCATTTGCTGACTTCTTAAATGCAATTTTCTGAGAAAAACCAGATCCCAAAGACTATATACTGCATGGCTTCATTTAAATGACTTTTTGGTAAAGGGAAACTTTTAGAAATAGGAACCAGGTCAGTGGTTTCTAGGAATTGTGTGTTGGAAGAATTTGATTACAAAAACATACAACAAGTCCAGGCTTCATGGCTCATGCCTGTAATCCTAGCACTTTGGGAGGCTGAGGCAGGAAAATTGTTTGAGCTCAGGAGTTCAAGGCCAGCCTGGGCAACATGGTGAGACCCTTTCTCTACCAAAAATATAGAAAAAAGTAGCTGGGTATGGTGGTGTGTGCCCATGAGAGGGAGGCTGAGATGAAAGGATCAATTGAGCCTGGGGGCAGAGGTTGCAGTGAGCCAAGATCGTGCCACTGCACCTCAGTCTGGGTGACAGAGAAAGACTCTGTCTAGAAGGAGGAGGAAAAGAAGGAGGAAGAGGAGGAGAAGGAGGGGGAGGAGGGGGAGTAGAGGGAGAGGGAGAGGGAGAAGAAGAAAAATTAACAGAACAAATAAATGTTGAGGGCAATGTAATTGTCTTGTGTGATGGTAAACACATGACCATGCATCTTTCAAAATTTCAGACCTGTACACCACAAAGGAAGACTTTCACTGTAAGCCATTCTTTGAAAAGCAATCAGATGTAGATGAAACCCAGTATGAAATGCAGACTGTGAAAAATAAATCTAACTTTATTACACAGAATGGCACACCCTCATTGAAGAGGGTGGTAAAAATAAGAAGCTGATGTAAGTTACTTTGGAAAACAGTACTTTTAGTGGTTGTTGTAAGACTTTAAAAAGTACTGTACAAAACATTGCAGTCTGATAAATTGTTTTTCAGAAGAGTGTAAGTTAGAATTGTAACTACTTTAAATGTAGACTAGGTTAATTAGATAAACACATTTTAGATATGAGGAACAGTTTTCTCATTGTCAGAGAAAAAAGTTATAAATAAACAAAAAAGGAATGCCAGAAATAACCTTGAAGAGCTGGACTGGATCCGTAGCATGACTAGGAATCTTGTTGATTTTTAATAGATAGCTAGAACAATATATGTATATGTGTCCATATACTAACTCACTGAGAAGACCTAGAATTAATGACACCCCCAACAGCAATGGACACAACTAGTGTCCAAATTGTAGTTTCTAAATACCTTGTCTTTTATTTATTTATTTATTTATTTTTTTGAGATGGGGTCTTGCTGCCAGCCAGGCTGTGGAGCATAGTGCTGCAGTCATGGCTCACTGCAGCCACAACTTCTCAGTTTCAAACCATCCTCTTATCTCAGCCTCCCGAGTAGCTGCCATGTGGACCATGCCCGGTTTTGTTGTTGTTATTGCCACATTGTTACTTACTTTTTGTACAGATGGGGATCTCGCTATTTTGCCCAGGTACTTTCAAATTCCTGGCCTCAAGCACTCCCCCAGCCTCAGCCTTCTGAAGTGCTAGGATTACAGGCATGAGCCACAACCTCCAGCCCCTAGCTATCATTCTGAAAAAGAACCAGGACTTCATGGGGAAGCGATTGATTTCAAGGCTGTGACAGGAAAAATACAAAATAGCCTGGAGCATCTCATGTTACTGGAAAGTAATGAGTTCCAACAAACAAACAAACAAACAAATACGGAGGCTTGTCAAAATGTCATGGAAGTTAATTTTGAAAAGCTTCCAATGGAAAAAAAAAGTAATATAATAAATAAAGTATTGAATTATAACCTAAAGAATAAAGTAAATACTCATGATGCCATACAGATATAAATAATTAACTATAAATAAATGATAGAAAAGAGACAACTCCACTTTACAGAAAAATTATATTAATAAATGTGAAAAAATAAAGAAAATTTTTAAATAAACATTAGAACACTACTGTAATCATTGCTACTGGCAAGATTCACCAATTAATGCTAATATTAGTGGATGAAAGTTTAAGAAGAAATCGGATATTTGCATAGTTTCAAAGTACCTTCCTTTAAATATTTATTGTTACATAGAATACATGGTAATTTTCTATGTAACAATAGTGGAGAAGCTGGCCAGGCATGGTGGCTCATGCCTATAATCCCGGCACTTTGGGAGGCTGATGTGGGTGGATCATGAGTTCAGGAGATCAAGACCATCTTGGCTAACATGGTGAAACTTCGCCTTTACTAAAAATACAAAAAATTAGCCGGGTGTGGTGGCACATGCCTGTAGTCCCAGCTACTTGGAAGGCTGAGGCCAAAGAATCACTTGAACCCAGGAGGCGGAGGTTGCAGTGAGCCGAGATCATGCCACTGTACTTCAGCCTGGGTGACAGAGTCAGACTCCATCTCAAAAAAGTAATAATAATAAATAAAATTAAATAAATAAAGTGGAGAAGCTTTCGGGTACCACAATAACCAGATAATAAGGTTAATTTCACAAGTAATGACATATTAACATCATGTTATGCACTGAGAGGGTTCTAACACCTCTGTAATATTCTTCCTTAAAATGAATAACCTCAGGAGAAAGATGGCTGACTAGACATAGCCAGGGGGAACAGCCACTACTGAGAGACTGAGACAGCTGATACACTCCTAGCAGATCTTAAGAGGGAAGGCACTGAGAGTGGATGGAGGGAAGACACAGAAGCTGAGCTGAAGCAGGAAGAATCTGCAAATCCTGCATGGGGTTACCATGCACTGGAATTTGTTCCTAGCCCCAGTGACTCCAGGGGAGTGGGTGAGTTGAACCATTAAAGAGCAAGAGTTTTGAACCAGCCTGAGATGGCTGAAATGACAGAAACAGAATTCAGAATAAGGGACAGGTGTGATGGCTCACGCCTATAATCCCAGCACTTTGAGAGGCTGAGGTGGGTGGATCACCTGATGCCAAGAGTTTGAGACCAGCTTGGCCAACATGGTGAAACCCATCTCTATTAAAAATATAAAAATTAACCAGTCATGGTGATGCATGCCTGTAAACTCAGCTACTCAGGAGGCTGAGGTGGGAAGATCACTTGAACCTGGGAGGCAGAGGTTGCAGTGAGCTGAAATTACACCATCCTGAGCAGCAGAGTGAGATTCTGTCTCAAAAAAAAAAATCAGAAAATGGACAGGAATTAAGATCATTGAGATGGAGGAGTATGTTGAAACCCAATCCAAAAAAGCTAAGAATCACAATAAAATGATACAGGAACTGACAGATAAAATAGCCAGCACAGGAAAGAACATAACTGAACTGATAGAGCTGAAAACCACACTATAAGAATTTAACAATATAATCACAAGTATTAATAGCAGAATACACCAAGCAGAGGAAAGGATCTGAGAGCTTGAAGACTGGCTTTCTGAAATAAGACAGTAAGACGAGAATAGAAAAAAAAAGGAATGAAAAGGAATAAACCAAACTACTAAGAAATATGGGGTTATGTAAAGAGACCAAATCTATGATTCACTGATGTCCCAGAAAAAGATTAGGAGAGTGTAAGCAATTTGGAAAACATATTTCAGGATATCATTTATGAGAATTTCCCCAACCTAGCTAGAAAGGCTGACATTCAAATTCAAGAAATGCAGAGAACCCCACAAAGATACTTTACAAGAAGATCATCCCAAGAAACATAATCATCAGATTCTCCAAGGTTGAAATAAAAGAAAAAATATTAAAGGCAGCTAGAAATATCAAGTCACCTACAAAAGAAGTCCATCAGACAAGTAATGGACCTCTCAGAAGAAACCCTGTAAGCCAGAAAAGTTTGGGAGCCAGTAGTCAACATTCTTTAAGAAAAATATTTCAACCCAGGATTTCATATCTGGCCAACCTAAGCTTCAAAAGTGAAGGAGAAATAAGATCCTTTTTAGACAAGCAAATGCTGAGGGAATTCATTACTGCTAGGCCTGCCTTACAAGAGTTCCTGAAGGAAGCACTAAATATGAAAAGATTGTTACCAGCCATTACAAAAACACAATGAAGTACACAAACCAGTGACACTGTAAAGCAATCAGATAAATAATGTCTGCATAATAACCAGCTATCATCTTGATGACAGGATCAAATCCACACATATCAATAATAATTTTGAATGTAAATGGACAAAATGCTCCCAATCTAAAGGCACAGAGTGGCAATCTAGATAAAGAACCAAGACCAATTGGTATGCTGCCTTCAAGAGACCCATCTCACGTGCAACAACACCCACAGGCTCAAAATAAAGGAATGTAGAAATCTCTACCAAGCAAATGGAAAACAGAAAAAAGCAGAGGTTGCAATTGTAATTTCAGACAAAACAGGCTTTAAATCAGTAAAGATCAAAAAAGACCATAAAGGGCATCAAATAATAAGAAAGGGTTCAATTCAACAAGAAGACCTAATTATCCTAAACATATATGCACTCAACACAGGAACACCCAGATTCATAAAGCAAGTTCTTAGAGACTTTCAAAGAAACATAGCCTCCTACATGATAATATTGGGAGACGTCAACACCCACCGACAGTATTAGACAGATAATCTAGGCAGAAAATTAACAAAAACATCCAGGACCCGAACTCAGCACTGGACCTGACAGACACCTACAGAATACTCCACCCAAAAGCAAAGGAATATATATTCCTCTCATCACCACATAACATTTTACTCTAAAACTGATCACATTATTGAACATAAAATACTGTTCTGCAAAGGTAAAAGAATTGAAATCATAACAACCACTCTTTCAGACCACAGCACAATCATATTAGAAATTAAAGCTAAGAAATTCACTCAAAACCATGCAATTACATGGAAACTGAACCACTTGCTCCTGAATGACTTTTAAGTAAATAATGAAATTGAGGCAGAAATCAAGAAGTTCTTTGAAACTAATGAGAACAAAGATACAACATACCAAAATCTCTGGAACACAGCTAAGGAAATGTTAAGAGAGAAATTTTCACCACTAAGTGCCACATCAAAAAATTAGAAAGATCTTAATTTAACAAACTAGCATCATAACTCAAAGAATGAAAGACCCAAGAGAAAAACCAATCCCAAAGCTAGCAGAAGACAAGAAATAATTAAACCGAGAGCTGAACTGAAGGAAATTGAGACATGAAAAAACACTCAAAAGATCAACAACTCCAAGAGGTGATTTTCTGGAAAAAGTAATAAACTAGATAGACCACTAGCTAGAGTAATAAAGAATAAAAAGAGAGAAGAGCCAAAAAACACAATTAGAAATGACAAAGGGGATACTACCACTGACTCTACAGAAATACAAATAGCTATCAAATAACATACATACTTCTAGGCACATCAACAAGAAAATATAGAAGAAATGAACAAATTCCTGGACACATACACCCTCCCAAGACTGAGCCAGAAGAAACTGAATCCCCAAACAGGCCAATAATATGCTCCAAAATTGAATCAGTAATAAATAGCTTACCAAAAAAAGCCCAGGACCAGGCAGATTCACAGACAAATTCTACCAAATGTACAAAGGAGAGTTGGTACTATTTCTCCAGAAACTATTCCAAAAAACTGAGGAGGAGGGACTCTTCCCTAATTCATTCTATGAGGCCAGCATCATCCTGATGCCAAAACCTGTCAAAGACACAACAAAAAAAAAGGAACTTTAGGCCAATCCCTTGATGAAAATTGATGCAAAAAAATTCTCAACGAAATAGTGGCAAACCAAATCCAGGACATCAAAAAGCTCATCAACCATAATCAAGTAGGCTTTATCCCTGGGATGCAGTTTTGGATCAACATACACAAATCAATAAATGTGATTCATCACATAAACAGAAATAAAGAATGATCATCTCAATAGATGCAGTAAAGGCTTTCAATGAAATCAAACCTCGCTTCATGTTAAAAACTCTCAATAAACTAGGTATTGAAGGAACATGCCTCAAAATAATGAGGGCCATCTCTGACAAACCCACAGCCAATATCATACTGAATGGACAAAAGTTTTCTCTTGAAAACCAGCGCAAGACATGGATGCCCCCTCTCATCACTCCTATTTAAAATCATATGGGAGGTCCTGGCCAGAGCAACCAGGCAGGAGAAAGAGAGAAATAAAGTGTATCTGAATAGGAACAGAGAAAGTCCAACTAAACCTATTTGTAGATAATATGATCCTATATCTTAAAAAAAAAAAAACCACAATCTCAGCTCAAAAGCTCCTTAAACTGATAAACAACTTCATCAAAGTCTTGGGATACAAAATAAATGTCCAAAATTACTGGCATTCCTATACATCAACAACAATCCAGTTGACAGCCAAATTAGAAATGCAATCTTATTCACAACTGCCACAAAAAGAATACAATATCTAGGAATACAGCTAATCAGGGAGGTAAAAGAACTCTACAAGGAGTGCTACAAAGCACTGCTGGAAGTAACCAGAGATGGCGGGTATAGTGGCTCACACCTGTAATCCTAGCACTGGAGGAGTCTGAGGCAGGTGAACTATCTGCTGTCAGGAGTTTGAGACCAGCCTGATCAACATGGGAAAACCCCGACTTTACTAAAAATACAAAAATTAGCTAGACCTGGTGCCATGTGACTGTAATTCCAGCTACTCGGGAGGCTGAGGCAGGAGAATCGCTTGAGCCCAAGAGGTGGAGGTTTCGTGAGCCAAGAATGCATTGCTACACTCCTGCCTGGGCAACAGAGTGAGACTCCATCTCAAAACAAAAACAAAAACAAAAACAGATGCTGGCAAGGTTAAAGAGAGAAGGGAATGCTTATCTACTGTTCATAGGAGTGTAAATTAGCTCAACCATTGTGGAAAACAGTGTGGTGATTCCTCAAAGGGCTAAAAACAGGCCTGTCATTCAGCTCAGCAATCTCATGACTGTGTATATACCCAAAGGAATATAAATAATTCTAACCATAAAGACACAGGCATGTGTATGTTCACTTACACAGGAACAGAAAACGAAATACCACATATTCTCACTTGTAAGTGTGGGAGCTAAATAATGAGAACAAATGGACACATAGAGGGGAACAATACACACTGGGGTCTATCAGAGGGTGAAGACTGGGAGGAGGGAGAGGGTCAAGAACAATGATTATTGGGTATCAGGCTTAATGCCTGAGTGACAAAATAATCTGTACGACAAACTCCTATAACACACACTAGCCTATATAACAAGCCTGCACATGTACTCCTGAACTTAAAAAACAAGGTGAATAACTTTAATGCAATTACGAGAAAACATCAGGCAAACTCAAATTGAAGAACATTCTATTAAATACTTAGCCACTTCTAAAACAACAGAGGAAAGAGTGGGACCTTAAGAGCAATTGCTTTTTTATGGTTCTTAGGTCGGAGGACTAAGCAGCGAAATAAATTTGAAGTTACAGAGACAACCGTGGAGGAACAGATACCACTGACAAGGGAAGAGCCAAGAGAACAAGACTGAGAGAATCGCAAGTCAGGTGACTCTTCGTCTATCATAGTAGGAAGTCAGTCATATGATGCCTCAGCTAGTAAAACAATAAACAATAGTAAAGGCGTATTGTTTCAATTTACCTTAATAGTCTTCAGAAGATATACGGGCAGGGAAAGTAAAAAGGGTCAACCCCAGAGACACGGGACTATTGAAAGAAGAATGTAAGCTAGGGGACTTGCTTTTTATTATAAATTCTCATGATATTTTTATTTTTAAGCATCTGCATTTATTACTTAGATTATTTTTGAGAAAAAAACCTAGTCATTAAAATTGAGGATGATCATATTTTTTAAAGATTCAAAATTATCTTTAAAATTCAATGTTTCTCATGTGTACAAAATGGCACTCAATTATAGTAGGAAAAATTAACCCATATAGTTTTTTTTCAGGAATCCACCTATTTGCACAAAATGAGTATTCTTGTCTTTCTGAGAGTATATTTTGAACGATCATCTAGTCTGTTCCTATGATTGAAAAATGAGTGACAATGAAAATGATGTGGGAAATTGCTCCTTTTGTGCCTAAGCCCCGTGATTTTATTCAGCCAGCACATGGCAGGCCAGCTGTTGAATGATATATTCCAAAACCGGTCTTGTTCTCGTGGTGGTGATAAACATTATAAAAATACAATAATATCCATTTTAGAATGATCCTGGAGAAAGGCTCTGTATTTGCAGCAACGGCACATTGTCTCATGTTTGCTAAAAATGCCATCATCAATTTTCTGTGCTTTTATGGAATATAAAACTTTATGTATGTGCATGCACATACACAGATACCACACAGTGCAATCCCAGTTAAAACACATTTTATCTTGTGCTTTTAAATAACTGCAATTTGGCACTGTGGAGATTACTCCAGTGTCAAATCATTTTATATATTAACCCAATCCCAGGGTAGCAAAGAGAGCAGTGACATTGTCCTGGTTCAAATGTGTCCCAATATTTGGACAAATTCATGATTTACTATTCATGCTTGTTGCAAAAAAAAAAAAAACAACAAAACATGAGTTATCACTTTCAATTTTATATTTCTTTGGAAATAAATCTTGTCGTTTATACAAGTACAGGTGTTTTGTAAGAGTGTAAATTGCACAGGAGGCTTCTGCAGCTTCTACAGAAATTGTAGCTTGTCCAGTCAATCACTCAGCTCGAGAACAAAAGCTACTAGTAGAGAGCCAGTGTTTCTCAATCTGTGATGAAGGGGTCTTTTGCTTTTTTTCCATTTCAAACCTGTCTCACAATAATACTTTTACAAACCACAAAAATCACATGGTTGCATATTGTGACAATATCCAACTGCCAGCCATAAAAGTTTCCAGATGCTTACCCTCGCAAAGCCAGGAGAATTCAGAAACAATACCTAGTCACAACAGAGAACGATTTCAGAAAAACACCACAGCAGCCACTGCTTGGCACCTATGCCATTAGAGACTGTATGCTGGAAACAGCACCACAGCTGCCCTGGAAGAACTAGGAGATGGTATTTTCACCACCTGCCTGCCGAAAATACCATCTCCCCAAACATGGCGACTCTTTACGTTGCTCCAGGGTTTCCATTTCTTCTTTTCTTTTAGTTGCATTTTAGGTTTTGGGGTACATGTGAAGAACATGAAAGATAGTTGCATAGGTACACACGTGGCAGTGTGATTTGCTGCCTTCCTCCCCTTCACCTATATCTGGCATTTCTCCCCATGCTATCTCTCCCCAACTCCCCACCCCCCACTGTCCCTCCCCTATTTGCCCCCAACAGACCCCAGTGTGTGATGCTCCCCTCCCTGTGTCCATGCGTTCTCATTGTTCAACACCCACCTATGAGTGAGAACATGCGGTGTTTGATTTTCCGTTCTTGTGTCAGTTTGCTGAGAATGATGGTTTCCAGGTTCGTCCATGTCCCTACAAAGGACACGAACTCATCGTTTTTGATGGCTGCATAATTTGCAGCTAGGGCTCTGTATATGATCTAGCTTCTGCTTGGCAGAGTCCTAGCTGCAAAGAAGTCTGAGAAATGGTATTAAGTTTTCAAGGAGCCCAACTAGAAAGTGATTAAAAAGGGAACTGATTTTCAGTATCTGTTTCAAGTTCTCTTGTATTAATAAAAATCTTTAGGTGCTCAGAACCTCTGTGTAAACTACCGACCTAATCTCTGCCAAAAGGGTAAAAGAGCCTTATGTGTAGCTGAAAATATGCTCCCCTGGTCACAGCTGATTGGAATAAGGCAAATCACTAACCCCTGCAGGGCCAATTCCGTTTTCTAGGAAATGCCACAGGAAGTCACAAGTCAATCAGAGTTGAGTGATGAAGATGGCAGGTCATGCAGAGCTATGGCTGGAAATATTTCTTTTCTTTTTCTTTCTTTATTTTTTCTTTTTCCTTTTTTTTTTTTTTTTTTTTTTGAGATGGAGTTTCACTGACTAGAGTGCAGTGGTGCAATCTCAGTTCTCTGCAACCTCTGCCTCCCGGGTTCAAGCAATCCTTCTGCCTCAGCCTCCTGAGTAGCTGGGATTATAGGCGCCCACTTCCATGCCCAGCTAATTTTTGTATTTTAGTAAAGACGAGGTTTCACTTTATTGATCAGGCTGGTCTCGAACTCCTGACCTCAGGTGATCTACCTGCCTTGGCCTCCCAAAATGGGATTGAAATATTTCTTCCAAGTCCAGATGGAAGAGAAAGAAACCAATTAGTGAGCAGAGCAAGAAACATAAAGCAAATACCCTAAGCAAAGCAAGGCAGAAAGACTGCACCATTCCTGAAAGTTTATCCTCACTCCCTAAGGCCAAAGAGTCGCCCTGGGCTTCCTGCCCTTGGGATTCAAGGGTAACCCTGGTATCTTCCTGTAGCAGAGCTCCTCCAACCAGAAATTAACCAGTTTGGATGGCAGTGGCTGCTGCCATGATGCTGGATGAGGAACGGGGCTAGGGCTGGGGCTGCACACTACATGGAGCCAGGGGGAGCCCCGCCCCTTCTGAGTTAATTTGGGAGCTCCCCAAGTGCCCCTGCAGCTGCTCAAATGCAGCTGCAGATCCAGGCCTCCCACTCCACGGAGCAGGCAGAAGCCCCGCGCAAACTGCTGCTGTGGAGTTGAGCCTCCCTGTGTTCTTGGAGCAGGCAGAATCTCTGCCATAGCCCCAGAACTGCAGACCTGGGCCGACCAGGCTCCACATAGCAGGAGGGCAGGCAGAAACCCCACCCCTTCCGAATTGCACTCTTCAGAGTTAGCGCAGGACCCGAGAGTCTTTTCACCCTGCACCCTTGGGGGCCCAGGAAGGGCCGCCTGCACTCTCCCTGCAAGCTTAGCGTTTCTACTCCCCCTACTTGGCCTCTCTTCACTCCCTATGCCCACTCCCATCTGGGAGCAGGGTTGAAGCTGAGCCCTGGGACCAAGAATGGCAGCAGGAGGCAGACAGATTCCTGGTGGAAGGGGGCAGGTCCCCGGTAAGGCCCCACCATCAGGCCAGGAAGGAAGCCATGTACTCCTAACAAAGGACTTGAAGGCCTGTGGGCTGCCACTCCTGCTGAAGACAGTGGGGACTCAAGGTGCCTTACTTGAGTGGGGATTCCAGCTGTCCATGGATCAATCGGCCTGCACCTCCTCCCCTCTGAGGTCCATAAAACCCCGGCTCTGCCAAAACAGGGCAGAGGATGGAGAGGACTCAGAGAGGGAAAAACAGTGGGATGGGAGGACCCACTGCAGAGAGGAGCAGCCCTCTCCAGGGACTCCTTTCCGCTGTGAGCAGCACACATTGGGAGGACCCACTGCAGAGAGGAGCAGCCCTCTCCAGGGACTCCTTTCCGCTGTGAGCAGCACACATTGGGAGGACCCTCTGCAGAGAGGAGCAGCCCTCTCCAGGGACTCCTTTCTGCTGAGAGCAGCAGACATTGGGAAGACCCTGGGTTTTCCCAATGGGTAGCAGAGAGGAGCAACCCTCTCCAGGTTCTGTGTTCTGCTGAGAGCTGAACACTCCACAGACAGCCTGCCTACAGAGAGGAGCTACCCACTGTGGGTCTCCTCCGAGCTGTTCTAACATGTTCATGCTTGTCTTATTCACCCTTCACTTGTCTGTGTACCTCATTCTTATTGGATGCTGGACAAGAACTCAGGCCAAGGCACCTCTGGCCACAGAGGTATCCAGGCAGAAAATTGACACCCCAGAGATCCCATAACAGTTTCTGTGTTTGAAGGTTTCACTGTCGTTGCTTTTTTTTTCCTACTTTAGCAGAAATGTTCGATTAGGATCATGGTCAGGAGAATAGCATCACTAACATACAAAAGTATTTGCTTAAGGAAGGTTGAATATAGTGGCCCACACCTTTAATTCCTACACTTTGGGAGGCCAAGGTGGAAGGATCCCTTGAGGCCAGGAGTTTGAGACTAGTCTAGGCAACATAGCCAGACCTCATTTCTAGCACAAATTAAAAAAAAAAAAAATTGAATTGCTTGAACTCGGGAGGCAGAGGTTGCAGTGAGCGGAGGTCGCGCCATTGCACTCCAGCCTGGCGCCTGGTGATGGAGTGAGACTCTGTCTCAAAAAAAAAAAGTAGGCAGGGCAAGGTAGCTCATACCTGTAATCCCAACACTTTGGGAGGCCAAGAAAGATAAATCACTTGAGCCCAGGAGTTGGAGACCAGCTTGGGCAACTTGGTGAAACGCTGTCTCTACAAAAAATACAAAACTTAACCAGACATGGTGGCATGCTTTCAGTCCCAGCTACTCTGGAGGCTGAGGTGAGAAAATTGCTGGAGCCTGGGAGGTGAAAGGTGCAGTGACCTATGATCACACCACTGCCCTCCAACTTGGGTGACAGAGCAAAACTTTGTCTATAAAAAATAATTGGTAAAAAAGAATTTGAGAAAAAAATAGTAATATAAGAAGTTATGGGTGAGAGGTATGGAGAAGAATCAAGGATGGAAAATTATGCTGTTTCTAGGTAAATAACTGATGAAAGAGTCGTATACTAGTAGTTCGTTAACAATAACTGGTGAAAGAGTCGTATACTAGTAGTTCATTAACTAATCAGATATAGTCTGCAGGTTTCCAGAGCCTGTGGAAAGAGCAGAGGACTTCTGTGACAGGGCATAATGCCAGTGCCCACAGAAGTGCCTGGATTGGCACCACTCCGTTATTGAATACTTGTCTTGTTCCATGCCTGAAGAGTACAGAGAGGATTCTTGGGAACCCACTGCTATCATAAAGCAATTGGAGGGTGTGTTGACACACACTGGTAGTCCCAGCTACTCAGGAGGCTGAGGCATGAGAATTCCTTGAACCCACGTGGAGGTTGCTGTGAGCCAAGATCATGCCTCTGTACTTCTGCCTGGGTGACAGAGAGAGCCTCTGTCTCAAAAATAAATAAACAAACAAACAAATAAATAAATAAATAAATACGGCACTTGGAGAGGATCTAGACCCATACTCTGGGAATGGAGCTAGGCACACTGGAACAGGCCAAGCTGGGGAGGAAGGAGGGGCACACCCCTCTTACACCCTCAGTGCCTTCTCCTTTTGGCTTGAGCTAGTTGGTATATGTTCCTATGCCTTCCTTCCTCCTAACTAAATATGATCTGTCTTTGGACTCAGCTTGGATTCCATCTCCTCTGAGAGCCTCTTCAGACTAGAGCAGATGTCTTCTTCCTCTAACTTCCTGGGGAATTTTTTGGTATTAACTATCATTGGGCACTTATCTGTGGAAGCTCTGTGTTTTGTTTTGTTTTGAGATGGGGTCTTTCTGTCACCCAGGCTGGAGTGCAGTTGTGCAATCTTGGCTAACTGCAACCTCTGCCTCGCAGATTCAAGCAATTCTTGTGCCTCAGTCTCAGAGTAGCTGGGATTGCATTACAGGCACACACCACCATGCCTGGCTAATTTTTGTACATTTTGTAGAGACGGGGATTCATCATGTTGCCAGGTTGGTCTTGAACTCCTGAGCTCAAGCAATCTGTCTGCCTCGGCCTCCAAAATTGCTGGGATTACAGGCATGAGCCACCATCTCCGGCCAGTGGATGCTTTGTTTTCATGTGTGCATGATATATGCCACCAACTGCTCTGTGAGTGCCCATTTAAGAAGGAAGCCATGTTGTCCTAAACAAAAATACAAAACTAAACCTAAACAGAAAGTCCACCTCATAGATTTTATATACATTATGTACATATAAAATTATATGTATATATACATGTAAAATGTGTGTATGTATATATGAATATATATATATATTTTTTTTTTTTTTTTTTGAGATGGAGTTTCACTCTTGTTACCCAGGCTGGAGCGCAATGGTGCAATCTTGGCTGACCACAACCTCCGCCTCCTGGGTTCAGGCAATTCTCCTGCCTCAGCCTCCTGAGTAGCTGGGATTACAGGCACACGCCACCATGCCCAGCTAATTTTTTTTGTATTTTTAGTAGAGACGAGGTTTCATCATGTTGACTGGGATGGTCTCAATCTCTTGACCTCATGATCCACCCGCCTCAGCCTCCCAAAGTGCTGGGATAGACGTGAGCCACCACACCTGTCCGTATTTACTGTATTTTTATTGCTATTTTAGAGTTTACTCCTACTTATAAAAGAAAGTACTATAAAACAGCATGCTGGACTGGCACAGTGGCTCACCCCTGTAATTCCCAGCACTTTGGGAGGCCGAGGTGGGTGGATCACCCTGAGGTTAGGAGTTCAAGATCAGCCTGACCAATACGGCAAAACTTTGTCTCTACTAAAAATACAAAAATTAGCGGGGCATGGTGGCGTGTGCCTGTAATCCCATCTATTTGAGATGCTGAGGCAGGAGAATTGCTAGAACCCAAGAGGCAGAGATTGCAGTGAGCTGAGATGGTGCCATTGCGCTCCAGCCTAGGTGACAGAGCAAGACTCCATCTCTAATTAATTAATTAAATCAAACACCATGCCATGTTATGCAGGCACCAGCCTCATAGGTCTCATGTTTACCACGTCTCTTAACTGCATTATTTTCTCTTGTGCTTGATATAATCTCATGTTGTTGTGTTAATCATGGCTCATAATCATTAAAAATTCACTGCTAATGCTGTCAGTAAGAGGCCACACTGAGTGATTGACCAATTAAAGGTGACTGGGATTACCAAAATGGAAAACGAGTGATTGTTACTGTTCGCCAGTCAGGCATGTCCAGTTTCACCATAACTACAATCTTGATGAACAAGAACAGAGTCAGAAACTGTTAAAGGGTCTGCTTTATTAAAAGCAATGAGACTAACAAAAATTCGACTAGGGCCTATATCCGATATGGAGAAATTTCTAATGACGTGGATTGAAGACTAGACACAGAAGTGTATCCCCCTCAGCAATTAGAGTCAAAGCAAATCCCTCCAGGGCAATCACAGTCAAAGCAAAAAGTTTGCAATGTTGAAAGAAAAGATTAGACACAGTTAGGATGTTGAATTTACTGCTAGCTCTGGGTGGTTTAAACAATTCCACAAGTATTACTCATTACATCATGTGAAAGTGAGTGGTAAGCCTGTGAGTGCTGATGTGAAGGCAGCTGAAGAATTTTTGAAAACTCTAGATAAGCTGATTATCAAGGAAGATTACTTGACAGAGCAGAGCAAATCTTTAATATGGATGAAACCTCCCTATTCTGGAAGTGAATGCTTGAGAGGACTTTTCCCTATGTGGAGGGGCCAAGTCAATGGTATTTCAGGGCTATTAAGAACACAATAACAATCTTGCTTGGGGTCAGTGTTTCACGGTACAAGAGAAGCTCTTTGTGATCTGGCAGAGTGAGAACCCTGTAGCTTTCAAGCATATCAATAAGCACATCCAGGCGGTGTATTGCATGACCAATAAAAAAATCCTGGGCCGGATGTGGTGGCTCATGCCTGTAACCCCAGCACTTTGGGAGGCTGAGGCGGGTGGATCACCTGAGGTCAGCAGTTCGAGACCAGCCTGGCCAACATGGCGAAAACCCATCTCTACTAAAAATACAAAACTTAGCCGGGTGTGGTGGCATGTGACTATAATCCCAGCTACTTGGGGAGCTGAGGCAGGAGAATTGCTTGAACCTGAGGGGGGCAGAGGTTGCAGTGAGCCAAGCTCATGCCACTTCACTCCAGCCTGGGTGAAAGAACAAAACTCCGTCTCTAAAAAAAAAAAATCATGGATGACCCAGCTCTGCTTCCAAGATGCCCTCCTCAATCCCTATATAAGTGAAATGCAGTACTGTTTAGAGAATAACATACCTCTCAAAATTTTACCTATTGTTAACATTTCCACACATGCTCCTTTTATTGGTTGTTGGAAATAGATGCTCCATGCCACAATGAAAAATTAGCACTGAGACAAAGAATTTTTCAGCAATGCAATTTTTACTTCCTCTGCTGCAGGAAGAGTACTCTCACTAGCCATCATGCCATAAGAGTACAATGATCAAAGGAATACACACAAATGTATTCCTTACCCATTTGGGGTCATCCTTACTGCTGTGTTTGATCTCCATTGGTTAGAGCCAGACCTCACAATCTAAACTAAAACCCGATTGGCTAACGACTTAAAACTTTTTTAAACAGGTAAAAGCAATGGACAGCTGGGACATGCCTGTGAGCACAGCCAGCACAGATATCTTGGTTAAAGTATAAGGACATAAAGTGTACTACGTGCCTGTAAGCATGGCATGTTTAACAGCTACATAGGATAGGGCTTAACAAAGTTATTAGCACACTTGCTCTTTAACAAGAAAGAAAACTTCAAAAAGGAACTTTTCTACTTCCCACATTGGTGATGCTTATCTCACTATCAAAGTGGTGTTTCTTTCTCCAGTCACCATTTACGTGTTCCAACCACTGAATCAGAGTTACAGCAGTTCTTCATGCCTACTGCCTGAGAAGGATCTTTGCCCAGGATATTGCTGCAAGTGAGGAAGACTTGAAAAAGACATTGATACAATTCTGGAAAGATCACAGTATCTGTGGCTGCATTAAGAACCCTTTTTGAGCTTCAGAAGATGTCACCAAATATTGTATGAATGGCATCTGGAAGAAGACACTCAAAATCTTTGACTTTGGCTTTTAAGGATTTGCCAAGGATGAGAATACTGAAAAATTAAGACTGTGGTTAAGATGGTAAACAATTCTTCAACTTGGGTGTGGATGAAGATGACATTGAGGAGCTCCTAGAGGTGGTTTCCAAGGAATTGACTAATGAGTTATCGAAACTAGAAAAGGAATGCATAGCTGAAGAAGAGCCAAGAGAAAAAGAAACTGCAGGAAAAGAAGGAAAAACCCTCTCCTCAAGAAAATTCACAATCAAAGATTTAGAAGAGGCTTCTGCAGACCTCACCAAACTCCTTAAAAAGGTTGAAAACAGATCCAAACACCAAAAGGTTTTTGTGACCAGAGAAGAATATTCATGTTGTATTATCTTTTTACAAGCAAATCTATGATGATAGAAAAAAAACAAACAAACAAAAAGCAAACCATCTTGGACACACCTCTGAAGAGTGACATTATCGAGGAAAACCTCAGACGGGTGCTTCGGTAGGCATTCCTAAAGAAGCACTGTTATCACAGGTGATGACAGCTCCACGCCTGTTCCTGCCCCTAAATACCTTACAGTAGAACAAGATACGGAGGTGGAAAACAGTGACACTGATAATCCTGACACTGGGCAGGCCTCGAATTTTAAAAATAGGAAAAAGCTTATAGAATCAGAACATAAAAAAGAAAATATTTTTATATGACTGTGCACATATTTGTGTTTTAAGCTAAGTGTCAAAAATAGTCAAAGAGTAAAAGAAATAAACAGTTTATAAAAGGAAAAATGTCATAGTAAGCTAAGGTTAACATATTCTTGAAGAAGGAAAGCTTTTATTTATTTATTTTTATTTCTGAGATGGAGTCTTGCTCTTTTGCCCAGGCTGGAGTGCAGTGGTGTGATCTCGGCTCACCGCAACCTCCGCCTCCTGGGTTCAAGCAATTCTCCTGCCTTAACCTTCCTAGTAGCTGGGATTACAGGCGTGAGCCGCCATGCCCAGTTAATATTTTGTATTTTTAGTAGAGACAGGGTTCAGCCATGTTGACCAGGCTGGTCTTGAACTCCTGGCCTTAAGTGATCCACCTGCCTGGGCCTTCCAAAGTGCTAGGATTACAGGTATGAGCCACGGTGCCCAGCCAAAGAAGGAGAGTTTTTAAAAATGTTTGGTGTAGCCTACATGAAAAGTCTTTATAAAGTATAAAGTATATAGTTTGTACTCTTTATATAAACATACTCTTTATAAAGTATAAAAAGTAGTATACAGTATTGTCCCAGGCCTTTGCATTTACTCGCCACTCACTGACTGACTCTCCCAGAGTAAATTCCAGCCCTGCTTCCTCATGGTAAGTGCCCTACACAGGTGTAACATTTCTTATCTTTTATACCATATAGGTTTGCAGCCTAAGAGTGGTAGGCTATACCATACAGCCTAGGTGCATAGCAGGCTATACCATCAGCTTTGTGTAAGTCGTCTCTATGATACTCACACAATGGTGAAATCACCTAACGACACACTTCTCGGAACATATCCACATTGTTAAGCAATGCATGACTATATGTAGGAGGTAATCAATCATTCAGGTTAATGATTTGGTTGCTGATGCTGGCAATGACCTTGCTTATGCTGCAGAATCTCTTCCACAATCTTCGCTTATGCTTTCGGATTCATCACAACCATCACCTCCTCTTGCAGGAATTCTCTGGCCTCTCACTTTCCGTCTGTGCTTAGTGCCCATCCTCCTTGCCCCTCAAAGCACCCACAGCTGCTACCACACTGTGTTGAAATGAACTATTTTCCTTTTAGGCCTCTTCAAACCATGAATCTCTCAAAGGCAGAATCCTTTATCTCCATATCCGCAGAGCTTAGCATAGGGCCTGGAATACAGTAGGCACTTCACACATGCTTCTTGGAATAAAAGTATTATTAAGTTAATTTAATTTTTAACTATTTTTTGGCCAACATGGTGAAACCCTGATTCTACTAAAAATACAAAAATTAGGCCGGGTGTGGTGGCTTTATTAAAAAAATTAAAATAAACATTAAAACATTTTTTAGACTGAAGATCCAAGATGGCCTTTTAGGAGCAGCTCAGGATTGCAGCTCCCAGTGACAGTGCAGAGGCTGAGTGGACGTCGCATTTCCAGATGAATCTTTATTGCCCACAGACCAGGAGATACCCAGGCGGAGGAGCCCCACGGGTCACCAGCACAGCTGTTTTGGCCAGAGAGGCCGTTTCGACCACTGTGGCTGTTTTGCCAGCGCCCTGGTGCAGCATCTCTCTGTACAAAATACACTGGTCTGGTTGCCCTTTTAAGCTGACAAATGGAGCTCCAAGAAGGCAGATTCGCCCATTCATCTGATAAACGGGTCTGAAACAGGGAGTCAGGCTAGGAGATTCCCAGGCAGTGAGTGCCATTGTTTCAGCCAGCGCAGTGGGTTACCGCATGGGAAATCACACAGACCCCAGCGCCCTTTCAGCAGGCAACTGGAACACCTGGGAGAGAGTCAACTGTTCAACTTTAAAAAAAAAAGGCTCTGAGGCAGGAAGCCAGGTGATCAGGATCGGCATGTCCCACCCCCACAAAAAAAAAAAAAAAAAAAAAAAACCAGCAACTGCAAACACTCAGGGTTGAGAGTTTCACAGCAAGCACAGCTGAACCCAGGATGGTGCAGCTCAGTGGGGGAGGGGTGTCCTCCATTACCAAGGCTCTCCACCCCTAGGGAGGTAGTCTGCCATTGCTGAGGCAGCCTGCTGTTGCTGAGGCAACCCGCCATAACAGAGAGAGTCCACCATTACAGAGGCAGGCCACCATTGCTGAGGCAGTTCTAACCACACCCATATAAACAGGACTGGAGGGAAGTTCACATGGCAGCAGGGCAGAGCCCACAGCAGCCCAGGAAAGCCTCTGCAGGCAGACGGTGACTAGGCTGCCTCCTTGCTGGGCAGGGCAGCCCTGAAAAAAAAAAGAAAAAAAAAAGGCAGCAGCACAACGGATACTCATAAATAAAGCCCTAACTCCCTGGGACAGAGCACCTGGGGAAAGAAAGGGGGTTTATGAGTTCTGCTGCAGCAGACTTAAACATACTTGCCTAGCAGCTCTGAATGAAGGATGGAGCTCACAGCTTAGCACTTGAGCTCCTGTAAAGAACAGACTATCTCCTCAAGCAGCTCCCTGACCCCCGTATATCCAAAGAGTCACCTCACAAAGGACTGATCAGACTGACATTTGGCAGGCATCATTCTGGGACAGAGATAGCAGAAAAAGAAACTGGTAGCAACCCTTACTGTTCTGCAGCTGCTGCAGGTGATCCCCAGGCAAGCAGGGCCTGGAGTGTACCTCAGCAGTCCTTCAGCAGAGGGGCCAGACTGTTAGAAGGAAAACTAAGAAACAGAAATAACTTCATCAACAACAATCTGGACGTCCACTCAGAGACCCAATCTGAAAATCAGCAACTACACAGACAACAGGTGGTTAAATCCACAAAGATGTGAAGAAACCAGCACAAAGATGTGAAGAAACCAGCACAAAAAGGAGGAAAACACCCGAAACCAGAACTCCTCTCCTCCTACAAGGGATCACAACTCCTCACCAGCAAGGGAACAAAGCTGAATGGAGAATGAGTGTGATGAAATACAGAATCAGACTTCAGAAGGTGGGTAATGAGAAACTTCCATGAGCTAAAAGAACATGTTCTAACTCAATGCAAAGAAACTAAGAACCTTGAAAAAAGATTTGAGGAAATGATAACAAGAATGGACAACTTAGAGAGGAATATGAGTGAATTGATGGAGCTGAAAAACACAACACGAGAACTTCACGAAGCATGCACAAGTTTCAACACCCAAATTGACCAAGCAGAAGAAAGGACGTCAGAGGTCGAAAATCAACTCAATGAAATAAAACGAGAAGGCAAGATTAGAGAAAAAAGAGCAAAAAGGAATGAACAAAGTCTTCAAGAAATGTGGGACTATGTGAAGAGACCTAATCTACATTTCATAGGTGTACCTGAATGTGACGAAGAGAATGAATCCAAGCTGGAAAATACTCTTCAGGATATTATCCAGGAAAATTTCTCCAACCTAGCAAGGCAGGCCAATATTCAAGTCCAGGAAATACAGATAACACCAC
>CM052656.1:114395138-114425410 GCA_028533165.1 Leontopithecus rosalia | reverse complement strand
AAAGACAGTGTGGCGATTCCTCAAGGACCTAGAAATAGAAATTCCATTTGACCCAGCAATCCCATTACTGGGTATATATCCAAAGGATTATAAATCATTCTACTATAAGGACACATGCACGCGAATGTTCATTGCAGCACTGTTTACAATAGCAAAGACCTGGAATCAACCCAAATGCCCATCGATGATAGACTGGCCTGGGAAAATGTGGCACATATACACCATGGAATATTATGCAGCAATCAAAAATGATGAGTTCGTGTCCTTTGTAGGGACATGGATGAATCTGGAGAACATCATCCTCAGCAAACTGACACAAGAACAGAAAATGAAATACCGCATATTCTCACTCATAGTCAGGTGATGAAAACTGAGAACACATGGACACAGGGAAGGGAGTACTACACACTGGGGTCTATTGGGGGGAATAGGGGAGGGACAGCGGGGGGTGGAAGCTGGGGAGGGATAGCCTGGGGAGAAATGCCAAATGTGGGAGAAGGGGAGGAAGGCAGCAAAACACACTGCCACGTGTGTACCTATGCAACTATCTTGCATGTTCGGCACATGTACCCCAAAACCTAAAATGCAATTAAAAAAAAGAAATAAAAACATTAAAAAAAAAAAGACACAAGTATTTTCGATACTTCTCTCCCCAGGTCCTGCTGAGGATCAAGATCTATGTTCTCCTATAACTTGTTGGAGGAGAAAGAGGATTTTCTTTAAAGGCCAAGTGACTTGCCCCCCAGGATCTCCAGCTTTTGACCATGTACTGGTTACTCACCTTCCTGGTAGATTCTGAACATACAATCATGTCATCTGCAAATAGAGACAATCTGACTTTCTCTTTTCCTAATTGAATACCAAATGGTAAAGACCATCGACACAATGAAGAAACGGTTTCAACTAATGGACAAAACAACCAGCTAGTGGAGCATCTCAGATGGAAGGGGTTGGTCCAGAATTCTCCCCAAAGGAAACACTCCAGGAAGAAAGGTTTTTCTTAGGAGAGGACTGGGGCATGAATAGGGGTCTTCTAAGACCAAAGGCCCAGCTCTTGCACGGGGAGGGAAAGCAGTGGGGACACTTCAGAGGGCGGAAATGGAGGTTTCCTAACCTTGTGACTGTGGGTGGAGATGAATCAGTCACAGGAAAGACAATCAGTGAGAGCCAGTATTGAGTGCCTAATGTGGGTGATGGGGGGATGGAGGCAGCAAACCACCAGGGCATGTGTATACCTACCTATGTGACAATCCTGCACGATCTGCACATGTACCCCAGAACTTAAAGTATAATAAAAAATAAAAAAGACTTTTGGGGCTGTTGGAATGGAGTGAATATATTTTGCCTGTGAGACAGACATGGATTTGGGGGACCAGAGGGTAAATGCTAAAGCTTAGATGTGTCCCCCAAAGTTCATGTATTGGAAACTTAACCCCCATTGCAGCAGTCTGGAGAGGTGAGACCTTTAAGAGGTGATTAAGTCATGAGAGCAGAGGTCTCATAAATAAATTAATGCCATTATTGCTGGAGTGGTTCTTTATAAAAGAATAAGTTTGGCCGGGCGCGGTGGCTCACACCTGTAATCCCAGCACTTTGGGAGGCCGAGGCGGGCAGATCACGAGGTCAAGAGATCGAGACCATCCTGGTCAACATGGTGAAACCCCGTCTCTACTAAAAAAAAATACAAAAAATTAGCTGGGCGTGATGGCACGTGCCTGTAATCCCAGCTACTCAGGAGGCTGAGGCAGGAGAATTGCCTGAACCCAGGAGGCGGAGGTTGCGGTGAGCCAAGATTGCACAATTGCACTCCAGCCTGGGTAACAAGAGCGAAACTCCGTCTCAAAAAAAAAAAAAAGAATAAGTTTGCCCCCTTCCCTCTTCCTTTTGCCCTCTCTTCACCCTTCCACATGGATGGCAGCACAAAACGTCCATTGCAAGATGCTGGCCCTGACTTTTCAGCCTCCAAAACTGTGAAAAAATAAATTTCTGTTTATGATAAACTGCCCAGTCAGTGGTATTCTGTTGTAGCTCAAAACAAAGATACGTAGCAACCTCTTCTTTATTATTAATATGTCAATAGTTCTGGGGAAACAGGTGGTGTCTGGTTACATGGATACGTTCTTTGGTTGTGATTTATGAGATTTTGTCACCCAAGCAGTGTACACCACAGTCTTTTATCCCTCACTCCCTGTGGAAGTAGAAAAGCTCCTTTTAAAAGTTTTCTTTCTTGTTAAAGAATAAGTGTGCCAATAACTTTGTTAAGCCCTATCCTATGTAGCTGTTAGACATGCCATGCTTACAGGCATGTAATACATTCTATGTCCTTGTACTTTAACCAAAATATCTGTGCTGGACATGCTCACAGGTATGTCCCAGCTCTCCATTGCTTTTGCCTGTTTAGAAAAGTGTTAGGGCCGGGCATGGTGGCTCATGTCTGTAATCCAAGCACTTTGGAGTCGAAGGTGGGCAGATCACCTGAGGCCTGGAGTTCAAGACCAGCCTGACCAACATGGTGAAACCCTGTCTTTAAAAATAAATAAATAAGCCGGGCACAGTGGCTCATGCCTGTAATCCCAGCATTTTGGGAGGCCGAGGTGGGTGGATCATGAGGTCAAGAGATCAAGACCATCCTGGTCAACAAGGTGAAACCCCATCTCTACTAAAAATACAAAAATTAGCTGGGCATGGTGGTGCACACCTGTAGTCCCAGCTACTCGGGAGGCTGAGGCAGGAGAATTGCCTGAACCCAGAAGGCAGAGGTGGCGGTGAGCTGAGATCGTGCCATTGCACTCCAGTCTGGGTAACAACAGCGAAACTCCGTCTCAAAAAAAATAAATAAATAAAAATAAAAATAAAAAAATAAATAAATAGAAAAGTTTTAAGTTATTAGCCAATCAGGTTTTAGTTTAAACTGTGAGGTTTGGCTCCAGCCAGTGGAGATCAGACACAGCAGTAATGTTGACCCCAAATGTGTAAGGGACAAATTTTTATGTTTTCCTTTGTTCATTGTACTCTTGTGGCAAGACGGCTAGTAAGAGTACCCTTCCTGCAGCCCAGGAAGTAAAAATTGTGTTCCTGAAAGATCCTTTGCCTCTGTGCTCATTTTTCTTTGTGGCACTGAGCATCTATTTCCAACACTCCCCTTCCACCCTTCCCTCAAAGTTGCCAGAGTTCATTATATCATTTTTAAGCCTTTGCATCCTCATAGCTAAGCTAAAGCTTAGCTTTAGCGTTTTCTAAACTCCTTAGAAGTGAGTCCTAAAAGAAGACTCATTTTCCCAAGGCTGACCACAAATAAAAAAACTACAACAGTCACATAAGTCATATACCTTTAACTAAAATCAGAATCTAACAACAGTAATGTGGCCCTTATAAATTTAGTTTTAATTTGAGAAAGTAATATATATTGGCTCCACTTTGTATATAAATATAAATGATATAAAAAATAAAAATGGGCCTGGAGTGGAGGTTCATGCCTGTAATCTCAGCACTTTGGGAGTCTGAGGTGGGTGAATCACCTGAGGTCAGGAGTTCAAGACCAGCCTGGTTAACATGGTGAAAACTCATCTCTACTAAAAATTTTTAAAAAAGAAAAAAGAATTAAAACATTAGCTGGACGTGGTGGCAGGTGCCTGTAACCTCTGCTACTCAGGAGGCTGAGGCAGGAGAATTGCTGGAATCCAGGAGGTGGAGGTTGCAATGACCCAAGATTGCACCATAGCACTCCAGCCTGGGCAACAAGAGCAAAACTCCATCTAAAAATAAATATACAAAATGAAATAAAAATAAAAGTGATATGGCCTAAGTAAAATGCCTGGCACACTTTGGAAGTCCCTCCCCCCAATTCCGAGGGAAACAGGTGCATAGACAATGAATGGCTGCATCTCACAAGCTGTGAGTAGTATTTTTAGTATCACGGAGTTCTGAGTATTTTTTTAATTTGTTTTTTATTTCTTCTATCATCTATAAATTATTTAAATGTGTGGGGTTTTTATTTTCAAATGTTTGGGGGAGAATTAGTTACCATTTTGTTACTGATTCTAATTGTGTTATGACGTACATGCTGTTGATTCTCTGTAAGTTGTGGATACTTGCTTTATAGCCTAGAGCATGCTTAATTTTTGTAAATGATTTTAATGTGCATTCTTTATGCAAGATAAACATTTTCAGTGCTGAATATGACAATGGGAGGGGCATTTAAAACTAGTACTAAAAACTGGCTGGGTGTGGTGGCTCACATCTACAATATTAACACTTTGGGAGGCCAAGGTGAGAGGATCACCTGAGGTCAGGAGTTGGAGACCAGACTGGCCAACATAGTGAAACCTCATCTCTACTCTAAATACAAAAATTAGCTGAGTGGTGGTGGCATGTGCCCGTAATCCCAGCTATTCAGAAGGCTAAGGTGGGAGAATCGTTTGAGTCCAGAGGCAGAGGTTGCAGTGAGCCATGATCACACCACTGCACTCCAGCCTGAGGGACAGAGTGACACTCCATCTCAAAAAAATAAAACTTCTTTTACTAAAAATAGTCCCTTCTTAGTTTTAGTCCAAACTAAAAAGAAGTTCTTTTGCAGCTGTGTCACCTTTCCAACATTCTTCTAACTAGTCCCGTCTGCTATTCCCCACGGTATTTGCCATATTAATATTTCTTTATTGCATAAGTAGCACATCTTCATTATAGGTAATTTTGAAATCACAGATTAAGGAAACAAAATTAAAATAAGGAATGCTCATGTTTCCACTACATACAGAAAACCGCTCTTGATATCTTACATAATCTTACATGCCTTTTCCTATGTATATGCATATAATTATTCTCCATAAAATGCATAATACTCTGAATTTATGTTACTATGAGCTATCTAGCTCTCAAAGGTTCAGACCTATCCCATCTTCACAGCTTGTATTGCACTAATTATTTGAAAGGTATACATTCGCATATTAATTTATTCCTCCAGATGCCCTAACATGACCTTGGCTCAAAATGTTGCCTCAGCACATGCTATTCTTCTGTCTATTCCAAAATGCATTCTTATTGGTTGCTTATTAGCCTACGACCTGCCCTTTCTTCCAGATCTCATCTTTCAAATAACTGCAACAATGAAATCTATGAAATCACATGAATAACGATTTTGAAGAATCAGAACAAGAAATTGAGCCCATGTTGCACAGACACTTTTCTAAACCATATAGCTGCTCACCCCAGCTAGCTCCTTTTGTTCTGAATTCAGGCTCTCAAGGCACTACTTACCATGCTTTGGTATGTAATGTACCAAATATGCCAATCATGACAACATGTCGTTTGATACAACATGTCAACGTGAGTATTTAAGTTTACAGAAGTTTTATATTTATTACAAGGGAATGCATGATATTCAGAGGACGAACATATGCATCTGTATTTAAATTTAACTGGTATCCCAAAAGGTTGGCCATCTTTTTTAGCTGACAATCTACTTCCAGCACCATCAAAGCTGAGGACCAAAATTCTGGACCATGGGGGCACCATCTAAGCAATTTAATTATTAGTCGTAGTCTTACCTAGGCTCCCAGCCACCAGGTTCCTTAAAACAGACTGTGTCATTCTGACTATAGCAACTCCTGCTGTGTTTCACTCCCAACGAAGAAAGCTTTGCCCTATCCTTGTATTATCATATCATACCTTGTTCTTTACATATCATTCAAACAGGTCAATGAGTTTTAAATAAATAACTACTTAGGAGTATGATTTGTTTTAACTAAGTAAAGCATGGAATTCCAGTGCCTTGAAGTTGAACTATTTGTACAGAGGTACTTTTAAATTTTTCCCCTGCCTGCCTTCTCTCTTTTTTTTGCTAACCCCTATTCACTTTAAGAATCAGCTCTAACTTTTGGAGGCTGAGGTGGGTGGATCACCTGAAGTCAGGAGACAGACACAAGCCTGGCCAACATGGCAAAATCCCGTCACTGCTAAAAATACAGAAATTAGCCAGGCATGGTGGTGAGTGCCTGTAATCCCAGCTACTCTGGAGGCTGAGGCAGGAGAATCACTTAAACCCAGGAGGCAGCAGTTGCGGTGAGCTGAGATTGTGCCACTGCACTCTAGCCTGGGTGAAAGAGACAGACTCCATTTCAAAACAAAAAAAAAATCAGCTCGAGTTTTACCTCAATCAGAAAGACTTCTTCGATGCATCTCGCCCTAAGCTATATGCTTCCTTCTTCAAACTCCCAAAACACCCTGTGCTTATCAGTCACAGCATTCACCTTGCTGAATTAAAATTGTATGCTTATGCCTTGACTGTCCTAAGACTGTGAGTTCAACAAAAGCAGACCTATTGTCTTACTCTTCTTTGTGTCCTTAATGCCTAGCAAACTTTCTGATACATGTGTCTTTATGGATGAATGATCAAATGTATGAAGAAGGCAAAGTCCAAAGCACTAGACAGGGCTGAGCGCAGTGGCTGATTCCTATAATCCCAGCACTTTAGGAGGTCAAGGTGTGAGAGTCACTTGAGTCCAGGAGTGTGAGACCAGCCTAGGCAAAATAGAAAGACCCTATCTCTACAAAAAAATTTTTTTTTAATTTTTATTGCATTTTAGGTTTTGGGGTACATGTGCAGAACATGCAAGATAGCTGCATAGGTACACACGTGGCAGTGTGTTTTGCTGCCTTCTGCTCCTTCACCCATAGTTGGCATTTCTCCCCATGCCATCACTGTTTACAATAGCAAAAAATTTTTTACAAATTAGTTGGGCTGGCATCGTGGTGTCTGTAGTCCCAGACACACAGGAGGTTAAGGCAGGAGATCCTTTAAGCCTAGGAGTTTGAGGCCGCAATGAGCTATGCTCATGCCACTACATGCCAGCCTTGGTGACAGAGTAAGACCCTGTCTCAAAAAAAAAATACCATTAGCTCACTTAATCTTTAAAAAAATGCTGGCCGGGCACAGTGGCTCACGCCTGTAATCCCAGCACTTTGGGAGGCCGAGGCGGGTGGATCACGAGGTCAAGAGATCGAGACCATCCTGCTCAACATGGTGAAACCCTGTCTCTACTTAAAATACAAAAAAAATTAGCTGGACACGGTGGCGCGTGCCTGTAATCCCAGCTACTCAGGAGGCTGAGGCAGGAGAATTGCCTGAACCCAGGAGGCGGAGGTTGCGGTGAGCCGAGATCACGCCATTGCACTCCAGCCTGGGTAACGAGAGCAAAACTCCATCTCAAATAAATAAATAAATAAATATTATAAATAAATAAATAATACAATGTTGTAAAGTAGCTATTATTTTAAATTTTGAAATAAAGAAACTAATTCTAGACCCAGTTATGCCCTACTCTTCATACTGTGTGGCTCAGCAAGCCACAGTCAAGCATATCTTATGTATTAGCTTTGGCATGCAATCCCTTAGATTAACCCTGACCCCAAAGCCAAGGTACCCTGCTGGTCGGCTGCTGTCCCGATGTTTTCTTCAAGCACCCCCACCCCGTGCCCAACTTATACATCTCTGTTGGTTGTTTCTATTTTACCTCACAAAATCCTAGAAACATTACTTGAGAAATTGGGTTATAAAGAAGAGGGAAGAAATACGGCTATTGCTAGAAGGGAAAATACGGTAAAATAAAGATTTTGTTTTGCCTTGTTTTTAGTGATAGAGTTCAGTCAAGTTTACAGTTTTGGAAAATAAAAGAGTAAAGAGAAAGGCCAAAGATAGAGAAGACAGAAAAGACACTGGATAGCTTAAGGCTGAAGTCTGAGTAGAAAAAGGAAAGAAGAAATGAGGACCAGATAACAGGTGGAACGATTGATCTCAGAGGATGAGAGAAAGAATACCTCCTTCATTGTACCAGGGCAGAACAAAGAGATCGTGGGTAGAAATCCAGGTACTTGTGTAAAGTGGTTGGAGGGAAGTTCAGGGAGTTCCCATACTACGACTTCCGCTTTCTGTAGCAGGATGTGGGGCCATCTGCTCAGAACAAAAGCAATGGTGAGGGAAGTTTGAAAGGAGTGAAAAGGTTTTGAAGTAGTCTTTGTGGAACTGAGAAAGCAAGTTGACCAAAGAAATGTAATAGCGTTGCTGGAAAAAACAATGATTTCATCAAAATTAAGACCTCTGCTCTTTGAAAGACATTGTTAAAAGAATGAAAAGACAAACCACAGACTGTAAGACAATATTGCTGAAAGGATGTCTAGTAAAAAGCCTTACAGCTGTAATATATAACAAACTGTCAAAGCTCAATACGATTAACACCTCAGTGATATCAGAAAGATGTCAAAATAGGAGTAGTAATCTACAACCCTCCTTTCTCCTTTGGACACACAAATTCAACAACAATTCACAGACTGATTTCCCCTTGTGAGAAATTCAGAGAACAATGTAGAGTCTCTTACACAATGAGTGAATGTGAAACTAGCTGCATCAAAGCTGGAAGAAAAATTAGAGGCAACCCTCTTGCCACAATCACTCCCCATAACACCACACTGCACAATCAGTAGGAAAACTCCAGCTTCCAGCTTTTCTTCGGAGGGTGGTGGGTGGGAAACGACTGGATAATATTTCCAACATTCTGACTTCTCTGGAGGCCACTTGAAGAACTAGTTTCTGTCTTGTCTGAATCTGAACACTGATGGCAAAGGGCCCTAGATTGGGAGCTGCTGAGAACGAAAGTAATGTTGTATTAGAACACATACACTCACCATAGACCCTCCTTCCAATTCAATGCAGAGTGAATGGGCAGAAACCCTCAAAGTCCAGCTTCTCCCTAGAGAGGAAAAGAATTGGACCATGAATCCAATGTTCCAACTTTTTAGAGGCTGCCTGGAGGACTGTCTCCTAACTTGTCTCAAGAGTGCTGAAGGGATATGACATACTGTAGATGCCTTAGAGCATCTGAGAACAAAGGCAGCAATTTGGACTAGCATGTGCTCATTCTCCACAGTCCATTCTCCTGGCTCAGCACAGAATGAGCGTGTAAAAATTCCCAAATCTTAGCTTCTCCCTTAGGAGATAAGGAGTTGGAACCTATACTCAATGTTCCAACTTTTCATGGGGCTAGGTGAGGAACTAGCTTCTGGCTCAAAGTGCTGATGGAGCTACCATACTCTAGACGCCCGGGTCCAGTTGAAAACAAAAAAAGAGCTCAGGGCATGCTGCTGACTCAGAAGATTCATGGTACAGAAAACACAAAGCAAGGGAAGCAAGGAATTATAAACTCCCAAATTTTAAAACTGGCAAGTTACACTGAATAGAAATTCATAATGACAAGTTCAGAGAAAACACACATGAGAAGATTTGAGGGGTCCCTAGAATCTCTGGTTTAGTTGATGGTAAGGACTTCTCATGTGAGGCCAACCTGTAAAGACCAGGAGAGGTGGCTACTTTTTCTAAGGTGCAGATACCACAACAGAGTCAAGGAAGATAAAGGAATAGGGAAAAACAGTTCAAACAAGGGAACAAGACAAACTGCCACAAACCAACCCTAACGAAACAGATATATATGAACTACCTGACAGAAAACTAAAAATAACCATTATGAAAATGCTCAACAAGTTCGGGAGAACAATATATAAACAAAATGAGGCCAGGCGTGGTGGCTCATGCCCGTAATCCAAGCACTTTGGAGGCCAAGGCAGGCAGATCACCTGAGGTCAGGAGTTCAAGACCAGCTGACCAACATGGTGAAACACCGTCTTTATAAAAAAGAAAGAAAGAAAGAAAGAAAGAAAGAAAGAAAGAAAGAAAGAAAGAAAAACACAAAATGAGAATTTCAACAAAGACATTAAACATTGTAAGTGGAATCAAACAGAAATGTTAGAGCTGAAGAATACAATAAGTGAAATGGAAATGCAAACTAGAACAAGCAGAAGAAAGAATCAGCAAACTCAAGGAAAATCATTTGAAATTATTCAGTCAGAGGAGAATAAAAAAGAAGCCAGGTGCGTTGGCTCATTCCTGTAATCCCAGCATTTTGGGAACTGAGGCAGGTGGATTGCTTGAGACCAGGAGTTTAAGACCAGCCTGGGTAACATGGTGAAACCCCATCTCTACAAAAATTAGCCAGGTGTGGTGGCATGCTCCTGTAGTCCCAGCTACTTACTCTAGAGGTTGAGGTAAGAATCACTTGAGCCTAGGAGGCAGAGGTTGCAGTAAGCTGAGACTGTGCCACTGCACTCCAGCCTGGGCAACAGAGAGAGAGCCTGCCTCGAAGAAAGAAAAATGAATGAAAATGGGTAAAAAGGGCGCAAAGGACTTAAGGGACTCCATCAAGTGGACAAATATGTGTATTATAGGAGTCTCAGAAGGAAACTAGAGAGAGAAAAGACCAGAAAGCTGATTCAAAGATATAGTCCTTGAAAACGTCCAAAATCTTGGGAAAGAAATAAATATCCACATCTAGGAAACTCAAAGAACACTGACTAAGATAAATTCAAAGAGATCCACACTGAGACACATTATAACAAAACTATCAAAATACAAGGACTGGCTGGGTGTGGTGGCTTATGCTTGTAATCCCAGCACTTGGGAGGCTGAGGTGGCAGATTGCTTGAGGTAAGGAGTTTGAAACTAGCCTGGCCAACATGGTGAAACCTCATCTCTACTAAAAATATGAAAGTTAGCCAGGTGTGGTGTCACAAGCCTGTGATCCCAGCTACTTGGGAGGCTGAGGCACAAGAATCATTGGAACCTGGGAGGCAGAGTTTGCAGTGAGGCCAAATTGTGTTCCTGTACTCCATCCTGGGTGATACAGTGAGACGCCACCTCAAAAGAAAAAACAAACTAGCTACAATACAAGGACAAACAGAGAATTTTGAAAGCAACATGTCACATGTGAGGGAAACTAAAGCTATACATGAATTTCTTAACAGAAATCTTATAAATTAAAAAAGTGGTATAAAACTCAGTAAAGGTAAATTTACAGACAATATAACTATAAATAAAAAATATTTTAGGCTGGGCATGGTGGCTAATGCCTATAATCCCAGCACTTTGTGGGGCTGAGGTGGGTGGGTCACCAGAAGACAGGAGTTTGAGACAAGCTGGCCAAGGTGATGAAACCCTGTCTCTACTAAAAATACCAAAAAATTAGCCAGGCATGGTGGCAGGCGCTTGTAATTTCAGCTATTTGGGAAGCTGAGGCAGGAGAATTGCTTGAACCCAGAAGGTGGAAGTTGCAGTGAGCTGAGTTCATGCCACTGTACTCCAGCCTGGGCAACAAGAGCAAAACTCTGTCTCAAAAAAAAAATTTAATGATACATGATATAAAGAAATGTAAATTGTGACATCAATAATGTAAAGTGTGAAGATGGAGAAGTGAAAGTCCATAGTTTTTGTAAATGATAGAAATTAAATTATTATCCAATTAAAATTGACTGTTTTAACTATAAGATATTTTATGTAAGTTCATGATAATCACAAAGAAAATAACAGTTACACAAAAGAATAAAGAATCAAAACATCAATACAAAAAAAAGTCAATGAAACACAAAATAAGAGAATTTTTAAAAAGGCAAAAAGAGCTACAAGACAGGCATAAAATAAATGGGAACAGTAAATCCTTCTCTATCAATAGTTACATTAAATGTAACTATATTTAACTTACTAATCAAAAGGCACAGAGTGGCTGACGGGATTTTTTTTAAGTTCCAACGAATCCAATTATTATCTCTGTTCACAAACAACATAATCTTATATGTAGAAAACTCTAAAGTTTTCACACACACACACACACACACACACAAAATCTTGTTAGAACTAATAAACAAATTCATTGAAATTGCAGGATACAAACTCATCACAAAACAATCAGTTGTGTTTGTATACACTTGTAATGAACTATCTTAAAAAAAATTAAGAAAATAGTCTCCATTTACCATAGCATCAAAAAGAACAAAATACTTTCAAATCAACTTAGCCAAGGAGGAAAAAGTGTGGTACTATTAAAAAAAAGGTGGGGGGGTGTCTCACACCTGTAGTCCTAGCACTTGGGAGGCCAAGGCAGGCAGATCACCTGAAGCCAGGAGTTTGAGACCAGCCTAGCCAACATGGTGAATCACCACCTCTACTAAAAATACAAAAATTAGCTGGGCATAGTGGTGCACGCCTGTAATCCTAGTACTCTGGGAGGTTGGGGCAGGTGGATCACTTGAGTCCAGGAGTTTGAGACTAGCCTAAGCAACATAATGAAACCCTGTCTCAACAAAAAATACAAAAATTATCTAGGCATAGTAGCATGCACCTCCAGCCCAGCTAGTTGGGATGCTGAAGTGGAAGAATCACATGCGTCCAGTAAGTCAAAGCTGCAGTGAGTTGCAATGGCACCGCTGCACTCCAGACTGGGCAACAGAGCAAGAGCCTGTCTCTAAAAATAATAATAATAAAGCTGCAACAATCAAGCAGTGTGGTATTGGTGAAAGAAACTTAAATCAATGGAACAGAACAGAGTGCCCAGAGAGACTCACATAAATCCAGTTGACCCTTGAACAACACAGATTTGAACTGTGTGGGTCCACTTAAATTCAGATTTTCTTCTCTCTCTGCTACCCTCCAGAGAGGAAGACCAGTCTCTTTTCTTCCTCCTCTTCCTCAGCCTCCTCATCATGAAGACTTTTATGATAATCCATTTCAACTTAATGAATAGAAAATATATTTTCTCAGCCGGGCACGGTGGCTCATACCTGTAATCCCAGCACTTTGGGAGGCTGAGGTGGGCAGATCACCTGAGGTCAGGAGTTCGAGACCAGCCTGACCAATATGGTGAACCCCCATCTTAAAAAAAAAATTAAGAAAAAGAAAAAAGAAAATATATTTTCTCATCCTTATATTCTTCATAATATTTTCTTTTCTCTAACTTGCTTACTGTAAGGCTTTTATGATAATCCATTTCAGCTTAATAAATAGAAAATATATTTTCTCATCCTTATGGTATTTTTAATAATATTTTCTCTAACTTACTGTAAAACTACAGTATGCAATACATATAACATGCAAAATATGTATTAATCCACCCTTTATGTTATTGGGTGAGGCTTCCAGTCAACAGTAGGCTACTAATAGTTAAAACGGAGAAGTCGAAAGGTACACATGGTGAGCCAGGTGTGATGGATCATGCCTGTAGTCCTAGCACTTTGGGAGGCTGAGGCAGTAGGAGCTGTTAAGCCCAGGAGTTTGAGACCAGCCTGGGCAAGACAGCAAGACCTCATCTCATAAATAAAATAAAATAAAATAAAATAAATAATAAAACATTTAAAATTACACATGGATTTTTAACATGTTGGGGGAATCAATGCCTCAAATTCCTATGTCGCTCAAGGATCAACTGTATAATCAACCGATCTTTGAGCAAAGATTGTCTTTTCAACAAATGGTTCCAGAAAAAGTGGATATTCACATGCAGAATAATGAATCTAA
The DNA here is from genome assembly GCA_028533165.1 of Leontopithecus rosalia. Taxonomy (NCBI): domain Eukaryota; kingdom Metazoa; phylum Chordata; class Mammalia; order Primates; family Cebidae; genus Leontopithecus; species Leontopithecus rosalia. The sequence continues at coordinate 114,412,023 of CM052656.1, read as the reverse complement.
ACACAGACAGAAAAAGGGTGTTTAAACACCCTTTACAAAAGTCAACTCAAAATGGATCTAGACCAAAATGTAATATAGATGATCTCGGGTACAACAACAACTTTTTAGACACATACCAAAGACATGGTTCATGAAAGAAATACTCGAGCCAGGCGCGGTGGCTCACGCCTGTAATCCCAGCTCTTTGGGAGGCCAACGTGGGAGGATCACGAGGTCAAGAGATCAAGACCATCCTGGTCAACCTAATGAAACCCCATCTCTACTAAAAATACAAAAAAATTAGCTGGGCATGGTGGCATGTGTCTGTAATCCCAGCTGCTCAGGAGGCTGAGGCAGGAGAATTGCCTGAACCCAGGAGGCGGAGGTTGCAATGAGCCAAGATCGTGCCATTGCACTCCAGCCTGGGTAACAAGAGCGAAACTCCGTCTCAAAAAGAAAAAAAGAAATACTTGATTAACTGGCACTTCATTTATATTAAAAACTTCTGCTCTGCAAGAGACAATGTCAAGAGAATGAGAAAACAAGCCACAGACTGGAAGAAAATGCTTACAAAAGAGCCATCTGGGTAGGGTACCATGGCTCACACCTGTAATCCCAGCACTTTGGGAGGCCAAAGTGGGTGGATCTCTTGAGGCCAAGAGTTCGAGACCAGCCTCCCAATACTGTAAAACCCTGTCTCTGCTAAAAATACAAAAATTAGCTGGGTGTAGTGGCACACAGCTATAGTCCCGGCTATTCGAGAGGCTGAGGCATGAGAATTGCTTGAACCTGGGAGGTGGAGGTTGCAGTGAGCTGATCGCACTGCAGTCATTGTACTCTAGCCTGGGCAACAGAGTGAGACTCTGTCTCAAAAACAAAAGAAACCCATCTGATAAAGGCCTGTTATTCAAAATATACAAAGAACTCTTAAAACTCAACTGAAACTAAATCACTTGATTTTAAAATAGACCAAAGACATTAACCGAAAAAGATATACAGATGACAAATAAGCATGTGAAAAGATTCTCCACATCATCTGTCATCAGGTAAATGCAAATTAAAACAATAAGATACCAGGCCAGTGTAGTGGCTCACTCCTGTAATCCAAGCACTTTGGAGGCCAAGGCAGGTGGATCACCTGAGTCAGGAGTTCAAGACCAGCCTGACCAACATGGTGAAACCCCATCTATAAAAAAACAAACAAACAAAAAACAGTAAGATACCTCTACACAGTCATTAGAATGTTCGAATTAAAGGCTGACTACAACAGGTATTGGGGAGTATGTGGAGGAACTAACACACATGCCCTGCTGGTGGAAATGTAAAATGGACAACTACTCTGAAAATCAGCTTGGCAGGTTCGTAAACAGTTAAACATCTATCATATAACTCAGTCATCTCACTCTTAGGTGCTTTTCTAAGAAAAATAAAAGACAATGTCCATACAAAGACTTATACACAAATGTTCCTAGATAAAAGAACTAGAAACAATCCAAATATCTGTAAATCGATAAATGGGTAAACAAATTGTGCTATATCTATATAATGAAATACACTCAGCTGGCCGGGTGCCGTGGCTCAAGCCTATAATCCCAGCACTTTGGGAGGCCAAAGTGGGTATATCACGAGGTCAAGAGATCAAGACCATCCTGGTCAACATGGTGAAACCCCGTCTCTACTAAAAATCCAAAATCTTAGCTGGGCATGGTGGCGTGTGCCTGTAATCCCAGCTACTCAGGAGGCTGAGGCAGGAGAATTGCCTGAACCCAGGAGGCGGAGGTTGCGGTGAGCCGAGATCGCGCCATTGCACTCCAGCCTGGGTAACAAGAGCGAAACTCTGTCTCAGAAAGAAAGAAAAGAGAAATACACTCAGCAATGAAAAGGAGAAACAACAATGATGGATGGAGCTCAAAGTAATTATGCTCAATGAAAGTGGCCAGGCAAATGAATACATAATGTATGATTTACATAAAATTCTAGAAAATGCAAATTACTCTACAATGACAAAAAAGCAGATTAATGACTCAAGACGGGAGAGTGGAAAGGACTGGAAGAAAGGGATTATTACTGAGGAAAACTGGGAAACTTGTGAGAGTGGTAGATTCTTTATCTTGATTGTGGTAATGGTTTCATGTGTATATACATATGTCAAAACATATCAAATTATATGTTCTAAATATGTGCAATTATAACTCAGCAGTGCTGTTTAAGAAAAAATTATAAAAATGGCCCAATAGAAAACTAAACATCAAGTGTCAGAACGTGGGCTGGGCTCAGTGGCTCACATCTGTAATGTGCTTTGGGAAGCCAAGATGAGTGGGTTCCTTGAGCCCAGGAGTAAGACCAGACTGAGCAACATGGTGAAACTACATCTCTACAAAAACAATAAACACACACACACACACACAATAGTCAGGCATAGTGGCATGCACTTGTAGTCCCAGCTACTCTGGAGGCTGAGATGGGAGGATCAATTGAGCCTGAAGGTCGAGGCTGTGCTGAGCCATAATTGCACCACTGCACTCAAGCCTGGGCAACAGAGTAAGATCCTATCTCAGAAAATGGGAAACGTTGCAGGACAACAATCTGATGTCGTCAACAAATAAACAATTAGAGGAAAAAAAGAAGGGGAAGTGACAGATGAAAAATAACTTAAGAGGCACACCTGTAATCCTAGCACTTCGGGAGGCCAAGGCAGTGGATTGCTTGAGATCAGGAGTTCAAGACCAGCCTGGCCAACATGGTGAAACCCTTTCTCTAAAAACAAAAACAAAACAAAATAAAACAAAAAAAACTTAAGACGCTTGTTGGTGAAATGTAATGTATGGACTCTGCTTGAATCCTGATCCAAAGAATCAAATAAAATGAAAAAAAAAATCTATGTGATACTTGGAAAAATTTGGAAACTGACTGAGTAGTTGAACATATTAAGAAATTGCCAAGTTTTCTACATATAATAATGCTATTGTTATTATGCTTTTAGAAAAGAGTGCTTATCATTTAAAAGGAAGAGGATATATGGCATAGATGAATATTTGCCATATTATTGAAGCTGATGATACGTACATGTGGTTTGATTTCAATCTTGTTTAGAAATGTTTTTATAATAAAAAATGTGTTAAGTGGCCGGGAGCGGTGGCTTATGCCTGGTAACTCCTGCACTTTGGGAGGCTGAGGCAGATGGATCACCCGAGGTCAGGAGTTTGAGGCCGGCCTGACTAACATGGAGAAACACTGTCTCCCCTAAAAATACAAAATTTAGACGGGCGTGGTGACGGGCACCTGTAATCCCAGCTACTCAAGAGGCTGAGGCAGAAGAATCACTTGAACCCGGGAGGAAGAGGTTGCAGTGAGCTGAGATTGCGCCACTGCACTTCAGCCTGGGCAACAAGAGTGAAACTCCATCTTAAAAGAAAGTTTTAAGAATTGTATCTAAATTTAGAAATAATAAGCTATATGTTAAATACATAAACTGTATTCTCCACTGTGGTATATTTCAGCTTGTATATTAGAATACAACAAAGTCGACTAAATTCAATCTGAAAAGATGTTTTTCTGAGATTAGCTTTAAAAAGATTGCATCATAAAATATGATTTACTCTCAGAAATAGTTTTACAACATTTATGTGCACAAAGTTTTACAGAAACTGGAAGCAGCCCTTAAAGATAACGTATTGAGCGCTTAGCACATACTAAGCTGTTTTCAAATTATACAATGTTAAGTATGATTAAAGGTTCTTTGGATGGTTGAATACAACACAACAACACTTGGGTAGATGAAAGGCAGAACTTTTGCTTACTCACAGCTCCAAACTAGAGAAGCCTTCCATGCAAGACCGCATAGCAGGTTGCTTCTGGGGATAGGAAAACAGCAAGCTGGAGTTATAGGCGTAGTTTATGTATAGCAAATGAGGTGGGGTTAGTTAAGTTTTGTGGGTTCCTGGTGATTGGGTATTTTCAATAATTCCACAGGCCCAGGGAAGAAAGAGCTATTAGGTATCTGGGGGCCTCTGGTAGTTGAGTATTACATATTATAATCCAAGGATGTTAGAATCAGAACCTGAACCTGATAAGAGAAGAAGTTGGAGGGCAGGAGTTTAGCAAGCTACCCAAAAAGGGGAATTGAGAGTTTTTAGCTAGAAATTTAAAACTAGTTCAAGACGGCACTTGTGAAATACTATATTACACAATTACTGTTCAATTCAATTCACTTTGACTCTATCAACTCACCATACTTATAAAACACCTATGAATTATTATTAATATTATGATTATACAGAGGTGGAAACAAAAGACATGGAGATAAAAAATCACTTGCCTAGGCTGAACACAGTGGCTCACACCTGTAGTCCCAGCATTTTTGGAAGCTGAGGCACATGGATAACTTGAGCCCAGGAGTTTGAGACCAGCCTGAGCAGCATGGTGAAACCTTGTCTCTATTAAAAAAAAAAAATCAATTGCCTACTTAGTGGCAAAGTGAACACTGGAAACCACATAATTTGGTTCTAGAAATCATATCCCTTAACCACTGCTTTTCACTGATCAGAAGGAGGAAGGGAAGGAGGGAAGTAAAAATAAGTGATCTCCTAGATTATCAGATTCTAGAGTCAACAAGAGGTGTTGCATGGAAAGTATAATGGATCAAAAAGGAATATGTCACTGTCATTTTCTGTGGGGTACCAGGATTTCCATGTGAGGAGCTAGTGATGAAATTTGGTTGAGAGAAGCTGAGACCAGTCTTGGAGATGGGAGAGTAAGCTTAAAGCTTTTACTTAGCTTTGTTGATGTAGAAAGTCTCAGTGGAGTCTTTTTCGGAGAGTGGAACATATAATGTCATTCCCCTGGAGGAGGCATCCATCACCCACATTCCTGCTGTTGTATAATCTGCCTAAGCTGGAATTCAATGACATACAACCCAGGTACCCTGCTGTTCTAGGCTACTCTGGGGTAAAACAAAATTTATTTAACACTTACCGTGATTTGAAGGAAGTTGAGAGGACACACACCTAAAATACACATAAAATAGATAACCAAGGGCCAAAACAAGTGGTATAAATAATAATTCCAGCAGTAATTCAGCAAAGGGACAGGCCAGCATGGGCTAAACCAGCTGAGAGAGGCTTCGGGGTAGAGCTAACTCCTCCCCATTGAACCTTATTGTTGGATGGTACTTAGTATTAAGTACCATTGAACCTTATTGCTGGATGTCCTACTTGTTGGATGGTACTTAGTATTACTCTGTCTACTCTGTCTAGTAATTTGCTCATTTTCCTAAATCCCATTACCAGATAGTGAGTGCTTCCTTCAGGACAGTGGCTACAAGCTTTGTAGTTAGGAGTCATTTCAGTATCTAGCCTAGTAACTTTTTTTTTTCACTTGGACCTTGAAAGTGCTTGTTGAGGCTGGGCACGATACTTTGGGAGGCCAAGGCAGGAGGATCACCAGAGGTCAGGAGTTCGAGACCAGCCTGGCCATCTCCTAAAAATACGAAAATTAGCTGGGTGTGGTGGCACATGTGTGTAATCCCAGCTACTCAGGAGGCTGAGGCAGGAGAATCGCTTGAACCCAGGAGGCCGAGTTTGCAGTGAACTGAGATTGTACCATTGCAAGCCAGCCTGGGTGACAAAAGTGAAACTGAGACAGAGAGAAAGAGAGACATCGGGGTGGGAGGGTGGAGGTAGGGGGGAGGGAAAGAAAGAGAGAGAAAGAGAGAGAGAGAGAGAGACAGAGAGAGAGAGAGAGAGAGAGAAAGAGAAAGAAAGAGAGAAAGAAAGAGAGAAAGAAAGAGAGAAAGAAAGAAAGAAAGAAAGAAAGAAAGAAAGAAAGAAAGAAAGAAAGAAAGAAAGAAAGAAAGAAAGAAAGAAAAGAAAAGAAAGAAAGAAAGAAAGAAAGATGGAAGGAAAGGGCAAGCTTGTTGAGCATCTCTGACTTGACCGTAGAGCTGAGCCTCGAACAATAGGTTGGTTGGGAGGGGAAAGCAGGAAGGGAATAAGCTGTGGAATGATCTCATCAAAAACAGAGTGAGAAAAACACACCCTTTGGTAGAGCAGGAGAGGGTTCACCCAGGAGACATAGATCCTGCAGTGTAAAACTCTCTGGAAAGAAAAGAAAGACACAGAAAGTCGTATTGTGGAGTTTAGGCTATGAATTTTTATAGATTTCTCATATATTCTGGTGGCTTTCAACAATGTAGGCTAGAGGAAATACGAGATTGTGGGGAAGGTTTTTAAAATTGCAACCCAGATAAGATCAAATTGAAAGGAGTGATAGCAGGGCAGTAAGTAATTACAAGTATTTCAACATTTTTCCTAGATGATTCATATACATAACTGTTGCTTTTGGCCATAGAGATGCTTAAAAAACAATGTAACCACAACTACGAAATGACATGAATGGCAATGTTAATCAAAATGTTTATTCAAAGGGAAAGAGCTTGATCTGTAATACATTTTGTTCTAAAGTGTACAACAGCCAATTTAAAATTCCTGATTCTACTTACAGTATAATTAAGTTTACTAAAAAGATTTGTTCAATCAGGACACCTTCAGATATTTTGATTTTGCTTATATAAGATGAAATTTCCTATGGCTATTTTAAATTTAAAATTTTTAAATGAGAAAACCATTACATTTTTATGATAGGGAAACTTGGATCCAGGCACAGTTGTAAACAACTGCAGTCCCAGCTACGGGGGAGGCTGAGGCAGGAAGATTGCTTGAGCATAGGAGTTCGAGACCAGCCTGGACAACAAATACTGACATGTGGGGAAACAAAATCACCCAAAAACCCCAGTACAGAGACACCCATTATAACCTGCTCTCATTATGATTCCCTTAGCTCCAGGAAAACAAATTTGCTGTGATACAATTGGCAATTGGCTCCCATCCCACCTCCAGCCACCATTTTCATTTCGTTAAACTTGCAAAAATGTGTCCTTCGTATTTAACTACTTTAATTCTGGGACTCTGCTCATAGCATTCTGGTGGGGTTTTGCTGTATGTGCACATTTTATCTGAATGGTGTCAATACAATTTGGCCTTCCTTGTAGTGTTTTTTGTTTTTGTTTTTTTAGAGATAAGATCTTGCTTTGTTGCCCACGCTGGAATGCAGCTGTGTGGTCATAGTTCACTGTAGCCTCAAACTCCTGGACCAAGTATCTGGAACTTCAGGTGCGTGCCACAGCGCCCTGCCAACAGCAGTTTTACTTGGTGGAAGTTATGCTGACGTGAAAAGTAGGCTTCTCTTCCCTGTTCTGTGGCCCGCGCTATCATTTGACATCAAAACAATGCTCTGATGGCCCCGCGCCTCACAAATTTCTTTTTGAAAGCCTCTGCCTGGAGTCCCTTTCTATTTATTTATTTATTATTGTTTTGAGATGGGGTGTCGCTCTGTCACCCAGGCTGGAGTGCAGTGGCACTATCTTGGCTCACCGCAGCCTCCACCTTCTGGGTTCAAGCAGTTCTCCCACCACAGCCTCCCGAGTAGCTGGATTATGAAGCGTGCAACCACCCCTGGCTAATTTTTGCATTTTTAGTAGAGACAGGATTTCACCTTGTTGGCCAGGCTCGTCTCGAGCTCCTGACTGCAGGTGATCCACCCAACTTGGCCTCCCAAAGTGTTCGGATTACAGGCGTAAACTACCACGCCCAGCCATGCCTTTCTCATTAGAGGTCAAACTGAGTTAAAAGTTAGGCAAATTATTAAAGAGACATCATGCACTTCTTCCCCTCCTTTCTTCCTTCTCTTCACCCATTCTGCCTTCCACCAAGCGCCTTCATACAAGCCTACTTCCCCAGTTTCCCTTCTCAGCACAAATCAACTCTGGCAGATGGATACATGTGAACTATGCATTCATCAGACACATCCAAACATGAATCCTAGTTTAGCTTAGCCAAGATCCTACAATGCCCAAGCACCTGGGAGCATTCCCTGCAAGCTGAACAATAGGAGGATAGGCTTCCCGACTGTCCATACATCTCACATTAGTCATTTGTTTTTCACAGCCAATTTTTAAAAACATGACACGTTGGCCAGGCGTGGTGGCTCACACCTGTAATCCCAGCACTTTTGGAGACCGAGGTGGGGGGATCACGAGGTCAGGAGTTCAAGATCAGCCTGGTAAACATAGTGAAAGCCCTAAAAATACAAAAGAAAGAAGAAAAAAGCCAAGCATGGTGGCTTGCGCCTGTAATCCCAGCTACTCAGAAGCCTGAGGCAGGAGAATTGCTTGACCCACGGAGGCAGAGGTTGCAGTGAGCCAAGGTCATGCCACGGCATTCCAGCCTGGGCAACAAAGCAAGAAGAAAGAAAGAGAGAGAGAGAGAGAGAGAGAGAGAGAGAGAGAGAGAGAGAGAGAGAGGAGAGAGAGAGAGAGAGAGAGAGAGAGAGAGAGAGAGAGAGAGGAGAGAGAGAGAGAAGAGAGAGAGAGAGAAGAGAGAGAGGAGAGAGAGAGAAAGAAAGAAAGAAAGAAAGAAAGAAAGAAAGAAAGAAAGAAAGAAAGAAAGAAAGAAAGAAAGAGAAAAGACTACCCAATAGGAGTTGTCAGGTTGTGCAAAATTATTGCTCAATTTGTTTGACAATGGAAATGGCCATTACGGTTTTTATGTAACTTTGCTTCTGTTATGTAATTCTTGTTGACAGGGTGTTTCAACCAAGGTACTTGGTAGCAAGTATTGTACAGGAAAGCATCTGTAAGTAGCTTATGTGGTCATCAGCCACAGCAAAGAATTCGTCTGAGCTGTGCTATGAAGAATGTAGCTTGAGAAATACAAAATGTATCACTGGCAAAAAGGAAGCAGAAGAAAAATATAGCCTGCAAGGAGAGCGCTGAGGGGCAAGCCGCCCCCAAGGTTTCAGTATCCACCTCAGAATACCCAACAAATTTGATTCCCGAATTTACTAAACCGTGTGAGATTCCTCTTTAAAATTTTACATTGGTCTTAATTTTGGCTTGTCAGTCAGTTGAAGCATATCAAAGTGTTCCTTTCTTTCCTTTTTTTTTTTCTTGAGACAGTCTTGCTCTGTCACCCACATAGCCATGTATATGCCATCACGCCTGGTTAATTTTTATATTTTTAGTATAAAAATGCTGGGCATGATGGCATACATCTTTAATCCCAGTTAGTTGAGGACTGAGGTGGGAGGATCACCTGGAAGGTCAAGGCTGTGATGAGCCATGACCGTGCCACTGCACTCCAGCCTGGGTAAGAATTTAAAGACAGTGACAGAGCATCAAATCAAACATGGGCCCCTGTTCGACTGTGCATGACACATACCCATGAGTCAGCCCAGACAGATTTTAATCCTCATGATTTGTGCCCCTCCCATCACATCATATCAGGAGAAACACTTAGATCTCTTTTTCACCTCAGGAAAGTTTTCTTGATAGTGTTTTCATTTGTGCTTCTATTCTAATGAGTTCGATTTCACGGTCAGACACCTCTCAGTCTTTGCTTGAATTCTGCAGTCTTTTGTGTCTCTTACCTTCATCTTCCTTTTCATTTTAATCTTTTTATCTTTCCCCTTTCTTCATGGTGAGCTTTATCAATTTGTCCCTGAAATTGAGTTAGCAATTTCAATTTTTAACGCTGTCAATTTCTCCATTTGACTATCGTCTCCAACAGAAATGTTAATTTCCACCATTAAATTTTCAGTTTTTTATCAACACTTTCTTATTCTACTCATCTTCCCTTTAAATATCCACAGCTTTTCTTTCAGGTTGTAGGAAAGGATTTAAAGCATTCTTTAAATGCATCTCATGCATTTTCCTTACATCCTGTTTTTCTTTACAGATGTTCCTCTCTTGGAGGCTATCTTCCTACTCTATGGAAGATGCCAAAATGTTTTCTAAAATATTCTTTCATTTCCTAAAACTGATAATTTTAGAAATCTACCAAGATTACAAATCCAAGTTTCAAGACAATGCTCCCTTTTTCACATTCTGCAATATCTCACACAGATTCCATGTCATGTTCATGCTTGTTTCTGATCATTCATCTTAAAATTAAAAGAGTTAGTAGACAGTGTGTTTCTCAACAAAGAGAATATTCACATTTCTTTTGGCACTGCTCCTTAGAACTCCTTCTCAGACTACAGTTGTAGAGAAGATTAATATGCACAGTTTCTAATTCGGTTTCCATTATCCTGGAGATGTTTGTCTAGACTGATATGGGACCTTTCACTAGAAACAAATTCTAGAGTTTTGAGCCTGAGTTTTATTTATTTATTTAAAGACAGGGTCTTGCTCTGTTGCCGAGATTGGAGTGAAGTGGTGCAATCATAGCTCACTGCAGCCAGAAACTCCTGAGTTCAAGGGGATCCTCCCACCTCACCTCAGCCTTTTGAGCAGATAGAAGTAGGTCGTGTGTCACCCTGCCTAGCTAAAGGGGTGTGTGTGTGTGTGTGTGTGTGTGTGTGTGTGTGTGTGTGTAGAGATGGGTCTTGCTATGTTGCCCAGTCTGGTCTTGAACTCCTCACTTCAAGTGAGCCTCTGCCTGAGCCTCCCAAAGTACTGGCATTACAGGCATGAACCACTGAGCCCAGCCAACTCTGCGTTTTTACTTAAATGTTAATTTCTAACCACTTTTCAAGAACTGACTGCCTATAATTATTCTTCTTATTGTCTTCATTAATCAGTAGCAGCCAGACTTATCAAATATTTATCAGGCACTTTTCATTTAGTCATTGTTATACCATCTGAAAGAAGATCGCTTTAAATCCTTTCCTACAACCTGAAAGAAAAGCTGTGGATATTTAATATGGGAATATTCCACATTAGAGTCAAGGCTCAACACCACTAAGAAAGGATTATGTCTTGTTAACTGTTTGTATTTGGCATTTGTACTTTTTTCTGCAGAATGAAGAGAAGATACTATGTTAGTAAATGTGGGAGAAGAAAAGGAACAGAGGAAGTTGGTGGCAGCTACTCAAGAATGCAGCCACCCACTATAGGAAAGAGCTAGAGGAAAAGGTTTAGGGAAATTATGAAAAAGGAAACATTAGATAAAAATTACATCCCCTAAGCAATGCGGAAAATGCTCTTGGCCCTAAAAGTATTCAGAAGGTCCTTTCTCAGCCTCTTTGGAGGTAAGAATGGGAAAGAAAAGCCTAGCAGTAGGGTAAAAAGTTCATGACTTTGTTGTCTGTAGAAAAATAATCGTAACAATCAACTGCTTAATCAGTATTCAGCCTGTACAGCAACTTCGTTCTTAACCTCTAGGTTCCTCTCCTGCTGCAGTCAATCCATTTCTGAATCATATCTCACCTCTAAAGCCAAGACATGCTAATAGCCTGGTTATCACTGACCCATGGCAGCTCCTCCTGGTATACCCACTTTACAAGACACTCACAGGCTGGCAGCCCGTATCAAGGACAGGTAAGTGCACAGCTGAGAGGTCAGATAGACAGACAGGACAGACTGTTACAAGCGGTCAAGACAAGCTCCATGGGCATTGAGCTCAAACCCCGGATTTATGAGAAATGTTCATTTTTTCTTTGATTCTGCAGCAATGTAGACTCGGTATTCTGATACTGATGGATCAAATGGTAAACTTAGTTTTTTCACATATATTTAAATATACTTTTTTAAAATAAAGAGACAGGGTCTCACTACGGGGCCCAGGCTGGTCTTGAACTCCTGAGCACAAATGATCCTCCCACCTTGGCCTCCCAAAGTGTTGGGATTACAGGCATGAGCCACACTGCCTGACCCCAAATCCCAAAAGGTAAGTTTAACGACCAGCACAACCTACACACAATAATGGAGGAAAAAATAGAAAAGGAAAATCAATTACATAAGTAAATGTTCATAATTGCAGTTAAATTATAGTTGGATGGTAGTCTAAAATATTACTCTACATATTTTTATTTTGAGAAATTCTTTTTTTTTTTTTTGAGACGGAGTTTCACTCTTGTTCCCCAGGCTGGTGTGCAATGGTGCGATCTCGGCTCACCGCGACCTCCGCCTCCTGGATTCAGGCAATTCTCCTGCCTCAGCCTCCTGAGTAGCTGGTACTACAGGCACACGCCACCATGCCCAGCTAATTTTTGTATTTTTAGTAGAGACGGGGTTTCACCATTTTGACCAGGATGGTCTCGATCTCTTGACCTCGTGATCCTCCCACCTTGGCCTCCCAAAGTGCTGGGATTACAGGCTTGAGCCACCGCGCCCGGCCTGAGAAATTCTCATTTAACCTAGTAAATCTTTCACAGCTATATTTATTCCAAAAGACTAAGGTTTATTGCTCAAGGGAGAAAAAAAAAATATCAGAAGACCAAAGGGTTAACTGTGTGGCTTTCTGAGACCTTGTGTGTACAGTGACATAGTCTTCAAAGCCATGAAAACATAAGATCCATGAATCTGAAAGAGAAGAATGTTTTGAAATGTTCAAAACTTGGCTTGGAAAATGAACAGACAGACTGAAACCAAAGGGCATGCGATATACTAAAGAACAATGAGTTGGAATAACAATAATACAGGCTAATGTTGAATTGGTTCCTGCCCACAGAAGTAAAAAGTTTGAAGAGCTGATGAGATAATACATAGTGGATCAATGTGAAGGGCTAGACTGTCCTCCTCCTTACGGGTGGAGTCATTTGCTTGATGGGTGAGGCAGGGTGTGGAAATGGGTGCTAATAGAAACTCAAGGTAGTCTCTAATTATCAGAAAAGAGATGTCTACACTTTCCAGAACATACTCAAACTTGCCTTGAATAGAAGCCGTATATCCTACACGGTACCTGAGTTGCAAAGTAGCAATAACTGAGAAAAATGTCTGGGGAGATGAACCCAAGGGCTGGTTCGTTAATTGACGCACACTAGATGAGACTAACTTTGAGTCCTAACTGCCACTCCCGCAGGGCTCAGAAGGATTTGAGAATGAGCCAAAGGACCCAAGAGAATCTAAGGCAGGATGAAAAGGTTGCCAACTCTGTCGGAAATGGCTGGCTGCCTGCCAGAAATGCGTGCTCTTATTTCCATACCGAGCAGTGACGGCCCAGCCAGAGGCTGCATTTCCCAGCCTTGTTAGCTTAAAGATACGGCAATGTGTCTGGCTCTTACCAGTGGAAGGTAACCAGAAGTTATTAAGAAGCAGGGTTGCGACCAAGTGTGGTGGCTCATGCCTGTAATCCCAGCACTCTGAGAGGCCGAGTCGGGTGGATTACCTGAGGTCAGGACTTCCAGACCAGCCTGGCCAACATGTCAAAACCTCATCTCTACTAAAAACAAAAATTAGCCAGACATTGTGGCACATGCCTATAGTCCCAGCTACCGGAGAGGCTGAGGCAGGAGAATCAATCGCTTCAATCCGGGAATCGGAAGTTGCAGTGAGCCAAGCTCGTGCCACTGAACTCCAGCCTGGGAGACAGAGCGAGACTCTGTCTCAAAAAAAATAAAAATAAAAACCAAAGAAGCAGGGGTGAATGATGCTTTCCTTTTTCTCTTCCTATGGCCAGAAGACAAGACTCCATAGCGTATAGTTCCTGCAGACAGTTTGGCAACCACAGTGAATGCACAGAGTGTACCTGAGGATATAGGAAATATTCACGGGAAACAGTAGCAGTAGAACATACTATAATGAATCATAAGGGCTCTCTGGGATACTTGAAATATTTGAGTGAAATGCAGCACCGTCTGTAAGACACTGAGCAAATAATTAGTGCTGGACTGTTTGACCCTAACTACTTAGTAAAAAGAACTGTTAAGTATTCCTTTTGGTCTGCAGCCCTAAAAAATATATTACTGACACTCTACGGGCACTATAAACCGAGAAAGCATGGAAACTTCCCTCTTAGAAAATGATAGAGACACAGATGAAAGGGCTGTGGGTTCTTAAATCTCTACATGGAGGAAAGCCGGTTAGTAATTGAGAACTCCCACACTGGACTGGCATACAAGCCACCAATAAACTTCTGTTGCATTCATCCATTGAACTTTTGGAGTTTCTCATCATAGTGAGTGTTATATTAACTAACACACAGAGTATCTGGGAATCTAAATCCAAGGTCAGGGTAAAGTTGCAGATACCAACAGCAGATGCCTATGCACTGCAGTTCCCGCAGACTGAATGAGAAAAAAAAACTATATCTTCTTGGAGGCCGCTAAGCCAAAAGCATGACTCACAGAGTAAATGTCCCTTATCCAGTACCAAGTCAATACGTAAGCCCCCGAAGCTAAGGTCAACCTTAAGGAAAAAAGGGGAAGGACATGAAGGAGGCAAAGGACACTAAGGATTTGGCCCAAATGAGATTGAGTAACCTTAAATCTGGTATTTAAAATTTTTTACTGGGCTGGGCATGGTGGCTCACACCTGTAATCCCAGCACTTTGGAAGGCCAAGGTGGGAGGATCACTTGAGCCCAGGAGTTTGAGATCTGCCTGTAAAACATAGTGAGATCTTGTCTTACAAAAAATAAAAATTAAAAAATACCATCAGTGGATGTGTTTGATTGCTAAGTTAATTACACTTTTTTGGAAAGGAAACAAATTTACATTTTGCATATTTCATTCTGGAACTGGAATTGTAAAATTTTCTTTTTTTTTTTTGAGACCGAGTTTCACTCTTGTTACCCAGGCTGGAGTGCAATGGCGAGATCTCGGCTCACTACAACCTCCGCCACCTGGGTTCAGGCAATTCTCCTGCCTCAGCCTCCCGAGTAGCTGGGACTAAAGGTGTGCGCCACCATGCCCAGCTAATTTTTGTATTTTTAGTAGAGACGGGGTTTCACCTTGTTGACCAGGATGGTCTCGATCTGTTGACCTCGTGATCCACCTGCCTCAGCCTCCCAAAGTGCTGGGATTATAGGCCTGAGCCACCGCGCCCAGGCATGTAAAATTTTCAATCCACCACATACATGTTACAGCAAGGAAAGACATACAGAGGCCAACAGAGACCACTATCTTTGTTTCTGCAACTGGTCACCTGGCTATAGATAATTATATATGACTTCTCTTCTCCACCTTTATTTATGTTCTCCTTGCTTTGGACCAGCATCTCAGCTGCTTGGGATTCTGTGTCCATTGAGATGAGGAGCATGAGTCCCCAGTGGTGTTTCCTAGGTGAGGTTATGTTCCTAGTCCTTTTGTTTTGTTTTGTTTTTGTTTTTTGAGACGGAGTCTCTCTCTGTCATCCAGGCTGGAGTGTAGTGGCACAGTCTCAGCTCACTGCAACCTCCACCTCCCGGGTTCAACCAATTCTCCTGCCTCAGCCTTCCAAGTAGCTGGGATTACAGGCATAAGCCACCAGGCCCAGGTAATTTTTGGTATTTTTAGTAGAGATGGGGTTTCACCATCCAACCTCCTTGGCCTCCTGAACTACTGGGATTACAGGAGTGAGCCACCACACCCAACACTCCTCTCCTTTTGATAGGCAAAATTACAATCCTTTTCTTACCTATTCAAACATTTTTTTTTTGAGACGGAGTTTCGCTCTTGTTACCCAGGCTGGAGTGCAATGGTGTGATCTCGGCGGAGGTACAACCTCCGCCTCCTGGGTTCAGGCAATTCTCCTGCCTCAGCCTCCTGAGTAGCTGGGATTACAGGCACGCGCCACCATGCCCAGCTAATTTTTTGTATTTTTAGTAGAGACGGGGTTTCACCATGTTGACCAGGATGGTCTCGATCTCTTGAACTCATGGTCCACCCGCCTCAGCCTCCCAAAGTGCTGGGATTACAGGCTTGAGCCACTGCACCTGGCCTCAAACATTTTTATGTTTTCAGAGGAGCTCAAAAAAGACCAAGTGCAATTCAATAATGGACTTTCCAAAATTCCAATTCAGTAAAATTCATTTATTGTGTCTCTTCCACCCTTGGCTCACCAAAAGCTGGCATTCCAGGAATAGAATAATGGATGCTCAGTAGCCCCAAATCACACAAGCCCATTAGAGAAGTGATGAGAACATTTCACAGCCAGCATCTTCGGTCGTCCTCATCACAGCTTTAGTATGTGAACCCAAAAGATCTGAGACAGGTCTCAGTCAATTTAGAAAGTTTATTTTGCCAAAGTTAAGGACACACCGTGGCACAGCCTCAGGAGGTTTTGACAACATGTGCCTAACATGGTTGGGAAACAGCCTACTTTTCAACATTTTAGGGAGACATGAGACATCAATTAATATGTGTAAGAGGTACATTGATCTTTTGAGTCCTTGGTCAGCCTTCCACAGAATACACACTTTAGTCTGGCTTAGGGAGTCAGCATTTTTGCATAAACAGTACTGAAGAGGAAGCAATCACATATATGTTTGTCTCAGGTGAGCCTCAAAGGGATGAATTTAAGTTCTGTCTGCCCTCTGTCCACAGGGAATTTCCTTGTGGGCAAATTATGAGGGAGGTGTGTGGCTTCTTATCTTCATGGCTATCTTAGCTAGGAATAAAATGGGAGGCAGGTTTACCTGACACAGTTTCCAGTTTGACTGTTCCCTTGGCTTAGTGATTTTGGGGTCCTGAGATTTATTTTCCTCAGCATGTGTGAGTAAAACTGGTGCAATTTAAGGAAAGCAAGATTTATCATCATCTAATTCATTGGTTCTCAAGTAGGGCGTAATTTTGACCCCCTGCGGGAGCATTTGACAGTGTCTAGAGACATTTTCAATGGTCACGACCAGTGGAGTGGGGCGGGGGCATGATGCCACTAGCATCCAGTGGATAAAGGCCAAGGGGTGCCCAGGACAACCTTCCTACCACAAAGAGTGAGTTGTCTGCTCCAAAATGTCAATACTGCTGAGGTGGAGAAATCCTGAACCAATTAATTTGTTTAGATGTATAATTTGCTCCCCACTACTGGAATAAAGCTCTGCGAGGGCAGGGACTTTGCTTCGTTTACTGCTCTATGCTCGGAACATGGGAGTCAACGAACACTTGATGGCAAATAATAGATGAATAAATGCCTCAACGTTCACACCAAGCAT
>CM052656.1:114371676-114395038 GCA_028533165.1 Leontopithecus rosalia | reverse complement strand
GCCTCAGAGTTCACACCAGGCATTTCCACGCAATGAATGCCTCAGAGTTCACACCAGGCTTTTCCACACAATGAATGCCTCAGAGTTCACACCAGGCATTTCCACGCAATGAATGCCTCAGAGTTCACACCAGGCATTTCCACACAATGAATGCCTCAGAGTTCACACCAGGCATTTCCACACAATGAATGCCTCAGAGTTCACACCAGGCTTTTCCATGCACCTTGCTTCATCAGAACTCTTGGCTCCTTGGATCGGAAGGGTCAGGAAGGTGAAGGAGGGTGGTATAGAGCAACACGGCTCAAATATTTGGGGTGGCACAACTTCCTTGACTATGCTAATCTGGATCTCTTCCCAACATTTTCATCATTTTCCTTCATTTTAATTTTCTTTGAAAGAAAACGTGCAACTTCTTACAACGTCCTCAATTTCTCCATTCGTTAAATGAATATCATTAAACAAAATTGTGACTTTAATTTTAATTTTCTAAAAACACGAGATGGAGCCTCTCTGTCACCTAGGCTTGTCTGGCACTCTTGGGATCCAGTGACCCTCCCACCATGGCCTCCCAAAGTGCTGGGATTACAGGCATGAGCCATGGTGCCTGGACCACAAAACTGTGACTTGTGTTTCACAATTTTCACAGAGATTTGATGTACTGTTAGTTGTTCTTTGTCTTTTCTAACAATTACAAGTGCATTTTCCCCATTATGAAAGGTACTTCTTATTCTCTCTTCTCATCACTCGACACCCAGGTGAAGCTTAGAAGAAAGGCCAAGAGGAAGAGTGGGGTGCTGAGGCCCCCAGCTGCAGGTGGCTTGTTTCCTCCTGCCCCCTCCCCCGCTGCACCTTAGACATCGCTCTGATACAGCAGAATGGCACCTGTTTGTCTGCGTACCTGTTTGTATGGCTTAGTTCTTTTCGTCTGCGGTGAGGCGTGCTCTTACTTGTCTTGATATCAGTGGTACCTGGAGCATGGACCCAACCAATGCTGATTGAAAGAATAAAATGCCTTTTGCCTACTTCACAATGCCACCCAGGGCACCCTGTGCCAGCTTCACAATGGTACCCAAGGCTTAACTTTTGACCACTTCACAATGTCACTTTTAACTGACCCCACACAGAAATGGGGACTCCACAGAAACGTAGGAGTGTGTCTAGTGTCAGCCCCGTTTGAATCACTCTCCCGTGGTGGCTCCAGCCAACGAAGAGGAAGCAAAGGATCAAAAATCTGAGCTGCAGCATATGGATTTAGGTTAAACAGCCTGGGACGGAGAGGCAAGCTAATCGCCGAGGGAAATGGGCCTGTGGGGACCTCACCAGAAACGGCAGAGGATCCGAGCTGCGTGTAGGCGGGGCACGCATGTCACCCTGGGCCCGGGCGCCCGGTCAGCCGCTGGAGAGAACGGGTCGACCCCCGAGGCAGAGGCTAGTGGTGTTGATGGGAAGTGATTCGCCCAAATCTCGGGCAGCAAAAGTGCTAAAGAAAGCGGCAGGCACCCTCTGCATTTCCCCGAAGTGCAGCTGGGGAACGTTCCCAGACCGGCCCACGGGTTGCGAGAGGGTCAGACGGAAAGGACCCGCCTTTCCCCGGCGCCGGCCCAGTAGGGCGAAGGCTGTTCCCCAGGCCACGTGAAGCGTCCTCGCCCCTCGGAGCCCGGCGCAGGCAGAGCTCACGAAAGCGGAAAGTTGAGGACGCCCCCGCTGGGAGAGGCGGCCCCGGAGCCGCTCTCGCAACCTCTGCCACCGCGGGCCGCCGCGGCCGCCTGGTCCCGCACACGGAGGTCGTGGCCGTGGAGCGATGACCCGCGGCGGTCCGGGCGGGCGCCCGGGGCTGCCACCACCGCCGCTGTTTCTGCTGCTGCTGCTGCTGCTGCTGCCGCCGCCGCCGGCCACCGCGGAGCCGCCGACCCCGGCAGGTGAGCAGAGCGCGCCCTGCAGGGACGCCCGGGGAGGCTCCTGGGGTCTGCGCGCGCGCGCGCCCCGCGTCCGGCCGAGTTGCCGTCCCGCGGGCGTCTCGCTCCTGGGTGGACCGCGAGAAACGCGCCTCTCACCAGGTGCAGCCCCGCGGGCACTCGAGAAGCGCACGGCGAGTGCTTCTGCCAACTTTACAAGTTTTGGCCCGAATCCTTGGCCCACAGATCGGTTCGTTCCTGCGCTGACTCTTGGCCCACAGAGCCTGGGCTGGTCCTAAAAACTCCAGCCAATGGGCATCTAAATACATTTATCCAGATCGTAGGAAGGTATCGTTCCGGCCTGCCGTTTGTTTTGTGTTTTAAAAATTTGCAGTGACTTTAGCTTAAAATCACGATTGCAGCCAGGTAATGGTCAGTTTGATATGTGCCGGGCAGTGTGCTTAAGGGCCTTATGGTTTTGTTGTTGGTGGTGGTGTTTTGTTTGAAACGGAGTCTTGCTTTATTGCGCAGGCTGGAGTGCAATGGTCTGATCTCTGCTCACTGCAGCCTCCGCCTCCTGGGTTCAAGCGATTCTCCTGCCTCAGCCTCCCAAGTAGCTGGGATTACAGGCGCACGCCACCACGCCCGACTAATTTGTGCATTTTTAGTAGAGACGTGTTTCACCAGGTTGACCAGGCTGGTCTCAAACTCCTGACCTTAGAGGATCCACCCTCCTGGGCCTCCCAAAGTTCTGAGTGCTCCGATTACAGGCATGAGCCACCCGCGTCTGGCCTGTTTTGTGTGTGTGTGTGTGTGTGTGTGTGAGAGTGTGTCTGTGTGTGTGTGTGTGTGTAATCCTCATTATAATCCTAAATAGGTATATTCCCTATTCTGCAGATGAGAAAACTGAGATTGGTCAGAAGTGATTTGCATAAAGATAACACAGCCATTACCACAGAGCTCGGGGATGTCAGACGGCATTTGCTTATTTACTTCTCTCTTGGAAAAACAGGTTTTATCTCTACAGGCATTCTTGCAAAGCTGCATTTTTTTGCTAAAATAAAATAAAATTTAAAAGTCTTAGATTTCTTATTTCCATTCCTAAGGAGGCCAAAGATTATGAACTCTAACTAAGGGACTTGAAAGAATTCTAAAGCAATAATAAGACAGAATTAATTTTGTTTTATTTCATAATCCCCTTTTCTGTGCTGACCTTGTGCAAGAGTAGGGTGGGGCCTGGGGAGGGTGTCTCTTCCTAAATGTGTGTACTGATTCTTGTTACACCACCGTCCATCATCAAGTGTCTGCAGTGACTAGTTTTCTGCACTTGTCCAGTTGTCACTCTTCAATCTTACATCTTTCCAGTCGGTGCCAGCCTGTGGGATCAGATGCACACATAGGCTTGACTTGATTTTCTGCGTTCTTTGCCTGAACTATAGAGGTGGCCTTGGTGCCTTCTTCTAGTCCAGGGAGACAGCTCATTCAGATGTACCTGGGGAAAGCTGGGGAGGGTCCCAAAAGTGAGGTAGCTATTCTGTCTAGAATGCTAGCTAAAATCTTTATTCCTTTTCTGTTTTTGTTTTTCTTTTTGTTTTTTTACTATTAAGTGTTTTTGTAGGTGGAGGGGGCAGCCTGAGGAGTGGGATAGAGATGTTTTTCTGAAGATGGTGCACACCTTGTAAGAAACTGCATCTTAAACTGAGTTCCCCCAACAGGAAGCTGACTCCATGCCTTGAGGTTCTGGAGCTAAGGCAGAAAATAAGGACATTTCTGAGATGAAGTGATCCTGACAGCACCATGCCCAGCAATCTGGAAAGGGTTCTTACTTACACAGGTGTAAAGGGCACCTGGTGTTGCCACACTCTTCCAGTGGATGTGAGCTCTGTTTCCTTTGTCCTACCCACATTAATCTGTTTTCCCTTGGGTCTTTGTCTTAACCTTCTACTAGCCTGTGAACAACCGAAGAGTAAAGAACTGGGACTTGGTACCTCTCACTTGTCATGTGTTCTCTGAAGTACCCAGCTCAGTACCCTGACCTTAGCAGGAATTCAGTCAACACTAAAGGAATTGCATATCCATTTTTGGGAATAGATGTTGAAAACAGATGCTCGGTGCTGCAAAGAAAAGTTAGCACTGAGACGAAGGATCTTTCAGCAATGCAATTTTTACTTCCTGGGCTGCAGGAAGGGTACTCTCACTAGCCATTTTGCCGTGAGAATACAAACAACAAAGGAAAACACACACATTTATTTCTTACGCATTTGGGATTGTCCTTACTGCTGTGTCTGATCTCTGGTGGCAGGAGCCAGGCCTGACAATCTAAACTAAAACTCGATTGGTTAATAAATTTGAAACTTTTCTAAACAGGTAAAAGCAATGGAGAGCTGGGACATGCCTGTGAGCACATCCAGCACAGATATTTTGGTTAAAGTACAAGGACACAGAATGTACTACGTGCCTGTAAGCATGGCGTGTCTAACAGCTACATAGGATAGGGCTTAACCAAGTTATTAGCACACTTACTCTTTAACAAGAAAGGAAACTTTAAAAAGGAACTTTTCTACTTCCCACATCTATCCCCTTGGAATAGATTTTATATCCACTAACATGCATCTGTGTATCTAAAAACAACTTCTTCAATTTTTAACTTTACTTTTATTATTATTACTTTTTTTTTTTTTGAGACAGTCTTGCTCTGTCACCAGGCGCCAGGCTGGAGTGCAATGGCGCAATCTCAGCTCACTGCAACCTCCACCTCCTGGATTCAAGCAATTATCCTGCCTCAGCCTCCCAAGTAGCTTGGACTACAGGTGTGCACCACCACACCCAGCTAATTTTTTAATTTTAGTAGAGACATTTCACCATGTTGGCCAGGATGGTCTCAATCTCTTGACCTCGCGATCCTCCTGCCTCAGCCTCCCAAAGTGCTGTGATTACAGGTGTGAGCCACCGCTCCCGGCCTATTATTTTTTGTTACTTTTTTTTTTTAATTTGTCTTTTCCACCCAGGCTGGGTACAGTAGCACGACCTCGGGTCACTGCAACCTCAGGTCACTGCAACCTCCACTTCTCTGGTTCAAGCAATTCTCTTGACTCAGCCTCCCAAGTAGCTGGGATTACAGGCACACGCCACTCATGTGGGCTAATTTTTGTATTTTTTGTAGAGATGGGATTTCAACAGCTTGGCCAGATTCGATCTCCTGGCATCAAGTGATCTGCCCACCTCAGCCTCCCAAGTGCTGGGATTACAGGTGTGAGCTACCATGCTTGGCCACTTTTTGCTAATTCTTGCATAATTAATTCTTCAGTTTGTAAAGGTTACTTCAAGTTTTATTCTTCCAGAAGTTGACAAATAATTGCACAGTCGTTCTAGCCAGATCTTTGAAACTGTGATTTCAGACATATGGTGTTGCCTTCATCTTCCCAGACCAAACGCCCATAATTGACTTTAGAAGATCCTTGTATAGTTTTTTCTAAATGGTATAAAGAATTCAGGTGGTCACTAGAGAAACAAATCTAGTGATAGATTGATAGATTTGATACCTTTATCTGGTCCACAAAAAGTTTCACATCTTGGAAGTCATTCTGTCTCTGTAAGAAGATTTGGCAGACCCATGATTGGAGTCAACTTCTGTTGATCCTTTAACTCTGCAGACATTCGTTTTTAGGGTTGGCTGCTGAGAGACTCCTGAGATGGTATGTATATTGGTAAAACTTGGTTAGAATCTGGCCCTCAGCTTTGCAGAGCTAGACTCCAGAAATTAAGTCTTTTTAGTGCTCCCTATCTGATTAGAAGAAACCTGATTCACCTGATACACACCCAAGTCTATTCATCAGGCTTGTCAATTTTTAGTTAGAAATAGAACTGCCAGGCAGACTAGATATTTGTGTGGTCTGCTCTAGGCACATTCTCACTGTAATCAAACCACAAGGGGGTAGATAACATCAGAGATTGTCAGGCTGGAGGCCTGATTCGTCTGTCTGCTTGTAGGCATCCTACATTTGAGTCAGTGGAGGGGGTGCTCCTCTGATGCATGGTGCTTGCCTGGCATTGCTGGCCCCTGATGTTGGAACGCTGCCTTTTCCAAAATTGTCCCAAAGTGCTAGGATTACAGGTGTGAACCACCATGCCCGACCAAAAGTTATCATGTCTTGATAAAGCAGGCAGGATTCCGGATGATAATCCATGTGCTTTCAAGTAATAATTTTTTTTTTTTGAGACGAGTTTTGCTCTATCATCAGGCTGGAGTGCAGTGGCGCAATCTCAGCTCACTGCAACCTCCGCCTCCCAGGTTCAAGTGATTCTAGTGCCTCAGCCTCCTAAGTAACTGAGATATAGGCATGCACCCCCACACCCAACTGATTTTTGTATTTTTTGTAGAGATGAGGTTTCACCATGTTGCCCAGGTTGGTCTTGGACTCCTGGCCTCAAGTGTTTCGCCCACCTTGGCCTCCCAAAGTGCTGGGAGTGCAGGTGTGAGCCACCGTGCCCAGTCCCAACTTGAACATTTTCTTGTGCTCTCCCTTTATCAACTCGTTTGTATAATGTACACAAGGTAAGTTCCAGAGCCATGTCTGAGGGAAGTGCCCACTTAATCTTTATTATTAATCTTTGTTTCCTGGTCCTCTGGAAACATGAATTTGGTAGCAAAGATCAAAATCTTTCTTTAGAAGAAAATTTAAAAGAATCCTCCTTTAGTGTTTATATTGAAGTAAAACAATTTTTTTTTTTAGATGGAGTTTCGCTCTTGTTACCAAGGTTGGAGTGCAATGGTGCGATCTCAGCTCACTGCAACCTCCGCCTCCTGAGTTCAGGTACCTCCTGAGTCCTGCCTCAGCCTCCTAAGTAGCTGGGATTACAGGCATGAGCCACCATGCCCAGCTAATTTTTTGCATTTTTAGTAGAGACGAGGTTTCACCATGTTGACCAGGATGGTCTCGATCTCTTGACCTTGTGATCCACCCACCTCGGCCTCCCAAAGTGCTGGGATCACAGGCTTGAGCCACCAGGCCTGGCGAAGTAAAACAATTTTTTAAAAAAAATTTCATGGTGGCTTAGTTTTATAATATATATACTATGAAACATATAAACTTTGTCTTGAGTATTCTGACATGCAGAAAAAAATTTTTGTTTTCTTACTTCCTTAGACATGAATTTTACACTGTTGCTTGTTACCTTTTGCTTTTGTTAGATTCCAAATTATAAGGTATTAACTATGGAGGCAGCAAAATAAAAGAGGCAGTGGCATGCTTCATGGAAAAAATCCCAAGGGATTTATTTCTTCAGCATTTTAAATAATTTTTATGCTTTTAGGTTTTGTCTTTTAAAAAATGGAGTAGGTTCTACTTTATACAACTTCTGTGTTACAATTTTTCAAACATCCAACTTGAAAAGGTGACTAGAACATTTATTAATAATGTTACGTAGCTTCTTTGCACTACTGCGAAACAGGAATTTACTTAATGTGGTAAAATATGAAATCAAGGTAGTGAAATTATGGGGAAATTTCAGTTTAAAACTTGTGTCTACCCAGATAACATATCATGTTACAGTCTTTTTTTTTGAGAGGGAGTCTCACTCTCACCTTGGCTGGAGTGCAGTAGTGCAGTCTTAACTCTGCAACCTCCACCTCCTGGGCTCAAGTGATCCTCCTACCTCAGCCTCACAGGTGGCTGGGATTGCAAGCAGGTGCCACTGTACCCAGCTAATTTTTGTATTTTGTTTTGTTTTGTTGCTTGTTTTTTGTTTGTTTGGAGATGGAGCCTCACTCTGTCCCCCAGGCTGGAGTGCAGTGGCACGATCTTGGCTCATTACAACCTCCTCCTCTGGGTTCAAGCAATTATTCTTAAACCTCCCGAGTAGCTGGGACTACAGGTGCATGCTGCCATTCCCAGCTAATTTTTTTTTTCTTGTATTTTAGTAGAGATGGGGTTGACCATGTTGCCCAGTCTGGTCTCGAGTTCCTGAGCTCAGGCAATCCACCTGCCTTGGCCTCCTAAAGTGCTGGGATTACAGGCATGAGCCACCGTGCCTGGCCAATTTTTGTATTTTTAAGTAGAGATGTGGTTTCACCATGTTGGCCAGGTTGATCTCAAATTCCTGACCTCAGGTGATCAGCCTGCCTTGGCCTCCCAAAGTTCTGTGATTACAGGCGTGAGATACTGTACCTGGCCATGTTACAGACTTCCTAGAGAAAACTGTGGAAAATCTCTTGATTGAGAGTTGAAAACAGAATGAGTAACTCACTGAAAGAGACAGCAGGCTCTGAAATTTGTCCATCTGCCTTGCACATGGAGTAATCTTTTCAGCATAAGGGAGTGTCAAGTTGTTTACACTGGTGTTATTCTCTTTAAGGCCATTTGCAAACCTAAGATACCAAAGTTCTAATTCATAATTAGAAATCAAGAATTAATATGCTATCAAGTGTATAAAACTTGATAGAGTCTGTCCGAGTCAGTGTGGAAGTCTGGGACCCAGGTGGCCATGTAATCCATAAAGCATTGTGCTAGGCCCAAGGGAGTGGAACAATGAAATGTGAGATTCCACCTCTCCTTACAAGCAAAGAGCTTGTAATCAATTTTTTAGGACCAAATAGACACAAATACATAACTAACGAGTCATCTAGGTGAGGGCCGAGCTAAGAGTATGGAATCAGAATGGGGCAAAGTTGACTTTCTGTTGATAAGACTTGGCAAGAACTCTGATTTCAGCTGCCAGAGATGAATAGATATGTTTAAGGGAACGAAGGAAAGGGATCATTCTACATCTAAGCAAATCTCCAGCATTTTTCTGCCTTCGTGGATTGTTGTTTTGAAGCTAGTTTTTAAAGCTTTCTCCTTACCTGGTGTGTCCTGTACATCGTGTGGCGCACCTCACATCTTCTCACTTGTCTTTTATTTCCACTTCATGCAGGTGACCTATGGCGCCTCACCTCAGCCTCTCTGCAGAAATCTCTTACTTTCCACCTCTGGGCATCTCTGAAATTACAGCCACTTAGTCCTGGAGCATATGCAGACATGGAGTAAGGGAGTTAACACTTCCTAGGGCAACGGTTGAGATTTGTAGGATGGGAGCAGGCCGATAAATGTCCAGTCTTCTGTCCCTGGGATGAAGATTTCCTTCCAACACTAGTTCTACACACCTCCTCAGTGGGTTTTAGTGGGATCAACCCCCAGTGTCCACAGTGGAAAACAGAGGAAACCGTTGAATCAGTGTTCCTCCCTTTCACTCTCCCAGCCTGTCACTCCTAGTATCCCGGAGTACTTGCCGAAATAATCCTTCCAGCAGGATTAGTCCATGATCTCTGGAAAGAGCCAAAGTTTAAAAACACACACTTACAATTTTGTTTCCTGGTGATTGTTTAATTTACAAATGAGTTATTTCTTTAGTGACTCCGATGAGGAGTCAAAACAATCCAAAAACCAGGTATCAATTTACTGAGAGACCTTTCAAAGAAGGCCAAGTGCAATGGCAAGGTACACAGAGACATACTGAGGGACTAGCTGAGCAGACGTAAAAGAGAAAAGCAATTCAAGGACCAGAACCAGTGACTTTTTAGCTAAACCCAATATGAATACATTGTTTTCATTGTAATTTTTTTCTGTTTTCTCTAACATTGTTTACTTGTGCTTTTTCTCATTTCTTTCTCGTTTTTTCCCCATGACTTCTGAATATATTAAGTAAACATTACATTGCTTGGGGTTGAAAATGACTTGCTATTTCATTTATGAGGTACAATAAAAATTAGTATAGAATCTAAATACGGGAGAGAGTAATTTAAGCTACTTATGAGTATTTTATACATTTTTTTCTTTCTAAGACAAGGTAGGAATTTTTTCAACTGAAAACAATGAACTCATAGAAAATATTAATCATGCTGGGCACAGTATCTCACACCTGTAATCCCAGCACTTTGGGAGGCTGAGGTGCACGGATCACCTGAGGTCAGGAGTTTGAGACCAGCCTGACCAACATGGAGAAATCCCATCTCTGTAATGCCTGCTACTTGGGAGGCTGAGTCAGGAGAATCACTTTAACCCTGGAGGCAGAGGTTGTGGTGAGCCTAGATCATGCCATTGCACTCCAGCCTGAGCAACAAGGAGTGAAACTCTGACTTGAAAAAATAAAAATTAAAAAGTATATATTACTCGGCTGGGTGTGGTGGCTCATGCCTATAATCCCAGCACTTTGGAAGGCCAAGGCGGGTGGATCATGAGGTCAAGAGATTGAGACCATCCTGGTCAACAAGGTGAAACCCTGTCTCTACTAAAAATACAAAAATTAGCTGGGCATGGTGGTGCGTGCCTGTAGTCCCAGCTACTTGGGAGGCTGAAGCAGGAGAATTGCTTGAACCCAGAAGGTGGAGGTTGTGGTGAGCCGAGATCATGCCATTGCACTCCAGTCTAGGTAACAACAGGGAAACTCCATCTCAAAAAAAAAAAAGTATATATTACTCGAGTATACAAGTAAATATTAATAAAAGAAACTTAATGTTGGTGTTTGGGCTTTTACATAGAGAGAAATATCAAAATGATGGTGCATTTTTCATCTTTATTTATAGAAGAAAAATACTTTTAATAAATAGCATTTACATTCATTCAACAGATATTTAATCAAATGAATTAATTTTGAGGATATTGCTGTTCAAAATGTTTCAATCTGACTTTTCATTTTCACAACTCTAAAGAAAATATCAAATAGCTCTTGCTTTTGGGGCTGGATAGACTTAATCCAAGATTCTGAGCCATTTAGTAAGTCTCCCACCCAGGCTTGAAAACATAATTACTTGACTTATTTCAGGCTAACTTCTGTGAATGAGTGTTCTGATGAGCTTCCTCTTCTGGGAGGCTCAGGTGGGAGGATTGCTTGAACCCAGGAATTCCAGGCTGTAGTGAGCTATGATTGTGCCACTGTACTCCAGACTGGGCAACAGAGTGAGACTTCAGCTCAAAAATAAATAAATAAATAAATAAATAAATAAATAAATAAATAAATAATAAATGGCTTTCTTTTCATTTAGAGAACACAGACAAACTACATTCATCAAAGAAACATTATCTTGTCAGGTTTATAGCGTGTTAAGCAGAAATAGTTTCTGCTTTCCCAGAGCTTGTATAAAACTAGGTTTGGATTAGAATTATGTACTATTTTCTGTTTTCACTATTTTTTTTTTTGAGACGGAGTTTCGCTCTTGTTACCCAGGCTGGAGTGCAATGGCGCAATCTTGGCTAACCGCAACCTCCGCCTCCTGGGTTCAGGCAATTCTCCTGCCTCAGCCTCCTGAGTGTCTGGGATTACAGGCACGCGCCACCATGCCTAGTTAATTTTTTGTATTTTTAATAGAGACGGGGTTTCACCATGTTGACCAGGATGGTCTCGATCTCTTGACCTCGTGATCCGCCCGCCTCGGCCTCCCAAAGTGCCAGGATTACAGGCTTGAGCCACCGCGCCCGGCTGTTTTCACTATTGTACTTTTCATACCATCCACCTCCCATCATGAAGATGTTTTTTAAAAAACGGAAAAGTATAATGGCTTAAACTATTACAGAATTTAAGAAAATCAGAAAATAGCATGAATACTGGAAAAACCAGGAAGAGTTGAAACTTAGAGAAAACATTGAGGAATGGAGGACTTCAGTTGCAGGAGAGTAAAACTCTGGTTTTATTCTCCGCATGCTAAACTGTTGGCAGGACATTTTTCTCACCAAAATCTCTTGGGGATTGAGTAAAGGTTTATTCATGCATGGAAGTACACGAGTGTCAAAAAAAGCACGTATTTGCAGAAGTTTCTTTTTGTGGTCAGGAAATTAGGTAGTACCCGCAACAGTGAAAACACAGCTCTTGGGTTTAGTACTCAGATTGCCTTGAGCAAGCCCCAGATTACAACAAAAAGGGGCTGATGGATTGGAAAGGGAAAGGGAAGGGGAAGGCAGGCCTGGGGTGCTTGAGATGAGAAATGCCAAGATTTTGGAGAAGACAAAGCTAAAATCATGCTGTGTGGCTAGAAAGAAAAGAGAAGTGTCACACCTTCCTTTTTTCTTTTAGGGTTCCTGTTTATGTCCCCACTCTTTATTGAAGCAGCCACCTTTTCTCATTTCCCTACAAGGCTCCCTGGAGGTGAGGGTGGAAGGGAATGGCTGAGAAAAGCTGGGGATATGTGGTCAAAAATAAATTTGGAAAACACGTGTATTGCCTTTGGGTAGAGAAGAAGGGAAGTTTCCATGGGTGCTGCCTACAATTGTGAAATTGTGGCCAAATGGCTCCATTAACAATGAGATAATTGTCACCTGCAGTTTATTGGCAAATTATTTGGCACCTCCCTACTTCTTAAAGCTATTACTTCCATTTAACCATGGTGAAGGCCTGCCTGCCGTGATGGTCACTGTACTCAGAAGTGAATTGACTACTCAGATCATTCCTTAACAGTTTAATCAGGATTAGTTTCTAAGCCTGACTAAGCCCCAGCCTATCACTGAGTCCCTGGGCCAAGGTGCCATGATGCTCTAGAATTAAGACTCTACTTGTAGTACATATTTGATAGACAGTCTTTTTTGGGCTGCATAGTATTTCATGGCATATGTGTACCACAATTTCTTTATCCCGTCTGCCACTGATGGGCATTTAGGTTGATTCCGTGTCTTTACCATTGCAAATAATGCTGCAGTGAACATATGTGTGCATGTGTCTTTACGACAGAACAATTGATATTCCTTTGGGTATATGCCCAGTAATGGGATTACTGGGTTGAATGGTATTTCTGTTTTGAACTTTTAAGTTCAGGGATACATGTGCAGGTTTATTATATAGGCAAATACGTGTCACAGGAGTTTGTTGTATGGATTATTTCATCACCCAGGTATTCAGCTTAGTACCCATTAGTTATCTTTCCTGATCCTCTCCTTCTTCCCTCAACCCTGAAGTAGGCCCTCGTGTCTTGTTTCCTCCTTCGTGCCTATTAGATCTCATCATTTACCTCCTACTTGTAAGAGAGAGCATGCAGTATTTGGTTTTCTGTTGCTGCGTCAGTTTGCTCAGGATAATGGCCTCCAGCTCCATCCATGTTCTTTCAAAGCACATGATGTCATTCTTTTTTATGGCTGCATAGTATTTCATGGTGTATGTGTACCACAGTTTCTTTATCCCGTCCGCCACTGATGGGCATTTAGGTTGATTCCGTGTCTTTGCTATTGTGAACAGTGCTGCAGTGAACATATGTGTGCATGTGTCTTTACAACAGAGCAATTTGTATTCCTTTGGGTATATGCCCAGTAATGGATTACTGGGTTGAATGGTATTTCTGTTTTTAGGTCTTTGAGGAATCACCACAACGGCCGAACTAATCTACACTCCCACCAACAGTGCATAAGTGTTCCTTTTTCTCTGAAACTTCGCTAGCACCTGTTGTATTTTGACATTTTAAGTAATAGCCATCTGACTGGTGTGAGATGGTATCTCATTGTGGTTTGATCTGCATTTTGCTAATTATTAGTGATGTTGAACATTTTTTCCTATGCTTGTTGGCCACATGTATGTCTTATTTTGAAAAGTATGATAGACAATCTTTGTTTTTTGGGGTTTTTTTTTGGAGACAGAGTTTCATTCTTGTTGCCCAGGCTGGAGTGCAATGGCACGACCTCGGCTCACTGCAGCCTCCACCTCCCAGGTTCAAGCAATTTTTCTACCTCAGCCTCCTAAGTAGCTGGGATTACAGGCATGCACCACCACTCCTGGCTAATTTTGTATTTTTAGTAGACACAGGGTTTCTTTATGTTGGTCAGGCTGGTCTCGAACTCCCAGCCTCAGGTGATCCATCCTCCTTGGCCTCCCAAAGTGCTGGGATTACAGGCGTGAGCTACTGCACCCAGCTGATAGACAATCTTAACATAAAAAGGTAAAATGTTGGTCCAATTTGGAATGTTTGCCAACAAATAACCCTGTGTCAATATTTAATCTGAAAACTTTGTAGCCTCTTAATCACTAAAAACTCAATATGTCTAAAACTAAACTCCTATGTCATTCCAGACATATTCTCCACGTGCTTCCTTTCTTGGTAAATGACACAATCCATCCACTGAGTCTCAGCCTAAACCTGAGAGGCATTCTGGCCTCCTCCCACCTCTCTGATGACTGACCTGAATGTATAGATTCTTAAACCAGAGCACATGTGCAATGGCTTCTCAAACAGAGAAAAGAACACACCGTATTTTACCATTTCCTTTCTCCATGTCTTATTTCCTTGTCTCTTTTTCTTTCTTCCTAAGTCTTCCTTCCAAATATTCATTGAGGCAGGCACTAAATATTCATTATGGGCCAGGCACTACAACTGCTGAGGACACAGTGTCTGGTCTCAGGGAGGTCCTAGTCT
This sequence comes from Leontopithecus rosalia, assembly GCA_028533165.1. NCBI lineage: Eukaryota > Metazoa > Chordata > Mammalia > Primates > Cebidae > Leontopithecus > Leontopithecus rosalia. Next base: position 114,380,779 of record CM052656.1, on the reverse strand, counting down.
AGGAGCAGGGGCAAGCATTAACTTATATTACAATGTGACAGGACATAAAGAGGATGTGCTTACAAGCATTGAGCTTGTAGAGGAAGTCAACCCCTGCAACAGAAGTGCTGCTTCCTGAGTCCTAAATAGCAATTTTGAGATTGCTAGGTGGTTAAAAAGAGGGAAAACATCAGGCAGAAAAAACACCATATGCAAAGTCAAAGGTGTTGACCCAGCTACTGGCATGTTGGAAAGCTGTTTGTAATGATCTCTGAATCACGAAATGTGTGTTGAGGTGGTGAGGAAGCTGGAGAGGTAGATAGAAACCAGGACATGAAGGCCAAATGGGTAAGCAGAACTTTTGGTTGTTTTTTTTTTTTTTTGAGACAGGGTTTTACTCTTTTTTGCCCAGGCTGGAGTGCAATGGCACGATCTCGGCTCACTGCAACTTCCACCTCTTGGGTTCAAGCGATTCTCCTGCCTCAGCCTCCTGAGTAGCTGGGATTACAGGCACGTACCACCACGCCCAGCTAATTTTGTATTTTTAGTAGAGATGGTGTTTCACCATGTTGGCCAGGTTGGTCTTGAACTCCTGACCTTAAGTGATCCACCCACCTCGGTCTCCCAGTGTGCTGGGATTACAGACATGAGCCAGCGCACCCAGAAGCAGAACTTTTAAGAAGTAGAAACTATTGAACATTCTTGGCAGGCAAGCTAACAAAATCAGTTTGCATTTTAGAAATGCTACTCTGGCAGAGAATGAAGAATGGATTAAATGGATTAAGGTTTCAGAGAAACCTTGAAAAGGGCCTCTTTTATACTTAGACGGCTAGCTGTATTACCTAAACTAGCATAGAAATGTAGAGATAAAGAGGTGAAGACTGTTGGGAGAGATAATTAGGAGGCTTTGATTAAACCTGAGTTATGAGAGAGAGAAAGGAAGCCAAGATAGATTGAAATTTCATGCTGGAAGATCACCGAGAGAGAAAGCACAGTATGGTGGATATTTTGAATCTCTAGTGCTATGGAATCATCCAGATTGTGTTATGAAGTGTCCTGTGGGGCATACAAGACAAAGAGGAATCTGTGGGGAGAATGAGGAAAAAGGCAGACACAGGAGTAGGAGATTGGGGAGGGTGTAGTGTCCCAAAGGCTTGGGAGGAAAGAGTTTTGAGAATAAGAGGTCATGAGTCCAGTGCTTTCAGAAGTTCATACAACATTAGGACTCAAGGATTTTGTTAGTGACCCAGACAGAAGCCCCTTTGGTAGCCTGGAGGTGGACAGTGGACTGCAACAGGCTGGGGTGAGGGACAGGAAGAGGAAGTGCAGGGTGCAAGTGTCTTCCTCTTTCCCAAAGGCAAGGCCTGGAACTGTGCCATCATGTTCATGGCTCTGTCACCAACACTCAAATCAGTCCCTGATACAATGTGGGCACTGTAAACTTTGTAACGATTTCATAAAGGGAGTGAGAGATTCCAGTAATCGCGCCGCTGGGTCACAGGATCCCGATGGCTTCTGTAGTTGGTTTGTTTTCAGCTATGAGACAATGGAGCATGTTAATTATGCCAAAGCGGGAGGAGATGCTCCTGAGAGAGGAAGCTTTAGGGCACAGGAGCAAGAGGATACAGGATAGGACAAAGTTCCTAAAGAAGGTGGGAGGGTGGGACCCAGAGCATACATCAAAGGATGGAGGTGGACACGAAGGGAGAGATGGGTGTGATGAGAGCAGGGATTGTGGAGGGATGGACCCACAAAATTATCAACACCTTAAAGAGACACAGGTGACAGCTTCTGTTTCTTCTGCAAAGAATCTATTGTCATATGACATTACATGAATTAAGCAGGAGACATAGGATAAGGAGGCTGAAAAAGGTGATGTTTTCCTCCACCTGTTAAGAATTGAGGAAGTTGTTGACTAGGGACAAGAGCCCTATCCTTGTCTAAATTAAGAAGTGGACTTTAGATGTGCGGGTGATCTGGCTGTGACATCTGTCGCTCCATTGACCACCAGGGTTGCTTTGGCTGATCTGGCTGGCTAGGCGGTGTCCCCTTCCTCCCTCACTGCTGCATGTGCGTCCCTCCTGAAGCTGCGCACTCGGTCTAAGAGGACGACTATCCTTGATAGAGGAGGATCGGTCTTTGGTCAAGGGCATACAAGTAGCTGTGCTGCCCTGCTAGAGCCTCCAAACAAGCTCTCAAGAAGTTGGCGTGAGGTCCAGCTACAGCCCTGCCCAGGTTCCCAACCTCTAAGGCTGAAGCACTCAGGCTCGCCTCTACAATGCTGTAACTCCAACCCCACCTTCAACCTTTCGTTTTGTGCTTTGGGCTCATCCCCCTCGATCAAGAGTCCAGTTTTTCCCCACTTGAAATAAGGGCAAATAATGGCAGATTTCCCAATTCTAACAGAATGGAAATCTTATTTATTTATTTATTTTTTGAGACGGAGTTTCGCTCTTGTTAACCAGGCTGGAGTGCAATGGCGCGATCTCGGCTCACCGCAACCTCCGCCTCCTGGGTTCAGGTAATTCTCCTGCCTCAGCCTCCTGAGTAGCTGCGATTACAGGCATGCGCCACCATGCCCAGCTAATTTTTGTATTTTTAGTAGATACGGGGTTTCACCATGTTGACCAGGATGGTCTTGATCTCTTGACATTGTGATCCACCCGCCTCGGACTCCCAAAGTGCTGGGATTATAGGCATGAGCCACCACGCCCGGCTAGAATGGAAATCTTTAAAAGCAAATGTGTCAGAATTGTTGGATACATAGAAAAAAAATGCATCACAACTCATTTGAATGGCATTTTTATCATTACTCCCTTTTCTTCTAGGAATCTCCTATGCAACTGCATACTGGATGCCTGCCGAAAAGACAGTACAAGTCAAAAATGTGATGGATAAGAATGGAGACGCATATGGCTTTTACAATAACTCTGTGAAAACCACAGGCTGGGGCATCCTGGAGATCAGAGCTGGGTATGGCTCTCAGGCCCTGAGCAATGAGATCATCATGTTTGTGGCTGGCTTCTTGGAGGGTTACCTCACTGCCCCGTAAGTATCCCAGACATGGTAGAGCCACTGCCAGCCAACCCCTGTCCTTCCTATGTTCCACAGTGACTCTCATCTTACTGGCATTGCCCGTTAAAACTGAAGAGTAGCTGGGGCTCTTCACATGTGATAGAGACATTATCAGAATTGCATTTGTAGGGGTGGGCATGGGACAGGGTCTCACTTTGTTGCAAGGCTAGAGTGCAGTGACCATCTTAGCTCACTGCAGCCTTGATCTCCTGGACTCAAGCAATCCTCTCGCTTCAGCCTCCTGAGTAGCTGGGACCGCAAGCATGAGCCACTGTGACCACCCTGGAATTGCATGTGTTCCTACAATCAGTACCTGCCTTAAAGGAACAAAACCCCCAAGTGTGGTACTCTTTAATTCTCATGGCACTTACTTTTTAAAAATCTTCCCTTCCCATGAAACTATTTTGTTTTATTTTATATATTTTTGCAAAGATGGGGTCTTCCCCTGTTGCCCAGGCTGGTCTTAAACTCCTGACCTCAAGCCATCCTCTCATCTTGGCCTCCCACAATGTTGGGAGCCCAGCCGTGCAATGATTTTAAAGGACAGCAAATTCATTTCATCCTGCTAGTCATTTGTTATCTGGTAGAAAGCAAATGAGAGGTGGAGTCACTCCTTGAGAACAACAGACCGGGGAAGTTAATTAGAAATAAACTGTCACGTTTGTTTCCAGCCATCTTGAAACAGTACTTCCACACAGGCAGAGATTTTTAGATGGAAATTATAATGAGTCTAAAATAAATGTTTCTTATAGTTCCACTGTTTCGTTCTACACTTGATTCCAGTGTCCTTGCTTTGCCTTATAAAAATAACATGGATGTAATTAATAATAATGCAGTCAGGTTACACGCCTTTTAGAGCAGGGGTCTTTAAGGAAAATAAAGTTGCAACTTCTTCAATCAACTTTCGCCCCTCCTTGATATAAAAGAGTGTTGATGGCTTTGCTTGCCTCTTTTATTCCTGTGACCTAGATTGTTGAGTGCAATTTTACCAAACCTTATTTGGGCTGTTACTGCCTTCGTCATCGTAATGAAGTGTCAATCTTAGTCTATTTTGAGTACTGGAGATGATACCAGATGTTGAATGACTAGGTATTGGGCTCCGGCTGCTCTTTTTTTAATTCAAACTACAAATTTTTGCTTTTATTTTTATACCCAATTTTTTTTCTTTCTTTTTTTTTTTAAGACAGGGTTTCACCTGTTGGTCAGGCTTGTCTTGAACTCCTGACCTCAGGTGATCCTCCCTCCTTGGCCTCCAAAGTGCTTGCCCGGCCTATACCCGGTAGAGTACCCAATACTCTACCCTACAAATCTCCTTAACAGCATACTATTCATAGATATATAAAACTTCATAAACTGAATTATAGATTTTTAAAACATGGTTAAAACCATTTCATACAAGTAAAAATCTGAACTTCTCTAATTCTTTATCCACTTCTGTTTTCACTGAATTCTGATTGTGTTATTTAAATTGAGTTGTGAGTTTGAAGAATTTGAACCAAAGTTGTGTGAATGTAAACTACTAACTCATGAGTGACATATGCTGTGGGTTGTTAAGGGGAACTATGTGATCCCTAATCTCTGAGGCTACTCTGAGAATGCTCATGTTTCCCTCAGATATTTCTATTGCTGTTACTGTTAGAGCTCACAGAAATTTCGAGGGCTTGGACAAAGTTGGCACCTCTGATATTCTTATGTCTCAGAAGAAGATAAGCTTTAACATCTCATAGCAGCCACTTTGGAAAGTGGCTTTATCATTTCACCTTCATATTTGATATAAAGCAATGAATGACCTATTCTTAGTTATCCACTTACCAAAAACATCTATAGAAAAAGAAGCCATTCTAATAATAACTTTCTAACAACACTTCTGTATTAAAAATGGTTTGTTTGTTTGTTTATTTGTTTTGAGTAGAGTAGAGATCAGGAGTGGGGCAGAGATAGCTCTAGAATCTTGAATACCACATCCTTAAGGAAGAGCTGGGTCACTCTTGCCAGCAGCTCTGCTGCAGAGAACAACCTCAAAAGAGCTTGTTAGCCATAAGTAGAGAGTCCAAGAGAGAAAAGCACCCCAGTGGCCGGAATAGTCAAAGAAGGCTTTGTGGAAGTGAGTGGTAGGCCTCATGCTTGATAGAGGAGAACTACTGGGCTTGGCTGGGAAGAGGGATAAAGTAATTCTGAGCAGAAAAGGTGTTGAATCTGAAATGAGTAAGTTGCATTTACAAGGAGCAAGGAATGGCCGGGAGTGGTAGCTCATGCCTGTAATCCCAGCCCTTTGGGAGGCCGAGGCGGGCAGACGACCTGCGATCAGGAGTTGGAGACGAAACCCCGTCTCTACTAAAAATACAAAATTAGCCAGGCGTGGCGGTGCACGTTTTTAATTTCAGCTACTTGCAGGACTGAGAAGGGAGAATCACTTGAACCAGGAGGCAGAGGTTGCAGTGAGCCGGGATTGTGCCATTGCACTCCAGCCTGTGTGACAGGAATGAAACTCTGTCTCAAAAACAAAACAAAAAACAAACAGAAAAAACAAGGAGGGGGATCTGGAACTCTGGATGGAGCTAGGCAGGGTGCAGTGATGGAAGACTTTGGATATAAAGGATACATTTTTTGTTTCTTTACCTGAATGAGCATTGTAATTGAAGATCCCACAAGTTATTTGTTTCCAAGAAATAAAACTATTTTCATATATATATATTTTTTAGATGGAGCCATGCTCTGTTGCCCAGGCTGGAGTGCAGTGTTACAATCTTGGCTCACTGCAACCTCTGCCTCCCGGGTTCAAGTGATTCTTGTGCCTCAGACACCCGAGTGGCTGGGATTACAGGCATGTGAAACCACGCCCAGCTTTTTGTATTTTTAGTAGAGACAGGGTTTCACCATGTTGCCAAGCCTGGTCTTGAACTCCTGACTTCAAGCAATCTGCCAGTCGGCTTCCCAGAGTGCTGGGATTACAGGTGTGAGCCACCGTGCTGGCCTTCATATAACTCTGTTTTTTGAGACAGAGACTTGCTCTGTTGCCCAGGCCGGAGTGCAGTGGCGTGACCTCTGCTCCCTGTAACCTCCATCTCCTGGGTTCAAGCGATTCTCCTGCCTCAGCTTCCCAGGTAGCTTGGATTACAGGCACATGACAGTGGGCCCGGCTAATTGGTATACTTTTAGTAGAGACAGGGCTTCACCATATTGGTCTCAAACTCCTGTCCTCGTAATCCACCCACCTCAGCCTCCCAAAGTTCTGGGATTACAGGCATGAGCCACCTTACCCAGACGTATAACTCATTTTAAGAGCATGAGGCCCAGACAGAGGATCCCTTTCTTGTCACCCACATACCTATCTAGCTTTATTGCTGATCTTGCTCTTGTATTTAGAGGTGGTAGACAGTAACCAAATGGATACAAGCAAAGGTATTTGATAGCATAAACTATATGTAAATCATGGTTAAATGTGATGATTCAATTATATATATGTGTACAATGTACATACACACACACACATATACAGGTAATTGGAAAAAAAATCTCTCATGAAGTAATGTTTATTAAATTCCAGGACCAAAAAATAAAATTTCAAAGGATAATAATGTTGTTTACCTCACCAGCAATAAAACTATTCTCAGTTTATTAGTTTCAGGTCTGGAAACTACTAGATAAAGAATATCTAAAGTTCTAACATGTAGGATCCAAATTGTTATTCTTGGAATCCATAATGGCTTCCAATTCTGAACTCCCTAGAGCAGTGAAAAGCATCAGATAAAAACCAGAACACGGACTGTAGGTAAACATTCAGTCCGGAGAACACGGGGACTTCCTCTTTGACATACACTCTTTGCTCTAACCTTACAGCAATTATAGGGAAAATATGCAGAAAGAAAACCTCTTAGTAACATAGCTGGGCTTCAGAAGAAGATTGAACATCTCTTTTACCAGAAACTGAACAGAAAACAAAGTGATAAAATATGGATCTGCTGGCTCTTGGCGCAAAGCCGGCAGAGGCAGCCACCTGCTGATGAGTGAGGACCTCAAGGCTCGGAGTGAGCTGAGTCAAGGCTGGGAGCCAGAAGTAACCCTGCTGCTTTTAACTACTTGTAGAAAGGAGGCCACAACATAGTGTTGACAGTGTATGTCCTAGCCTACAGATTTATAAGAAACTAAGCTTAGGGGTGGGGAGGCGGTGTCAGCCAAAAGCCAAATCATTCACATGCTGGCTCAGTTAATTGCAAATATCACTGCAATATTCCATGGGTTAGAAGTCCCAAAAAGGTACTTTAAGATGTGGTTCCCAGGACTCAGATGGAGACACTTGGACAGGGAAAGAGGGAGTGAGGGAGGGAGGGAGTCAGAGAGAGAGAGAGAGAGAGACAAAGTTGGGGCGGGGGGGGTGAAGAAAAATGCCTACACACCAAAGTTCCGAAATCCACAAAAAAATTGAAAGGCAGTCAAGAAAATTAACAATATGAATATACTTCAGATTAATTTTTAGAATGGTTTAACAAAGACTTTAAATTTGCATAGGGTGTTTTAAGTTATAAATGAAAGAAAACTTGGAGAATGGATTAAACAAGGAGTAAGAAATAAGAAGACGTATTTTAAAAGAACTTGTTAGAAATATAAAAGAAAATTATAGAAGTTAATTTTTTAAAATCTTGAAACATAGCCAAACCCTAGACTAGATACAATCCAAAAAAAATTCTGAATCACATATTTGTATTCAGGGATTTATACAATACACAGCCCAAAGAGACAAAGGGGTAAATCTTATGAAAAAACTGTTAGATATATCAATTTGATTGAGAAACTCTGATGTAGACCTATTAGGAGTTTCAGAAAAAGAGACTGGAGGCAACTGCAGATAAGCAATAATTGACAAGGTAATTGCTGAGTATCTGTCAAAATTGAAAACACAGGCCCAGCACAGTGGCCAACTCTTATAATCCCAGTACTTTGGGAGATCGAGGCCGGTGAATGACCTGAAGTCAGGAGTTCGAGATCAACTTGGCCAACATGGTAAAACCCATCTCTATTAAAAATACAAAAATTAGCCAGGTGTCATGGCTCTGGAGGCTGAGGCAGGAGAATTGCTTGAACCTGCGAGGCGGCATTTGCAATGAGCCAAGATCACACCACTGCCCTCCCCTCCAGCCTGGGTGACAGAGTGAGACTCTGTCTCAAAAAAAAAAAAAAAAACCAAGACACAACAACAAAAAAACACCCGAGTCCTTAGTTGGAAGACCCAGGCTTTTAAATTGCTGTAACGCAGCAGATTAGACTGCAGACAATTGAAGATAAAGAGAACAATCTTAAAAGTTATTAGAAAGGAAAGACTAACTACAAAAGAATCTCAGCGAGGTACCATATTGCTCGTCATCAGCACCAGTGCCAGAAGATATCAAGACATTATCTTAAAAGTACTGAGGAGAAATATCAAACCAGAATGTAACAACCATTTAAATCATCCAAGAGTAAGGACAAAATAGGAATATGTTCAGATATATAAATTAAAACAGGTTTACCACCCAAAGACCTCTATTAAACTGTGAGAGGATATACTTTAGCAAGTACAATAGGAGGGAAAGTTTGGTATATAAGGAACAATCATTAACACCAGAAACAAAAAAAAAGTAATACAGTTTAAAAAGAAAAACAAAATTTTTTTTCTCCCAAGACAGTCTTGCTCTGTGGCCCAGGCTGGAGTGCAGTGGCACGATCTTGGTTCACTGCAATCTCCACCTTCTGGGTTTAAGTGATTCTTCTGCCTCAGCCTCCAGAATAGCCAGGATTACAGGCACACACCACCAGTCCCGGCTAATTTTGTGTGTGTGTGTATTTTTAGTAGAGAGGGGATTTCAGCATGCTGGCCAGGCTGGTCTCAAACTCCTGACTCCTGATCTGCCTGACTCAGCCTCCCAAATTGCTGGGAATACAGGTGTGAATCACCATGCTGGGCCTACAAAAATAATTTTTAAATAAAAATATTTAATTATGAGACTTAAGAATTCTCTAAAAAGAAAAGAAAAAAATATTAAATTTTTAATTAAAAAGGTAAAACTAAACC
>CM052656.1:114361469-114371576 GCA_028533165.1 Leontopithecus rosalia | reverse complement strand
GCAATTCTCCTGCCTCAGCCTCCTGAGTAGCTGGGATTACAGGCACGCGCCACCATGCCCAGCTAATTTTTTGTATTTTTAGTAGAGACGGGGTTTCACCATGTTGACCAGGATGGTCTCGATCTGTTGACCTCGTGATCCACCCGCCTCGGCCTCCCAAAGTGCTGGGATTACAGGCTTGAGCCACCGCGCCCGGCCTGTAAAACTAAATCTTTTAACAACATGATGGAGAATGTTATTGAGTAGTTAAAATTTGCTGAAGTATGCTTTATGTTTAGAGGAAGAGAAAAATACAAAACTCATTTAGACTTTATAAGAAAACACCGGTTATATCTCTTTAATGAATGTTAAAAATATATTCTATAGGTTTTATTTATTTTTAATTGTTTTATTGCATTTTAGGTTTTGGGGTACATGTGAAGAACATGCAAGATAGTTGCATAGGTACACTGACATTCTGTAGGTTTTAAATCAGCAGAAGTGAAAAGAAAATAACAGAAGTATTATCTAAACAAAGAAGACATAAGAGAGGGGCAAATAAAGGATAGATAGTAAATGGAAAACAGAAGATTATAGAATAAATCCAAGAATATTAAAATCCCAATAATGTAAGTGGATTATTTTAATCAATTAAAAATATTAACTGTACACCATTTGAGACATTTTTAATTTTTTTAAGTTTTAAAATAAAGACTCACAAATACCCAGTAATCTTGTGAGGAATGGAAATTAAATGGAGGGACTATTTAAAACCCATCACATTGTTGAAAATTGAAAAGTCCCACAGTATGAAGTATTGGTAAGGCTGTGGAAGAAGGAGAAGTCGACTATTATTCATATGTGTGTGTATCCTAGAAGAACATTCAAATGTGTAAAAAAAAAGACATTTACCAAAACATTTGAAGTTGCATTATAATAGTAAGAAATGAAAAATCAGTTAAATGTCCATCATGGGAATGCATACACGAATATGGTCATACCACAGAATAGTATCAGCAGTTAAAAATAATAAATTAAAGCAGCAGATGACACAGATATTTCTTTTAAAATTATATTGAGAGAAATAAACAAGTTAGAGTGGTTGATCAGTATGATCTTTTTATGGTGCGTTGAGAGCATAATAATTCTATACATTATTTATGGTTAAATGTATATGTAGTAATTGCATAAAAATATGCATGGGAATACTCAGATTCAGGACTGAACTTATTACCTCTTGGAAGAAGGGAAAGGAATTAGCATCAGGAAGTGCACATAAGGGCTTCAACTCTCATTTTTTGTTTTGCTTTTAAAATACATGTGGCAAATATGGCGAAATACAATGATTTAATAAAGTTAGGTGGTCAATACTGGATGTTTTCAACATTCTATCCTTTTTTATATGTTGTCCTTTTCTATATGTTGTGAATATTACCCAGTTAGAAATTGTGCATTTATTATGGAAAAATAAAAAGTTAGTAGGGAGAGTTTGTAATAAGGGACACCCTAGTTAGCCAAGTGATTGAATAATCAACTGTGATGGAGAAATCTAAGAAGAAAAATTAAAACGTAATAATTTTCATGTATCATTTCAGACACATGAATGACCACTACACAAACCTCTACCCACAGCTGATCAAGAACCCTTCCATCCTGGATAAAGTGCAGGATTTTATGGAGTATGTATGATAGCTTTTCTCTTTTCATTGTTTTTAATGCTGCAGGGCCTGAATCTAATTTCAAGCTGCAATTTTTTCTTTGCCAATTTCTTTTCAAATCTCTTTACCAGGACTCTGGAATTGTTCTCGTAGTAGGGCATAGCACATTTTGGTAATGGCATGAAAACTGGTTGCAAACAATATGCTCTCTAATTTCAGCTCTTTGAAGGGTTGAGTTGAATGTTGCATAATAAACTGCTAACACGGTTAGAGGAACACCAGCAGTGTAAAGCAGGCAGTTAAGTCCCTATATCTCTTCCTCATGGGGCCCTTCTCCTTCTGCAAGAAGGGATCCCCTCTCCTCACTCTTTAAGGTGTTTCCTTTCATGAGCCTGCTTACTAATCCTAGCTGAGGTCTTCGCTAATCTAAAGTCATAATTCTTAATGCCCTCAGAATATTTCCATTTTAATACAGTTTTCTAAATACTAAAATTTTAAACGTGTTTAATTTGTGGGATGACAGGAGATTAATTTGGGGACAGAAAGGCTTTTAGGTTGGCCCTCCAAATTGCACTCTAAGTAACCTCTTCATGAAATGCTAAAAGTCCTACAGAGCTTCAGTTTAAAAACCATTGGACTGGATCCCATGAAGCAATGACATTATTCTAAGACTGATCTAGTGATAGCCTGAACAGGTCAAAAATAGTTTTCAGTATACAAAGTTATGTCAAATCATCCCACAAAAGTTCAGAGAACTGGAAGAAGAATGGAAAGACCATTTAAAAATGACATTTTTGCTACTATGCTAGGTCAGAGTCATTGAGGCAGTTACTAGTAACCACTGAAATAGAATGAATCATAAGCTATGCAAATGATCTGCGAGAAATACAAACAGATATAAAGCACCTTGTCCTGAGATTTTTGTCCAGTTAACTCTGCTGCTTCTACATCTAAAAGTAAGGTTAATCAGCGTATCCTTACTGACTTAGTAAAACATTGTGGTAGAGCATAGAAGAAGGTGTGAAAGAAGAGTCATAATCCTAGAGGGAGATTAAAAATCAGTTAGAATTTGCCCTGAATTCCTTTGGATGACTGGAGGGTTACAAGATCTAGAACTTAAATCACATTAGTGTAAGTGTCTGGGTGAATAATTTCTTAAAGCCTTGTTGGATTTAGCTTTGAATGAGCAACTACGGAGACTGTAATACACATCTAATTTCTCTTCCAGGAAGCAAGATAAATGGACGAGGAAAAATATCAAAGCATATAAGAATGACTCATTTTGGAGACATACAGGCTACGTGATGTCACAAATAGATGGCCTCTATTTAGGAGCAAGGAAAAGGGCTATATTAGAAGGGGCAAAGGTAGGATTTTAAACAAACTTCTCAGAATTCATGCAGTATGATAACAATATTGAATGTTAGCTTTAAAATAACATTCCAATTTAGAAGCAGATCAAGATGGAACTGCCGTATAAATTCCTTACAGACAAGCACTGTCATAGCTGCCCTGTTGTACCACCTAACTTACAAAATTACAGGCCCCAAACACAAATAAGTCAGTTTGTTTCTGTGGTTTTTTTTTAATCTTCCATAATACCGTGCTCAGGATTAGGTTAAAAATCATGGTATGAATGTACTGGTTAACTAATCTGATAGAACTAGTGTTTTCGACTGCATGCTCATTACGACAAGATGTTTAAGTATACGAGTTCTGTGTTCCCCACACTCCACAACGTTCATGTAAACATATATCCAAACAAACACCCATGCATTACAGTTCTGGAAGAAAGCTTTACTCAGTCACCGAAGCTTCCTATGTACCATTTGATATACTTCCAAAAGTTATGGGTATTTTGTTTCCTGGGGATAGTATATATATACATAAAGTAAGTATGTTATATAACTTTTTGTCTATTTTGCCAGTAGCCAGTATATATATGTAAAATATGTATATTATATATTGCATGTATTATGTTTTGTCTATTTTGCCAGTGTGTGTATAAATGTGTGTGTATATATATAATATGTGTATTATATAACTGTCTTTTTGTCTATTTTGCCCAGAGTGTGTGTGTGTGTGTGTGTGTGTGTGTGTGTGTGTGTGTAATTAAGTGCATGGCTTTTCTTTGAACTTTTTGTCTATTTTGTCCATTGTGTATACCTGTGTATTTATATATGTATATATATACACAGACATGTACGTGTATATATACACACACACATATACACACATAAATAAATAATATATTTATTATGTATATTATATATACATTATTTATTATGTATATATACACACACACATATATACACACTTATATACACGTACAGGTCTGTGTATATATATACATATATATTGATAAATGTCAAAACAGTAATACCCAATGAAAGCAATGAGTTACAGAAAAATGCACACAGTAAGACTTTTTTTTTTGAGTTAGAGTCTCGCTCTGTCGCCCAGGCTGGAGTGCAGTGGCATGACCCTGGCCACTGCAGCCTCTGCCCCCCAGGCTCAAGTGTTTCTCATGCCTCAGCCTCTTAAGTAGCTGGGATTACAAGCATGCATCGCCATGCCCGGTTAATTTTTGCATTTTTAATAGAGCTGGGATTTCACCATGTTGGCTAGGCTGGTCTAGAACTCCTGACCTCAGGTGATTCACTGGACTTGGCCTCCCAACATGCTGGGATTACAGGCATCAGCCACTACGCTTGGCCAGAAGAATATAATTTAAACAATTCACATGAGGACAATTTGGCAATATTTGTTAAAATCTAACTCACTTCTAGGAATTTATCCCACACATAGACTCAAACACATGCAAAATTATGTGACCAAGATTAATTATTGTGGCATTATTTATAATAGCAGAAGAATAGAAACCACTTGAAAATTCATTAAAAAAAATACTAGTTAAAAATATTATAATACATTTATACATTGGAATGCTGCTTAGAAGAGTAAAGACAGGCCAAGTACGGCAGCTCGTGCCTATAATCTCAGCACTTTGGGAGGCCAAGGTGGGTGAATCAGCTGAGGTCAGGAGTTCTAGACCAGCCTGGCCAAGATGGTGAAACCCCATCTCTACAGAAAACTACAAAAATTAGCTGGGTGTGGTGGCAGGCATCTGTAATCCTAGCTACTTGGGAGGCTGAGGCAGGAGAATAACTTGAACCGGGAGGTGGAAGTTGCAGGGAGCCGAGATCACGTCATTGCACTTCAGCTTGGGCAACAATAGTGAAACTCTGCCTCAAAAATAAATAAATAAATAGTAAAAATAAATAAAAATTTTTAAAAAGAAGAGTGAGGACAATTTTTACATCCAATGTAAAAGCATCCCCAAAACATTAAGTGAAAGATATTAACACAAAAAAATCAAGGTGAACAACACACTACGATGTATGTTTTTAAAAACTGCATTCACAAGACATTTTTAAACTCTGGATCTAAGATCCTGGTGCCAATGGGGAAAAATAAAAAATCAAAAAACTCTGGCAGTATATGCAAAAAAACTAGTAAAAATGATAAACTGGAAATGGTAGTCCGTGAGCAAATGGGAACAGGAAAAAGAGGAGATTTTCTGCTATAAACCTTGTTATAATTTTTTAAATCTTAAATAATAAATGTATAACTTACTCAAAAAAGCAAAACAAAGATTGTATTTATATAAATAAACATTGGATTGAGTTTTTTGCTTTGGTTTTAGTTTTTTGGTTAAAATGTCATTTACGTTTCTCTTCCCACCACCTCTATCCCAAAACCAATTTGTTGATGCCTGACCTGGGCCTGCTCCATCAGATTGAATCTTCCTGGAGCAGTGCTCTCCAGTTTGCATAAAGTTCATGTTCAAGTACAATCTGATAATTGCTTCAAGCTTAATGCTGGCCGGTCATTTGGTCTCATAGTAAGCGCACAATCAAAACTAAATGCATCATAGTTGAATATTTTTTCTCTATAGCAGTGGTCTCATCTAAGAATGTTTTCTCTCCAGAGGACACTTGCAATGTCTTGGAGACATTTTTGATTGCCAAAACTGGGAAGTTGCCCCTGGTACCTGGTGGGTAGAGACCAGGAATGATCTCATATCTCACAATGCACAACAGCCGAAAGAAAGTATTACTGGCTCAAAGTGTCCATAGTGCCAAGGCTGAGAAGCACTGCTGTAGAGGAATGCAAACAGAAAGCTCTATTTTACTCTCAGAGGAGCCACTCCCAAATTCAGTGGCTATCAAAATATGCCAAAACAGCTCTTCTAAACTACAAAGTCATAAAAAATACTTTATAAGCTACAATAAAAATCTAGTATATCTGTTAGAGACCCTTCAAAAATGAATACTTTTTTTTTTTTTGAGATGGGAGTCTTGCTCTGTCACCCAGGCTAGATTGCAAGGCATGATCTTGGCTCACTGCAACCTCCGTCTCCCAGGTTCAAGTGATTCTCCTGCCTCAGACTCCCAAGTATCAGGGACTACAGGTGCCCACCATCATGCCTGGCTTTTTTTTAGTATTTTTTAGTAGAGATGGGGTTTAAACACTTTGGCCAGGCTGGTCTGAAACCCCTCAACTCAGGAGATCCGCCCACCTCAGCCTCCCAAAGTGCTGGGATTACAGGCATGAGCCAACTTGCACAGCTCGCAAGGGAATAATTTAATGCGTCCCTAACAGGGAAACTCTGTCGGTCACAAATCAATGTTAAGTGCAGTCTTTGTCCTTTCCCAGCCAATGACCCTGTTCCAGATTCAGTTCCTGAATGCTGTTGGAGATCTATTGGATCTGATTCCTTCACTCTCTCCCACAAAAAACAGTAGCCTAAAGGTTTTCAAGCAATGGGATATGGGACATTGCTCTGCTCTTATTAAGGTAAGACATAGCAGCTCCGTTTTCCTTGTTCTGGTTCATACAGATTTTTCTATATTGCACCCAAATATAGCAAAATCTCATCACCCCTGGCTATGACTGTCTATCAGCTCATGGGCTCTTCTGTGGTCAAAGTTAATAACTGGAAGTAACTTCGATGGAGAGAATTTTAAGTACATGATGTTACTTACATCTGTTTCTTCCACCATTCCTCCCATGCTGTGTGCTACCTGCCACTCCCACCTTCTAGAATCTTCCATTTTTTTTAATTGCATTTTAGGTTTTGGGGTTCATGTGCAGAACATGCACGATAGTTGTATACGTACACACATGGCAGTGTGTTTTGCTGCTTTCTTCCCCTTCTCCCACATTTGGCATTTCTCCCCAGGCTATCCCTTTTTTTGTTTTTGCGATGGAATCTCACTCTGTTGCCCAGGCTAGCATCCAGGGGTGTGATATTGTCTCACTGCAGCTGCCTCCCAGGTTCAAATGATTCTCCTGCCTCAGCTTCCCAAGTAGCTGGGACTACAGGCACTTGCCACCACGGCTGGTTAATTTTTCTTGCATTTTTAGTATAGATAGGGTTTCGTCATGTTGGCTAGGCTGGACTCAAACTCCTGACCTCGAGTGATCTGCCTGCCTCAGCCTCTCAAAGTGCTGGGATTATGAGTGTGAGCCACCATGCCCGGCTAGTCTTCCATTTTGAATGTTAGAAGGAAGAGTCTGTTTTAGGCCACATTAAGGGTTAATCTTGGACTCCTTGCCCGTATTTTCCAGTAAAGAACATAGCAATAAACACTTATCTGAAAGGGCACAGTCCCCACAAGACAGCTGCAATCAGCTAACTCTGGACATCTGTATGATCTACTGTGATTCTGGCTGTAGGTTCTTCCTGGATTTGAGAACATCCTTTTTGCTCACTCAAGCTGGTACACGTACGCGGCCATGCTCAGGATCTATAAACACTGGGACTTCAACATCAAAGACAAAGATACCAGCAGTAGCCGCCTGTCCTTCAGCAGTTACCCAGGTAAACGAATTTAAAGGAGTATTTGAGTACTTTGAGTACTATTCCAGCATAAAGCCTTAGTGATTCAGAGTTAACTGCAATGAGAGAAGAAATGTTTAGTGGTTAGTACATATTAACAAACAATCTGATTTTTAGAGTGCTTTTAGAGTGATTTTTAGAGTGCTTTTGAAGAAATAAAGCTCTAGTACTTTTATTTGATGAAATGACATAAACAAGGTTACTAGAGTTGCCAAATAGAAAATAATTTGTAAATGTAAATGGCTACATCTAAATTTATTTCAGCAAATGCCAACTGAGTATGTGTCAAGTACAAGACACTTTTTTAGGCTCCGCAGCAGAAGCAGTAAAGAGCATGGCTGATCCTGTGCTCAGTTACCACCTTGAGGGGCTGTGCTTTCTCTTATTTACCGTAATATCCACAGCACTTAACCTTAGTGTGTGGCATCGAGTACTTAATAAATTGCCGAACGAATGGATGGATGATGTGTAAGTTTGTAAACCTTATACTATAGTCAGGAGGACAGTATGAAGTGTAATATGAGTGACAGTAATGACATTACTGGATACTGTACTTGCTACAAAAGAAGTGTAACCAGTGTTGTCCTTTCCACTGGGAGGTGAGACTCACATCTGATTGTTGGGGAAAGGAAAGAGAGGATGACCTTTGAGATAGACCATGAAGGATGGCTAAATTTGAAGAAGTAGAGATGGATGGGAGGACTGTCCCAGTAGAGGAGAAGTTCCTGGGCCTAAATGAAACAGGCAGGTGATGTAAATGAACGTGGAAACAATTGTAGCAAACATATAACCCATGGACAGAAGGGAAGGATCAGCTCTCACCATCTGTTCTCTATCCAGGAATTTCTAGATCCTCCAACTTAAGATAAAACTGTATTAAAAAAAAACAAAACTCACTGTGTGAATCCAACATGGTTTGTATGTTAGCCTGTTTTAGCCCAACCTCCTCAGGAAACGTGAGCAAAGCCAAGGGGAAAACACCAAAGAGCTAAGGGTTCAACTGGATATACTGTTGCCAATTTGACCTTTAATTACATATCTGTAGCTTACCGGCTGGTTATACCATCCCCCTGTCATATCTATCTACCTTGGTCAGCGTCTGTTGGGGCTGCCTATCCGGAATTCCTTTTTGTTTTTAGAGTCAGGGTCTTACTGTATTGCTCAGGCTGGAGTGTAGTGGTACAGTGATGGCTCACTGCAGCCTTGACCTCCAGGACTCAAATGATCCTCTCGCCTCAGCCTCCCAAGTAGTTGACACTACAAGCACATATCACCATGCCTGGCTAATTTTTAAAAAAATGTTTTGTACAGATGGGATCTTGCTACCTTGGCGAGGCTGGTCTTAAGCTCCTGGGCTCAAATGGTTCTCCCACCTCTGCCTATCAAAGTGCTGGGATTAAGGTATGAGCTGTCATGCCTGCCCCATCAGGAATTCTGACCAACGGCATAATCCAGTGTTTCTCTGTCCTTGTGACCTGATCCTTCCTTTGAAACCACTTTGATTTTATCTTTGCCTTAGTTTGCTTAATTATTTTAGTATTGAGGGAACTGGGGACTCCTCTCTGTGAGTTAGACTGTGCTTTGATCCTTTCACATTTAAGAACTGACATTTAAGAACAGCAAGAGAGAGCAATCCAGTATTCTTCCTCTTCCTTGTCTTTGTGATAAAATGCAATATTCAGGGCCAGGCCCGGTGGCTCATGCCTATAATCCCAGCACTTTGGGAGGCCAAGGCAGGCGAATCATGAGGTCAGGGCTTTGCAAAGCCTGACCAACATGCTGAAACCCCATCTCTACGAAAAATACAAAAATTAGTCAAGCATGTTGGCACATACTTGTAATCCCAGCTACTGAGGAGGCTGAGGCAGGAGAATCTCTTGAACCCGGGAGGCAGAGGTTGCAGTGAGCAGAGTTCACACCACTGCACTCCAGCCAGGGCAACAGAGTGAGACTCCGTCTCAAAAAAAAAAAAAATGCAGTATTCAGATGTTACATGCACTCCTTTGAAATTTCCATGGAATATGATGCTCTCCAGTAGTGTGAACAGTCCTGGATCCCAGAAGTAATGATGGAGAAGGTCATGGAAGATTTTCTTATGACACATGTGATCCCATTAACATTTGCATATGTATCCTTCTAGATGAGATACATAGGTAGATATCATAGGTAATATGTAGAGCTTTTTAAAGCAATTGAAACTGTGGGCGAACAAAAGATACTTTTATACCCCAAGACGTTTCTACAGGAGCCAATGGAACAATGGAATTCACATTTTCTCTAACTGGGGAGCTTTGTTCTCAGCACCAAGCAGAAAAAACACCTACGGTCTCATTTATATCACAAATTATTTTATGAAGGGACCAGCCACATTGGATTCATCCAATAGACGTGGAACTATGTTTTGCCATGAAGCTCATGCCGTCTTAGCTGCTGAGCCCAGAACAAAGCTGGATGGTGTTCTCGTTTTTCTTTTCTTTTCTTTTCTTTTTTTTTTTTTTTTTGAGACGGAGTTTCGCTCTCATTACCCAGGCTGGAGTGCAATGGCGCAATCTCGGCTCACCGCAA
>CM052656.1:114208828-114360969 GCA_028533165.1 Leontopithecus rosalia | reverse complement strand
GGGTTCAGGCAAGTCTCCTGCCTTAGCCTCCTGAGTAGCTGGGATTACAGGCACGCGCCACCATGCCCAGCTAATTTTTTTGTATTTTTAGTAGAGACGGGGTTTCACCATGTTGACCAGGGTGGTCTCGATCTCTTGGCCTCGTGATCTGCCCGCCTTGGCCTCACAAAGTGCTGGGATTACAGGCTTGAGCCACCGCACCCAGCCCAGGATCATTTTTTGAAGTAATACAGCCATGTGAATGCCATGCAGCTCCCTAGAATAGGTTCATGGCTTGTGGAAACTGCAGAATTCTCAAGCAGCAAAGACTGTAGGCGTTTGCATCTTTAATGGAGATTGCTGGGAGTTCTCCTTTTCCCCATAGGGAGAGCGCCTCCTGGTTTCAAACTGATCCTAACTGGGAAGATGGAGTAGCAAAGACAGAATGTTTTATTCTCTTTCTTATGCAGCCATCCCAAGTCTCCATGCTCCACTGGGCCTCTGCCACTCCCTTATTGTGCTTTAGTGCTCTCCTTCGGATACTCTAGTCAAAATATAGTTCTTTATTCATCATTTTTGGGTTTTGATTATTTTTTTTCTTTTGGTAGGGAAATGAGTGTTAGGCACCTCTAGTCAAACATCTTGCTAAAGTCACTTGGTGTTTTGCTTTTTTTTTTCTTAACAGGCAGTTACCTTGCTTGTACTGAAACTTCAACATATGTCACCTGCACAGTGTGCAGCAACCAATGTCCTTGCTCAGTGTTGCTTACTTCCAGCTGCTGCTCGGACCTGATCTTCTGGAGGTTGCTTCTGCCTCTGTGTAATTTAGCGGTCAGTGAAAGGTTTCGGCAGGTCATTTTCATATTATAGAGATAACTCTCTTTGTGATTTCCTTGCTTCTGAGGTTTCCCCTACATTTCCATTTGCCTTTCCAGCTCTTACTTTAGTCCTCCGACAGCTTGAGGAATTTGAGCTGCATATGAGTTGGGAACCCTGGCAGTGTAAGTTGCAGCAAACTCACGAATTCTAGAACGATTCTCTCTTACAAGGGAAAACGCTTCTCACGTCTTTCTGGTTTTACCCTGGGATCCCTGGCATTTCCCACATTCATGCACAGTTAGTGGTCAGTCAGGGCTGGACAGAGTTCACATTCAGATTTTGGATCTCTGCTCTTCTGTAGTTTTCTTGCTAAGGCTGCCATGACAAAGGCTGGGTGGCTTAAACAACAGAAATTAATTATTCTCACAGTTCTAGAGGCTGGGAGTCCAAGATCAATATATTGGACTTACAGATGGCCACCCTCTCACTGTGTCCTCACATGGCCTTTTCTGTGTGTGCATATACCTGGCATCACGTACTCTTCCTTGTTTTTTTTTTTTGTTGTTGTTATTGTTTTATGAGATGGAGTCTTGCTCTGTCACCCAGGCTGGAGTGCAGTGGCACGATCTCAGCTTACCACAACCTCCACCTCCCAGGTTTAAGTGATTCCCCTGCCTCAGCCTCCCAAGTAGCTAGGACTACAGGCATGTGCCACCACGCCCAGCTTATATTTTGTATTTTTAGTAGAGTCTGGGTTTCACCGTGTTAGCCAGGATGATGTCAATCTCCAGCCCTCCTGATCCACCCACCTCAGCCTCCCAAAGTGCTGGGATTACAGGCATAAGCCACTGTGCCTGGCCCACTTCCTCTTCTTATAAGGACACCTGTCATATTGGATTAGAGTTTGCCCATATGACCTCAGTTGACCTTAAATACCTTTTATATGCTCTATCTCCAAGTATAGTCATATTTCAGGTACCGGGGGGTAAGACTTCAATACATGAATTTTGAGAATTCATGTATTGAAGAATTCAGTCCATATCAGGGGTTTAGGAATACACTCAAGCAAGGAGGCTGCATACTCCTTCTTCTTTTTTTTTTTTTAGACGGAGTTTCGCTCTTGTTACCCAGGCTGGAGTGCAGTGGCGCGATCTTGGCTCACCGCAACCTCCGCCTCCTGGGTTCAGGCAATTCTCCTGCCTCAGCCTCCTGAGTAGCTGGGATTACAGGCACGCGCCACCACGCCCGGCTAATTTTTTATATTTTTAGTGGAGACGGGATTTCACCATGTTGACCAGGATGGTCTCGATCTCTTGACCTTGTGATCCACCCGCCTCAGCCTCCCAAAGTGCTAGGATTACAGATGTGAGCCAAAGTGCCCGGTCCTTCATACTCCTTAATCAATGCTCCGCTGACACTCAGTTTCTCCCTGCCTTTAGTCATTCTTAGTATCCTCAAATCATTGCTTTAAATAATTGTATACAGTTTTATAACTATTATTTGTGGGGAAATCATTGAATTTTATCATGTTGCCATTGTTGGTATACTCATTCTTAATATGAGAATTTTTTTTGCCAAGTAATACATAATACTCTAGTGCTTTTCATATTAACAAAGGGTAGCACATGAGCTCCTTTCAGAAGGATTTACTAACCTTCAGGCCAAGTAAGTTCTCTCTCCTTCAAGCGTCCTAGGTACCCTGTGCATAATTTCCTCAGAGTCCACATTCTGTACTCATGTCTGTGTCCCAGGACCAGCACAGAGCCTTGGGTATTATAATCATTAAATATTTATGGAAGGAAGGAGAAACGAAGAAAGGAAGAAAGGATTAGAGGAAAACCAGAAAGGAAGGAGACAGTTTCTGTCCACTTTAATGTGGACACAGTAGGAGCTGGAGGAAAGAAAGTGGGGCAATAAAACAAGGAGAAGGTGAGGGCTGCCTAAGAGATCACAGTTTCTTTTTTTTTTTTTTTTTTGAGACGGAGTTTCGCTCTTGTTACCCAGGCTGGAGTGCAGTGGTGCAATCTCGGCTCACTGCAACCTCCGCCTCCTGGGTTCAGGCAATTCTCCTGCCTCAGCCTCCTGAGTAGCTGGGATAACAGGCACGCGCCACCATGCCCAGCTAATTTTTTGTATTTTTAGTAGAGACGGGGTTTCACCATGTTGACCAGGATGGTCTTGATTTCTTGACCTCGGGATCCACCCACCTCGGCCTCCCAAAGTGCAGGGATTATAGGCGTGAGCCACCACGCCCAGCCAGAGATCACGGTTTCTATTGCAACTTCATTGCTTTCTATTCATACTGCCCTCCCCTTCATACCCTGGATTTGAGAACAGGAGTCCAAGATGTTGGGATGTTGTTAACAAGGGACTTTAGATGCAAACCTACGTATTCAGCACAGGATTTGTTTCTTGAAGCTAATCTTCTGTAGGATGATAAATAGCATTAATGGGACATGACTAGGTTTTTGGGAATTAGGCAGAATTTAAGTTTTACATAAATTACTGTAAACTTGTTTGTGTTCAATCCGTTATTAAATAGAAAGGAAAATAAAACCCTGAATATGTGTTTAGCCCCTACCATGCACCTGGCTCTGTCCCTGACACTATGCTAAACATTTTATTTTTTTCATTTTCGGAGTTTTGATTTTTGAGACAGGGTCTCACTCTGTCTCCCAGGATGCAGTACAGTGGTGTGATATTAGCTCACTGCAACCTCCGCCTCCCAGGTTGAAGGGATTCTTGTGTCTCAGCCTCCTGAGTAGCTGCAACTACAGGTGTGTACCACCACACTCGACTAATTTTTGTATTTTTAGTAGAGACGGGGTTTCACCATGTTGGCCAGGCTGATCTTGAACTCCTAACCTCAGGTGATTCACCTGCCTCAGCCTCTCAAAGTACTGGGCTTACAGGTGTGAGTCACTGTGCCTGGCCTCAAAGGACTTTTAATTGAGGATCCCAGTAATGGTGATCCCCATAAGGCTGAGGCTTCACGCTTAATGATCTATAAGTGGGGCTTTGTGGGTTGCACTTAGTGTGTTTCCCTAAGCATGTGTGTGTTCCTGCTTTGTATTATGTACAGGTACGCTATCACCTCCCCCATACATGTAGACATACCTCTTAAACTTAGATGCTCCCCAAATTTTCCTGAGGAGCTTGCTAAAACTTGGAGTCCTAAGTGTCATCCATAGACGTTCATATTTCATTGATCTGGGCTGCGGTATTTGTACCAAGCACTCTAGGCCATTCTAGCATACTGAATCCGTAGTCCATCCTTGGAGACCATGGGAGCCCTTGCAGTCTAAGAAGCAAAATCTTTGCTTAGCGTTTTTTGTTTTGTTTTGCTTTTTTGAGACAAAGTCTCGCTCTATCACCCAGGCTGGAGTGCCCTGGCACGATCTTGGCTTGCTTCAACCTCTGCCTCCCAGGTTCAAGCGATTCTCCAGGCTCAGCCTCCCGAGTAGCTGGAATTACAGGCATGTGCCACCACTCCCAGCTAATTTTTGTAGCTTCCTCCCTTCTACCTTTCCAGAAATTCCACCTTATTTTTCTTGATTAACTGGTCATAAGATGATTTCCCTCAACTCCACCCTGTCTCGAGAAGCGATTCCCCGTGAGTCAGTCTTCACAATTGTTTCCACTGTGTTTATTCCATGGCGTGTGTTGAGTAACTGCTGTTGGCATTTGCATGACTACGTAGTGGTGACTGTTTACTTCTGTGATTCATTCTTTTCAAGTCTTGAAATATGATTTATTAACTGAGTTTCTTTTTATGTCTTAATTAAATTCAGTGAGAAATTTACCATGAAATAGTCTTCTTAGGCTGGCATTCATAAAACACTGGAGTGTTTCATTTTCTCCAGACCTCAAATAATTTGCCTTCCAAAGCTGCTAATGACAGATGAAAGCAAAATTATCATTTTAGTTGAGTGTGATGGCTCACATCAGTAATCCCAGGACTTTGGGAGGCCAAGGCAAGAGGATCCCTTGGACTCAAGAGTTCTAGACCAGCCTGGGCAACACAGGGAGACCCTGTCTCAAAAAAAAAAGTTTAAAAAGATTATACTTGTATATAGTCAAAGAAATTTGTTTCTTTTAAAAGTCAATGTGTCAGAACTTTGTCCCATCTTTGAGTCCTTTCTTTATTATCTTAAACTCTAAACTATAGAATTAGCCTTCTCAACTATAGTTTTTGCAGGCTAGTTCATTTTCTTTGCTCTGGAACTCTGGACGGCCTGTATATTTCCATCTTCCTGTCTCTTTCATAAAGAATCTTGCCTTCAAATGAAAGACTACTCCTTAAACATTAGTACTTGTGTTATTCAATCACCTACACATATTAAAGAACGCCTGCCCTCTTGTGTCCAGAAAGAGTGCTACAGTAAGGAGTGAAATAGCAAACTTACCCTTCTAGAAATACAGCATTCTACCCTAGGGATTTTCTACCAGGGGGCTTTCTCGAGGCTGCCGAGTATGGTTGTACAGTTTGAGCACCGGAAAATGATCCCGGCCCGAGACGAATGAAAGCCATTTTACACTCTGTCAAGCCATACATCTTTGCCAGGCCATGCCTTTCTAGAGAGGTGACCCATTAAAATTTCATCCAAGGGTACGTTAAGCCTTGTACCACTTGGAGTGTACAATTTTCTCTAATTTACACAAACCTCTCTGTAGCTTAGTGGTAGCCTTTAGAGGCTCATTAAAAGTTAGTTGGACCAAAAAAAAAAAAAGAAAAAGAAACAAAACAAGAAAAAATAAAATTAACAAAAAATAAATAAAATAATAATAATAAAATAGTTACTTGGACAGTCCTCTCATTGTGTAGCATTCCTACTCAAGAAATTTCAAGAAATTAAAATGAGATTGTTAGAACTGAATGACATCGCTTAGTCCCAGGCTATCAGAAGAAGGATATAAGCCACAGAGAGGCAAAATGAGAATTGTCAAATTCATCAGAGGCAAGCAGGGAACTGAAATGCAGGCCCCTGACTCCCAATCGTGCTCTTACCTTTGGCTTCAGGTGGCCCCTTTCTTTGACCCCACCTTACTCCATACCAATTTAGAACGGATGGGGAATAACATGTGTAAGGCTGGTGGGGTGATTTTACGTGGTATGTGGACCAATATTTTTTGCATGTTAGAAATGCATTTATTTTAATGTATTTCTTTGGGGAAAAAAATGAAAACACTAAATCCATAGTTTCTTAGATATTATGGTATGTGACAAGGCCAGGTGTTTTAAGTTTGAAATGTGAGTTAATTTGAAGAAAGATAAGACATAGTGCACGTGTTAAATAGCTTGATTTAGCCGTTGACAATGTATGTATCTATCAGAATATCATTTTGTATAACATAAATATATTTAATTCTTGTTTAAAAATAAAAATATTAGCTAAATAATAGTTTAGATAGTACTAGGCATGGCAAAAATGATACAAGGACGCGTGCCTGTAATCCCAGCTACTCGGGAGGCTGAGGCAGGAGAATTGCCTGAACCCAGGAGGCGGAGGTTGCGGTGAGCCGAGATCGCGCCATTGCACTCCAGCCTGGGTAACAAAAGCGAAACTCCGTCTAAAAAAAAAAAAAAAAGATACAAGTGGTAAAAAAAATGGTAGAAATTTAAAACTGTCTCAGTCTGTTCTGACTACTACGACAAAACACCTCAGACTAGGTAATTGATAAACTGTAGAAATTTTATTGCTCACAGCTGTGGAGGCTGGGAAGTCTCATTAGACTCGGTGTCTAATGAGGCCTGTTTCTCATAGACGGTGCCTTCTCTCTGTGACCTCACATAGTGGAAGGGAGCTGCCTAGCTGCCTCAGGACTATTCTATAAGGGTTCAGCAGATGAACCAAAGGAACTTTTTTTTTTTTTAATCCAGACAGGGTTTCACCATGTTGGCCAGGATGGTCTCGATCTCTTGACCTCGTGATCCACCTGCCTCGGCCTCCCAAAGTGCTGAGATTACAGGCATGAGCCACTGCTCCCGGTGAACCAATGGAACTTATCACACTGGCCTCTTATACTCCACCATTGGGGTCCTTTCTTTTCTGACACTTCTTCAGCACTGACAGTTGGTCCATTACCGTCGCTGATGACAATATGTCCTGATTTATTACAGATGTGCCTGGTGTTCCCTCCTTTCCATACTCGTCCCGGTGTAAACCACAAAATAGGCCTTCAGAAAAGACTGTGACTTCACTGATCTGTGTTACCAGCAACATTTATAAAAAAGCATTGACCAAGAGTGTCCATGCCTTAGTTTCAAAACCATGTTTACTTTTCTAAATGTGGATGTTTTTCCATTTATAAAAATTACATAGACTTAGCCGGGCGTGGTGGTTCATACCTGCAATCTCAGCACTTTAGGAGGCTAAGGTGGGTGAATCACTTGAGGTCAGGACTTCGAGACCAGCATGGATAACATGGTGAAACCCCATCTCTACTAAAAATACAAAAATTTGCCAGGCGTGGTGGTGCACGCCTGTAAACCCAGCTACTCAGGAGGCTGAGGCACAAGAATCACTTGAACCCAGGAGTCGAGGTTGCAGTAAGCTGAGATCACGCCACCGCACTATAGCCTGGGTGACAGAGCCAGACTGTGTCTCAAAGAAAAGAAAAAAGAAAAGAAAAAGTAGACTTACACAAAATTTGAAAAAGAATACAGAGAAGTAAAAGAGAAGAAAAAAAGGCATTCCTATTCCTGCTAACAAGCCCTGCTAATCCCCTCCCTCATTAAAAGTTCTGCAAAATCCTAGCAAGTCAGGATTGATATCTGTTTATCATTCCGGAAACTCACAATGTTCTGGATTTAACATATTTTTATTTCAAATCATAAAATAAATTTTCAATGGAAAATCCAGGGGTGGACATCTACTGGCACCTCTATAAGCAGCACCTGGACGACTAGCACAGAGGTGACCCAAAATTGGGGAAGGCTACTGCGGATCAAGGGTGGTAAAAACCGATATGCTTTGCAAAATGCATTGTGTGTAAAGCTCTTTGCTAATAATGATGGTTCAGTAATCCATGTATATGTATGCTGATGTACTCATCTTTCCTACAGGGTTTTTGGTGTCTCTGGATGACTTTTACATTCTTAGCAGTGGATTGGTAATGCTGCAGACCACGAACAGTGTGTATAATAAAACCCTGCTAGAGCAGGTGATACCTGAGACTCTCATGGCCTGGCAGAGAGTCCGTGTGGCCAATATGATGGCAGACAGTGGCAAGAAGTGGGCAGACATCTTTTCAAAATACAACTCTGGTAAGTGACCCTGCAGAATACAGGCAGAGACATACGTTTTGATTTAGGCTTGTTAACCCGTAAAGTCATACCTCTGTCCCGTGTTCATGTCTCCTGATATTTCAGGCACCTATAACAATCAGTACATGGTCCTGGACCTGAAGAAGGTAAAGCTGAACCGCAGCCTTGACAAAGGCACTCTGTACATTGTGGAGCAAATTCCTACGTATGTAGAATATTCTGAACAAACTGATGTTCTACGGAAAGGTACTTGCTTCATGCCATAGATCTGAGTATATGTGCGTGCAAATGTAGTAGGGGAATGCACAATGTGTGAATGTGTGATGGGGGAGGGTACGGTGGGGAGACAGGATGGGGATGCCACCGCGAGTCACACTGGAGGAGAATGACCAGCTTTAGCACAACTTGTAAACCTACCTCCCCAACTCCTACAGGACAATTGCAGATTGGGACACAAATCCGGCATCCATGACCCTGTGTTTTCTCGTGGTTCTAATATTACCTTTTCTCCTGTGTTCCTGGTTAGAGCTTTAAGTTCAATTCAGCAAATATTTATGGAGTGCTCCTGTGGCCCAGGGACTAGAAAAGCAAGGGTGCAGAATCCCTGACCTCGAAGGACTCAGGAGTCTAATAGGAAGTAAAGCACTCAAAGCAGCTGCGGGAACACAGGATGGGAAGAGCTGTCATCAGGTCTGGTGTACCCAGCCCCGTGGCAAACCTAAAGAGAACCTGGCTGTTA
Source organism: Leontopithecus rosalia (assembly GCA_028533165.1). Taxonomy (NCBI): domain Eukaryota; kingdom Metazoa; phylum Chordata; class Mammalia; order Primates; family Cebidae; genus Leontopithecus; species Leontopithecus rosalia. The sequence goes on along the minus strand of CM052656.1, from coordinate 114,352,165 downwards.
GTGGGTGAAGTCAGAGAAGGCACTTCTGGAGGGCAAGGAGTCCAGACATTTGAAACCAGGAGGCTCACTGCTTTGATTCAAATCTCAGTTCCTTAAAATCTCAGGCAAATTACTGAATCTCTCCAAGCCTCTCTTTCCTCATCTGTAAAACAGAATCATGACATCATCGGTCCACAACCATGTATTTGTAATTTTTAAATTCCAAAACTCTAAAGCCACAAATTGTTATTTCATTTCTTGTGTTTCGTTTTGATTTGGTAGCCTAGCTCACCTGGTAGCACGGTAAGACCTGATCTGAACTCATTTGGCAGCAAATACTGCCAGAAAGAAATTTTAAGTGGTTTTTAATTTGCATTTTTTTTTAGATGGAGTGTCATTCTGTCACCCAGTTTTGAGTGCAGTGATGCAATCCCAGCTCACTGTAACCTCCGCCTCCCAGATTCAAGCGATTCTCCTGTCTCAGCCTCCTGAGTAGCTGGGACTACAGGCACTTGCCACCACGCCCGGCTGATTGTGTGTGTGTTTTTAGTAGAGACGGAGTTTATCATGTTGGCCAGGTTGGTCTTGAACTCCTGACCTCAGGTGATCCATCTGTACCTCGGCCTTCCGAAGTGTTGTGCACAGCCTGTTTTTTTAAATTGTCTTTATTTCCTCTTAGAGAGAACATGCGTACATTAGGCTACAGAAATATCATTTTTAATTATGGGGTGTTTCCCAAAGAGACTGTAATGTCATATTATCCATGCACTCCATTTCTGTTCTAAAATCTGAAAAACTCTAAATTCTGATACTCATCTGGCTCCCAAGAAGAATGTAGAAGTGTGGACCTCCACAGTTTCAGAGGATGGTCATGAGAATTAATAGAGATAAGTAGATAGACTGAGAGAAAATGTTAGCCTTAAAAATCCTACTGGACAGTTCAGCCTGTGTGTTTTAGAAGTTGGGAGTTTCTGACAAGGGAGCGTAGACTGGGTGGGAAGAAAGGAGACTCGGTAGGAGCCATTGCAGTAGATCAGTGGGCAGATGAATAGACACAGCATCGAGACAAAGTGTGGACCCTGGGGATTAGGACCTGGTCCTTGGTTTTCCAGGTTCCCAAATTGACTTTGTAATGATGCCAGAGAGAGCCTAGTCAGTGAAGACTGGTTCACACCAACCAAATCCACTAAGACTTACACATAAAACAATTTTTTTAAGTGGGAGTTTTTATTTCCAGGCAGTTCATATGCTACCAAGCAGTGGACCTACCTTCTTTGCTTGTTAGGAAAATCCATCCAAGAAATCAGATTATTAGGTCGTTACTTGGTTAGCATATAGCAATTCAAAACAGAGGACTCAGCTGATCCGTCCAGTTCTGAAGAACCTGAAAATAACAGCATGCATCAGGAGAGAAATGCTTGCTAAAGTAGATTTTCTTCTTTGGACAGTTGCTGGGAATAGAATGGTATACTTGGTTCTCTGCAGTCCCACAGCTAGAGCCCTTGAAACTGCAGTGATCTGTCTGTATGTTTCTTTCTTTTGCCAGAGGAAAGAAGAACAGAGTTAAACTCAGAGTACCCACTGCATTCTAGACACTCTTCTGGGCCTTTTACTTATGTGCTCTTGTTTGACCTTTGTAATATACCACCACATAAGTGTTATTGTTGCCATTTTACTGTGAGTAAAGAAAAGCTCAGAAAGACACATGTGTTTTGCCCACATTAAAAGTGAGGGGCACATCTCGTAGCATTTGGAAGCAACTGTGGTGTGGTAGAAGTCCCGGATGTTTTACTTAGAAGGTCTGTGTTCAGTCAAGTTTTGTGAGCCAAGGAAGACATTTGACCTCTCTGAAACTCTGTTTCTTCTTTTAAAAAAAAGGGATGGTAAAACTTATACATCATCAGGTTGTTGTGATATTTTTTTTTATTGGTTTGTTGTAAATAGCTTTTATTATTTTGAGATACGTTGGTTGTTGTGATATTAAACAAGTTGCTCTATTATTTTGAGACAGGGTCTCGCTTTATCACCCAGGCTACAGTGTAGCTATGTGATCTTGGCTCACTGCAACCTCTGCCTCTCGGGTTCAAACTGTTCTCGGGCCTCAGCTGCCTGAGTAGCTTGGGCCAGAGGCATGCACCCCAATGCCTGACTCTTTTTTTAAATATTTTTAGTAAAGGCAGGGTCTTGCCATATTGCCCAGCCTGGTCTCGAACTTCAGAGCTCAAACAATCCGCCTGCTCGGCCTCCCAAAGTGCTGGGATTACAGGTGTAAGCCACTGCAGCAGGCCAAGTTGCTCTATTTTAAGTGCTGTTAGAAATCATGAAGCTTTACGACATGTGAAGTATAAAGCAGACATTTTCTTTATTCATTTGAGCTGTTTTCACAAAGATAAATATACTAATCATCTAATGTTTAGCAAGTATTAGATACTATTGTAAGCACTCCATCTGAATGCATTTAATGCTCATGCCTATGAAGATGCTTAATGCTGAATACTTAATGACGAGGAGAAACTGAGGCACAGAGGGGTTAAGCAGTTTGTCCAAGGTCACATAAGTAATAATGGCAGAACCAGGCTTCAAATCCAGGCAATCTAATTCCTGAGTCTACGTAGCTTGGATATGTTTTAGCAACAAATCTGTTTTTCTTCCGTAATTTCAATGTTATCCATATCTCAGTTCTTCCGATGCTGGCTCTGTCTCAGAATTAGCAAGGCTGAATGTCTTATCATTTGCTTTTTGTCTCAATAACCTCACCCCCAAAGAGGAGGTCCCGTACGACAATATAAAGGAGAAAGGCAGCCAAGGGCCAACAGAGGAATGTAGAGGTAGGAGAGAACCCTGAATGGTGGAGACATTCCTTGACTGTTCTGTAGGCAATAACCCAGGCCAGCGTAATCTAGGATGTCTGAAATTCTGCTTTTACTAGAGAGGGCTATGTCACATGTGTGGTGCTCAGTGACTACTGGTCTGTGTGGCCTTCACACACTACGAAGCTTTGAATGAAGCCGAACCCTTGTAAATGTTTAGAGTCAAAGGAATCAAAAGCCTAATGGAACCTAAAAGATCATCCCCAATCCCCTCACATTAACTTCTCTCCCTCCCCATCGACATTTCAAAAAAAGAAACAGAAACAAAATAAAACAAATGAGGTTACCTGCCTAAGACCGAGGTTTGAAGCCCTGAGCCTAGAACTCAGGCTTTCTCTTCCCGGCCGTATTCTCCCACTTCCTCACGGGCAGCACGTGACGGCTTCCTTTTCAGGGCTGCACTGCGAAGAACCATTTCTTGGCATTTCAGTAACTAAATCCTTAGATGAGCTCCCCAGGCCACTTTGCAGTAGGTTTTATTTTGCTCTATGGAGAATATGTTTATTTTCTGGCTTAAAGATTAAGAATTTGGGTGAAAACCAGAGAATTCTGATGCCTTTCTTCCCCGAATGAGATAATCTTGAGGTATACTGATTCAGGCAATTTATAAGGCTGTTTGGCAGCCAGGCTTCACATTCAGAGCTTTCTTTTTGATACATTGTTTTGTAATTAAACACCTGTACCCATTTCAAAATAAGTGATCGTAGATAACATTTATTTTGCTCCCTGTCTCTTCTTTTCTGTCTCCTTCCCTGTCAATCCCCTCCCTGATGTCCCTTTCATTCCAAATCAGGATACTGGCCCTCCTACAATGTTCCTTTCCATGAAAAAGTCTACAACTGGAGTGGGTATCCTCTGTTAGTTCAGAAGCTGGGCTTGGATTACTCTTACGATTTAGCTCCACGAGCCAAAATCTTCCGGCGTGACCAAGGGAATGTGGCTGATGCGGCATCCATGAAGTACATCATGCGGTACAACAGTACGTAGCGTATTTCTCAAGAGTCATTCTTCAAACCTTCTTTTCTTCCCCATGGGTCAAGAATCCATGTAACTTTATCATCTCTGTACTAGAAGGAATTATAAGAAGTTATTTAAGTATTTAACTAACATTATGCATTTTATACTCGACAAATAACTTTGGCCTCCTTTATAAAATGAATGAGAAGAGTGTATACATTTTTAATTGAAGAAATCATCCGTAAAACACAGAAGAAAGAACTCATACAGGATCCCTTATGCACAGTCATCTTGTCTCTCCCATCCATTTTTCACTGTGTAAGGTTCTTACTGAGGGCAGGCCAAGGACCTACTCCTTCCTCACAAACCAAGGGAGATGTCTGTGGAAGCAGGCTGGGCTGAGGAGGCCCGTCGGGGGTACCCTCTCTGATTATCTAGGCTTTAACAGGCCCCGAAACCTTCCTGTGGGGAATTGTGTCTCTGAATCGCCAGTACGCACTCTCTTCTTTATCTCTCTCTGTTTTCCAGATTATAAGAACGATCCTTATAGTAAAGGTGACCCCTGTAATACCATCTGCTGCCGTGAGGACCTGACCTCACCTAACCCAAACCCCGGAGGCTGTTATGACACGAAGGTAACATGCTATTATTGGCTTTTGAATTTAATTCCCACCAGCATACAGGCCTCTCCAAAGGCAAAGTTGCACAGGTTTTTTTGGCAGGAAGCACAATAATGTGTCTAACCATAAACTCAACCCAGGAATCAGCTTTTTCAGAGATTCTGGTGGGAGGTCCCATTATCTCACTCCAAGTCCCTGCTCTGCCACTTGGTAGTAAATCACATAATTCTGTCATGCTTCTGTTTCCTCATCTGTGAGACGGACACAACAGTACTTACCTCATAAGGTGTTGTGAAAAATAAACCTTTCATCTCTGTAAAATGTTTCGAGTACTAGTGAGTTATCTGTAAATGCATACAATCATAATGATGATATTATTGTCTCAAGTTTTACCAGACAGGCCCAAAGTCCAAAGAACATATTCAAGCAGTGTGATTCCATGTTAAACGTGAATTGAATTTAGCCAAAGGAGCAAGTTTGGATTGGATGCCTCAAGCACAGAGGTTTTTCATGATGTTAGAATTGATAAGTGCTGTAATATATCTCAAAATATGAGTAATAAGTCGGTTTGCTATGGCGCGCTAAAGCCAGCTCACAGACATGCAAGAACCAACTGTGAGTTGACATCATGTTGATAGCTTGAAATCAGTCAAGTGGCCTAGCGCGGTGGCTCATGCCTGTAAATCCCAGCACTTTGGGAGGCCAAGGCGGGTGGATCACGAGCTCAAGAGATCGAGACCATCCTGGTCAACATGGTGAAACCCCGTCTCTACTAAAAATATAAAAATTAGCTGGGCATGGTGGCGCATGCCTGTAATCCCAGCTACTCAGGAGGCTGAGGCAGGAGAAATGCCTGAACCCAGGAGGCGGAGGTTGCGGTGAGCCGAGATCGCGCCATTGCACTCCAGCCTGAGTAACGAGCGAAACTCCGTCTCAAAAAAGAAAAAAAGAAGAAGAAAGCAGTCAAGTGAAGTATTTACATTATGGAAATCAGCAAACACAACAAATCAGGAACTCTTTTCCTCAGAAAGATCGTTGTTAAAAATTGACCTGCCACCACTGGATTTGGGACGTCCGAGGGTAGGAGCCGTTTGGTTGGTGGAATCATGCTACTGCATCCTTTTGCACTTAGCTTGGGTGTGTGTCTTTGCATCACCTGTCCTAAGTTCTCGAAGTAAACTGTTTATTCTGTCCTTGGTTCAAAAATGATATAGGAATGCTGACCCCAGTTACACATGATTCTCTATCAGCCTAATATGTAAGCAGGAGAAGCTTTAAAGTAATCTGAGTTCCAGCTCAACCTTCTTTTTAGGTGTGTGATGAAGGCGAAGCTTTAGCCTCACTGACTCTCAATGTTATGTTAACATTTAAAAAAAAGGATGGATGTAGAGAAGGTGGCGCAGATGAAACCCCAATGAATGCTTCTGTATTCCTTTTTCAAAATGGTGTTTGCAAGCATCCAGTCAAGTGTGTGAAGTTTGTATCCATCGCGGAATACACAAAGAAAATCACCTCTGCTGCCTCGCCCGGGAGAACTGAGGCCAAGCTTCCCACTACCAAGACCTGCAGTTGTTTTTATCAGAAAGTTTCTGTTGGAGGATATTCTCTAAAAATATAATTTATCGGCCGGGCGCAGTGGCTCACGCCTGTAATCCCAGCACTTTGGGAGGTCGAGGTGGGTGGATCACTAGGTCAAGAGATGGAAACCATCCTGGTCAACATGGTGAAACCCCATCTCTACTAAAAATACAAAAAATTAGCTGGACACGGTGGTGCGTGCCTGTAATCCCAGCTACACAGGAGGCTGAGGCAGGAGAATTGCCTGAACCCAGGAGGCAGAGGCTGCGGTGAGCCGAGATCGCGCCATTCACTCCAGCCTGGGTAACAAGAGCAAAACTCCGTCTCAAAAGGAAAATGTATATATATATATATATATAAAAAATATGTTTACATATATTTTATATATATATTTTTATATATATTATATATTTATAAATATATATTTTTATATATTTACAAATATATATATTTTATAAATGTTTTTAATATATTTTTATAAATATACATATATAATTTATCTCTGTAGAGTCATTTTGAATAGGGGAAATCAGAAGAGATTTCCTTTCCCGTCTAAGACCCACCGCAAGTCAGTGCTTAGCGTGTTTTCAGAACCATGGCCCTCCATTTTTGACAGAGAGCTCCTTCTACTTTAAGACCCTGTTGTCACCCTGATTCATAACTTTTTCTGAGGACTTCATGTATTCTGGGCTTTGAGCATTGCTTGCATTAATCCTCATTTTATTCTACAAAGTAGGGTTATCGGCCCATTTTACAAAGGAGAACGCTGATTCAGAGAGGGGTGACGTGATTTTTAAGTAAGTTTTGGAGCTAGAATTCTGAGTATGAGTAATCTGCCTTCAGATTTCACTTTTAGCTACATTATTCATTTCACACACTTCTAGTCAATTCACATTTAATGCCAACTGTATGTAGAAGACTCTATCATATAAAGGCAATGCAAAAGACGGCAAGAAAATTTTGTTTTAAAGGCGGCGGCCTGTTGCAGTGGCTCATGCCTGTAATCCCAGCACTTAGGGAAGCCAAGGCCGGTGGATCACCTGAGATCAGGAGTTCGAGACCAGCTTGTCCAACACGGCAAAACCCCATGTCTACTGAAAATACAAAACTTAGCTGAGAGCGGTGGCCCGTGCATGCAATCCCAGCTACTCAGGAGGCGGGGGCAGGGGAATCTCTTGAACCCAGGAGGCAGAGGTTGCAGTGAGCCGAGATTGTGCCACTGCACTCCAGCCTGGGTGACAAAAGCAAAACTCTGTCTCAAAATAAAATATAAAAAGTTAACATTGTGACTTTGGAAGTGGGCGGGGGTGGGGGCGGGAAAGGCCATGGATTTAATTCTTTGCCAAATGATTTTCTCAAATGTCCTCCTCTCTCTTTCCAGGTATCAGATCTCTATCTAGCATCTCAGTATACATCCTACGCCATAAGTGGTCCCACAGTACAAGGTGGCCTCCCTGTTTTTCACTGGAACCGTTTCAACAAAACTCTACATCAGGGCATGCCAGAGGTCTACAACTTTGATTTTATTACCATGAAACCAATTTTGAAATGACATAAAATGAAGGAGGGAGATGAGGAACTAGAAGGCTACAAATAAGAGACCAAAGGCACTATTTTAGCTATGTTTTTCCCATCAGAACTATGCAATAAAATATATTAAATTTGTCAGTTTCATTTCCCACTGATTTTGTTTTTATAGCAAGCACTCACTATAAGGTAGAGCACTGTAGAAGAAATTATATATAAATAATACTAAGCTTCAGTATACATGGTAATATACAAGAGGGTATGGCAGAAACTGCTCCTTCATTCAGCAGAATCCATATTCTCCTTTCATGCCTGCTCCCACAGACTACATCTCCCAGTGTCCCTCGGATAGTTGTGCCACATGACAGTTCTAGCCACTGGAACCCAAGATGGGTGCCACTTCCATGCCTGGCCTGAAGAATGCTCCTGTACTTTCCCCTTTCCCTGGATGAATACGTCTAATGACAAAACCCCAGGGGAAGCTGGAGCTTCGTTTTCAAAGGAACCTCTAGTAGTTAGTGACTTTTCTGTTTACTGACAGGCATCGGTTGAGTCTTTTCGTGGTGTAGGCTAGGCATACAATACAGTAAACCTATACAATCCAGCAACAACCCTGCATAGCAACTTTCTTTCAAAACAGGACAGTTAGATGTGGTCCAAGTGCCGTGGAATTGCCAAGTAGGTTAAATAAGCCATACTGTACAGTATGTAATGGCTGCTTCTAAACAAGGTGGAGGATTTTTTAAAAACAAAAAAGCCACAAGGGTAAATAATCAGAATGAATCAGAGTACTCAGAATGTTAAAAACCCAGTAGTTTTATTTCAAAGTATAAATTTCAGGCTTGTTGGACAAAACCCCACTACAGTTAACACTTAATACAGACACTACTCTACTGTACATTTAAAAAAGAAAAAGAAACAACACACACACACAAAAACCTTCAAAACCCTAATAAAAATAGGGCAACTTGCGAGAGCCCAGTTTGTATTAGACATTAGGAAGGTCTTACGTACACTGTCTTATTATTTACACTTTAAACTGCAATAAAGAAAAATTAGGATGCAAGTTTCTTACAAAGGATTTTTATATTTAATTTTGAAATGGCTGATAAAATACTAAAGCCAGGATCCCCAAGAGGTGTTTGATTGCCCAGTTACCTTATTTACAAAAAACAAACAAAAATCCAGACAAAACCAAAAACATACTAGGGAGAGCACTTAAATATGGGTACTTAGCTGATTTTACAAATAAAAAACAAAGAAAAGTTTATTTTAACATGGTAAATTATTTGAAAACGAGAAGACAAAACACGTATTTGCATTATCATATTCCTCCCCATCGGCTGGCTCAAGGGGATGACTGAGTTTCAGGAATTAGGTAATTCCGCCACACTAGCAAACACTTTATGAGAATTGCTGATTTTTGTGTGTGTCCCAAAAGTTAAAAAAAAAAAAAAATAGGGCATTTGCCCAGTAAAAATAGTAAAGAAGGTAGAATCACACATTGGTTTTACACAGTTATTTGCTATTGCAAATACTGGGACTTGTGTTTTCTGGAAATTAGAATAAAACAGGCCAATCACAGGTCAGTGATAAAATAACAAAATCATAGGATGTTGAGGATACTGAATTGGCCCAAGAAGGAAAGTCCTGGAAGGAGAACATTTGGAAGGAAGGTCTTTGCAGTACCTTACTGTGCTAAGATCACAGTGTAAAAAAGTGAGAGATGAGGATACCACAGGCATTACTTTTTTGACCTTGTACAGTACTGGAAAGCTCATGAAACAAGATAAATGAATATTGTGCAATATTAACCCTAACTTTGTTGCATAAATGGTAATTTGGAGAATATATAAAGCAGAAGTGCAAACAACAAAAACTAAGTTAACACTTACCCAATGCAGTAAGAGAACTGTAAGATACAGCCTGCTTAAGGAGATATGCAGACAGATGAGCCTAATATTTAAGCTGTTTGTTTTCGGTCACTTTTCAAAATATTTATTGTCTGGCAATGGGGATGGAAGTAAGGAACACCTCTCTGTGAGGCAAATGGTATCTCGATATCCACTTTTCAAGGAAGAAAGTGCTCCACTTTATTTCTCATAAACTTATATACTATCTTAAACAGTATGCAGTATTCTGCATATTTAAAAAAATGAATCCAGAGAAATCCAAGGATATAGTTACCTCGTAAACTGTTAACAACAGACGTCTTTGCATGTGATTTATAAATTTCTTGGCAAGAACAGGATTTTTAAGAGACTTACTCACACCTGACAGAGTGAAAATTACTCTCACAGAATGCAAAGTAGAGTAATAAACATCACTGTTATCTTTAAATGCCATACAGACACCCCACATTGCAGGCTGCAACATCAGGTTTTCAGAATTTCCACTAGGCAATACCTACACAAATATTGCCAGGCTAAAAATGTAGCAAACTTTCATTCCCAAAATGGGAGAATCTAGTTTATTTGTAATACTTTGTGAAAAGTTACTATGAAATTAAAAAGGTAACCATGGAGTGGAAACTGCTACCAGAGAGTGTGTTATCAGCAGCTGTTTGTACTGAAGTCCTCCATTCTCTCTCCCAGAAGAAATAAGCCAAACAGAAAGCGTCTATCAACATTACAAACCTGCCTCAAATCAAGCCTGGTGTTCTAACCTAGCACCTTTCAGTAAATCTAATCTAGCTGTTGCCCTACAGGCCATGGTAGGCTAATTTGAGGACACCATCTTATAATAAATATACTTTTCCCCTAAATATTGCAATCTCTCCCTGTACCTTCCTTCCAACTGGAATAAAGCATTTTAAGTAATTATTTTACTTTAGTAAATCTATTTTTAGGATTCCTATTTGAGAATTTAATTGTTTTCCTTTGACAGAAAACATAATATAGGCTAGGATAATACATTTTATTCTACTGGGCTTTCTTCATCTGATTATGTAATGCTATGAAAGATTTTTTTTAGAAGATTAGTAAATATAAATAAAAATGTTCATCAAGAGAACATTTTGTAGGTTAGGTAAGAAAACTGTTACCACGTGACCATAAAAACAGCCAATAAAGAACAATTTGAACATGGGCCTTCAATTCTGTAGACAGGAATCATCTTGAACACATAATCAACACTGCAACCACGTCAGGTCAAAACATACACATGCAGATATAGACAGGTGTTCATATACATCTACAAGATTATCGACTCCTTCCTTTTGAAATTTTCGGTGCCGTGACACTGGCAACTTCTTCCCCATCCTCATTAGCTCTACAATGAGTAATGTCTACATAGTTGGTTGGCAAGTTTGATTTATAGCGTACACCTTGTGGTCTCATTTTGAGAGTCAAAGGAAGTTTGGAGCATTAATTTTTTGGCAATCTATAGGCTTCCTTCATCACCAATCAAATCTCACACCTCAGACGACAGTGTAGTGACCGGTCAAAAGTCTCTAAAGAGTTTCTTTACAACTAGAATACTTCCTATTATAAGCAATCAAAGTTGCAAACAAAGCGTTAATAAAAGCAAGAGCTCCCTCCTGTAATTCTAGGAAAAATGAATGACTATTTTGAGAAGGTACAAATACGAATTCAAATACTGTAAAGGAAGAGGATTTGTAAGTTATTTCACAAACTCCATGAATTCCTTTCAAAATACTCTCAACCACATTCTCACTCCTCAAACTTAGCCCTCCAGTCCTAAACTATGCGCTCAGAACACCTACCTGACTGACACCAGTCAGCTGGTCCTCATATTAAAAATCAATGACCTAAGCTGGGTTTTAATAACTTTGAAGAGGAACAGAGATACACAGGAGGTTATATCTAATTGTTACATAAAATGATCTCAAAGGATATACTCTAAATTCATTTTTTTGAGACAGAGTTTTGCTCTTGTCACCCAGGTTGGAGCGCAATGGGGCAATCTCAGCTCACTGCTACCACCCCTTCATGAGTTTAAGCGATTCTCCAGCCTTGCTTCCTGAGTAGCTGGGATTACAGGCATGTGCCAACATGCCCGGCTAATTTGGGGATATACTTTAAATTCTATCCAAAGCTAACAATGGGTACATCAGACTCAACTTGGCACCATCGAAGCAAAGCTAAAAGGTTAAAACAGGAAGGATGATATGAGAATAAAGAGGAAATGAAGCTTTCCCCTTGGTATTTTAGCTCATTCTTATATTGTGAATCTGTTTGCTTCCTGTGAAAGAATACTAAGGAACTGGTATTGGGAGATAGCGTTGGGTAATAAAGTAAGCCAGACTCATTTTCATAATCTCTAAGTGTGCAACATGGACACAACGTTTATGAAAAATTTTCTTCCACAATATGGTTTTCTCTTGGTCCACTTTACACAAAGTTAAATAGTGACCAAAAATAAAAGCATCTATAATTTTCGAAAAAAACAGCACATCAGATTTTTGGAGTTAAATGTGATGCCACAGATGAGACTGTGCATGCAATATGTGTGTGTACATATACATCTATGTACACACACACACTTTGGTTTAAAAATCACTTGAGGAGGCTGGGTATGGTGGCTCATGACTAATCCCAGCATTCTGGGAAGCCAAGGTGGCAGATAACCTGAGGTCAGGAGTTCAAGACCAGCCTGGCTAACATGGTGAAACACCGTCTCTACTAAAAATACCAAAATTAGCCAGGCATGGTGGCAGGTGCCTGCAATCCCAGCTACTCTGGGGCTGAGGCAGGAGAACTGCTTGAACCCAGGAGGTGGAGGCTGCAGTGAGCTAAGATTGTACCACTGCACTCTAGCCTGGGTGACAAGAGCAAAACTCTGTCTCAAAAAAAAAAAGTTATTTGAGGAGGTGTGCTATATTTGGTAGAGATGAAGGAGAAATCAAGGATAAAAGGCTGAAAAAGAAGAGTAAACAAAAATGGACATACGGCCATGTTTATTTTTTATTTTTGGCCATGTGTATTTTTGTAGATAATCTTTAAGGCACAAAACAAATGTAAAAGCCAGATTAGGAAAGGAAGGGGGCCACTGCAGATCTTTTTCCACCTAAATAACAACTCAGGAGACTTGACAAAAGAAAAGACAAATAGATCCTTTCCTGTGTTCGAATTAACCTATTTTAAACTATTGAGCCATTTTGTTTTTTTATTTCTTTGGGTTTTGATTCTGTTTAAACCACTTAACTAAAATGATCCTACAGATCCTTTAAAAGCAGAATCATGCCAGTTATACATCTCCAGTCCTTTGATCTACTTAATTTATATTTTAAGAGGTAAATTTGATAATAAAAATGGGAGACTCCAATGCAGTAAGACATAAATAGGGAAAAACACACACAAACACCCACACATATTCCCCAGCCTCAAAACTAAACCAAGGTACACATTTACATTTCGAAACCCCAAAGCCTAAACTGTCCAGGAAAAGATTCTTGCTTTGTGGGCTGAGTTTATTTTGCTTGTTATAAACAAATGTAGTGTATACACACATCTGTCCAAGAAATCCACGAGGTGGATTTTACGTGGGGTATCATGCACAAGATTAAAAACAAGACCAAAAGGTGGAAAATTTAAAAGAGGAAAATATAAAGGCTTCAAGGTTTAACTGCTCTGGGTAGAAGAGATCACATCTGTTGACTGAGGATCACAGAAAGGCCCAAAACGTCCATAAATATCCTTGGCTCGTACTGCAAAGTAGTATTTGCTACCAGATACAAACTGGGTAAGAGTACATGCCATGGGCAAGGGAAGTGCCTTTACTTCTCCAATCTTTTTCCATTGTGAGGGCACAGTGGCACTGGGTTCCTCGTGGTAAGCATAGAGATGGTAGCTATCAACAGTGGCACAGCTTCGATCCACCTCCAGGACACTCCATGATAGTACTATGCCATTTTGACTCTGAACTCGTGCTAATTTCAAGTGTGGCTTCTGAGGCAGAGATGTGCTGGCAGCTTCTGGGGGCAGACGCTGTGGTTGTGGAGCTTCTGGTAAGGGTGCTGGGTGCACAGGGCGTGGGGGCTCCTAAAAAAAAGTCACACTGATTTAGAATGATCACAAAAAGAACTATTTTAGAATGTTAGAATTAAAACACCTTAGAGAACAGATAGAGAGATATTATTTTACATTAAGAATTCTCAGAAATACCAAATACTGTGATCAAACTTGTAAGTTCTATTTGGTGTCTACTTCCTAGACCTAAAATACTTTTGAGTTTTTCTTGGGAAATAAAAAGCCCCTACTGATGGAACATCATTTTGAGGAACATCGAAATAATGAGGTCCTTCTAACAAAATAATTTATGATCAAATTATCTATGTTACAGATTCTCACTTTAGTATGATGTCACACTTTTAAATATCATGTATGGCAGCCAAGATCATAAAAAACTGGAGTATACAACCTACTTTCATTTTTAAGTTATTTTGCAATATAAGATAGTTGTATATTCTTATAAATAAGAGCATTAACATTGAATATGTACTATATTCTTGGCCAGTTTATAAGAAAAAGGCAATATTTAAACTGAACTTTGAAAGATAGGATCCAGAGATGTGGAATGAATCATGTACCTTTCAGCCAATAGATAAAGCATGAGCAAAGGCATGTGGACAGAAACAAGTATTAACTTTTTCTTGGACACAGGGTATATGAAAACAAATCTGGAAAGATAGGTGCAGGCCAGAGGATGAAAAACCAGGACACTATTTAGGAAGCCCTGTTGACTTCCCAACACTGGAGCACCATCATCACAGTGACATTTCATACCAATCAAACACTGCTAAAACTGTGTCACAGGATAACGTGACATTGTTTTGGAGGCTAAATCTATGGAGAAATCTTCGGTTCTCTCTATTACCTCTTAACTAATGAATTCCCAATATCACTGGATTCTTTAAAACAACTGATGACAACGTAGCAGTTAGACACGGCACAGAGGGAAAGAATACAATCAGAACATGGAAAAATGAAAAATGTCCTTTTAAATGTAACTATAAATTAGAAATGGTCTATATTTCACTTCATATACCCAACTGTGGACCTGTTTTTGTACACTGTACAACACAAGCAAATTCAATGATTCTAAATAATCATCAGCCCTAGGAACATTTCTTCATAATGGTAACATCAGTTTTTAGAAATAAACTTCTGGAAAAGCAGAAAGACCTAACATTTCCCTTGGATATAAGCACTTTAAAGAAAAATGTCAACTACAATGATATTTTGTAGCTTTACAGTTGAGAATTTTGCAAAACCAAGCATCAACACTTACAGTATGCACTTGCGGTGGTCGATGGTGCACTGTGAGCTGAGGTCCTGCTGACCCCAGGGTCAGTCCATTGTTTACAACGTATGTGGTTGTTTGAGGCACTCGGACTGTGACACCTACAAAAAAATTACAGGATAAAATGATAATTCTACTGTAAGTTTGGTGGAAAACTGACTAAATATTTGAAGTCAGTGAAGCAATCCTTTCAAGATTTGACAAGTAAGTTATTTCTAATCTAAAGGTCTTATTCGTATTTAGCCAAGCTATCATCCAGCCTGTGGATAAAGAAACTTTCTCATATGCAAGCACCAAAAAAAAATTCTAACTACCATAAACGCTCTCTCAAGTAGTCACTGGAGAATATGTGCCACCAATATGTGAGAAAATAAAGAGAGAAACACAAGACACAAGCAACAGGAGGTCCAAGACAGGGAGAAATAAATAGATCCTTACCAGGAGAACTATGAAGACAAATCCTAGAACACTGCTGTGTACATGTAAACGGCAAATGGCCGTAATGGAGCAGTGTGACTCAAAAGACACACAAATTGGCAGTATTTTCATAAAAATCTCTGCTGTCTCATCTTTTCAATCAGTACAGAAAGCTAGAATCAGTCATATTTGCCATCTATTAATGAGGTTCCTTTCATTGTCTCCATGCCCAACTGATTGGTTGAGGATACTCATTTCACCCCACAGAAAACTGCTGTGACATATACCAGGGAAAAATAGAAAATTGAGAGCCACCTACAGCCCTGACCACATACCTGCCATATATTCAGTACCTGGCCCATGCTGTAGTTCTGCCTGGTGCCCTGACTATGGTGAGCCAAGTTTCCCAGAACTCATTTCTAATCCTGCTGATTAATTTTCTCAGACAATGCTCTTGTAAACTTGAGAGAGGTGAAGCCAAACTATGATCCAGAGACTCCAATCAGTTTATTTTCTAATGATGGCATTACCATGTTTCTTTAAACAGCTATATTTGTCCTTGCTATTACATTTTGCAAAACCAAATACTACATATGTGTGATGGTTAACAGTGTCAACTTGACTGAAGGATATGAAGTATTAATCCTGGATGTGTCTGCGAGAGTGTTGCCGAAAGAGATTAACATTTGAGTCAGTGGGCTGGGAAGGCAGATTCTCCCTTAATCTGGTGGACACAATCTAATCAGGTGCCAGAAAATATAAAGCAGGCAGAAAAACATGAAAAGGAGAGACTTAGCCTTACCCTTCTAGCCTGTATCTTTCTCCCCTGCTGGATGCTTCCTGCCCTGGAACATCAGCCTACAAGTTCTTCAGTTCTGGGAGTCAGACTGGCTTTCCTTGCTCCTCAGTTTGCAGACAGCCTATCGTGGAATCTTGTAATTTTTTGTTGTTGCTGTTGTTGAGATAGAGCCTGGCTCTGTCGCCTCCTGAGTAGCTGAGATTACAGGCTCGCACCACCATGCCCAGTCAATTTTTGTATTTTTAGTAGGGATGAGGTTTCACCATGTTGGCCAGTCTCCTCTCAAACTCCTGACCTCAAGTGATCTGCCCGCCTTGGCCTCCACGGTGCTGGGATTACAGATGTAAGCCACCATGCCTGGCCTGTTGTGGGACCTTCTGATTATGTAAATTGATACTTAATAAACTTCTCTTTATATATATAAATATTTACTACAAATAAAGTATGTACTTTATATATATTAATATAGGCATATAAATAAAACATATACTTTATATAAACTATAGGATATCCTATTAGTTTATATATATATATATAGCATATACATATTCTTTATATCCTATTACTTTATATATACAGTATATATTTTATATATACCGTATTAGTGTAATACATATATAATATATATCCTATTAGCTTATATTATATATCATATAAATATTATATACAGGATATATACATAGGGTGTGTGTGTGTGTGTGTGTGTGTGTGTGTGTGTGTACTATTAGCTCTGTCCCTCTAGAGAACCCTAATTCAGACTTTGGTACCCCAAGTGGGGTAAAGAGGAACAGAATATTTAGGATGGAGTTCTTTCACTGATTTTGGGGTTTCTGGAGTTGGCTGCTTAATATTAGACCCAAAAATCCTAACAACTCTGCTTCTAATAGTATGGAGAACACTGATAACCCCTGGGGTGAACTGTCTAGAGACTTATACAAAGTAAATGCGTTTGATACTCCTGATTCACTGCTTCTGAGAGGCCAAGTTTAGTGCCTATACATAATACCTTGGACCATATGTGGAGAACAAAATGAAGCTGGTCAGTTGTTCCTAAGTTCAGTGGACAAAATGATAAAAGAAAATGATGAAATCAGGGATTCTAGCCAGGCGTGGTGGCTCACGCCTGTAATCCTAGCACTTTGGGAGGCTGAGGTGGGTGGATCACCTGAGGTCAGGAGTTCAAGACCAGCCTGTCCATCATGGTGAAACCCCATCTTAAAATAAAGAAAGAAAAAAAAAAAGAAAGAAATCAGGGATTCTGTCTCCCAGTTTCAGAAAAACATACTGAAGCTCAAATCTGCCAAGACTGCCCTGAATGAGTCTTATCTTCTGTAGAGAAAGAGCTGAAATTGAGGAAAAACAGATACAAGCTCTCATCATGCAAGTGGCTGACCTGCAACAAAAAAATGTATGCACAGCCTCGACAGGTATCTACTGTTAAAGTGACAGCATTAATTGAAAAAGAATGGGACCCGGAAACTTGGAATGGCGGTGTGTGGGAGGACCCTGATGAAGCTGGGGACATTGAGTTTGTAAACACTGATGAACCTTTTTTGCCAGAAAGAAAAGCTTCCGACCAAGCATGGTGGTGCACACCTGTAATCTCAGCACTTTAGGAGGCTGAGGCAGGCAGATCATGAGGTCAGGAGTTTCGAGACAAGCCTGGCAAACATGGTGCGTGGTGAAACTCCACCTCCACTAAAAATACAAAAATTAGTTGGGTGTGGTGGTACACGTCTATAATCCCAGCTACTCAGGAGGCTGAGGCAGAAGAATTGCCTGAACTAGGGAGGTAGAGGTTGCAGTGAGCTGAGATCGCGCCACTGCACTCCAGCTTAGGTGACAGAGCGAGATTCTGTCTCTAAAAAAGTTAGAACAGCTTCCCCATTCCCAGTAGTGACAATAAGTGCTCCCTGACCCATACTGCCATCAGCCTTTCCACCTTTGTCTGAGGAGATAAAACCTGTGCTGAATGAGGCAACAGTGATGGCCTCCCCTGATGCAGTTGCCTGGCAAAATAATGTTGATTCTTCTCAGGAGCCACCCCAACACCTCTCTTTGCTTCTAGATCTATAACTAGACTAAAGTCCTGGTAAACCTCTAGAGGTGAGGTTGAGAGTCTGACCTGCAAGAAGGTGTGCTATACTTGAAGAGAACTGTTTTGAGTTCTCTAATTTGTATACACAGCAATCTGGAGAACAAGAATGGGAATGGATATTAAGGAAATGAGATTACAGTGGAAGGAACATAAAGTTAGATCAGGCTGAATTTCTTGATTTGGGCCCACTAAGTAGGGACTCTGCACTTAATGCTGCAGCTCAGGGAGTCAAAAAAGTCTAATAGATCGTTTGCTTGGTTAGTTGAAAAATGTAAAAGATGGACCACTGTGAGTGACCTAGAAATGCCTGATCTCCCTTGGTTTAATGTAGAGGATGGGATCCAATGAAGGGAGACTGGAATGGTGGGGTGGATCAGTCACTTTAGAGCTACTCATCCCAGCTAGGAGGGTCCAGAAGATATACCCTTGCCCAATGCCTTGCTAAACAGATTTGTAAGGGCAGCACCTGCATCTTTGAAGAGCTCTGTAATTGCTCCTCTCTGTATGTCAGATCTAATGGTGGGAACCGCAGTCACTCAACTACAAAATTTAAATACAATGGAAATAATTGGATCCTGAGGTGGCAGGGGCCAAGTGGCAGCACTCAACTGTCAAACGCAAGGTGGGAGTACCTACTGTAATGGACAGCAGAGGCAAAGTGGCAATCAGAAGAGTCTCACTTGTGTAGAGCTCTGGCATTGGCTAATCAGTATTCCTAGAGGTGAAACTGACAGGAAGCCTACTGCATTCCTACTTAATTTGTAAAACCAGAAAACTTCTAGGTTGAATGGACCAAAGACTAATTGAATAATAAAAACAGAATGACAGCCTCTCAATCAGTTTCCAGACTTGAGACAGTTTACAGACCCAGAACCCCTTGAATGAAGGAGGGGTCAGGTCCACTTGAAGAAGGACCCCAGTAGATTCCCAACGATTTATGCAGTGGATCTTTTTCCCATCCTTCCCCAAGGAGATCTCCGGCCTTTTACCAAGGTAATTGTGCACTGGGGAAAGGGAAATGATCAGACATTTCGGAGACTACTAAATGCTGCCTCTGAGCTGATGCTGATTCCAGGGGACCCAAAACGTCATTGCGGTCCTCCAGTTAAAGTAGGGGCTTATGGAGATCAGATAATTAATGGAGTTTTATGTCAGGTCAACTTACAGTGGGTCTAGTGTATCCCTAGACTCATCCTGAGGTCATTTCCCCAGTGTCAGACTGCATAATTGGCATCAACATACTTAGCAGCTGACAGAAATCTCTGGATGGGAGAAAGATTCACTGCATAAATTGTCGGGAATCTACTGGGGTCCTTCCTCAAGTGGACCTGACCCCTCCTTCATTCAAGGGGTTCTGGGTCTGTAAACTGTTTCAAGTCTGGAAACTGACTGAGGGGCTGTCATTGGCTCCCTGACTGGTAGGGTGAGGGCTATTATGGCTATAATTAAGGCCAAATGGAAGCCATTACAGCTGCCTCTACCTAGAAAAATAGTAAATCAAAAACAGTATCATATCCCTGGAGGGATTAAGATTAGTGCCACCATCAAGAAGTTGAAAGATGCAGGGGTGGTGACTGCCACCACATCTACATTCAACTCATCCATTTGGCCTATGCAGAAAACAGATGGACCTTAGAGAATGACAGTGGATTATCCTAAGCTTAACCAAGTGGTGACTACAATTGCAGCTGCCATACCAGATGTGGTTTCATTGCTTCAGCAAATTAACACATCTCCTGGTACCTGGTGTGCAGCCATGGATTTGGCAAATGCCTCTTCCTACATTCCTGTCCACAAGGCCCACCAGAAGCAATTTGCCTTCAGCTGGCAAAGACAGCAACATATATTTACTGTCTTACCTCAGGGGTATATCACCTCTCCAGCTTTGTGTCATTGTCTTATTCTGAGAGATCTTGATCGGTTTTTGCTCCCACAAGATATCACACTGGTCCATTACATTGAGGACACTGTGCTGACTGGATCAAGTGAGAAAGTAGCAAAAACACTGAACTTATTGATGAGGCATCTGTGCGCCAGAGGATGGGAAATAAATCCGACTGAAATTCAGGGACTTTCTATCTCAGTAAAATTTCTAGGGATCCAGTGGTACGGGGGCCTGTCAGGACATTCCTTCTAAGGTAAGGGAGAAGTTGCTATATTTGGTCCTTCCTACAACCAAGAAAGAAGCACAACATCTAGTAGGCCTATTTAGATTTTGAAGGCAACACGTTCCTCATTTGGGTGTGTTACTCTGGTCCATTTATCAAATGACCTGAAAGGCTGCCAGTTTTGAGTGGGATCCAGAACAGAAGAAGGCTCTGTAACAGATCCAGCCTTCGGGGCAAGCTGTTGTGCCACTTGGGCCATATGAACAAGCAGATTCAGTGGTGCTTCAGGTTTCACTGGTAGATGCGGAGAGTGTCTGGAGTCTTTGGCAGGCCCCCATATGTGAATCACAGTAAAGGTCTTCAGGATTTTGGAGCAAGGCCCTGCCATCTTCTGCAGGTAACTACTCTCCTTTTGAGAGACAGTTCTTGGCCTGTTAACTGGGCTTTGGCAGAAACTGAACGTCTGACTATGAGTCATCAAGTCACCATGAGACCTGGGCTGACTTCATCAACTAGGTGCTTTCTGACCCAATGAGCCATCAAGTGGGTCATGGGCAGCAGCATTCTATCATCAAATGGAAGTGGTACATACGTGATTGGGCTCAAGCAGGTCCTGAAGGCACAGTAAGTTACATGAGCAAGTAGCTCAAAGAGCCATGGTCTCCACTCCTGCCACCCTGCATGCTCTTCCCCAGCCTGTACGGATGGCTTCATAGGCAGTTCCCTATGATCACCTGACAGCAGAAGAGATGACTAGGGCCTGGTTCACAGATGGTTCTGCACCATATGCAGGCACCACCCAAAGTACACGGCTATAGCACTCCAGCTCCTTTCTAGGACATCCCAAAGTACAGCAGTGAAGGAAAATTTTCCCAGTGGGCAGAACTTCGAGCAGTGCATCCTGCTATACACTTTGCAGGGAAGGATAAATGCCCATTTGTACGATTATGTATATTTATGGGCTATACCCAAATGGGGTAGCTGAATGACCAGGAACTAGGAAGAAGTATGACTGGAAAATTGGTGACAAGAAAATTTAGGAAAGAGAGATGTGCATGGATCCGCTGAGTGGTCAAAAACTGTGAATCAGGTATTTGTATCCCTTGTGAGTGCTCACCAATCAGGTGACCTCAGCAGCGGAGGATTTTAATATGCAAGTGGATAGGATGACCCGTTCTGTGGATACCACTCAGCCTCTTTCCTCAGACACCACTGTCATGGCCCAAAGGGCTCATCAACAAAGCAGCCACAGTGGCACTGACCCATGGGCTCAGCAACATGGACTTCCACTTACCAAAGCTGCCCTTGCTGTGGCCACTGCTGAGTGCCCAATTTGCCACGAGCAGAGATCAACACTGAGCCCTCGATATGACACACCATTCCTCAAGGTGATCAGTTAGCTACCTGGTGGCAGGTTGATTATATTGGACCTCTTCCACCATGGAAAGGGAAGAGGTTTGTCCTCCCTAGGATAGACACTCCCTAGAATAGACAAGCTCCAGATACGGGTTTGTCTATGCTGCACTCAATGCTTCTACCAAGACTACCATCCACAGACTCACAGAATGCCCTATCCACTGTCATGGTATTCCACACAGCACTGCCTCTAACCAAGGCACTCACTTTATGGCTAAAAACGTGCAGGAGTGGGGTCATGCTCACGGAGTTCACTCCTCTTACCATGTTTCCCATCTTCCTGAAGCAGCTGGATTGACAGAACAGTGGCATAACCTTTTGAAGTCACAATTACAATGCCAACTAGGTGACAATACTTTGCAGGGCTGGGGCAAAGTTCTCCAGAAGGCCATGTATGTTATGAATCAGGGTCCAATATATGGTGCTGCTTCTCCCATAGCCAGAATTCATGGGTCCAGGAATTAAGGGGTGGAAGTGAAAGTCGCACCACTCACCATCACCCCTAGTGATCCACTAGCAAAATTTTTGCTTCCTGTTCCTGAGACATTATGTTCTGCTGGCTAGAGATCTTAGTTCTAGAGGGAGGAATGCTGCCACCAGGAGACACAACAATTCCATTAAACTGGAACTTAAGATTGTCACCTTGACACTTTGAGCTCCTCCTACCTTTAAGTCAACAGGCTAACAAAAGAGTTACAGTGTTGGCTGTGGTGGTTAACCCGGACTAGCAAGAAGAAATCAGTCTACTGCTCCACTATGGAGGTAAGGAAGAGTATGCATGGGATACAGGAGATGCATTAGGGAGTCTCTTAGTATTACCATACCCTGTGATTAAGGTCAATAGGAAACTACAACAGCCCAATCTAGGCAGCACTAAAAATGGCCCAGACCCCTCAGGAATGAAGGATTGGGTCGCTCCACTAGGAAAAGAGCCACAACTAGCTGAGGTACTTGCTGAAGGCAAAGGGAACACAGAACGGGTAGTAGAAGAAGGTAGTTATCAATACCAGCTATGACCGTGTAACCAGCTGCAGAAACAGAGACCGTAATTATCATGAGTATTTCCTCCTCTTTTGTTAAAAACATATTTGTGCATGTATACACTTGTACTAAGAAAATGTATTTTCTTTTCCTTTATCATGTGACGTAAGATTTATTGACTTCCTATCAACATTTAAGTATTATTAACTTTATGTAACTTTATTGTTACAATACTTATGTAACAAAGGCTTGGGGACTGGTGTGTTTTCAGTTGTACAAAGGATAGTTGTATTAGGTTACAACTAGGTATAATAATGTCCTATTACTTTCTTTATTTGAAATATATGTATGATCTCAGGAGATGTGTATGGGTTCAAGTTGATAAGGGGTGGACTTGTGATGGTTAATACTGAGTGTCAACTTGATTGAATTGAAGGATACAAAACAGTGATCAATCCTGGGTGTGTCTGTGAGGGTGTTGCCAAAAGAGATTAATATTTGAGTCAGTGGGCTGGGGAAGTGAGATCCACCCTAAATCTAGAGGGCACAATCTAATCAGCTGCTATGGAATATAAAGCAGGCAGAAAAATGGGAAATGGAGAGACTGGCCTAGCCTCTTGCCTCCATCTTTTTCCCATGCTGGATGCTCCCTGCCCTCAAACAATGGACTCCGTTCTTCAGTTTTGGGACTCAGACTGGCTTTCCTTGCTTCTCAGCTTGCAGACAGCCTATTGTGGGACATTGTGATCATGTCAGTTAATACTTAATAAACTCCCCTTCATATATATACATACATACATACACACACACACACACACACACACACACACACACACACGTATATCCCTCTCTCTCTCTCTCTCCTGTTCTGTCCCTCTAGAGAACCCTAATATAGTATGTTTTAATGATATCAATATTGGTGGCAAAATCACAAAGAAAAGCAGAATGAGTAATAGAAAAGCGGGAACAGTGGTTACCTTTGATGGAAAGGAAAAGGAATGTAGTCAAGACAGGGATACAAGAGCAATTACAGCATATTAAAATATTTCTATTTCTTAACCTGATGAAGAGTTCATAGGTAGTTCATTTTATTATTTTTCTTTACCTTAAAGTTTAAATATACCTTTTATATAAGTTTGTGTTTGTATGATATAATCTACTACTTATATATATGGTTAAATTTTAAAATATATATATTTAATATATACAATAGATATAATATATATTATTAATATATATATTATATATAATATATATATTAATATATATAATTTTAAAATATATGTCATATACATAAGGAACATGTATGTAACATACATATGTAACTAATATATGATATCCATAGGAAACTACAAGCTTCCTTTAACATTTTCCCTTCTTCTATTTCTCAGCCACTTTCCATATCTTTAAGACTCTCATTGAAGGCTATCCTTTACCATGATTTCCATCATCTGAGCTAAGTCACAATTGACCATTCCCACTTTAATTAGGTAAGGTGTCTCTTAATAGAATAGAGAATATACCAGTATCAAATCGTGTACTATAGTAGTACAGGCCATAAACACAGTTAAAGACCACACTCAGAGAACAAATCAACTAGTGTACATGAACAATTTTCCCTGGTTAACTCTCCTAAGGGAAGAAAAATAGTAATAGATTACTTTTGGTTATACTGCCATTTCTTTTCTGAAAATTATTTTTAATTGACAAAAATTATATATATTTATAGCATACAACACTGTTTTGAAATATGTATACACTGCAGAATGGCTAAATCTGCTAATTGACATGATCTCACATACTTACCTTTTTTGTGCGTTGACAACATTTAAAATCTGCTCTATCAGCTATTTTCAAGAATACACTACACTGTTTTCAACTATACTACAGTTTCCACGTTGTAGTACAGATCTCTTGAACTGATAACAATACTTTTAATATGACATTATAAGAAATTTTTGCAAAATTTAACATTATTATATGCCACTCCAACTAAATGCTGAAGAGAGCTACATGTATCTCGGGGCCATATATAAGAAAAGTCTCTTACTATTTTGGGGATTGACCTGCCGAACAGCAGGAGCCTGCATAACAGTTCCTCGCAAGGGAGCCTGAGCTGGTGGTGCAGGAAGAGTTGTATAAACCACCTGGTGGCTTGCAGGAGCTCTTGGTACAGGGAGTCTTGTGGTCACCTGAGTTACTGGACGGTGGGTTACATTCACTGTAGTTGGAGCTAATGCAAGGCAGAAAAAGATATTAAGAATACAGTAAATTCTACATTAAGAAAACTATTTAATGGTAGTTATCTTTGCATAAAATCAAACTATGATAAAGAGAGAAATTGAAATAACAGTCTCCTTTTGTGATCTTCTAAGATAAAAGTGATAAGGCCAATAAACATTAATAATATTAAAATCCAAGCTTTGAAGGAAAAGAACACCTCTACCACATCCAATTCCCTTCCCACTCTTTGGTTTGACCAGATAATATGTAATATGAAGATTTTTTTTTTAAGTGTAGATTTAGGGTATGATGCCACAGAAGTGACTAAAAAGTTAAAAACTTCCTAATTTTAATTGTTCTTAGCAAAGTTCTTTAATTAGTATAAGCCCTCCAGGTCTTCTACCAAGGGGTATAAATCCAAAAGAGTATCTTTGTATTCTCAAAGATCAAGAAACTGACTAGCTATTGGTAATTCACATTTATTTTTCTATCCTTTTTTTAATTTCCCAGAAGAACTGTAGAACATTAAGCACACATTTATTTTTCAAGTAAGCCAAAAATAAGTACTATCTCATTATAATTCACATTTTCTTTAGTTGAACCAATCTATCTTTTTTTAAAAACAGTAAATAAAATTCATTAAAAAACAGACTTCTTCCTTCTCTACTCTGGCATTCCTCCTATTTTATGTTCCAGAAAGCATTAATACCTTCAGTAATGTTAATAAATGTTTATCAAAAAATGATTCCTAAACTTTTAGACAGCATGTATCTACAATAATGATTTTTTTTTTCTTTGAGGCAGAGTCTCACTCTGTCACCCAGGCTGGAGGGCAGTGGCAGATTTCGGCTCACTGCAATCTCTGCCTCCTAGGTTCAAGCGATTCCCCTGCCTCAGCCTCCCAAGTAGCTGGGACTAAGGTGCATACCACCAGGTCTAGCTGATTTATTATTTTTGTATTTTAATAGAGAGGTAGTTTCACCTTGTTGGCCAGGATGGTCTCAAACTCCTGACCTCATGATCCACCTGCCTCAGCCTACCTAAGTGCTGGGATTACAGCCATGAGCCACTATGCCCAGGCTACAATAATGATTTTTAAGTAACAGTTTCTTGTTAACAACTCTCTGAATTAGAATCATATTTTACAAATGGCCATGTAGTAACTATAAAATAAAAAATAATAAATCTTTCATCTGAAAAAATGGGTTCTATAATAAAATTAATTTGGAGGAAAATATTGGCTATAACAAAGATAAAAAGGTTTCTTTACTAAAGACTCTTCAGTCTTTACAGATCCTAACTTTCAATGGGAGTTTTCAGAAAAGGGGAAGAAAGTATTGACAAGAAAGAACACTTATCTCTTTATCTCTTCACTCCCCATTCCATAATCTATGCTGCCCATGGGTTTGAATAATGACATCTCCTTCCAAAATATCTAATTTTGATGACTGTTATCATAACTTTGTATATATGTAAAGAAAGATAACACAGCTCCCAAGATTGAACTTAACTGCCTACTTAGATAGAACAACGGTACTGAAATATGAGAACCAATATAAAATCTACAACCAGAAATAAAGTTTCATAAGCATATTCTTTTGCCTGGCAATGCCAATAAGGCAGAATTTATTTTAACTGATAGAAAATTAGTTTAACTGATAGATTCGACAAACCTAAATAGTCCCTACCAAAACGACCATGCATTTACTTCATCAACAATAATTTCATAACTCAAAGATTAATAGTTTGCTGAGTAACTTTGGAAAATATCCTGATTCCTACAAGTTACCTGGTGTTTTAGGTATAAATTTCACTGGATAAAACCCCACTTTAATTCAATGTTTTCCTTAATGAAAAGAGTACTTATATAAGTACTGTGCAGTTAAGTCTTCAAGCAAATGGACTGTTTTACAGAAGACACCATCTTGATGGGTTTCTGAACAGTTTAGGAGATACAGACTAAATCTTGAAAATGCGGAATTTACAGTTTCTTGAAAGGTAGCAAGCATATGCTTCCTGATGGTAGTGTTAGACTAGTTAAAGTTACTTCAAGATAAGACGTGTAAAAATTCTTGGTCGATCAATTATAAGTTCTTGGTCACACTCAGAATAAGTTATTATATCCACCCCTTCTGAAGAAACTACACTCATTTCTGCTGTTTACAGAACATCTGCTGTGCAGATAACAAATCTGCTCCTATTAAATTTTTTGTAGAAACAGGGTTTTTACTGTGTTGCTCAGGCTGCTCTCAAAAATGTAATTCAGAATAATATTATTTTCCACATTCACTCACTAATCACCAAAGTTTTATAGCTATGTATGTGAACATTATTTTGTACAGCCAAGTAAGTTTGAGAAATATTTATACCTAAAATCATTCTTGGAGATTTATATTACAAATTAGCATAGTAAAGGCTCAGAAAAGTCTGCATTAAGGAAAAAAATCAATTTAACTTTAAACTCAGCATTTCCCAAGCATATTTAATGTTGGAACTTTGTATTCATGAAACACCTGTTAACACTGCAGAATAACTGGGAATATGGCTTACAGTTTTCTAAATATTATAACTCAGAATATTATCATTTTGAATGAATGCTTTTAAAAGTTACTTCTCTTTTTACTTATATAATATTAAATAAATATATACTTTGTTTTCTCTATAATCATTCTTTACCAGTGCTGCTACTTAAGACAGCAAAACTAAGTTATACTGCCTTCAACAAGACATACATTGTAGTCCTCAAATTAGCAGTAAGAATTGTTCTTAATTTTCTGTCTTATCTTTCCACTTAACTCCAGTCATAGTTTTCTGCAGGCAAAACTAAAGCTTCTACTCAATGGTTCAATAAATTTACCTGTAGGTAGCAAGTGGATGGTGGTCTGAGATGGTCCACTTGTTGGCACCCCAGATGGCTGAAGAGGCGGTGCTGGTTGTATGGGCTGCAGTGGTCGTGACACAGGCTGAGAAGAACTCATGGTTGACACAGGAGTGTGATTTACCTTTTTGGGGTCTGTTAGTTAAAAGTAATATATTACAACTGACAAGAAAAGAATCAGAAAATACAAGTCTCTTCTATGGTAAAGTTTACTTTTGCTTGCCATCTGGATGTCACATTTACCTCTAAGAGAACAATTTATTTCTATTTTGCTTACATGTATTTTTGCTGATTTGAAAACTGAGTTAAGAATATGTAATTTGCTGGTGGTTCTATCACAGATTCTAATTCACATTTACAGAAATTCAGAAATAATCTTGTAAGTTCAATACAATATGTCAAATAGAATAATTACTTGCATAAATATATAACCTACATATCTATATGAAGGACACTCTTCTAGACAAATATCTATAAATTGAGTTTTCTCTGTGATCTTGAATTACTACAATTATTTAAGTTCTTTAATAACAGATGGTTGGTTATCATTACTATATAGTCTTTAAAATACACAAAGAATGACTAATCTGATAAAAGGGCTTCAATAGCCTATGAAATAAATATTTGCATCTTAGAAAAAAACTCTTTAAAATAGGAAAGCACAATGAAGATGGTGACCCAGAAGTCCTTCTATCCAAAATAATCCCCATCAATGTCTGTCCTACAGAATTCCGCACTAAATGTAAATAAAACCCAAAGCTTTTTCCAATGGATACTTTGCCACTGGAAAACAGTGTACTTTAAGAATGTGAGAATTTGAGACAGACCCAAAGGTGGGGCAGCAGAGAGACCGCATGAGGCATGGATGCTAGGGAAATGGTGAGAGCACCAAAAACACACTTTGCAGGCTTTACTTTTTAATTCAGTAGGCCTGCCTGCGTCCCCTCAAAAACTTGTATTTTTTTTTTTTTAAGAGAGCCATTGTAAGAGTCATGGCTGTCTATAAAAAAAATCAGTGAAAGCAACAGAGACAATTTGAAACTTTTAAAGAATAATCATACTGGCTTTAGTTCAACCCGGATAAAGGATGGCATAAATTTCTCAATTCAGTTTTAAATAACAAAACCGACTTTACTGTCATATAACCAACTTTATAGCTATTTAACTTTTGTTTTCCTAAGCCCAACTAGACTGACTCCCCAAAATATTACTTTCAAAATATTTGGGTGTTTAAAAAAATGAAGTATCTTTAAGATAATAAGTAACTCAGCATATGATATTTTCCAAATGCATTAATAATCACCAGAGTTTTACAGATATGTATGTGAACATTATTTTGTGCAGCCAAGTAAGTTTGGGAAATACTTTATATCTTAAATCATTCATTTACATTATATATTAGCATAGCAAAGGCTCAGAGAAGTCTGCATTAAGAAAAAAATCAATTTAACTTTAAACTCAGCATTTCCTAATGCATGTTTAACCATGGAACTTTGTATTCATGAAACACCTATTAACACTGCAGAATAACTAGAAATATGGTTTACAGTTTCTAAGTATTATAACTCAGAATATTATTATTTGAATGTGAATGCTTTTTAAAATTACTTCTTTTTTTATATATAATATTAAATAAAAGAAATTTATTCAAATGACCAAAATTAAATGTATACACACTTAAATACAGTATCTACACTGAAACATAAACAGAGAGAAGAAGAACCTTTAATGTAGAGACAGAAGAGTTGGATTTGACTCCCAAGACCTTTACTGACTCTGACTTTTTCTCTCTAAGGCTAACAAGTTTCCTCAAGTCTAAAATGAGTATTACAGCATTTTTGCAAGGTTTAAGTAAAATAACAGATACAAAAACAGAGGTACTCCACAAATTACAATATTCTCTTAATTGCTGTTTTCCTCTACAGATTGTACACTCATTTAAGACTGATTTCTATTTTTTTTTTAATTTTTTTTGAGACAGGGCCTCATTCTGTCACACAGGCTGGAATGCAGTGGTAAAAACACAGGTCACAGCAGCCTCAACCTCCCAGGCTCAAGCTATCCTCCTGCCTCAGCCTCCCATGTAGCTAGGACCACAAACACACCCAGCTAATTTTTAAATTGTTTGTAGAGACGAGTTTCACTGCATTGCCCAGGCTGGTCTGAAACTCCTGGTTTCTTGCCCCAATCCTCCTGCCTTTGGCTCCCAAAGCACTGAGATTATAGTTATGAGCCACCGTGCCTGGCCTTATTTTAAAATTCTAATCTAAAAACCTTTCATTCCTAAAAGAACACAAATAAACCAAGCATAATGCTGTAAACATCTATCTTCATAGAATATTGTACTGTGTGGAGACAAACAAAAGTGGTGTCAAAGCATTCCTTGTACAATTACTATTGAAGTACCTTGTGAAGCTCCACTCTCTTCATCATCCATTGTGAGATCAATGACACCGCTTGAATCACTGCCAGTGGCTTTTCCGCTCTGAAAAACAAAACTTCTACATTTTGCAAAGAAAACTCTGGCAGATATACATGTTAAAAAATGCGATGATAAGTGAGGTAAAATGAGACTAATGAGCAACCTGGTTCAATCTGGACCCCTAAATGTCTGAATAAACAGTCTGTCAGACAAATGCCCCAGGATACTCATGAGTTAAACATCTGCCATACGAAATATAATTTTCAAAAGAAATTCAAGAAGTTTTATTTAAGAAATTAAGCTGTTGCATACAGCAAATAAAGTGATTCAACACATTTTTCATTTTGTGACATTTAAAATGTTGATCAATAATACTCTGAATAATCAATATTAATCCACCAAAACACCAAAGGCAATCTTTAAAGCTAGAATTGAGTTACAGAAAATAATCTAAAGTTTTTGCTTTAAAAAACAGTATGGTATGGTATGGTATGGTATGGTATGGTATGGTATGGTATGGTATGGTATGAAATGATACAGTATACTATGCTACTTAACTGTACATCCAAGTTGACCAGTCAACCCATCATCCAAAAATCATTAGAAATATTAGGATTAAAAGAAAAACCTTTAAAAATCACATGATAGCAACCGACAAGGAAGGTAAGACAATATATATCTAAAGAGGCAGGACTATTAAGTCAGAAAGGTTGAGTGTGTCTTATAGTTCTCACTTCTTAGCTTTCTGATTCAGATAGGTACTTATCTCAAGTTCCAATATCTGAATATTGAGGCTATTGTGAGGATTAATCCAAATGTGTATATAAGGACTTAACACAATATATGAGACAGAGCAACTGCTTATAACTTAATAATCACAATGTACTTTGATATACTGAAGTCAATTCCAAACGATAAAGGCTTTCATCTGCAAAACTCAAGTTGATAAATTAAAGAAAATAATTCCTAGATTTTAGAATATCCAGCCCAATCCCAAGACAATAATGGAATTCTAATTCTTATACATGTTTCTATAATAATGATTTCACAGAAAATGGGTTATTTACAAACACCAAAAATCTATAAAATCCAAACTAAAAAATCCCCAAAATTGTCAATGAATGTAAAATAATCATTCACTACAACTTATTATCTGTAAGGTCGAGTTTTCAAAAGTGGAACTAACTTAGGAAGAAAAATAATACAAACTGACTCTAAGCAGAACCAGATATTACATTCAGCAGATAAAAGACTTGCAAGTAGCTATTAAAAATATGTTCAAGGCCAGGCACAGTGGCTCAAGTCTGTATTTCTGGCACTTTGGGAGACCGAGGCAGATGGATCACAAGGTTGCGAGTTCAAGATCAGCCTGGCCAACATAGTGAAACCCCGTCTCTACTAAAATTACAAAAATTAGCTATGCATGGTAGCAGGCACCTGTAGTCCCAGGTACTTGGGAGGCTGAGACAGAAGAATCCCTTGAACCCAGAAAAGTGGAAGCTGCAATGAGCTGAGACTGCACCACTGTACTCCAGCCTAGATGACAGAGCGAGACTCCAACTCAAAAAAAACAAAAAGGTTCAAATAATTAAATAATAATGAATGCACAAACAGGAAATTTCACAAGAGAAAAAGAAACTGAAAAAAATATAAATAATAGAGCTGAAAAATAATTTCTAAAATAAAAATTATGTAAGCATAAAAGCAGATTGCCTGGGGCAGGAAAAACTCAAATGAAATTGATGCTCAATCAATATAAATTTTCTAGTCCATAGGACAGAAAGAAAAACAAAAAAAAAATACCAAAAAACCCCTGAAATTTGCGCAATAAGAAACAGTTCAGCAAAACCCTAAATGAGAAGAAACAAAGAGCTCAAAAAGAATTGAGTAATAACCAAAACTTCCCACATTTGGTAGAAAACATTTACTTATAAATCCAAGAGGTTTAATGAACCTCAAGCAGAAGAAACACTAAGAAATCCGTAAGTATACACATCATAGTAAAAACATTGAAAACCAATAATGAAACATTTTGAAAGTAAACAGAGAAAATTACATGTTACACAGGAGTAAAGACTAACTGCTAACTACTGGTTAGAAACTATGGAAGCAAAAAGACACTGGAACAATATAATCAAAGTACTGATTTTAAAAAAACCCTTCAAACTAAGAATTCTATAGCCAATGAAGCTCTCCTTGAGAAAAGGAGACAAAAGACACAAACGTACATTTTTTAGATATTAAAAAAACAAGAGAAAGCATCACTAGCAGATCTACACTGCACAGATGAGCATAAGGAAATACTTCAGTTTGAAAGGAAATACCAACTTGGATCATAGGAAAAAGAGGACCAGAAAATGCAAACATAAGTACAAATACTAAGATTATATTTCTTTTCTGTTCTCAATTTCTTTAAAATTCCATAAGGCAACAATTAAAAATATATATAGGTATCTACAACATGTAGATTAAAATAATTTCATATATGTGCAAATAAGACCACAATACATGTGAAAACATGAACATGATATTTAAGGAAAGCAACTGCATTAAGGAGGTAAATGTACACATACAATTGCAAGGTTATATAATTAAGATTCAGATACATACTGTAACTCTAGAACAACCCCTAAAACACACAAAAACACACAAACACACAGAGAGCAACCTAAAAAGTTAACTTAGGAATTAAGACAGAATGCTTTAAAACAAAACTGATACAAAATAAAGCAGGAAAAAAGGCACATAGAAACCAACAAAAAAAGAAAATATGAAACCAACAGAAAATAGCAAAATAGAAGCCCTAAGCACAATCCTATAAATACTTATATTAACTACAAATGGTCTAAAAACTCCTATCAAAATGTAGAGATTATCAGATGAGATAACACCACAACAAATCAAGAAATATGATGTTTTTTTCTCTTACAGATTCACTTTAAATACAAAAACACAGACTGAAACTAAAAAGCTAAAAAAAGTAACATGCAACAATAAGCATAAAAATGCTGCTCTATATTAATATCAGAAAGAGACAAAGAGGGAACCTTTATAATGATAAAAGTATGGCAAGATTACAAATTATACACTATTTTAAAAAAACATGTAATACAGTGTCAGAAATCTATGAAGCAAGACTGCCAAATTAAAAGAAAAAAATAGATTCACAATCATATCACTCTTAGCAATAGATAAAACCACTACAGCAAAAGGCAATAATCAGTAAACAAATAATCCAAATTACACTATCAATCATGCTATACTGACATTTATAAAACATTACACCCAACAGTAGAATACATACTCTTTTCAAGTGTAGTGATACATTTACTAAGATATATACCATATATGGGCTTTATAACACACATCTAATTTATCTAAAAGTAACAAAGTCATACAGAGGATATTTTCTAAACCCAATAGCATTAAATGAAAAAAATTAATAATAAAAAATTTGCAAAATCCTCAAATACTACGAAATTAAACAAATTACTAACTAACCCAGGACCCAAAAGGAAATAAGGAACTACATGAAATAAAAATGCAACAAATGACAATTTATGGAATGCAGCCAAAGCAGTACTCAGAGGAAAATGTAAATCATTAAATGCTTATTATATAGGTCAAGATCTACAAGCAATGATTTAATGATAAATTATGATTTTTATTGATCATAAGCTGACAGATACAATTTATCTATTATCATACACAATGAGTAGTTTCCTGAATAGACTTTTTTGACGAATAAAATGGGTAAATATTTCAGTAACTATTAAATACATTTAAAAGATAATTATGATAGCTAACACTACTCCAATCAGTCTCTGGGCTAAATGCTTTACATGCATTAACACGTTTACTTTTCACAATATTTCTACATGGTAAGTACTAGCTCTGTTTTTCAGGTGAAAAATCTAAGGTGCCCAATAACTTGTCAAAGCACCACTATTAAGTAACTGGCTCCAGATTGTCTGACTGTAGACCTTATTATTTCTTTTTTTTTTCCTACCTTCCCCCTGACCTTAATATTTCTATGTCACTAGGTGGAAATGGACACACACACACACACACACACACACATATGTATCTTTACATTTTTTTCTAAGAAAACATTATATCTGTAATCTTATCTAATCAGAGACACATTTCTATCTGTGTTTACACATATTACTGAAGCCTTCAGTTTGAAATCATTAAAAAAACTGTATCAAATAGTTAACACTAGAAATGTATTTTATTAAAAACTTAGCTAATCACGTGTTATTTCCCAAAATGGCCAGTCTCAATAAGCAAACACTAAGAAAATTTTAAGAGAGCAAAGATACTGGCTTTGTAGCCTTTTTGTAATGAAACTGTAATATACTGGAAAGGCACACTTCAGCAAATGTGAAGAAAGAGTTAACACAGAAGAGCTGGTTGTTCATTCCTTGCACATCTCTCCAAGGGAAGCTGGAACCATCACTGAGACTTGGTTAGTTATCAGGAATGTTGCCCTTCAAAGGTCATGTTAACAATTCATTCTCTTATATACACTCTGAACAGTGAACTGTGCTACACTGGTTCATCAGGATTGCTTTGCATAAATATGAAGATTGATGATGCACACTTGGGTTTCACTGTTGGGATCCTGAGTTTCCAATGCCATGGCCAGTTATGTAGAAAAATGTCACTATGTGACCAGACATCCAAAAAACCTCAGACCCTAAGACTCAATCAGGCTTCTCTGGGAAAAGACTCTTGGCACATGTCTCTGAGGTTAATAAGCCAGAGAAAAAACAAATTCTGTGCAATCCCAGACAGAGGACTTGGAAGTCTTTGCCTGATCTTTCTGCACATTTTTTTCCCTGTTGCTCTTGCTCTACACCTTTTGCTGTGATGAATCATAACGGTAGTATAGCCTGCTACGGGTCTTATGAAATCCTTCTAGCAAATCAGCAAGCTTAAAGGTGATCCTGCATCCCTCGAAACAACAATTACAGATAGCAACACTATTTTATATCATATGTTGATAATTTGAATAAATTTGCTTTTCACTATATAAAACAATATATAAAATGAAACACAGTAACAAAATATACAATAATAAAGTATATGTAATATGTTAATAAATACTTATTTGGGGATATTAGATAACTCTTCATTTAACAACTACAGAAAGAGAATATTTTACAGATTTCATCATTTGCTAATTAACTACAGCTGAACAAGCATTTCCATCCTAGACACCAAGTTTCTTTTCTTTTCTTTTCTTTTCTTTTGAGACAGAGTCTCACTCTGTCACCCAGGCTGGAATGCAGTGGCGATATCATGACTCACTGCAATCACCTCCTCCCAGATTGAAATGATCCTCCCACCTCAGCCTCCCAAGTAGCTGGGATTACAAGCGTGCACCACCACACCCAGCTAATTTTTGTATTTTTAGTAGAGACAGGGTTTCATCATGTTGGCCAGACTGGTCTCAAACTCCTGACCTCAAATGATCCACCTGCCTTAGCCTCCCAAAGTGCTGGAATTACAGGGGTGAGACAGTGTGCCTGGCCTTAGACATTCAGATTTCTTCTGATCTAAATAGCCTTAAAGTGTTAAGTACAACTAAGTAGGCTTGGCATAGAAAAAAGAAGTTAACCAATTATATTTACAATGTGACAATTCAAAGAATCACAGGCTACCTTTTTCACACTAGTTTCTATCTGCTAGAAAGTTGCACATTAAGGTAAAAAGCAAATAAGAATTGATTAATCAATAGTATATCATTAATAAAGGTATTTATCAGAACGACAAAAATATCTGTTTCAAAAACCATAGCTGGCAAGCATAACTTCATAACTGAGAGCACATATATACTTCCATTATGGCTTCTTATTACATAATAAAACTCTCCTTTAATTATATTTATTATTCACATCCATAATTGACACTGATTCAAAGCTGAAACTGTTATTTTTGATAAGGCAGGCTAGCTGCTCAAACTGCTTGTATGTGTTTTTTATACTAGGATATTAAATTCCTCTTCCTCTAAGCCAAATAAAATATCTATTGAGAGCTTAATATTAAGTTGTAGTATTGCTTTGCTGTTGGGATTCACTCAGGGTGGTTGGCAAAATATTAAGGGAAATATTAGGGGAAATTGTAAGATTATAATCTCAAACCTTTTGGAAGGCCGAAAGGTTTTTATTAACTTGTAATCATGGGACAGACTGAAGGCAGCTGGTCCTTACCTTAAAGCATTAGGTCACAGGGTGAAGCTTAGGGATAACAGAAGCTTCCCCTGTTAAGTCTGTTTATCCCACATTCCTTTGTCTCTACCCTACTTGTTTACTCATGTAAACTTTGTGCAGATGGCCTTGGCCTTCTGGGGGAGGGGGGTCAATGGTGTTTGTTCTGGGCCCCCTGGGAATCAAAAGCTTTTATCATTTGTAAAACCACTCTTTTAACTATGTTAATTATCCAGAAGTGTGTTGACTTAGATCCTCTGTCATTAAATCTATACTGAATAAATGTGAGAATAACATGCAGTAAGGGGTCAGGTAGCTGCAATGGCCCTCTGAGAGCAGCTGACAACCTCCCTAGCCCACTCGTACACTGCACTTTTTGTGTTTGAGTATATTTATTCATCTGCCTCAGAGTCAGGGTTTGCAGGATGGAATCCTGCAGGCGGTGATCAATGTCTCAGGTGGTGACCCCAACATGACCAACGCCACACTTTGCTTTCTGATGAAGTCAATTCCTGTTTCAAGTGGTCGCGGTGCTTTTTTTTTTTAAAGGTTCTTCTTTTTTTTTGGAGACGGAGTTTTGCTGTTGTTACCCAGACTGGAGTGCAATGGCGCAATCTCGGCTCACCGCAACCTCCGCCTTCTGGGTTCAAGCAATTCTCCTGCCTCAGCCTCCCAAGTAGCTGGGACTACAGGCGCGCACTACCACGCCCAGCTAATTTTTGTATTTTTAGTAGAGACGGGGTTTCACCATTTCGACCAGGATGGTCTCGATCTCTTGACCTCGTGATCCACCTGCCTCGGCCTCCCAAAGTGCTGGGATTACAGGCGTGAGCCACCGCACCTGGCCTAAAGGTTCTTCTTTTCTATAGAGACAGGGTCTCACTTTGTAGTCTAGGGTGGTTTCAAACTCCTGGGCTCAAGTGATTCTCCTATCTTGGCTTCCCAAAATGCTGGGATTACAGACGTGAGCCACCACACTCTACCTCAAGTGTCATTTATATTATATCCATTTTAATTTCACTTATGTATTTGTATTTCTTTTTTCTTTTTTTTTTTTTTTTTGAGATGGGGTTTTGCTGTTTTGCCCACGCTGGAGTGAAGTGGTGCAATCTCGGCTCACTGCAACCTCTGCCCCACTAGGTTCAAGCAATTCTGCCTCAGCCTCTCAAGTAGCTGGGATTATAGGGGCCTGCTACCACACCCAGCTAATTTTTGTATTTTTAGTAGAGATGGGTTTCCCCTATGTTGGCCAGGCTGGTCTTGAACTCCTCACCTCAAATGATCCACACCCACTCAGCCTCCCAAAGTGCTAGGATTACAGGTGTGAGACACCGTGCTCAGCTACATAAACTATATTTCAGCAAAATATTCTATAGACAGTACAGTTCAATACAACTTTTTGCAGTGATGAAATTAGTCTGTATCCATGTGGTCTAATACGATAGCCACTAGCCATTTGTAGCTACTGAACCTTGAAATGGGTTTATTATGACTGAGGAACTGAATTTTTAAGTAGCTACATATGACTAGAGGCTATCCCATTAGATAGCACAGCTCTAGAAGGACCACCATTTATAAAATGACAAAAGGCAGCCATCATAATGTCCATTTTCCTTTCCTTGAAAATATTACTTGTTTAAAAAAAAAACTCACTGAGTAGAGATGTTCATAGATTCTTTGTTTAAAGTTTATAAAGTACAAGTGGACTTCCTATAAATGTCACTTAAGTATCACTGAATATATCAACATTTTCTATACTACATGTCTTCTAGAAAGTATCTCAATCTTATAATTTTAATTGAAAACATAGTTATAATCCACAAGACATGCTCAGAAACAATCACAACTTTAATCTTTAATACTGCATACAAAGACTGCTAACATCTGTAACAAGTAATGTATTTTAATAGCTTTTATTTGATCTATAAACTATGACATATATTTAGGTTGGTCAAAATCCATCATTTTTAAAGAAAATACTCGTGTTTAAAGATCGAATGATGCCCTTGTTTTAATATTCTTGTCATTTTTTTCATGCTTGACATGCTTGAGATTCTTTTTCTGCTGGAATAATTTATGAACTCCTTGAAATGATTCAAAGGAAGTGAAGAAAATAAAACTATCAACAACCTAATCACTTCACTATAAATTGATTAAACCTAAAGCAACAAAGAACAAGGAAGAACACTGTTAATACAGGAAGGAAGTCGTTACTCTATACTGGGTGGTTAAAATTTAATATGAAAAAGCGGCCGGGCACGGTGGCTCAAGCCTGTAATCCCAGCACTTTGGGAGGCTGAGGGGGGTGGATTACGAGGTCAAGAGATCGAGACCATCCTGGTCAACATGGTGAAACCCCGTCTCTACTTAAAATACAAAAAATTAGCTGGGCATGGTGGCACGTGCCTGTAATCCCAGCTACTCAGGAGGCTGAGGCAGGAGAATTGCCTGAGCCCAGGAGGCGGAGGTTGCGGTGAGCCGAGATCGCGCCATTACACTCCAGCCTGGGTAACCAGCAAAACTCCGTCTCAAAAGAAAAAAGAAAAAGTACAAAGAGTGGCAGAGTGCTAATAAACTACCAGACAGACAAAAAATTATTCCTCAAAAGATACCTCTAATTACCTCTGAAGAAATAAAAATGTTGGTAGGGGTAAAGGGTGGCATAAGTGAGGGTAAACCAGTGAGATACTCTTAAAATAAAAGACGCACCCAGATTAAATGACATGTGTTTTCTTTGCACAGATAATCTTTACAGTGTAAAAGCTCAACTGTATTAATCCAGTCAGTCAGTTAATAGAATAAACTAATTATTACCTCTAAGAACTGCTACACAAAAATAAAACGAGGCAAACCAAAAATCTTCAATTCTTGTCAAACATTAAAGAAAAATTGTGAGACAATTTTTGGACAGTTATAAAAAAGAGACATAGAACAACTTTCATTCAATCAAAGAATGATAAAAATTCATTTTCCTGTGGGCAATAATTAGGATTTTACTTTGAAGAAGAAGGAAAAATCTTACCTGTGATGTGCTATCAGCTGCTTTCTTACTAACAGAAACATCTATTGTTTTGTTTGTCTGGTTTTCTGAAAAGTTAAAAAGAAAAGCCATTTTTAAAAACATCTACAAGATGTAAAAAGCTAGGCTGCTTTATATACAAAAATTCACATAGTTTTCTCCAACTATTTTTCTGTCAACATGTCACATATGTAAATAAAAGCTCAAACTCACAGATCACTGCTGTAGTATCTTTCAGAAAGGGAAATTCACAATACAGATAAAAAACTTTCTACTGCCCCCACAATTTTAACTCTAAGCAATATCTCATGAAAATAATTTAAGATATACATAACTTAAATGTTCTAACATGAGGAAATAAACAAAATATAATTCTTCCACACTATGTCCCTTTGAGAAAAAAATTTAATATGTAAAAACTGTTTGCAATAAATTCAGTCGAAACAAATACATAAATCCAAGAAAATACACATGCACGTTTCTCAGTAAGTTTAATCATCGGTGATTTTTCTTTCTTTGTTCATTTTTCAATTAACTTGTACTGAGTTTGCAGTTAAAAAACAATGTTACTTCCAGAACAGCATAGAAAACAAACCAAGCACATTTTGCCCCAATTTCAAATGGGAGGAAAAGAGAGAATGCATTAATTTTATGAAAGGTCTTTTGCACCTATTGAGATTATTTACGTTTTCCTGTTTGGTAACACATGTTTTTTAAACGTTGAAACAGCCCATCTTTTCTTTCTGGAGACAAAACCCTCTTGGTCAAACTGTGGCATTTCTTTCATTTGTAAATCTTCAGAATGCATACAGAGTAAACAATTTATGTTTTAAAAAATACAGGAGATTAAACTACCTATGTATTTCCATATGTACATATATATAAATCTGTATGTCTAAAAAAATCAAGTTGGTAAGTATTCACCTGCTAAAAGAGGTATTCCAGGGCACAGAAGTTAAAAGGATGCCTTTGATTTCTCTCTACCTTGTCTGAATAATTTTCTTTTTGTAAGAAGAATATATTAATATATTATTTATTTAAAAATATATTCAAATTATCTTATTTATTACAAATGAGCATCTGTTTTGGACATGATTGACATGTTCTCTCTCTCTCTCTCCCACCCTCTCTTTCGACAGGGACTTCCTCATTACCCAGGCTGGAGTACAGTGACATGACCATGGCTCACTGAAGCCTTGACCTCCTGGGTTCAAGCAATCCTCCTGCTTCAGCCTCTGAATAGCTAAGACTGCAGGCATGTGTCTAATTTTTTATTCTGTGTACAGATGGGAGGTCTCACCATATTGCAAGGCTTGTCTCAAGCTCCTGAGCTCAAGCCATCCTCCTGCCTCAGCCTCCCAAAGTGCTGGGAATACAGGCATAAGCCACCATGCCCAGGAAACTCTAGTGTTCTAATATTCTTAGAACAAGATGTTTAATGAAATTTGAGAGTGGACATTGTATATGGATTGTATATAGCTCTCCTCCAAATCTGTTCTTTCTTTAATGTCTAGTTTAGTAAATGGAACAGCATTTAGCAATATCTTAGAAATCTGAATCATCTTTGAATTCTCCATCTCTTCTACACACCTAAACTTTTACTCATAAATTACCAAGTACTGCCAATGCTACCTCTTGAATAACTTTTAAATCTTTTTGATACCACCATCAGTCATCTCGTACACTACAAGAGCCTCCAGCCTCCTAACTGGTCTTCCTAACATATTCTTAACCCTTCCAAACCATTCTCCGTACTGAAACCAGGGTTCATGGGTGTACCCCCTACAAAAACCCTTTAACACGATTTCCCCCATTCTTCCATTCATTACTTCATACCCTTTCCAGATTTCCCATTTTCAATTTTGTACTCACAAAACCCTGCAAATCCTAACACTCATCACATTTATAATTAATTAGTTATTTAATGAACACATTCCCTATTTGACTGTAAGCTTGGTGAGATCATAGGGACTATTTTACACATTTCTGTGTATCTATAGAACCTAATATAGGCATTCTTTATGAATGAAAGAAATTAGTTATAATTTGAGCTTTAAATTTCCAAGCCCTTCGGAGGGCATTTACTTCACTATAAACAGAAAATACTGACTTAAAATCCATAAAGATACACTTACATAAAAATGCATGAACATATAGCATATGTTCTTATTAAGTAAATATAATACCTACAAAAGTATAGAGCTTAGAAAATCTTACTTATATAACCTAATTAATTTGCCACCAACTACTAAATGTAGTGGAGATGTACTGAAGTTTGGCTTCGGTCTAGATTTTGGGAAGCCTAAACAGCCAAAGGCCTCCTTTAATGTCATTTATGGTACTGTTGAAATTATGCATGGTCAAAGAACATATGTTCTCATAATATCTCATTTTAGTTAACATTATAAAAAAGAAAACAGACAAAGCTTGTCATTCACATTTATTCATTATCAAATGTAGGTAAGCATTCTAAATGGAACTTCAAGATCTTAATATAATTATATATTAAAAATATGTAAATGTGTTACATGTACATGTTAAAATATATAATTATTATATTTAGAAATAATTGTATATTATCTCAGAATGCTATACCAATTAATGATTGTAAAAACTTACTTTTATATACAAAAAATTCAGAATAGTCAACTAAACAGACTGTCGTGCATTACTCAGAGTGTACACCAACTAGATAATTTGGGGAATATATCCCTTCTATAAAAAATTTAAGAACGGAACAATGAAATTATAATTCTGACACTTGTAGAAGTGTTTGGAGTACGAGCATAACATTAAACAAAATACTCTTATTTATTTCTTTTCAAGCCATGGTTTTTCAGGAAAAGTTCTATATTTAAGAGTTTATCTCCTTTCAAGACCATGAATTTAAAACAATGTCAACTTTGCCTAAAAATGTCATAAGGAGGAAAAACCAAAATCACATAAAACAATGTCCATCACTAAGTCATCTAACATAAAAAAATACTAAGAACTAAAAGAAAAAGAAATTACAGGAAAATGAAGTATCACCCAAAAATCTTGTCTGTCCACTGACCTCAGTTAAAAGCAAGCATCTCTTTTAGTGTTGTAAACATGTAAGAATGTCCAAAAAATAATGTGGTAAGCAGATAATACTAACAAACATGTGTCCCTATACTATGCAAACATTTAAATTGTAAATATTATAAATAAAAATTGCACTTTCATATAAAACATTAGTTTATTCTTATAAATATGATAATGATATGAGAGTGATATCCAGCTTCAATCCAATATTAATTTTGATCTGCCACTCATTTACTTACTTTACAACTGTGAAATACCATCACTGTTTCATATGAGAAAACTCTTAG
This sequence comes from Leontopithecus rosalia, assembly GCA_028533165.1. Taxonomy (NCBI): domain Eukaryota; kingdom Metazoa; phylum Chordata; class Mammalia; order Primates; family Cebidae; genus Leontopithecus; species Leontopithecus rosalia. The sequence continues at coordinate 114,309,442 of CM052656.1, read as the reverse complement.
GGAGTAAAATGCACTAGTAATGGCTATATGACAAATGAAAACTAAGGCTTGTACATCTCACTTGTAAAAGTAATTTTGCACTTTAGAATTTGTTTCCTATATTTCATGGTCATTTATGACATCAATAAGAAAGATACTATAGCAATTTTACTATACACATGATGCCTACACTTGCCTGCCTTTCCAAAAGTAATGCAGATAAATAAGTCAGAAATTAAAAATAAGCCAGTTCGAGAATGCATACAAAACAAACTCTTTCTAGGAATTATGAAGACACAGAGTTTGGCAGATTTTAAACAGGTATAACCAAATTCTCCTTTTTGCAGTATTTCTAAGTCAAATACAAACAATCATATAGTATGTCATATGGGAAAACACAGAAAAGACAAAACAAAAAGGACTCAAACATTTTATAGTAAAGGTGAGAGAAGAAACCTACGTTTAAGTTCTGCGAATTTGGAAGAGATGAATGAATACACAAAGGGTTTTCCAAATGGGTAAGGAACGTAAATGTGCCTTTATTTTTTTCTTAAAAGCATATATTATACAGATTTGATACTTTAAAATGTATCTGTTTTAGAAGGATATTGCTAGCAAATGTATCATAAAAGCAACTCATGCTTGCTACAAAGCCATAAGTTAAAAATGCATCAATTAGGAAAATTACTAAAAGATAAAACACAGATGCTAATGTCCAAATAAAAAACGAATCCCCTTTCTCAAGCCCCATTTTAGCAACATAATTTCTCTCAGGTATCTAAAAAATTACTAAAAATAATCAAGAAAATTCTGTTTACTTTGTTCTTTCAATATTACCAGCCACTTAGGAAAAAAAAGTTCAATCGTTACAAGGCTATTAAAATGCTTGCATTTCTAGTATTAAACCTACAAGGTGACTTACCAATTCTTGGGTTAGCAGTGCTGTTCTGTTCTGCAGGAGATGAAGTACTGAAAGCAGAAACTGGAATTTTCATCTGTAAAGGACCTCGATTATTTGATGGACTATAGAGTCCTGATGGGCCCACTGTGGGTAAAGAAGTCCTTGTGGCTTGTACAATAGAGTGTGCCGTTGGAACAGCCTGCACAGCAAGTGTTGTTCCCAATGGTGCAGCACTGGCAGTAGGGTTCCTTTGAATACTAGGACTGGGCACAGAAGGAACGTTGTTTGGTTTAGTGGGATTTGGCAAGGATGGCAAGGATACTGGATTTTTGGTAAGACCACTCACTGTAGGTGGGCTTTGCACAGAAATGAATTCTACGTTGCCAGATGGTTGATTAGTCACCAAAGTCCCTGGATGGCTCTGTAGAAGCTGAGGCTGGGAGGATACTGCAAGAGGTACATGCAAAATCACTGGCAAAGGTTGTAAAGAGATTGTAGGTTGGGGATTTCCACTAGGCACCTGAGTAGTAGCAACTACAGTAGCTGTATTGGGTGCAGGAAGAACTGATGTTGCTGTCAGGGAACCCGAAGTAACTGGAGTCTGCAACTTCGGCTGACTACTGACCACTGCTGGAGGAGTGACAAGATTGGTTGAAGATACTACAGAAAGAAAACAGAAGTCTCAGTTTAAATGGTTATGTTAATTTATCAACTAAGAAAATATGACAGATACAATTAAATACATTGCATTAGGTACTGTAAAGTCTTTCATCATGAAAGTTTGTTTTTTCCAGATTTAAATTCTGAAATTTAACTTAGAATTAAATTCTTGGAAGGATTTTGCATGTAGGTTTAGTATATTACAAAAAACAGCACATGATGGATGATTAATACGCAAGACTGCTGAGTATCAAAACAGTCTCTGTGCTTCACAGTACCTAACTAGTAAACAAATAAAAAAACACTAAAAAGTAGGTAAAACTGTATATTTTTGAAACTACATTAAAAACATTATAAATGCCTTATAACACAAGTAATATATAAACTCAAATAATAAATCTAAAGTCATGACCATTAATTAATAAGAGGTAAACTTATTCATCATATTTTATCATTTGAACCATGTCTGTATCTTTGAATCAAGTTTGACTGAATTCCCAGGGAGAGGAATTATCTTCCCCTACTGAGGGGCAGTTCCCTCTACTGACACCCTACTGACATTGTATGATATGAAAAATAGCACTGAGTGAAGAGGACAGATGAGTTAAGAAATGAGAAAGCTTATACAGAAGAACAGAGAAAATACAAATGCTGGTCACTACAGTTTTATAGTAATTTTCAACTACTTGTGCTTATTCTCATTGAAATAGGTTTAAAATACATGATCAAACTTCTTTCTCACTGATTTATAGTCTTTCCAATCAGGTACACTAGAGCAGCAATTCTCAAAGTGTAGTCCAGGGGGATGCCTAGGGTTTTCTGAGACCCTTTCAGGGAGTTTGCAATGTCAAAACTATTTTCATAATGAGACATTATTTGCCTTTTTCAATGAGCAGACATTTGCACCAATGGAGCAAAAGCAGTGGTGAGTAACACTTTTGATGCTTTAGTACAAAAATCAAGGTAGTTTAATGGGACCAAACTCGCTGCATTCTTTATCAACACATGCTTGCAGTAAAAAACAGAGTCAGTTTTACTTAAGAATCCCCATGATCAACAGTAAAAACTATTAACTTTATTATATCTCAACCTTTGAATAGGGGTTCTTTTCTTAATATTCCATGTGAAGAAATAGGACTACTGCATGCCAAAGTAAAATGGCTAACTCAGGGAAAAATGCTTGTGCATTTGAGCTATAAACTAAACCAGCAGTCTTTTCCATCAAAGACTATTTTTACTTGAAAGAATGATCTATACACACACTGATGATTCATATGTGGGTATTTTTAAGATCTTCTCTTAAAAATAGACTAGGTAAGGCAGTCACTTCAAGGAAAAAAACCCAACTGTATTTATCAGCAATAATAACATCTGAATTTTAAAATAAAACTAAGAACATTTGAAAAAACTTATATCCATCACTGAAAGCATGAAGTTCTCTAAATCCTTAAAATACTTCTCTGAGTAGAACTGATAGTAAAATCAGTAAATGTAATTTTTAAAAATAATATTTTTAAATAAAATGTGTCAACATTTGGAAGATTTGCATTAACTTAGTGAATAGTTTTAAAATGACCAATGAATGATATTAGTAAAATTCCATCCAAGTGCAAGATAGAGGAACAGATTTAAAACAAGGTTTACCTCTATCACCCAGGACAGAGCACAGTGGTACAATCTCGGCTCACAGCAGCCTCCACCTCCAGGACTCAGGTCATCCCTCTACCTCAGCCTCCCAAGTAGCTGGGACCACAGGTGTGTACCACCATATCTGGCTACTTTTGTATTTTTTGTAGAGATAGAGTTTCACCATGTTGCCCCAGCTGACCTTGATCTGAGTTCAAGCAATCCACCTGCCTTGGACCTCCCAAAGTGCTGGGATTACAGGCATGAGCCACCAAACTTGTTCAATAAATGGATTTTAATGAAAGAGTAAGGAAATTTATTTGGTGTGATTTCAGATCACACTTCACAATTAACCTTAAAGAAACTACTACTTGATAATATCAAAGAAGCATATCCACAATTATCTGTAAGGGCTAGTCCTTTCCCATCTACATATTTGTTTAAGACTAGATTTCCTTCATATGCTTCAGCCAAATCAACATTTTAAAACAGACCAAAAGCAGATATAAATATGAATATATAGCTATCTTTAGCTATATTTTATACTTTATGTCTTAAAGTATAAAACAGATTTGTAAAAAATGTGAGAGAATAATGCTCTTTGTGCTGCCATTTTTAAGCTTGGAAAATACATTTAGTTTCATTTTTAAAAGTTTTTTTGTGTTAGACATTATGGGTTTACTACTACTTTATTTTTATTATTATTATTGTTATTTTTTTAGAGGAAGTCTTGCTCTGTCCCCTAGGCTGGAGTGCAGAGGCATGATCTCGGCTAACTTCAACCCCCACCTCCCAGGTTCCAGTGATTCTCCTCTCTCAGCCTCCTGAGTAGCTGGGATTACAGGCACCAGCCACCATGCCTGGCTAAATTTTGTATTTTGGTAGAGATTGGGCCAGGATGATCTCGAACTCCTGACCTCAAGTGATCCACCCACTTCATCTCCCAAAGTGCTGGGATTACAGGCACAAGCCACCACACCTGGCCTACTATTATTTTAAATGAATAAACATTTTAAAAATATGTTTTAATTTCTGTTTAATTTCTACTTCATGTCAACTAATAAACATCAATTGATATAACCCACATAAGTAAAAGCTCTGGGGTTCTTAATAATGTTTTCAGATTGTAAAGGGATCAAGAAACCAGAAAGTTTGCAATCTACTGCCATAGAGGTTTGAATATCTATACTGTATTTCATGTATACTTATCCAGGGTCCTAAATTTTTTTATTTTAAGAGACTGAGTAGATTTTACTACATTGCCCAAGTTGACTCAAACTCTGGGTTCAGGTGATCCTCCTAAACCTCCCAAGTAGCTGAGACTATAGGCATGTGCCATCATGCCTAGTTTGATCCTGAATTTTTAACAAAATTTTTGTACTCAGACCAATGTGCCCAATTTTTTAGTCCACTTCAACCTCAAAAGAATGTAAGAAAAGAGAACCAAAGCCTTTAATTCCTAAGAAAATGTCTTTTTGTATTTAAAAACAGTTACCTGTATTCACAGGAGTTTGAAAGGATGGCGGTGCACTCTCGCTTACATTTCTTTTGGACTCCAGCATCTGCCTCACTGTGCCTGCATTTCTATGAAATATATACACACAAATAGTCAATAGATATGCCACTCTGGGAGTACCAACTGATATCTAGAATAAGCAGTGGCCCATAGGGAAAAAACGGTGGCTAGACTTGGGTTTCATAACCCTAAACCACAAGCAAATAGAGTGAGGCATAGCTGGCACAAAGACTTCTAAATGCTGGGGTCTACGGCATTAGGGAAGAGTCTTAACTCTTGTACAGTAACAACTGTCATCAATACTTAACCTGAATACCAAAAGTAGGTCCTAACATATATAAACATTAGTCTTTCTCACCCTTAACGGAAGCATTAACTATAAATGCTTATAGTTAATGAAGCATTTCTCAATTACTTGAGAGAATACTATTTAAGACAAGTGGTTAAAGAAATACATAGTGACCACAGAATGCCTTTTAAGTTAGTGAAAGTATTATTCACACATAAACAATACAAGGAAGTAAGAAAAGAAAACATACTAACCAAGTACCTCAAACACTTATCTCTATGTAAATACATGACTACATTGCAAGATTCTTTGACCCAATAAAGAAAATTAGAACCTTGTCCTGTTATTTAAAAACTAGACAGACTATGAATTCTCACCTGTAAGGCATGTTATTATTGCTGTTGACATCATTGACAATTTTTCCTGGTGATACTGGTGGGTTTGGAGGATGCTGGGGAAAAACATCAAGGTAAAAATAAAACTCAACACACAGGGAATCTTTTAAAAAAAACAATAAGACCTGTAGATTCTTGTCAGTATATTATCTGTCACTGTTCTAATATAATGGAAAATATTACCAGCTGAGACAATAATTTAAATCTTGGCACTGTCATTTGTTCATTGTATCTTAAGCAAATCATTTACTTTGCTGAAGGCAACTGCTTATCATTTGAGAGATAAATGTAATAATTCCTGTATTTCAGTGTTCTTATGAAGATTAAATTAAAAACTCAAAAATGGCTCACATGCTGTAAGAGTTTAAAAAACATTAACAATATAAATGTAAAGAATAATAAGACTCACTCATTTGACAAATAGCTAGTAAATGCCCAGTATTTAGAAGGCATAGCAGGCATCACATTAGCACCAGAAATTCAACAAATAAGTGGTATCCAACGTCACAAATTAAAATCCTCAAATCAAAATTATTTTTAAGTTGTTCTTTAAAAAATGCTACCTACCACTACATGTCTCAAATTATTTCATAAAATGTCACATATCTAAACTTTAGTAACAACTTATTTCAGCCTTTCCCCCCAAAACCAAGGAATATAGATAGAATTCTAACACCCACCTATTAATTATCATTACTTAAACCTCTATCATTAATAACACTATTATCATTTATCTCTTAAAATGAGGCTAGGCACAAAGGCTCACGACAGTAATACTAGCACTTTGGGAGGCTGAACTAGGCAAGGATTGCTTGAGCTCAGGAGTTACAGACCAGCCTTAGCAACACAGTGAAACCCCATCGCTTAAAAAAAAAAAAAAAAAAATACAAAAATTGGCCAGGCGTGGTAGTGCACACCTGTGGTCCCAGCTCCTTGGGAGGCTGAGGTGGAAGGATCACTTGAGCTAAGACTGTGTCACTGCACTCCAGCCTGGGTGACAGAGCCAGACCCTGTCTCAAAATCAAACAAACAAACAAAAAACGAAAAGAATAAAATAACTCTAGTCAAGTGTAAGAATAACATATCAAACCAAAGGTAATAAATGCTTAGAATTACATTGAGCAGATGCCATTAATCACTTTTCTCAACAACAAATACATCTTGCTACTTTTTATATGGAACAACAATAATTTCAATCTTCTAGTATGACATTGCATTATATATGTATAGAGGGAAAAACAATAGAATTAAGATAATCTGCTATGAACATACTTTAAATCTGGCTGTCAAGACAAACACATGTAAAACAATAGAAAAGCAAATTAAAATAACAGTGTAATGTCAATGGAAAAAGCTTAAAAAAGAAAAGCTTTTAGGGAAAGGAATGCATCTTTAAGCACATTGCTGAGTGATTTTTCTTTTTTGAAGATGGAGTCTCACTCTATTACTCTGGCTGGAGTGCAGTGGCACCATCTTGACTCACTGCAACCACCACCTCCCATGTTCAAGAGATTCTTGTGCCTCAGCTGCTGAGTAGCTGGGATTACAGGTGCCCGCCACCATGCCCAGCTAATTTTTGTATTTTTAGTAGATATACAGTTTCGCCATGTTGACCAGGCTGGTTTCAAACTGCTGACCTGAAGTGATCTGCCTGCCTCAGCCTCCCAAAGTGCTGGGATTGCAGACATGAACTACTCTGCCCAGCAATCACTGAGGAATTATTACACTTAAAATGGTTAAGATAAAACAATGCTTCAGGAGAAGAACAAAAAAAGAAGAAAAAACATACAGAATAAATAAAACAAATGGTTTAGAACACAGGAATCATTTGAAGGAGGATTTTTAAAACTGTGGTATGATCAGCAATATGTCAGAACAGGAAGTCCCAGGCTCTGCTTCCCCTAGGAAGATGACTTAGCAATTGCCTGCGTGAGAATTCCACAAACTAGTTGAGAGGATATGGCATCGCAGGTGAGCACAAGGCCAAAAACAGGCACACTGGAACAGTTAGGAAACTACATTGCTTTCATTCACTATACTCCATCAACCTCCCAACACAGCTTCTACATCAGAAAAGAAAGAGAAAGGTGGAGCTTGTATCCAGCTTTTTGAGATGATGCTCAAGGCACTAGATTTTGTCTCAGCGAACAGAGAAGACTAACCTGGAGCAAGAACTGTGACTATGGCACTTCGGATGCCTGTGACCCTCAGAGACCAAAAAGGCAGGACCCACAACTTGATATAGGACCAGAGAAATTGCAGTAACACAGACAGACAGCAGGGGAAGCACTAATACAACAGCTTGCCAAAGCACCAGAGGCGGCTGCTATAGCAAAGACAGGCACCAGAGGGAGCTTCAGAGTGGAGAGGCAAACCTCTTCAGATGGAAGAGTACAAGCAAAAGCCCAGAGAAGACACATAGCACACTCCCTCCCAAAAAAAAAAAAAAAAAAAAAAAAAAAAACAACGTTTTAGAATCCCACAGAATCTACAGCAAGGCTGACTGGTGAAGCCCTTCCTGTGTACAAGAGTCCACAAAGACTGGGAGATTTAGCTGTTTTTTCGCATGCTAAAATTTCAGCAAGCATACAAATAAACAGAGAAACATGGTCCAATCAAATAAACAAAATAAATCTCCAAAACCAACCCTTAAAGAAAAAGAAAGCTATGAATTATCTCCCAATAAATTCAAAATAACTATCATTAAGATACTCAATGAGGTGAAAGAGATGACAGAAAACAGCAAAATCAGGAAAAGGGTGCATGAACAAAATGAGAACATCAACAAAGAAATTGTAAAAACGAATCAAGTCAAAATCATAAAGCTGAAGAATACACCGAAACAGAAATTCACTGTAGGGAATCAAGAGCAGACCGGATAAAACAAAAGAAAAAATCCACAATTCTCAAGACAGGTCATTTGAAAGTATCGCACCAGAGGAACAAAAAGAGAATGAAGACAAGCTAAGAAAATCTAAAGGACTTTTGGGACACCAACAGGCAGACAAATATATACACAAGAGAAGTAAAGGAAGACAGAGAGAAAGGGGCCGGGAACCCATTTAAATGAATAATTGCTGAAAATGTCTGACACTAAAAGAAGAAAAATGGAGATATAAATTCAAGAAGCTCAACGATCTCTATCATTAACCCAAAAACATCTACACTGAGATACATTATAACCAAGCTGTCTGAGTCACAGTAAATAATCTTGAAAGCAATAAGAGAAAAGCAACTCATAAAAACATACAAGAAAATTCCCACTAGATAACAGGCAGATTTCTCAGCAGAAACCTTGTAAGTGTGAAGGAATGAGATAATATCTTTTCAAAGTGGTGAATGAAAGAACTGCCAATCAAAGAACACTGTATCTGGCAATAATATGCTTCAAAAATGAAGGTGAAATTTAAATTTTTCCCAGATTAATAAAAACTGAAGGAGTTTTATCACTATACCTATCCTACAAGAAGTGCTAAAGAAAGTCCTTCAAGAGAAAATTAAAGAGTACTACACAACATCATGGAAGTATACAAAAGTATGAACCTCCTTAGTAAAGGTTGATAAGGAGAAAAATAAAGAATCCTGTATTCCTGCTACATTGGTGCACAAATCACTTTTAATTCTGGTATAGAACTTAAAGCATAAAAAAACTAAAAATATGTTAACAGATACACAACATAAAAAGATGTGATATGTGGCACATCATTAACATCAAGTTGTGATGAGGCAGATATCGAGTAGAGCTCTTATATGACTAAAGTTATTTGCAGTCTAAAATAATAGTTGCAACTTTAGGATGTGTTATATAATCCCCATGGTAACCACAGAGAAAACATCTACAGAAAATACACAAAAGGAATTATAAAAGGAATGAAGCCATACTACTATACCAAAAGAAAACCAAAAAGCAATGAACCTACAAATCAGAGAAAAAAACAAAACAACAATATTAAGTCTCTTCCAATTAGCAGTTTATTTAAATGCAAATGGATAAAACTCTGCAACCAAAAGACAGGCTGACTTAATGTTTTTAAAAAATAAAATCCAACTATATGCTGCCTACGAAAGGCTCACTTTGGATGTAAAACACAACACATAATGAAAGTGAAAGAATGGAAAAAGATATTCCATGCAAATGGTAACAAAAAGAGTAAGGATGGGCCATATTTATACATGACAAAATAGACTTTTAGTCAAAAATTGTCAGAACAGACAATAAAGAACATAATAAGGGTCCATTCACAGCTGTAACAAATACACACACACACACACACACACACACACACACACACACACACACACACACACACACACACCCCTAACATCAGAGCTCCAAATACATGAAACAAACATTGAAAGAATGAAAGGGAGAAACAGACAGCAACACAATGATAGTAGGAAACTTCAACACCTCACTTTCAATAATGGGTAGAACCATCAGACAGAATATCAATAAGGAAACAGAGAACTTTAACAACACTATATACCAGTTGGATGTAACAGACATATCGAATACTCTATCAAACAACAGCAGAATACACATTCTTCTCAAGAGCACACAGAACATTCTCATGGATAGGTCACAAGTCACAACCCAGGTCTCAACAAATTTAGGAAGAGTGGAATTACACCAAGTATCTTTCCCGAAGATAATGGATTGAAACTTTAAATCAAAAGCAGAAGAAAAGTAGGAAAAGTCACAAATATGTGAAAATTAAACATGCTGTTAAAAAAAAACCCAACAAGTCAAAGAAGAAGGTAAATTACAAGGTATCTTCAGATAAATGAAAATGAAAACAAAATATAACGAATTGTATGCAGTGAAAACAGTGATAATAATGAAGTTTATAGTGGTAAAACACAAAGATTTCAAATCAACAATCTAACTTTACAACTCAAAAAAGCAGGAGGAAAAAGAAACTAAACCCAAAATTAGCAAGAGGAAACAAATAATGGAAACTACAGCAGAAGTAAACGAAATACAGAATAGAAAAACAGAAAAGCAACAACAAAACTAACAGTTGGTTTAAAAAAACTGACAAATCCTTAGCTAGGCTAACAAAATCGATAACTTTAAAAATTAAAAGAAACAAAAAAAGACGACATTAGAACTGATGCTACATAAATGGAAAGGATTACAAGAGTCTACAACGATCAATTATACACCTGCAAACTTGATTACCTAGAAGAAATAAATTCCTAAAAACACATAACCTACCAAGCCTGAATTTAAAAAAAAAAATCTATAAATAGTAAGGAGATTTAATCAGTAACAGAAATCTCCGAACAAACAAACGTCTAAGACCAGGTGTGGTGGCTCACTTGAGGTTAGGAGTTCAAGTGAACTCACTTGAGGCCAGGGTTGCCTGGCCAATAAGGTAAAACCCCGTCTCTACTACAAATACAAAAATTAGCTGGATGTGGTGGTGCATGCCTATTATTCCAGCTATTTGGATCACTTGAACCAAGATCACACCACTGCACTCCAGCCTGGGTAACAGAGAAAGACTCTGTTGCAAAAATAATAACAACAATTGATAAATAAATTTTGTTTTTTTAAAAAACGGGGTTTCACCATGTTGGTCAGGCTGGTCTTGAACTCCCGACCTCAGGTGATCCGCCCATCTTGGCCTCCAAAGTGCTTGGATTACAGGCATGAGCCACCACACCCGGCCAATAAATAAATTTTAAATGGATAAATTTTAACAATGAATTTTAAAAATAAACAAAATTAACAAACAAAAGCCTAAGAGCAGATGGCTTCACTGGAGGATGTTACCAAACAACTGGTAGTATTCCAAGAGTAGTACTTTCCAAGATGAGTACTTCCAAATAGGAGTACTTTCAAATTCCATGTATTAGGCAATCATTACCTTGATGCTAAAGCCAGACAAAGATACTAAAAAAAAAAAAAAAAAAACACTACAGGCAAATATCCCTGATGAATACTGATATAAAAATCCTCAAGAGAACATTAGCAGAATGCTAAAAAGATTATACATGATGAATAAGTTGGTTTATCTGAGGAGTGCAAGGATAGGCCAACATGTAAAAATCAATGTAACATGAGATATTAACAGAATAAAGGACAAAAAGCACATGATCATCCTAATTGATGCAGCAAAAGAACTTGACAAAATTCAACACCCTTTCATTGAAGAAAAAAAAAAACCACTCAGCAAACCAGAAATGGAAACTATCTCAATTTAATAAAGGTCATACATAAAACCTTCACAGTTAACATCATACTCAATGGTGAAAAACTGAAAGCTTTCCTTCTAAGATCAGGAATTAAGCAAGTATGCCCACTCTTGCCACTTTTATTCAATATAGTATGGGAAATCCTAAGCAAAACAATTACACAAGAAAAAGAAATAAATGGCATGCAAATCAGAGTATAAATATCTTTGTTCACAGATGATATGATCTTACATATAAAAACATAAAGACAATTATTCAAACATAAGCAAACTCAGCAATGTTGCAGGATACAAAATCAAACTGCAAAAACCAGTTGCATATCTATCAACTATGAAAAACACGAAAAATAAATTAACAATATAATTTACAATAGTATCAAAAAGAATAAAATAGGAATCAGTTAACAAAGGAAGAGAAAGAATTGTACCAAAAAAACTACAAAACAATGTTGGAAAAAATTTAAAGACACAAATAAGTGAAAAGACATCCTATGTTCATGGATTGGAAGACTTATTATTGTTAAAATATCTATATTGCCCAAAGCAATCTGCAGATTCAATGCAATCCCTATCAATATTGCAATGGTGTTTTTTTTTCCCCAGAAAAAAAAAATCCTAAAATTCATATGGAACCTCAAAGGATCCTGAATTGCCAAAACAATTGAGAAAAAGAACAAAGTTGGAGGTTTCCTGACTTGAAAACATATTCAAGTCAGGAGTTTTCCTGACTTGAAAACATATTACGTATTAGACTACACTGGCCAAGGGGGTTGGGGGCAGGGACCTCACAAAGTATATTACGAAGCTACAGTAATCAAAAAAAGATGGTGCTGGCACAAAAACAGAGACCAAACAAACTGAATAGAGAGCCCAGAAATAAACTCACATATATGATCAAATGATCTTCAACAAAACTGTCAAAACCACACAATAAGACAAGGGCAGCCTCTTTAATAAATGGTGCTGGGAAAACTGGATATATACATCCAAATGAATGAAGATTGATCCTGACAAAATATATATAAATTAAGTCAAAATTGACTAAAGACTTAATATAAGGCCTAAAACTATAAAATTCCTACAAGAAAACATACAGAAAAAGCTTCATGACATTAGATTTGGCAATAATTCTTTTGTATATGACACTAACAGCAAAGGCAACAAAAGCAAAAATAGACAAAGAGGACTACATCAAACTTAATAACTTCTGTATATGAAAGGAAACAAGTGATAAGTAAACAAATAATGCAAAAAATTTGCAAATAATTTACATAAGGGTCAATATTCAAAATATAGAAAGAATGCCTACAACTTAGCAACAACAAAAATAAGTATCTTCATTTAAAAATAGGCTGAGAACCTGAAGATACTTTCCTCCAAAGGAGACATATAAATGGCCAACAAGCATGTGAAAAGAGGCTCAATATCACTAGTTACTAATGCAAATCAAAACCACAATGAGATATCACATACATCCATGAGGATAGTCACTAACAAAACAACAGAAAATAACATGTTAGTGAGGTTATGGGAAATCTAGAACTCTTGAGCACTACTTATATAAATCTGAAATGGTACAGCCTCTATGAAGAACAGTATGGGGCTCCTCAAATATTGAAAGGTATTACCATACAACCTATTAATTCCCCTTCTGGCTCATATATGCAAAAGAATTAAAAATAGGATCTCGAAGAGACAGCTGCACTTCATGTCCTTTGCAGTATTCAAAATAGCTCAAAGATAGTAACAGCCCAAATCTCCATCAACAAATGAAACAATAAAAATATGTATAATGGAATATTATTCTCCCTTGAAAAAGAAGTCGTATCACACATTACGACAGGTATGCATTTTTATGATATTACACTGAGTGAAGTCAGCAAGTCACAAAAGGACAAATACTGTATAATTTCACTTGTAAGAGCTATCTAAAATAGAATCATAAACACAAAGTAGAATGATGTTTTCCAAGGGCTGGAAAGAGGGGGAAAATGGAGAGCTGTTTTATGTATACAGTTTCAGTTTTGTAAGATGAGAAAGTCCTAGAGATCTGTTACATACAATGTAAATACTATCTTGAAATAACTGTACACTTAAAAATGATTGAGAATATATTTTATATGCTTCTACCACAAATTCTTAAAATTTTTAAAAGAAAACATCCAGTGTACAATTTAGATTTAATCCAAAATTTAACTAAGTGATTGCTTTATATAGATACAGGATAAGTAAGAAAAATATCCTGAATATTATTTTATAGGAAGAACTGGAAAGAACCAAAGGTAGAGACAACAGTCATCCATCAGTGTAATAGATTAGATTATGAATGTGGTCTTAGAAGTGAGGTGCCCTTATGAAGGTTTCCTGCTCTTTTAGAAATAAAATAGAAAATGTTTAGAGACAAACCTGAATGGTGAGGTTTGTTTTAATAAGCTAATAGTGAGGACCAAGGAGCAAATCTAAATAAAATAAAAGCATTTAAAGTTTTATTGGCTATTTATTGATAAGAGGAATATTCCTTTCTGTATCTCTCCTGTTTTTAAAACCTAGAAAGAAACAAGTATGAAATTATAGTGGATACTATAATTGGAAGGCAAAGTTCAGACAAAATTTACAAATGTAAGGGAAATCATTATAAGCAATAACGGACCATGAGGCAGTGTGATGACTGATGGTTAAAATGGTTACACGTAATCAGATGTAGTTTTGAAAACTAGCAGGAGTGCAACTCACACCACATTCCATAAGTCACCTTTGTAAGAATTAATAAATAAGGGCTGGGGACTGGGCACGGTGGCTCATAATCCCAGCACTTTGGGAGGCCACGGTGGGTAAATCACAAGGTCAGGTGTTTGAGACCACCCTGACCAGCATGGCAAAACTCTGTCTCTACCAAGAATACTAAAAATTAGCTGGGCCTGGTGGTACGTGCCTGTAATCCCAGTTACTGGGGAAACTGGGGAAGCTGGGGCAGGAAAATTGCTTGAACCAGGGAGGCAGAGATTGCAGTGAGCTGAGATTGCACCATTGCACTCCAGCCTGGGTGACAGAGCAAGACTCTGTCAATAAATATATAAATAAGGGCTGGGCACAGTGGCTCACACCTGTAATTCCACTTTGGGATGCCGAGGTGTGCAGACTGGTTGAGCCCAGGAGTTCATCACCACCCTAGGCAACACAGTGAGACACTATCCTCTACAAAAAATACAAAAATTAGCTGGGCGTGGTGGCATGTGCCTGTAGCCCCAGCTACTTGAGAGGCTGAGGTGGGAGAATATTTTGAGCCTGGAAGGCAGAGGTGGTAGTGAGCCAAGATTGTGCCACTGCACTCTAGCCAGAGCAACAGAGTGAGATCCTGTTTCAAAAAAATTAAAAATGAAATAAAATAAATGAATGATTTAAATTCTTCAAATTTCTAGAAATCTGACTGGGAAAAAGTATTAATAATAATGTGTAGAAGGGTGCCTTAACCACAAGCTAATGAAGGCACAAAATTTGAAAGAATTTTTCAAATTCTTTCTTTTTGAAAGAATCAAAACCAACCACTGTAACATTTTTCTTCAAGTTACCATATGCCCTAATTGATAAAATTAATTACATCCAATTTTTAGAGCTTGTACGGTATTTGTTCTTTGTTTTGAAACTACTTCTAGTTCTCCAAAACAGCAATGTTGAGGAACTGTAATATTTTCATCTATATTCCTTAAAGTCTCTGCCTGTCTCCTTTGACTACACAGGCAAGAAGAATTGGACAGTAGTGTTGAGAACAAATTCGACATGCACTAAAACTGAAAAGTACACAGTGTAAATGTTTTTGGTTCAGACACAAGAAGGAAAGAGAATAAGTGAAATTCATACTGTAAAAAAACAGAAAAGTTTCAAAGACAAATGTTTGGTTTAGAAATAGAAAATACATGTTTTAAAGTAAAAATTTACATCCTACATCAAAACAATATTCTCAAGTTAAAAATAAAATTAAAAAGAAAAATGTTTATACACATTATCTAATAATAAAACAGCTCAGTATTTGAATTATGACAAAGAAACAAAACTAAGAAAGTAGAGTTTAGAAACAGACATTAATTACATCATTAAAAAAGACCATAATGAAAAAAATCTTCAGGTATAACCAAATGAAACTTTGGGAAGATTAGTGTTTGCAGAACAAAGACAAATACCAACTCTTAGTTGCTCAAGTCAAAAAGAAGTCAACACTTAAAAAGTTAAGTAAAAAAAAAAATACAGAGATAGAGAACAGATTAGTGAAAACAAAACCATAAAGGGTAGCATGAGGTAGTACACACACTTATGGTGACATAACAATTTTGTATCTTCACTATGATGGGAGCTACAAAAGTCTACACGTGATCAATCTGCATGGAACCATAAACACTCGCAAATAGACACACACGCACAATGAATTTTTACACACATGTAAAAACTGTTAAGTCTGTAAACTACTTCACAAAACTGTCAATTTCTTTGCTTTGATATTGTACTACTATGATAAGATTTCACCACTGGTGGAAGCTAGGGGAAGAGTTCATAGGGATCTATGTACTTTTGCTGCAAAGACAGGAAAAGAATAAATGAAAATGCATCAATACAGAAAAATCTCTAGGAAATATGATTACTATTTATTGGCACTGGCAATTTACTAAGTGCCAGACAACAGGGATATCAAGAGGAAGAAATGGAACTTGTTCAAATAAAAAAATTAAAAACAAAAAAAATTCAGGAGGAAAAGAAAATAAACCCAACTAAAAACTATAATGCAATATACAAAGTACTATATTAAAATATGAATAATAAAGGAAATAACAAGAGTAGCAAAATAGTAAAGAAAAAATGAAAAAAACAACAAAAAGCAAAAGCCAGACTATGAAAGTCAATTTATGCCATCATGTTTGAACTTAATTGCATACTTTAAAAAATACTCAAAATGTTTAAGGCAATAACCTGACTTAATCTAATCTCTGTATATTACAAGTAATGCATAAAAGAGGATCAACTATATGGTGAAGAAAAGGAGGGGAGAACAGAAATATAACAGTCAGTAGAATACTAAGCTACTTTGGGAAAAACAGTAAAAGACCATACTAGGACACTGACAAGAACGTAAAATGAAAGAAACAAAGTAAGACAAATCCCTGAAACATAATTTTAAAGACAGATAGAAAACACAGCTTCGAGAATTGCATAACCTAAGGGGCCAGGCGCAATGGCTCATGTCTGTAATCCTAGCACTTTGGGAGGCCAAGGCAGGCGGATCACCTGAGGTCGGGAGTTTGAGACGAACGAGCCTGGCCAACATGGTGAAACCCATCTCCACTAAAAATACAAAATTCAGTAGGGTGTGGTGGCAGGCAACCGTAATCCCAGCTACTTAGGAGGCTGAGGCAGGAGAATCACTTGAACCTGGGAGACAGAGGTTGCAGTGAGCCAAGATGATGCCACTGCACTACAGCCTGGGCAATAGAGAAAGACTCCGGCTCAAAAACCAAACAAACGAAAGAATTGCATAACCTAAAATAGATTAATATAAATGTTGATATACGAGAATAGTAAATGAGAATTTGAAAGCGGTTCATTAGTTTTAGAGCTCTAAACCCAGAAATTACATATAGGAATATACAATATGAAAGCAAATTACAGAGTTTCCTCCTAACTCAGCATTTCCTAAGATTACCACTTAGAGCTAAATATTAATTATGCAAGAATAGAAAATCTTACTTCTTGTCTTTTCTTAAGATCTTCTTTGGCTGCTTCAAAGCGTTTGGTTAACCTGGCTATCTTGGCCTGAGGAAAAAAAGACAAAAATGAATGGAAATCAAATGGTATTATAGCATTTAAAAAAATGAATATATAACAAGAAACATGTAGAAAACCTGATCTGCAGAAGATAGTTAAGAGCAAAGAAAATACATTATCTGATCGTAACATATATACTTGGAAAATACAGAAAATAATAATCAAAACTAAGTGAGCCAAGACAGTGCCATTGCACTCCAGCCTGGGACAGAGTAAGACTCAGTCTCAAAAAAAAAAACAAAAAACAAAAAAACAAAACCCACTACTTTGTTAGTATCAACACGGTCAGTGAGATTATTAATCATTTGCTGTGGTTGTATAAACTCCCTGATCACATATTTTGCCCAAATACATATTGAAAGGAAATCTAAGGAAAAAAGCAGAATAGAAAGAAAAATAAAGAAAAATTCTCATATCAATACATGAAAATTTGGTTGTATTTCCTTTCGGTCTTTAGGCCTAGATGCAATATTCAATTGTTTCTGTTGTTGTTGCTGCTGAAGCCATTTTACATTAAACATATTTTCAAGAAAATTAAACTTCTGAGTATATTCATGAGGCCCTACCTAAGAAGAGCTCTGCCAGAGAATTTCTTTTATCTAATAAGGGCATTCACTTCATAAAAATGACGAAATGTTATGATTTCCTTTTAAAGCTTCTTTCAAAAAGCAGTCAATCTTACAATATATTTAAGTCCAATATTATGGCCTAGGCAGTCAGTCACCTATGACTCCCAAATCTTACAATATATTTAAGTCCAATATTATGGCCTAGGCAGTCAGTCACCTATGACTCCCAAAGATTAAGATTTTCCTAAGGACTTAGTTACTTATGCATGTTATTAAGGCTCAAGATCATACAGCATAATTTCATATCCTTAATATGAAGTTATCTTTCTGATGACTAAAATATCCCAATAACTTTTAAAAAGGTATATGAGGAAGCCGAATGCAGTGGCTCACATCTGTAATCCCGGCACTTTGGAAGGTGAAGGCGGGCGGATCACTTGAGGTCAGGAGTTCGAGACCAGCCTGGCCAACATGGTGAAACCCCGTCTCTACTAAAAATACAAAAATTAGCCAGGTGTGGTGATGGGCACTTGTAATCCTAGCTACTTGGGAGGCTGAGGCAGGAGACTCGCTTGAACCCAAGAGGCAGAGGTTACAGTAAGCCAAGATCACGCCACTGCATTCCAGCCTGGTGACAGAAAAGGAGAGTTTTTTTGTACCCCAATTTATGCAAGAATGTCATTTTTTCTTTGGTCAGATTATCTATGTGGTTATACTATAAACTGCATAGTATATATAATATTATTATTTATTATTCTATTTTTACTTAAGCTCCTCCAAAATCATCTTGTAAATGTTACATGCATAGAAAAAGGTCTACAAGGATACATTTCAATACATTCCAAGGTTAAATGTAATCATCCCTGGAAGCTGTAACAGGCAGAAAGTGGGAAAGAAAGTGAACATAAGGGCAGAGCACAGTGGCTGACACCTGTAATCCCAGCACTTCGGGAGGCCAATGTGGGCAGAACACAAGGTCAGGAGACCATCCTGGCTAACACAGTGAAACCTCATCTCTAATAAAAATACAAAAAAATAGCCAGGTGTGGTGGCTGGCGCCTGTAGTCCCAGATACTTGGGAGGCTGAGGCAGGAGAATCACTTAAACCTGGGAGGCGGAGGGTGCAGTGAGCTGAGATCACACCACTGCCCTCCAGGCTGGGCGACAGAGCAAAGCTCTGTCTCAAAAAAAAAAAAAGTGAACATAAGAACCTCAGTTTCACATCATGTAGATTTGTAGCATTCAAACTCTTTTTTAAAAAGAATTATTATTTTAAAAATGAAACCAGTAGCAGAAAAGCAAACTCAAAATGTGAACATTAATTTATAGTTTTCTGATATTTAATATTATAAAACAGAAATCAAAGAGCAACCTGTTTGTTTTTACAAAGGAAGCTGTACAATTTTTTAAATTTTAATTCAAAATATCTGCCATACTGTATCCAAATATGGCTATTTTGGCAAATACGCTGAGACTTTTTTTAAAAAAATGAATAAACAAGTCATTTTTGTAACTCCAGAAAAGTAATATTCTATTACATGGGGTTTTATTTGGCAAACTAGACAAACCAAGAATTTCTTTGCATATGTACCCAGGAAACCTCTTAGGAAATAACTCTGTCTACTAAAGAAAAGTTTTCTTAATACCTAGTTTGCCCTATAACAAAATATTACTGGCTCAAAAGCAAGTGAATAAACAGACCCATAGTTTGCATTATCTAAAACTGTCTTCATATTAGGCTGTCGTAAATTTACTTCATTGATGGGGAACAGAAGCAGAGACTGAAAGGAAAAGTAAAATAGCCATTTTCAATTAAATCTACTTAAAACGGTATTTTCTAAGTCACAACCAACGGAATATTATACTCCAGGGTGTGTTGACAGCTTTTCCATTTCCATGAGAAATCTAGTCGAAATTGTGAGTATTATGAATTTGAACTATACTGCAATTTGAGAGGAATCATGTCCTCCTATCTAGGAGCACAGTATATCACGGTTGACTCCTATTTTCTTGTTCTGTCCTTTTTCTTCATAATGGTCTTAAAAATTTATTTTTAGGTTTATTCTTAAGTGCTTACTCATTTTTAAATAACTACTCTATGTGAAACATTTTTCTCATTATATTTCCTAATTGGTTATTGTTGATGTAAGGAAAACTATTAGAATATGTTGTTCTTATATCAGGCAGTTGCTAAATTTCCTTCTTCATTCAACAGTTTGCCAACTTAATTCTATTGAGTTCCCACTTACCAATTGTTACTCATTTCTTTTTTTCTGTCTCATTGTATTGCCCAAGACTGATATCAAAGCTCTAAATCACAGTATCTGTTAACAGACATTTTGTCTCATTCTCAAATTTAGTAGAAATATTTATAATAATCCATTATTAAATATGATATTTACAACAGGTTTCTGAAAGCAATCCTTTAAGAGATTCAAGGTATTTACCACTTATTTTCACATGAATGACTGATGAATTTTAACAAATCCTGATTTTGCATGTACTGAAATGATCACACTAGTTTTCACCTTTCCTCTATTAGGAGAGTGAAATATAATTGTTAATACTGAACCAGCCTTGCATTCATAAGAGAAATCTATGCTGCGAATAAAACTAAACTGTTTTTTCTTTTCTTGTCCTAGAGATTTCACAGATGGGCTTACTTCTTAAAATGGAGGTCTCATCTATCTCCACATCCTGCAACAGTTTACATCAGACAAGAATTACCTATTGCTCAAATATTTGTCAGCATTACCTGGCAAAGCTTTCTAGGTTCAATGACTTCCAGAAATAGATCTGTGATTATAGTTTTGATAGAGTTCCTCAAAATGTAGCTTTCCTACTTCCTTTTTTGAGACAGTCTCACTCTGTTGCCCAGGCTAGAATGTAGGGGCACAATCTCAGCTCACTGCAACCTTTGCCTCCCAGTTCAAGGAATTCTCCTGCCTCAGCTTCCCGAGTAGCAGGGATTACAGGCATGCGCCACCACGCCTGTCTAATTTTTGTGTTTTCAGTAGAGATGAGGTTTCACCATGTTGGCCAGCTGGTCTCCAACTCCTGACCTCAGGTGATCCACCTGTCTCAGCCTCCCAAAGTGCTGGGATTACAGGCATGAGTCAGCACGCCACGCCTGACCTCCTGCTTCCTTTTTATATACAATAAATTTCATTCCTGCAAGATTAACATAAAAATGTTCTTAAAGAATCTCTGCTGGATCTTGTCTCCTTTTCCAATCCCTGTGCAGTTTATTTGTATTTATTTTTATTTCTAGGTCGAAGATTTATCAGACCAATAGAACAATTTGTCTCAGATGTATTCAACTAAACAATCTGTACCTGGATAATTATACTAAAACATATTAAGCCAAAATATCATATTGGTTAACAGAATATTGTTCTGAAATACACAGCAAGAAGGAATTGAAAGTTTTATTTCCAAACCAATTGCACCAAACAAATTTGGCCCAAAATGAGCATAAAAGATCTCAACAAACTCCTTGCATGGTCCTGCACTATGCTTTATATTTCTTCTAACAGGAATCGATTTGCTAAGTGTTACTATATTTACAGTGAATGGTAGAATCAGGGTGAACTATGTATGCACTGCAAAATAGGTGGCAAAGTTTGGGTAGAACGGTTGCCAATCATTGCCACATGGGTTGTATTTACAGCAAAAAATCATATTTCCCTCTTAGAGCACAACCATAATGATATTTGATTTGGAATGCTACTGAAAGTAAGTAGATATTAATTCAAACCTAATTGTTATAAAGTTAAGATGTTTAATCCCCACTAAAGAAAAAACTAAGAACTATATAGAAAGGGAAGCAAGATGATACACTCGGAAAAAAAATCAATTGCAAAACAAAATGCAAATCAAAACCCTAACGAGATACCACTTCTTATCATTCAGATCCTATAATATAAAAATGTAAGTAAAAATAAAATAACAAGTCAAAACAAAAAAGATATGGAACACATAGAAGAAAAATAAAATTGCAGACATTTTTCCTTATTAGTAACTATTTTAAATGAAAATAAAGTCCCTGATTAAAAGGTAGAGATTGGCAGAACTGATAATAAATTATGACCAAACTATATAGCATCTGTAAGACTTCATCAAAATGTAAAACTTTTGTGCATCAAAAGGCATTATCAAGAAACTGCAGACAAATTACAGAATGGGAGAAAATATTTGCAATCATGTATCTAATAAGAGTTTGGTATCCAGATTATATAAATAATTCTTACAACTCAACAACAAAAAGGCAAAAATCCAAATTAAAAATGGGCAAAGGACTTTAAGAGACATTTCTATAACAAGCACATATGATTGTTCAACAAGCACATGAAAAGATGATCAACATCATTAATCATTAGAGAAATGCAAATCCAAATCCTAGTATGGTATTCCAAACCCTGAATGGTATGAGATAGCACTTCATACCATTCAGATGTTATAACTAAAAAATGAAAGTAAAAATAAAGTAACAAGTGTTGGTGAGGATGTGGAAAAAAGAACTCTCACACATTGCTGGTGGGAACAGAAAATGGTAAAGCCACTGTGAACACAAGTTGGGTGATTCTTCAATAAGTTAAAGAATTACCATATGGCCCACAATTCACACCTCATTATTTGCCTAAAAGATTTGAAAACAAGTATTCAAACAATACTTGTATTCAAGTTCAAAGCTGCATCATTCACTATAGCTGAAAAGTAGGAACAACTCAAATGCCATTCAATGGATGAACGTATAAACAAAATGTGGCATATACCACCATATAATGGAGTATTATTTAGCCCTAAGAAAGAATGAAATACATGCTACAAACACGGATGAAGCTGGAAAACATGCTAAGTCAAAGAGGCATATGAAATATGCAAAATAGGTAAATCAATAGAGACAGTAGATTAGTGGTTGCCAAGGGCTGGTGTAAGAGGAAAAGGAAAGCAAGAGTTTAATGGGCAAAACGTTTCCTTTTAAGTTGCCAACAATGTTTTGAAACTAGATAGAGTAGTTGTACAAAATTGTGACTGTACTAAATAATAAATTACACACTTTAAAATAGTTAGTCTGGTATCTGAATTTTATTTCCATAAAAAGACAAAGTATTGGAACAAGACAGAAAGAGATGGGAATTAAATTGGGCTTGGTAACATTTAAAAAATAGCAAAGTGAGGGCACATGATTATGGGTGAGTGAACAGGGGAAACAATATGAAATCAAAAGGCTGATATCAAAATAAACACTAACAGTACCCTGTAGGACAGTCAAGCAACTAGTGGATATCAAAAAAAGTGAATTAAAAACTAAGAGATTAAAATTTAAAATTTTTTTGAATGAACACTAGTTTTACTGATACACAATTGAGAAACGTGGACTCTAAAGAGAATGAAGTAATCAGTGTTTTAGAAAGATTAGTACCATGCTTTGGAAGGACCAGCAAGAACTGAAAAACTAATACCAGAGTGTTCATATAAAAGGTGTTACTATAATCAAGGAACTGCTAACAATGGCCTAATGAAGAGTGAAAAGAATTGAGAGAGATTTTTTTTCTAGGAAATAATCACGCTGTAACTTGGCAATTCACTGTGTATATAGAATGACTGACGGGGATCGGTTTCCGAGAATTCTAGAGCTGTCAATGAGAGGAACGACGGGAAGATTTTCCTTCAAGAGTTTTCCAAGAATTCAGAAATCATCAGTGAGAGGAACATTTGCAGAGAAGACGACTAGCTTGGCATCAGAAAGATTCAGAGTCTGAGACTACAAAGCAACATCTAAGTACAAATTTAAATGTTAAGAAAGCTGGATTGCACCTTACGTGTGAGATGATAGGTGTCAAAACCTCAGGTTTCCGTCTTTGCTTATTAATTTATTTTGTAGACAGTCTCACTCTGTTGCCCAGGCTGGAGTACAGTGGCATAATCTCAGCTTACAGCAACCTCTGCCTCCCAGGTTCAAGCAGTTCTCATGCCTCAGCCTCCCAAGTAGGTGGTACTAGGCATGTGCTTCCACACCCAGCTAATTTTCTGTATTTTGAATAGAGATGGGGTTTCACCATATTGACCAGGCTGGTCTCAAACTCCTAGAGTCAAGAGACCCACCCACCTTGGCCTCCTGAAGTGCTGGGTCACAGGCATAAGCCCCTGCGCTGAGCCAAAAACTTAGGTTTTAACAACACAATTTCATAGTTGCACCCATGGGTGTCATGAGAAACAATGAATAAAATTATTCTTTCAAATCTTCAGGCATCTTCAGATTTACTTCAAATTTTTAAACAGTACTAGCAAAATAGAGTTTAATAATTAGATAGGTCAGGTGCGATGGCTCATGCCTGTAATCCCAGCACTTTGGGAGGCCGAGATGCGAAGACTACTTGAGCCCAGGAGTTCAAGACCAGCCTAAGCAACATGGCAAAACCCCAACTCTACAAAAAATAAAATTTGGCTCCTGTCTGTAGTCTCAGGTACTTGGGAGGCTGAGATAGGATGATCGCTTGAGGCTGGGAGGCAGAAGCTGCAGTGAGCTGAGACTGTGCCACCATACTCCAGCCTGGGCAACAGAGTGAAACCCCGCCTCAAAAAAAAAAAAAAAGATAATGCTGTCATTATAGAAAGATCTGCTAAAGGTGAGAAGCAGAACTAGTGGATTCCTAAATGGTTCACTACAAAATTAATTCAAAGACTATCTTACATGAAACAAAATTAACAGTATGAAACCTAGAAAATAACTTTGAGTCTAGGAGGTACACTTAAATTCTAATCATATTTAACTAAAATTTCATTCATAACTGAAAAAGTGATTTAACCTCTATGGGCCACTTTCCCCTCATTTGCAAAATAAGGACCTATACATGGTTTACTACTCAGCATCTTCGGACTATGCTCATATATAAAATAGCCCAAAAGGAATCATACACTTATTTATGACAGAATGAATGTATTGATTCAAATACCAGCTTTTAGCTTTTAAATAAAGTAGATTACTATAGCACACTACTATGTGCTCATTTCAGCTCATCAGAAGCTCTGGTATATGTTCAAATATAGTTGTTTAATTTAACTTAATAAAAGATGAAAAGTAGAAAGTAATAAATACATGTTAGTAAACTAACATCTTTAAAACATAAGGTCCATGAAAGGAAGTAGATTAACATAAAAAGAATAACAAGTATTATTTCGTACTTATTATAGCATGCTAATTGACAGCCTTTCTTCAGTGACTGGGAAAAAAAATCATGAAGCACAAAGTTAGATCCAGTAACTTCTGAGCCTCTGTTATGGTTGGAACTATGTCCCCTAAAGGTTCATATATTGAAGTCTGAACTTCCAGTATTTCAGACTGTGACCTTACTTGTAAAGAAGGTCATTGCAGAGGTAATTAGTTAAGATGAAGTCATACTGGAGTACAGTGGGCCCCTACTCCAATAACTGGTGTCTTTGTAAAAAGGGGAAATTTACAAACACACATATAATGACAACACCATGTAAAGATATAGACGGAGATCAGGGTGATGTTTCTACAATGCCAAAGACTGTCCGGATACCAACAGAAGCTAGAGTGAAGGCATAGAACAGATTCTTCCTCACCACACAGCCCTCAAAGAATCTATATGTCGGGAGCTTGACCTTCAACTTCTAGCCTCCAGAACCATGAGACAGAATATTTCTACTACTGTTTAAACCACTCAGTTTATTGCACTTTCTTTACAGCAGCCTCGGTAAACTAAAACAGACTCCTTTTACTTCTTATATTTAGAATTTAAATGTATTTTATAGTCAATTTGAAACATAAATCCCAGAAAATAAATTATAAAAACAATGACACAAGGAGTATACAATTCAAGTCAATGTACAAACCTGTAGTTCAGTAAGAACTGTTTTATGCCTCTTATTACATTCAATCTTTTCCACTCGTGTTTTCAATTCTGCCAAAGTCTTATCAAATACAGCACACTGCAGCGCACACAATTTTTCTTCCAGCAACCACTGTATAACCTAAAGAAACAAATATTCCTTCATTATGCCAAGAAGACATTCCAGCAAGCAATAAACAGCAAATATTCCTAACTGCCAAGAAGATAGAAATGATAAATTAACCAATTTAATGCATAATACATACTAGAATCTGTAACACAATACCATCTGCTGAAATCTTCTACTTTTATATATATAAAATCTACTTCAGGAGGGTAATACATACTAAAAATAGAAAATTTCCAGAGAGTAAAATTTTGAAAATAATTTGAAGTTTCAGTATTTTGTCCCCATATGCCCTCCGTATCATGCTCACAGCACTTAAAGGAAACCACTTAAAGGACCAGTTTTTAGAACTTCTAATCTGTTACAACTACTGATTTTTGTGAGAAGCATTAAGAATGACACTCTAACATTGAATTCTGTAACACT
Organism: Leontopithecus rosalia; assembly: GCA_028533165.1. Lineage (NCBI taxonomy): Eukaryota > Metazoa > Chordata > Mammalia > Primates > Cebidae > Leontopithecus > Leontopithecus rosalia. Next base: position 114,283,084 of record CM052656.1, on the reverse strand, counting down.
TCTAAATGCCTACCTTAAAGTTTCCATATTCTCATTATGGGTCCACAACAAACAAGACACTGGCACATACCCGTGAACCATACTTGAGTAACACTGTTCAAAGAAGTAAACTCTCAGGCCACAGCAGTTTTCAAAATTATTTCACATAACTACCTTCATAACCCTAACAGCTCTATAACAAAGACTGAATAAGTATCATTATCCATGCATCAAATAAAAAGAAACTAGGGGGGGAAAAAGCACTGAGAGTTTTTACTGCCTCACTATTCCTTTTTCTACAAAGAACAAATAAGTATGCTATATCCTACTGAAAGAATTTTGATCTAAAACATTTATTATAAAATGTCATCGTTAAATATATAAGACCTTGAAAAACTAGTTATCACCGTTTAATATTCCTCTCTAAAAAAATGCATTTGTACAAACATTTGTGAACACATGTTGAAACACATATAAAATACTGAATATTTTCATTATTTCTATCTCTAGTCAACAGATGTAGGGAGAATTTCAAAGCCTGTACTTTAAATATTCCTTTCTCTAGTCCTTCTAAAGCCCTGTCTCTACCATTTTTATATTAACCCTAAAGTACACAATAAAGAGTTTAGAATGTACAGGCTTATAACCATGAAAGCAGCTTTATAAAGATTAAAATGTTTATATTTAAAACTCTAACATTTCCTTTTCACAATAAGATTATGTTCCATATGAGAAAAAAAGAAAAGCTGAAAAACAACATTGCGTTTTGTTACCAAAGCAAATAAAGAAAAATGTCATCTTCTCTCCCTTCCATTTTGATAATCATAACCATCTTTAAAAAAAAAAGATGTAGCCAAAAAGAAGTCAGAAGAAATTTTAAAATTAAATTATCAAGAATGGTAATAGACTTTTTAATTAATTTATTTATTTTTAAAACGAAGTCTTGCTCTGTCGCCCAGGCTGGAGTACAATGGGATGATCTCAGCTCACTGAAACCTCCACCTCCTGGGTTCAAGTGATTCTCCTGCCTCAATCTCCCAAGTAGCTGGGATTACACCCACCACAGCATGCAGCTAATTTCTGTATTTTTAGTAGAGATGGAGTTTCACCATGTTGGTCAGGGTGGTCTCAAACTCCTGACCTAAATGATCCATCTACCTCAGTCTCCCAAAAGGCTGGGATTACAGGCGTGAGCCACCCACCACATCAGGCCAGTAATCGACTTTACAAGCTCAACCACTTTCTTTAAGTTATTTGTTTATATGATAAACCAGATTACGTCAATAAAATACAGAATAATGTCAAAAACCTGGAAGAGGACAGATAGTGGTACTATTTATTCAATATGGCTTATAACTTATCATCTACACAATACCTTTTGAAGTTTCTGGTTAATATCTCCTTTGGCTGTAATCTTTACTTGAAATTCTGCCTCATATTCTTCTTCCATATATCGACGACGTTTAGACTGTATATTGTCCATGTCTTCTGATTTAGAACGTTTTCGTCTGGAAAATTCACCTGAGAAGAAAAACAACAATGATCACACTCTTATAGCTCTTAATGCATATATATATATTATCCATCCTCAGCAAAATACTGTTTCTATCACAATAGAGTTTTCAATCAACTATTTTTGTTTTGGAGATCAGAAAAGTAGGTATACAGCTTTCAGCTTAAAACTTCAAATGACTGTCAATATACTAAGTAAGAACTGTCTAATAGTCAAGCAATGCACACTGTAAACACAGAATTTCCTTGAAATCTTCATATTAGGAAGGAAAACTGCCTAACAATTGTGTCAAGAAGAAGGAAGATGAAATAATCTCATCTTCATTCCTGTAACTAAATGTCACAGTGCACGACTCCTCTGACAAAATATAGTATTCATTCTCATGTCAGAGTTTTAACTATACACAGCTTAATTATTTCTTTTTCCTTTGTAAGAATAAGAAAAAATTCTTAATCATCAGCCTTACAAAACTAGCATAGTAATAGTTACTCTTAACATATCCTAATCAATTTCAAATAAAAATAAAATTAATGTCATTAGAAGTATTTATAAAAAATGTAGACTAGAAGACTGCGCATAGAAAATTTGTTTCAAATACTCTTAATATTCTGGAATCATAAGCAAATAGTATTTGGTTTCTTCTTCAATAACTAAAAAAATTAAAATACTAGTCTCTCCACACTCTTTAAACACAAATGCTTTTATGTGACCATGCCTATCCCACTCTATATCACTCTATATTTGTATCTATGTGCCTACTTTTTAAATCCACTCAATTCTACAATTTATCTTATAATCATAACTTATCCACGGTCATATCTGGAGAGCAGCATGACAGGAGAGTTACAGAACCCAGCTTTCTTGACTTCTAGTCCAATGATCTCTCTAAAAATCTAAGGACACTCAGTCTATCATTTCCCCCGCTTCCCATTAAGCTAAAAAAATCCCTCCCTTTCTCTGTTCCTCCCTCTCTTCCTTCTTTTATTCTCTCTTTCTCTTTTTTCTTTCTCTCATTTTCTTTCTCCCTCTCTCCTCCTCTCTCTCTCTTCTTTTCCTTTTTCTTTTCTTTCTCTCTCTCTCTTTCTCTTTTTCACAAGGTATCACTCTGTCACCCAGGCTGGAGTACAGTGGCTGGATCACTGCTCATTGGAACCTTGAATTCCCGGACCCAAGCAATCCTCCCACTGTAGCCTCCCAAGTAGCTAGGACTAGAGGTGTGTGCCACCATGCCTGGCTAATTCAAATATTTTTTCTGTAGAGACAGGTTCTTGCTATGTTGCCCAGGCTGGTCTTGCATTCCCGGCCTCAAGCAATTCTCCCATCTTGGCCTCCCAAAGTGCTGGGATTACAGGTGTGAGCCACTACGTCTGGCCTCATAAAGATAAAGAACCTTAAGTAGACTAAAATACACCCTTCCATTCACTTATATTAGCCCATACAAAATTCTTGTTTCATTCTCTAAACATAAATCTAAAGCAATTTATCTCAAAACACGTAGTACCTTGGCAAATTTTAAGTTGAATCTTTCTGTGGAACAATAAAAAGTATAAACAAACAATGAAAGATTGACGTATATGAAGTATACTTTCAGAAATCCTTCAGTTAGCATCAACAAAATGATATAACTGTGGCTTCCTTCAACTGCAAGATTTTACAGTCATTTCATGGTCAAAAAAGAATATTCCATGGTTGTAAATACAGAAACAAAGAATTATTATTTTTCAAACAAGCCCACGTTTGTTTACACACGCATACTTTTCTCAGAAGGTCTTTCATCATCTTCATGTGCTACTTGCTCCTCTTCCTCAGCTTTGTTGTCCTTTTCATTACTTTCTACTTCTGCTGTTAACAAATACAGAAAAGGAAATCTTACTTGTACTGGAATTCGTAACAGCTCACTAATTTACATTTTTAGTCACTATCCAGTTGCAAAACTAACCTTTAATAAAATCAGAGTCCCAAAATGTACAATTTGGGGAAGGAAAAAGAGGAGTAGGAACTGGTAGAATGAATGATCAAGTCCACATTCAACTGTTCAGCAATTCACAACAAATTCCACACAAGATTTAATCTTAATATAGATTTTAAGCAATTTAAACAAATTATTTAGTAATTTTCTGTCACCAATAACATTAACAAAACGTGAAAACAACTGTTGTGGAGCATTTTGATTCCTTTACATTCAATAATTAAAATAGTGGCCATGACAATTACCATAAAAATTCCAAACTACTGGAAAATTCAAAACACCTAATATGTTAAACATACAGGTTGAATCATTAAGTTACTTTAATTCTTATCAAATAGAGAGTTCATAAATAAGGAATGGAAAGGCCATCCCAAATATAATAAAAACTTTAAATATATACCTCCTTTGATAACAGTGCCAACAACTGAGCTAGGTGCTTAATAGCTGTTAAACAGTCACAATACAATCTCAAACTGTAAACTGTATTTTTTGTCATCAAATTGATGAGGAAAACATTCAGAAGAGTTAATTTTTTTTTTTTTGAGACGGAGTTTGCTGTCGTTACCCAGACTGGAGTGCAATGGCATGATCTCAGCTCACCACAACCTCTGCCTCCTGGGTTCAGGCAATTCTCCTGCCTCAGCCTCCCTAGTAGCTGCGACTACAGGCGTGCACCACCATGCCCAGCTAATTTTTGTATTTTTAGTAGAGACGGGGTTTCACCATGTTGACCAGGATGGTCTCGATCTCTTGACCTCGTCATCCACCCGCCTCAGCCTCCCAAAGTGCTGGGATTATAGGTGTGAGCCACCGCACCCGGCTTTTTTTTTTTTTTTTTTTTTTGAGACGGAATTTCGCTCTTGTTGCCCAGGCTGGAGTGCAATGGCACGATCTCGGCTCACCACAACCTCCGCCTCCTGGGTTCAGGCAATTCTCCTGCCTCAGCCTCCTGAGTAGCTGGGATCACAGGCACACACCACCATGCCTGGCTAATTTTTTGTATTTTTGGTAGAGACGGGGTTTCACCTTGTTGACCAGAATGGTCTCCCAACTTCTGACCTCAGGTGATTCACCTGCCCTGGCCTCCCAAAGTGCTGGGATTACAGTCATGAGCTACAGCGCCTGGCCCAGTGGGGTTAATTTTCATGAGTACAATAGCTAAATATAAATTAAACCAGAAGGGTTAATTTTCATTAGTCATATAAAATGTAACAACTGAACGGTGTTACCAAAAGATAATGCTAAAAATGTCTATACGATTATATTAAATAAAATCCAAGAGGTACCAGAAATGTTCTTTTAGTCAATCAATAAATGTCTCTTCAACTAACCTACTCATTAAATGAGGAATAAGAGAGCTACAAAACATCCTAAGATGCTTGATTTCTATTTTTCCCCCTTACGTCACTGCCTCTTGCTTCTGGGTGGCTTCAATTAAGCATGCTAAGTTTCATCATGTTCTGCAACTAATAGTAAACAAGCAATCATAAAGTATATAAAGATTCTGAAATGACATTTCTTCTCGGATCATCAGTTTTTAATCACAACAGCCCTAATAGCAAAAGTCAAGATTAAAAAACATTTTAAAGATATTTTAGGTAAAAATAGGCAGAGATGAGGATCACTGGCAAATACCTATTAAGGGGCCAGAAGTATTTTTTTCACTCTAAGATAAACAATAAGCTAATAGGATTACTAAAACTATTTTTGAACTTTAAAATAAATTATTTGAAAATTAACTTTCCGTTTACTACCCTTTACTAATTTTAAGTGTTTTAAGACCTCATCTCTCAACCTCAGTTTCAATGAAATAAAAATTTGTTTGCTTTCTTATAAACAGATCAAAAACTCATTATAACACATTTTTTCTATATATATTTTTCCATATCTTCCTGATTTAATACTGAATATTGGTAACTCCTGAGCTTCCTAGTCCCCAGAGTTTCAAGAGAGACAACAGTAACTGGGATGCTTGAGATAAAAGGTTTAGATAGTCTTTATTTAGCAAATCCTCACATCACAGTAAGCACAAAATTAGCCATGGCTCCAATTAGGGTAACTCCAACCCAGAGATGCAGAACACAGCAGAGTAAACTGGCCTGGTTTGGTTTGCCTCTTTTACACACCTGTTAGTTTCCTCTCCATAAGTCAAGCTCAGCTTGAGATTTCTTCATTTTATTCAAAAACCTCCTTCTATCACCCAACCCCAGTTTCCATATATGCCTAGAAGATATTACTGGATTCCCAACACTTAAATCAAAATACTCAGGATTCACAGAATTAAAATATATGTTAGAGTTTTATTTAACAGACAAAACTTGGGATTTAAAAAATGGCCTTACATTCTTTAATTTGATTTTGTCCCCAAAGCCTGAAGAAAAACTGAGAATGGGTCTCCTTCAACCCAGAGTAATAATCAGAGGTCCTTGGTACACAGACAACTTTAGAAGTAATTTCAGGTAGTTCCTGGGACTCCTGAAACTCATCCAACTAGGTTAAGAATGTCTTTATTGGAATCTTTCCTTACTCACAGATACGTTTCTATTATGATTTTCTTGACTATAACCTCATCACAATTTGGCAAGTTCTCACAGTTCCGTGTGTGATATTCTTTCCTTTCAAGCAGACTAGACAGTAAGCTCACTGAGGGCAGATATCAGATCTCATAATTTTGGTAACCCCAAAAACTTTTGAGAAATAGCTGAGACAAATTAGATGTTTAATACTTATCAGATGACTATTATCTTTAATAAAGTTCTGTTAAGTAAAGGTAGAAAAGTGTATTTTTAAAGGATTACAAAATAGAATTTACATTAGGGGACTTAGTTTCCCATTGCAGAATTATACTTTACAGAACTTTGTTCTAAGAAAAAATGGACAAAAACCATTGCCTTAGATCAGAGATTGTCAAATCTTTTCTGTAAGTGGTCAAAAAATAGGTATTTTCAAACTTGTTAGCCACATGGTCTCTGACACAACCTCTTAATTCTGTCCTTGCTGCAGAAATCAGCAATAAGTGCTATGTAACATGTAAACACATTATCAAAGCTATGTTTCAATAAAACTTTGTTAACAAAAACAGGGCTCAAAGACCAGCCTACCAATCCCCTGCTTTAGACTACAGGTCTCCATGAAAATATTTTTAACAAAACAAGAAATTCCTACAGACTAATTAAAGATAATACCCATTAGAAAAATGGGCAAGGGGGATGAACAGGCAATTCATAAACAACAAATAAACCTACAAAGATTCTCAACTTAACAAGACCTATCAGAAAAATTAGGCATGAGTGGTAATGTGACTTTTCCAGACATTTTTAGTTTTATTTAACCAATACAGAGTGGCAAATAATAGCTTCTATGTAAATTTTTGCACTCTTTTTAAAAGCAAAACCTAGTGGGGGAAAGTTATATTTTATTATCTCCAATTCTTCCCCTCCCATTCTCTCTTGAACCTGAATCAGGTTTTCCACTCCAGCACTGACTAAAACTGCCCCTTACAAAAGTCACCAATGATCTCCAGGTTGTTAAATACTTCTCTTCATCTTATGAGCACACACAGCAGCATTTGATATAGGTAAACAGTTCCCTTACTCCCTCCTCAAAACACTGTCTTTGCTTGGCTTCTGAAACACCAAAATCTCTCCATTTTCTTCCTACCCCAAGAGCTGCTCTTTCTCAGCTCCTTTGTTGGTTCTTCCTCATCTCCCAAACCTCTAAACACTGAAATGCCAAAAGCTCAGTTCTTGGATCTTTTCTCCATGTATACTCACTCTGAGCAGATTTCACCTTGTCACCTGACTTCAATTAATAGCTACATACTATCTACTATATTTTTCTAATACAAATCAAGTCACTGATCTGAAATCCAGACTTACACATCTAACTCAGACAACAGTACTCATCTGAAAATGATCTTCCTCCTATACTCCTCCTTCCAAAATCTACGTCATCTTTGGTCTTCCTCAACTCTGAAAATAAAAATCTGCAATTTGCATACTAGTGTATAGAACTAAGAAGCTCCACAAAGAGAAGCCAAGTACAATAGCTAAATATAAATGGATTGAGATGATAAAGAATTTTAACTGAACACAACTGTGACAAATTATCAGTAAACTGACTAAATCATGCCACTTCTATCAATACTAACCTAAGCAAAAATAGAAGAAAGTCCCAAATTCTAGTCTAAGGTAATTATCCTCATTAAAATCAGTTTGTGTTTATTTTATTTATGTTAAAGATCCAATGAACAAGGGGGAGAAAACATCAAACAGATTTTTTTTTTAAATCTGAAATAAAATCTGGAAGGAAACTATGTCAGTGGTTAATGTAAGCTCTGGTTCACTCTAAAACAGATTTTTCTCTTCAAAAATCTTACATTTAAGAAAAAGAAGAACATGGAGAAGGCCTATCCCTATTTTTCCACGGAAGTAGAATGAGAAGGCCCAAAAATGAGAAGACGGAGAATGCAGTAACCTCAATGCTACTAAAAGCTAAGGAGAGTCTCAAGACAGAAGGACTGTTATTAAGAGCACATCCAAGTATGGAAGAACAGATAAGACAAAGAAAGGATGTCCCGGATTTAACAGCATGGTCATCAATATCATTTCACTGAGAAAAATTAAAAGTGGGGCAGCTAGCAAGGCAGAAATCAAAATCCAGTTAAGTGGAAGGGTTAAGAGAAGAAAAAATGGTGCTAACATTGTTAATATAACTTGAAAAATGGCTCTGAAAGACAGTAATTAGTAGCTAGAGGAAAGTATATGGTACGGAGATGCAAATCCTCTAGTGTTGGAACATTCCCAGGGAGATAAATCTTTATTTTACTATTCCCCTTAAATAGACTATCATTTTAATAATTTAGTGAGTTATCAGTTATAACAGAACTATGCCACAATTCAACAGTGTCTCTAGGCTTATTAAGGTATATATGCAACACTTTTTTACTTCTTTCTTCTACTTTTGTAAAATCAAAATAGCTTTTCTATTTGCTTTGTTATCTTTCATTATTTCTTGTTGCTGCTAATGCTCATCATAACTGCTATATTTAAAATATTTGCTAAACAAGTGCCTGAAATGATAGAAAGGTTATGCTGTTTTCCTTTTAGTACACTCAGAGATGCTAGTAGCTAAAAGGAAGAGCAGTATTGAAGTGAGACTTTAGTACCTCAGCTAATAATTCTGTGTTCTGAGTACATTAAAAATTAGTCAAGAATAAAGCCATTTATTTAAGTAACATTTCAGCAGGTATACTGTACAGCAAGATAAAGGACATACAACAGATTCATAAAAAGAGAATAGAGTATACTTTAAGAACCAATTAAGAAACCTTTCTTAAACAGAAAGTACACAAAATTACCTTTAGAGGAAGGGGAAAAGATACAAAATAAAAGCTTAGTTATGAGCCAAGAAATTAAATCTATCATGAAATTTGCCCTGCTAATAGCATACCATCAGATTAAAGGCAAGTAACTGATAATATTCCCAACTTTGAATTTTCAAAGTATGCAACATGCATACTTAAAGGTCAGATGTATAAACTCAGTAAATCGCAAGTTGCAATTTGATTTTTTAACTTTCTTACACAGACTTAAAAAAAATTATAATGCTTTTTTAAGGACTTGTCCCAGTGCCGCACTCTGTATAAACACTTATTGAATGAATGAAGTTTGTTCTCAACACTGTCACCTATCATCTTTCCAAAATGTAAATTTCATTTTCCTCTGCTTGAAGTCCTTTATTGGCATTCGAATGCTATCATAAAGCTTTAGCATTATAATCAAGGTCCTTGATGATATGCTTCTCTTATATTATCTATTATTCATTCACTTTACAAATATTTACAGGCACTTACTATGTGCCAGGCACCGTTTTGGCCTGATGATGGTGACTCAGAGCAAGAGTAATAGCAGTTGTGAATTGGATCCTAGATCTATTAAGATAGCAAGCAATACCAACAGAATTTCCTGGTGGACTGAATATGGGACGTGAAAGAAAAAATAAAAATGGTTCCAAGGTTTCTGGCCTGAGCAAGTAGGATGGAGCTGCCATTGAAAGGAATTAGACTTGGCCGGGTGCAGTGACTCACACCTGTAATACCAGCACTTCGGGAGGTCAAGGTGGGTGAATCATGAGGTCAGGAGTTCAAGACTAGCCTGACCAACATGGTGAAGCCCTGTCTCTACTAAAAATATAAAAATTAGCTGGGCATGGTGACGCATGCCTGTAATCTCAGCTATTCGCGAGGCTGAGGCAGGAGAATTGCTTAAATCTGAGAAGCAGAGGCTGCAGTGAGCCAAGATCATGTCACCGCACTCTAGCCTGGAGACAGAGTGAGACTCCATCTCAAAAAAAAAAAAAAGGAATTAGACTCATTAAAATCCTATGTTACAGCAGCAGAGGCAATACAGCAAGACCCTGTCTCTATGAAAAAATTAAAACGTTGCTAAGTGTGGTGGCACATGCCTATATTCCCAGGTACTCAGGAGGTTTAAGTGGGAGAATAACTTAGCTAGGAAAGTGAAAGCTACAGTGAGCTATGATTGTGCCACTGCATTCCAGCCTGGGCAATAGAGCAAGACCCTGTCTCACAAAACCAAAACAAAAACTCTATGTTATTGAAAGGGGCAAGACATCCCTGAATACATCTGGTGCTCTAATAAAGTTACCTTCCTCTGCACTCCCAGAATACCAATTTAACGTTATTACCTCACTCACAGCCTTGTATTTGATGACCTGCGATTTAATTCTTGTGTGTATCTTCAGGGCAAATACTATCTTCAAATCTCTAGAACCAAGAAGGGCCTGGTCTGTCTCTTTATATAGGTTAGTTGAATGCTCTTTGAAAATAAAAAGTCATCTTTTCTTTTTTTTCAGGCAGGGTCTCACTTTGTCACCCAGGCTGGAATACAGTGGCACAATCTCAGCTCACTGCAGCCTCAACCTCCCAGGTTCAAGCGATCCTCCTACCTCAGCCCCTCAAGTATAGCCAAGACTACAGACAAGTGCCACCACACCTGGCTAATTTTTGTACATCTCTATTTCCAGACTACAAGGGCATATTTTCTACTTACTTTATCTCCTTTCTTAGTACTTAGCACAATGCTGCTCACAGAGGAGATAAACTATAATTCTGAATTCTATGAAATTAAGACATCTTTCTATAGTGTCATCACTATTTTCAACTTTCTCTGCAGCTAAAATAAATTTAAAGCATGATAATGTTTTATTAAACAGTTAATTGAAGTCAATAAAAACCTTTAAAATTTAAGTTATATGCTAACCTGGAGAGCATGTTTCATTTTGCGATGTAACTTCAGACTCATCTTTTTCACCTGAAATGTCCTCTTCATCAGAGAGGACCAAAAAGGCTTCTTTTGGCAAACTCTCACTACTTTCTTGTTTAGATGGTGAACCAAAAGAACTTTCCATTTTCTCTTCCAAATCTGGATTTGTCTCATCGATTGGAAGGAGAGATGCTTTGGAAAAGCAAGTAAGTTCATCCTCAGAAGGTGCAAGTTTTTCCAAAATAGGAATGATTTCATCTGTCTCCATAGAGTCTGTATTTTCCAAGACGTTCTCACTTTTGTCATCTTCTGTAACATTTTCACTAATGCTTCCCACAACATCTGCAGAATTTTCATCTTCATTCTTTTCAACTTGGTCAATTTCCATACTGCTAGATATAGCATCTTCTCCAAGAGCAAGCTCTGTGATAGGATCTTCCTCTACCTTCTTTTCATTTTCAGGAGGTCGATCTGAACAAATAGCTGTATCATCTGTTTCTAGAGTGTCTTCATTAGCATCAATATTACTATCAGCTTTATTTTTCTCATCCAATGAGTCTTTACTCTGAATTTGCTCTAACTTTTCAGCATCCCCATTTCTTTCAAGAAAATCATCATCTTTATTGCTACTTGGTTCCATATTGTCAATTTCAGGAACTGGTTCACAAACTGGTACAGAACTTGGTTCAAAGGTACGATCAAAGACTGATTCAGAAGTCAGCTCATCGGAGGCCAGTTCCCCAGTGACCAGATCATCAGAGGCCAGTTCACTAGAGGATAGTTCACCGGAAGCCAGATCATCAGAGGCCGGATCAATGGAAGCTTGTGCTCCGGAAGTCAGATCAACAGAAGTTATTTCACTAGAAGCTATATCATCAGAGGCACAATCACCAGAAATGGGTGCAACAGAGACTGGTTCACCTGGGAGGGGATCACCAGATGTGGGATCGCCAGAGGAGAGATCATCAGAGGTGGCATCACCAGAGGCAGCATCACCAGAGGGGACATCATCAGAAGGGGCATCACCAGAGGCAGCATCACTAGAAGAGGGATCACCAGAGGTGGGATCACCAGAGGTGGGATCACCAGAGGTGGAATCACCAGAGGCCAGTACTCCAGAGCCTGGATCTCCAGCATCCAGATCACCGGGGGCTGGATCACCAGAAACTGGTTCAGCAGTCAGTTTAGCGTCTGGTTCTAGAGTTATATTATTGGGAGACAAAGGTTCAGAATTTAAATCATCATCCTGCTTGTTTTTTACATTAACATTTAGGATACAGGGTGTCTCTTTCCGTTCTGTTTTACTTTCTTCAGGATCAAAACAAATCTCTTCAATGCCATTCACCTCTTCCTTGTCTTTAACGTAATCCATATTTTCCAAAGGTGAGGTTGGGTCCAAATCTCCATTTTCATGGTTGCCATTTAACAGCTTGACATCAGTTTTCAACAGTTCTTCTTTGACCTTGTATACTGCTTCAAGTTGCTGACGATCACTCACTCTCATCGTTTTTCGAGCCTTAAAGACTTTCTTCTGAGGTTCTTCTAAACTTTCCATTTTGAATCTTTAAGAAAAAAGAGAAAGAGTTTAATCACTGAAATAGAAGCCACCTAACCTAATACATACTGATCTTAGAAGCAAGCAGCACACTTCATGAAATGTTTAAATAAAGACATAGAAAACTTCCTCCTTGTTGTATTCTAATTTTCATATTTACTGCATCTGTGTAATACAAAATCGATAATGGTTATACTTTACTAGAAAATCAACCAGAAAGCATTGGGGGAAAGGGGACAAGTTTTCATTTTCAATATGGAATTCACAGAATATGAAGATGTATAAGCAAAAAAAAAAGGTAGATAAAAAAAGTACCTGAAGAAAATGAAAAATAAAAACAGTAGGGAAATAGCAGGTATAGAGATAAAGGAAAAAGGAGGAATAATTAAGAAACATGTAAGGAAAGATTACATTTGCAACCAAGCACATTTAGAATGGCAGAACTATAAACACATTAACAAAAGATTACCATTAAGAATGTAAGGAAATTTCATACACTGGGAGAAAATATTTGCAAATCATATGCCTGACAAGAGACTTTTATCTTGAATCAAGACTTACATATCTAAAATACAGAATATATATTTATATAGAATATAGACTTTTGTATCTAAAATATATAAAAACTGCTATAATTCAATAATAAATCAAATAACCCAATTTTAAAATGGTCAAAGAACTTGAACAGACATTTCCTGAAAGAGACTCCTAAACCAAAAGTCCTTAAGCAATAAACATCATTAGTCATTAGTGAAACGCAAGTCAAAACCACAATGAAATAACACTTCATACATACTAGGACAGCTACAATCAACGAAAATGAGTGTTGCCAAGGATGTGAAAAAACTGGAACTTTCATGCAATGCTAGTGGGATTGCAAAAAAAGTGCAGCTGCTTTGGAAAACAGGCAGTTCCACAACATGTAAAATACAGCGGTGTCATATGACCTAGCAATTTTGTGAAAACATATGTCCACACAAAAACTTGTACACAAATGCTCTATAAAAGCACTACTCATAATGGCCCAAAATTGGAAATAACCTAAACGTTCCATGACTGATGAATGGATAAATAAAATGTGGCATACCCATATAAGAGAATACCATTTCAACCATAAAAGGGAATGAAGTCCTGAACATGCTACTGCATGCATAAGCCTTAAAAACATGCTGAGTGACAGAAGTCAGTTACAGAAAGGCCACATACTGAATGATTCAATTTATATAAAATGTCTAGAGTAGGCAAATCAATAGAGACAGAAAGTAAATCAGTGACTACCCAGGGTTGAAAGGTTTTGGAGAAAATGAGGGGTGGCTGCTAAAGGGCACAAGATTTCTTTACAGAGTTATGAAAATGTTCTAACATTGATTATGGTGATGATTATACAGCTCTGTGAATATGCTAAAAATCATTGAATTGTACTTTAAATGGGTGAATAGTAGATATGTGGTTATATCTCTAAAATAAAGCCACTACAAAAAAACTAAAAAATAAATACAAAGGGTGTGTGTGTGTATGAACCTTTATCTTAGCTGATATTTCTCAGTTTACATCTACTTCTTTGTTTTAACTTTTTTCCTATAATATTTATTATTTCTTTTCTCTTACTTTTTCTTGGAAAGAGTTTAACATGCCATCCTTTTCCCTGAGATTCAAGCATAAGCATTGTTTTCAATCTTACGTCTTTTGCAATGTATGCATATAAAGCTATAAATTTCCCTCTAAGAGCTACTTTAGTTGCATCTCAAATTTTAATGGTTCATTTACATTATTGTTAAAATATTTTCTAATTTCCATCATGATTTCTTCTTCCATATATGAGTTATTTAGAAGTGGGTTTCTTAAAAAGGTAATGCATTCAGACCAAGTGAAACTCACTTAGAAAAATACAAAGCTGATTTCACATTCAAAAATCAAGCAGTGTTGACCATCAACAAGCCATGAAGAATTCTGGCTTTATTTCCTGTCCACCAGAGTATATAACTGATGAGTTTTGCCTAAACAGAATGAGTGTCTGGTACCAGGTTATTACTGACTGAATTGTGCAGCATCCCACACTCCACACCCCCAGAGTCTTAAGCCCCAGTACCTCAGAATGTGACCTTACTTGGATAGGGCCTTTACAGAGGTAATAAAGGTAAAATAAAGGTACTACAGTGAGCCCTAATACAATATAATTGATGTCCTTACAAAAAGGGGAAAATTTGGACACAGACAGACATGTACACTAGGAGAATGCCATGTGACAATTGATGTTATGGTACCACAAGCCAAGCAACTGCCAGAAGCTAGGAGAGAGACCTAGAACAGATCCCTCCTCAGCATCTTCAATGGGAGAATGGAAATGACAATATCATGATTTCAAATTTGTAGCCTCCAGAGCTCTGAGACAATGAATTTCTGTTAAGCAAAAAAGAAAACCACAAAAAGAAATCAAGCTATTTAATTCACCACATAAACAGAATAGAGGGAGAAAATGAATAAAGGATTACCTCAACAAATACAGAATATTCATTTGACAAAATTCAAGACTGATGCATAATTACAACTCTTCGGAAACTAATAATACAAGGAAAATTACTCAAATTTGATAAAGGTTATCTACCAAGAAAACTAAAGATACCATGTCTGATATTGACACAAGATCAGAAAAAAAACAAGAATGTTTCCAGTAACCATTTCCATATTAACATCTGGCCAATGCAATAAAGGCAAGCAAAAGAGGGCAACAATTTGGTTCTGAAGAAAAACAATTTCATCAACAATAGGAGAATAAAACAAAACTCCTTTAAGGACTAAGATGTACAGGAGGGAGGAATACTGTTTTCACATTGGATAGTCACTTACCATTACCATCACCAATAGGAATGATATGGTAGAATACACTTGCTTTGGCCTGAGAAAGAAAGAAAGCCAGCCCCTGATGTCTAGAAACTCAAACAATACTCAGTTAGGACTCAATGTTGTTAACTGATCCGATGCTTACAGCTAAGCCATGTTGTTCTCCGGTTAGACATAAAACCAACTCAGAGAACATTCAAGTCAGACAAGGTCACTGTGTAACCCACAAAATTTCAAACATCCCGCCTCACTAGTTGAGTGATGGCTACTTCTTCATCAATTACAGCTTTATCTTGCATTAGTCTATCCTCCCTATATAGATAAAATTTATTGAGATACCCAAGTATAGAAGTGTCCCCACTTCCTGATGTCACCCAAGACACGGTAAGGATCTACTTCCTTAATAGCTCCCCAAAATAACCCAACCTATACTCTACTATACACAAATCCTATACCAGGTTTTTTCTAACATCCTCTTACTGACTGATGTGCCTTACAGTTTCCCCATAGTGAACACTGTTTCCCTCCCTGCAACAAATAGTAAACCTGACTTGTTCAATTACAAGTGTGTTCCTGCTGGTCTTTGGCTGAAGGGCATAAAACAATAAGCCTAGCCTTTTTGCTGCAGGCCAATTCAGCTTGAGAATCTACCACTTTGTCAGAGAATTTCTAGACTGTGATACATTCTGTATTCATTCTCTCACTCTAAGCCAATTACTTAGAATATATTTATTAGTCTTTCTAGCCATTCTATTTAAATTATATAAGTATTTAGAAAAATTATTCTTCATTTAAACAGAAACCTCACTACAAAATTATAACAGACACTATGTTAGGAGTTTTTAATTAAAGACTAAAATTTCACCCCTTCAAGGTTTTTCCCTTCCCATCATTACAAAGTTACGCTAACTGTAAAATTTTCAGCAAAAAGATACAGATATAATGCATTGTATTTTGCCGTCACTTTTCCTTGATGATTTTAAAACTACAAAATAATTAAATGTATAATATAAGTAGAATAGTTACCCAGTAAGTATTTCCAAATACTGAACGGTCATTCTTTTGGACTTTAACCTCATAATACCCACATTTCTCAGATATTATATGGATAGCTGGTAATTATTACCAATTGCATTAAAAGTAAGCATTCCTTTAAATAATTCATAATTTTTAACAACCCAATTAAGAATATGAACTCTGTATACTGTTGACAGATTCACAGATTTGAATTCCCACTCTCCCAGGGAACCTACTGTGTGAGACTGGGCAAATTACCTAACATCAATTTCTTAGTTTCAACTACCTTAAAAAGGGACTAATACCAATACCTGTCACAGAGGTTGTCATGAGAACTAAATGAGATTCTATATATTAAGCACTTGGAAGGTAATAAGCACTCAATAAACGTTATAACCATCACCATCTAAATATTCAGGATAATGTTTTTAGAAATAAAGAGTCTGAGACAAATTACTCTTAAATACTTTTGGTATTTTATATATATTTTATATATATTTTATTTTATATGTTTTTAATATATATTCTATATATATATAATCCAACATGTAAACCTCACATTTAATATTAAATTGCCACCACCAAATAATATTCAATAAAAATAAATATAATTTAAGAAAAGCTGATTTTATCAATAAAATTGTCATTAACTTTAGTAATAATAAAGCACTCTAAAAAGAATTATAGAATAACTACCATCCATACCCACAAGGGAGCACACTACAGCCATTTACCAGATCTTATGGGTTCTAAGTATAATAAAAAACAGACAAAGCAATAAGGAAGAAGCATGAACAATCAGTTCGAACTAGTTCAGCCATATCTGTACAAACCAATCAGCAATCTGCTTTTAAAAATCTATTTTGAATTAGCAAAGCATATTTAAGAAAGATACACATTAGAGAAGGGTGTGTTACCTGCAAACAAGTCTCCATGGCTGTAATACCAGAGCAAAACATTTACAAGGATCATTTTAATACTTTCACCTAGAACTAAGATGCCATTCATAAAACTATTCTATAAAATAAATGTTAGTATTTTAGGTGCCAACTCAAATCAGAAAGCTTTCACATGACTGTAATTCATTTTCACAAAAAAAAAAGCATTGGTATTTTACGGCAGAAGATGTCTGCCATGTCTAAAAGTAACTGCAAAACATGATGAACTAGTTTCTCCTCCAAGTATTTTCTTCATGAGGAAGAGAGTCAAAATAAAGTCTCTGTATATTCAAGAACTCTGGGAAAATACTATCACTACTAAAATCTTTTTCTATAGGAATTTATATTTAAGTAACCAGAGAAGGGTGTGTTACCTGCAAATAAGTCTCTCTGGCTTGGAAATTTTTTTCAAATTTTTTGTAAATTATTTTTTGAATATTTTTAAGGAAAGCCCAACAAGCTTCTTCTTTAAATGAAAACATTAGTCTCTTCTCTGCTTCAGACCCCTCCACCCACTTCTTTCTAGCAAGAGATCATAGCAATGAAACAACAAAGGGAAGCTGTTTTGTCTTAGCCTACAATCTGCCTGCTCAAAAAGCTCAAGAATTTAAATGGCTGTTCAAGAGCTGCTGACAAACTCAGCCAATCAGCAGCCAGCATTCTGATTCCTGCCCAGCAACAGGAGACAGACAATAAGGTCAGAAAAACATAGTTAAACAAAAGCTGGATCTGCAATACTTCAGGGTGGTTCTTTGTTTGAAATAAGTAATCTAGAACAGTTTACATAAAATCCTAAATCCACATAACACGCATTAAATATTCCACACATATAAGTAAGATTTACCTCTTTTATGCTATTTGCTTTAATAAATATCCATGTTTCCAGAAATATATATTAATATAGATTAATTTCCTACTTGAGGAATAAGACAAACATAGACAATATACTTTTCTTTACAATGCAAAATTCAAATGTAAATTTCTTTTTAAAAAATGCCATGGACCATATATATATATATATGTATGTATATGTATATATACGTATACATATACATAGATATATACTAAAAATCTATCAAACCTTAAATCCTGATAAGTAAAGAAAAATTTCATACCCATCTATGACTACTGTTACAGATTTCTGATTCCAAAAATTAATAGTATTCTGAACCCAAAGGATTACTATGGATAGTATTATGAAGTGTTGTACTGTCTACTGCACTGAACTGACTTAGTTTAATTCATCTAATGAAATTTAAATGTCTGATTCTGTCTGATATTAAGTGGTATGAATACAATTACTACATCCTTTTCTCAACTGCCTTTCACAGCAAGTTACAAAAGGTTATATGAGATGTCCTTTCAAAGCTTTACGTGGATTCATGAAAGACACATTTTTCTTATATTACACCATTCTATAGTTCTTTAAATAGGATTATAAAATAAAAATGGAAAATTTGTTATCAGAATTTTTTTTCTCAAATTCACTACCTATTAGGTTTTCTTAATAAACAAGTTTTAAAAATAAACCTCATTTCCCCCCTTCCTTACAAATGAACCTTGTAATTTTTCAAACATACCCAAGAGGGAGCTTGCTGCAGCCATACTCTTAGTTTATATAATCTCCCCACAGGAAAAATAAATCAACAGCTGCTTCAATGTTTCAGTCCTGTGAGAGAACTGAAATTCACTGTCTGATTGGCTCAAAGCCGAAATAGTCTAAAACCAATCAGACATCAGTGTCACAAACCTTGCCCAGCAACAAGGGAAGCAGATGAGGGCAAGTGATCTATCAAAAATCCAAAGAATGTGAAAATAAAGGTGAACAAGGTGAACAACGAAATGGAAACATTAGGAATGTAACTCCAGATGCGCTGTTTGAAAAACAGGTCTATAGTAGGGTTTCTTTGATTAAATAAACTAGGGTCTGTACTGCTTTCCAAGAACAGACTTAATTAAGTACCACAATTGTTGGGTCAAAAAGCATACACAACACATAAACAACACAAATGCTATATTAATTCAAAGTAATGAATATCTGATGAAGTATACTTAAAAATAAAACTAAAGCAAAAGCTTAGAAAACAGGCAAAACCTTTTAAGTGGACATGGCATTTCTGTCATTGACAAAGGCATTCTAATTGTATTCATGTTGTTGGCTGACAGTAACATTTTTCTGAATGAAAATTTCATTCATTTTTCTGCTGAAAATAATTTTAATTCAAGTTTATTTTCATTAAATGGCTGAATTAAATATTAAATAATCACTTTATGCTGATAATTCCTAGCCTCTTTAGAAATGCAACTCTACTATTAGATTCTTTAAGAATCTCATTCTCAGTTGAAAACTAGGATTTTATTTTGCATTTCTAAATTTTGCTTGAGAATTTGCAATACTCTTGAAAATAAAATCATAAAGAATAGTGACTTGCAAAATAAATGCTGACAATCTGCTTTACTATTTATCACCCATAAAATAGGGAATCTGACAATGCAATGGTTCACTCACTTAGATACTTATCTGCTCAAATTTAGTATAAAGATTTAAAATTTTATATTTTAAATACGTTATCCATCGGTATTCATGAGACTGCTTCCAGGACTCCCCACAGATACCAAAATCTGACAATGTTCAAGTTTCTTATATAAAATAATACAGTATTTGCATATAACCTATACATATACTCCTGTATACTTGAAATCATCTTTAAATTACTTATAATATTCAGTATAACATAAAGGCTACGTAAACAGATGTTATACTGTTGCATTATTAGCTACAGTTCTCTCAACTGGTATAAAATAACTGTCACTGCTATCCTGCCATCTTTTAAAAAAAAAGTGGTAAAATCTGTTTATCAAATACTCATAAAGTCAGTTGAGTAAGTTATTGAATGATTATAATATCTGACACCTCAACAAATCAGCCTCTCTTCCTGTCACCAACCAAAATGGAGAATGAAATATCCCCAAACTAAATTGT
Source organism: Leontopithecus rosalia (assembly GCA_028533165.1). NCBI lineage: Eukaryota > Metazoa > Chordata > Mammalia > Primates > Cebidae > Leontopithecus > Leontopithecus rosalia. Next base: position 114,263,003 of record CM052656.1, on the reverse strand, counting down.
AAAAAATAACCAACCACAAAAGAAATAGAGAGTTTGCTTTACCAACAATTCCCTGGACAAGACAGGAGTAAATCATGTCCTTAAAATTTTGGTTACATCAAAACCAGAATTGTCACTACAGTCTAACGTCTTGTTGCATTCACTGCCATATTTTGAGAAAATTTGGAATGGTCCACATGACAAAAAAGTAAGATATCTTAAAATTAATTCTCCAAGTCGATTTTGGGGATCATTGTGTTACATGGGCAAAATAAAAGTAAATGACCTGATTCAACAAATGTCATTTCAGAATACATAGAGCAAATTACACCCCCTTAGAAAACTGGCCAATTTTCCATCAAGACACTACTAGCTTGCCAAACTCTATTATCCCTATGCAGAAAAGGAGTGAAGTTATAGAAGGTCTTGTATTTATCTCCACAGAAATGTAAGAAATTATTTGTCCAGAGATGGGAGCAGTTGCACATACCTGTAATCCCAGCTACTTGGGAGGCCGAGGCAGTGGACTACTTGAGCCTAAAGGGTAGAGACCAGCCTGGGCAAGATAGCAAGACTAGGTCTCATTAAAAAGATAAATAAATAACCAGCAGTAATAGAAATCATTTGTCCTAATGTACTTTTCACATTTTGCTTGGGTGAAGTAAAACACCCAGAATGAGGTATGAAGAGATGAAAGACGTAAATCCTTCAAATGCCAGGAAATACTCTTACTTTTCTTATTAACCCAACCTAAAGACAAAAGCTGGATAGCTAACTTTCTGTGTCACCTTTTACTAGGTGATAATGCAGCAACAATAACAATAAAATTTCACTGGCTAATAACAATACTCTTTCATTCTAGGACACCAGGCTGAAGGAACAGCACTCCCTCATCCCATCTAGGCCTTGTGGCAGAGGGAAAAGTATTATATACCGTACACTTCTGATATACGTACACTATATATCTCTGATGTGTACACTCTGATGTACTGTTTATCATATATACTGTATATGATAGCTTTTGGCAGTACAGAGATATATAGTATACACTAGCTTTTAGCAGGGGTGTCCAATCTTTTGGCTTCCCTGAGCCACAAAGAAAGAATTGTCTTAGGTCACACATAAAATACACTAACAATAGCTGAGGAGCTTAAAAAAACATCGCAAAGAAAAAAAATGTATAATGTTTTAAGAAAGTTTACCAGTTTGTGTTGGGCCACATTCAAAACAGTCTTGGGCTGTATGTAACCTGTGGGCCACGGGCAGGACAAGCTTGTTTTAAGCTTTTGCTTAGAAATGGTATACATCACTTTCCTTCACAATCCATTGGCTAAATCCAAATTAATCATTAAGGGAACGGGAAGTAAAAATCTACCAAGGGGAAACACTTCACATCACATGGCAAAAGGTACGGATATATAATCCTCTTGCTGCAAAGCAGTATAATTGTAAAATATCATACAAACTATCACACTTTAAAATACAAGTATTCTAAAAAGTGTGGCATAAAAAAAGACTTCTGAACTAACAAAACTAGGTTCTATTCCATGTTCTAACATTAGTATACAACCAGCATAAAATAAAAAAATTTAACTGTATAGAGTTCAGTTTCCTCAACTGTAAAACTGAAAAGATTAGACCAGATGCTTGCTAAGTTCCATTCTAGCCCAAGTTTTATATTATTTAATTAATGTTTGGCTATATGGACACATATAATTCATTTTCCATTATGAAATAAAAATAAAGTACCCTGTACAACACAATAGCTTACTCCTCCTTCTCCATCCTTGACTCCTAAAAAAAAGATAAGCATAATCTTGAATTTGATGTTTATTATTCCCAACCATGCCTTATAAATTCCCCCTTTAATTAACACCTTGAAAAACACCCCTTTTATTGCACACCTTGTAAGGAGAAAAAGAAACTTTTGCTTATCAAGGAATAATTATAGGTCAGACACTATAACAAAACATATCCTTTTCTCATTAGTTTATGTGATAATTTATATAATTTCAACTTTACATATCATGTGAATTAATAAATCAATAACTATGCTGCTATCAATAACTACACAGATAGTAATTTTAACTTGGTAAGGTAAACTAGACACCCAGTTCAGTTCCAAGTTGTTTTCTGCAGCACAGGTACCCTTATGGATTTCATCCTCTAAGTTTTGATACCATTTTAACAGAATGTTAAGCAATCATCTACACGTATCTTCCACAGTTGTCTTCTTTATCTTTTAAAAATGGAGATTTCATTTAAGATCACCGGTAAAACCTATCTATTCCGTAAATGGGACCTGAGAGTAGACTCCCTCTCCAGTTTTACCAGCCAGCTGACTGCTTCAGGTATTAGCTACCAGAGTATTACCAGCAGCTTTCTAATTATTAAATTATCTTATCCTTAATTTAACATAGCAATTAATAGCAGGATTCAGTCAACAAACTAAGAATAGAAGAAGATTTCCTCAACCTGATAAAGGGCACCAAAAAAACCCCCACATCTATTATACTTAATGGTAAAAGACTAAAATCTTTCACCCTAAGATCAGAACAAGAAAAGATAATCTGCTTTCATCCTTTAGTTCAGCATTGAACTAGTTCCAGCCAGGAGAATTAGGCAAGAAAATGAAATACAAATCAAAAAACTTTTTTTTGTTTGTTTTTTGAGACATGGTCTCCCTCTGTCACCCATGCTGGAGAGCACTGGCACAATCTCGGATCACTGCAGCCTCCACCTCCTGGGTTCAGGCAATTCTCATGCCTCAGCCTCCTGAGGAGCTGGAATTACAGGCGTGTGTCACCATGCCTGGCTAATTTTCATATTTTTAGTAGAGATGGGGTTTCACCATGTTGGCCAGGCTGGTCTCAAGCTGCCAACCTCAGGTGATCTACCTGCCTCAGACACCCAAAATGCTGGGATTATAGGAAGGAGCCACCACACACAGCCAAAAGTCATACAACTTTAAAAAAAAAAAAAGAACGATTTTTATTTACAGATGAAAAAATCTTGTATACAGAAAATAGTATGAAACCAACTAAAAATTTATTAAAACTAATAAGAGTTTAACAAGGTTGACTATAAGATTAATATATAAAAGTCTACTGTGTTTCTATACCCTTAAAACAAATGATCCAAAAATAAAACAATTCCATTTACAGTAATATAAAAAAATAATAAATTTAGCCAAGAAGTACAAAACAATATTCTGAAAACTATAAAATATTGATGAAGAAATTAAAGACATAAATAAATGACACTGCATACTCATGAATCAAAAGATTCATATCCTTAAGATGTCAACATTCTTCAAATTCAGCTTCGGATTCAAGACAACCTCTATCAAAATCCTAGGTATTTTCTTTGCAGACACTGATAAACTGATCCTAAAATTAATATGAAAATGCAAGGGTCCCAGAACAACCAAAACAATCTTCAAGAAGAAAAATAAACTTGGAGAACTCATACTTTGTATTTTTAAAAGTATTACAAAGCTACAGTAACCCAGAGAGTATGGCACAACTAGCAAAATGACAGACATATCCCAGGATGTATCTTGGAACAGAAATAAACCCTCACTTTTACAGTAAATTGTCTTAGATGAGGGTTACATGATCACTCAATGGGGAAAGAACAGTATTTTAAACAAACAGTGTTGGAAAAACTGGATAGCCACATGCAAAAGAATGAAGTTGGACTTCTATTTCTTGCCATATACAAAAATTAACTCCTATGAATCAAAGACCTAAATTTAAGAGCTAAAACTAAAATGTTAGAGGGAAAAACAGACATAAATCTTCATAAATTTGGAACAGGTTATGGTTTCTTAGATATGACCCAAAGAGAATAAGCAACAAAAGAAGAAAAAAAAAAGTTTAACTGAATTACATCAAAGTTAAAACTTTTTGTGCTGCAAAGGAAATCACTAAGAAAGTAAAAAGAGGCCGGGCGCGGTGGCTCACGCCTATAATCCCAGCACTTTGGGAGTCTGAGGCGGGTGGATCAAGAGGTCAAGAGATCGAGACCATCCTGGTCAACAACGTGAAACCCCGTCTCTACTAAAAATACAAAACTTAGCTAGGCATGGTAGTGCGCACCTGTAGTCCCAGCTACTTGGGAGACTGAGGCAGGAGAATTGCTTGAACCCAGAAGGCGGAGGTTGCGGTGAGCCAAGATCACGCCATTGCACTCCAGCCTGGGTAACAAGAGCAAAACTCCATCTCAAAAAAAAAAAAAGAAAGTAAAAAGATAATTTACACAATGGATGAAAATATTTGCAAACCATATACCCAATACGAGACTTTTATCTCAAATATATAAAAACTGTTACAATTCAATAATAAGAAACCAAATTACCCCGTTTTAAAATGAACAAAGGACTCAAAGGGGCATTTCCACAAAAAGGCCTTTATAAGCCAATAGCTCATAGGCAGTAAACATCACTAGTCATCAGCAAAATGCAAGTAAAAACCACAATGAGATAACACTTCACACACACCAGGACAGCTATAATCAATGAGACTAATGAATGTTGCCAAGGATATGAAAAAACTGGAACTTTCATACAATGCTAGTGGGATTGCGAAAAGGTGCAGCTGTTTTGGAAAACAGGCAGTTCCACAATACGTGAAACACAGAGTTATCATACGATATCATATGACATCATACAACACAGAAATTCCATTCCTAGATATATACCCAAGAGAAATGAAAGCATATGTCCACACAAAAACTTGCACACAAATGCTTTATAAAAGCACTACTCATAATGGCCCCAAACTGGAATCAACCTAAATGCCCTGTGACTAATGAACAAATAAAATGTGGTATATCCATACAATGGAGTATCAGCCAGCCATAAAGGGAATTAAGTACTGAGCATGCTACTACATGCATAAACTTTGAAAACATGCTGAGTGAGAGAAGCCAGTCATGAAAGGTCACATACTGAATAATTCCATTTACAGTATTCCTCCCCTTATCCAAACAGTGAATGCCTGAAACTGGATAGTACTGAACCTTATATATACTACATTTTTTCCTATACATAACATACATTTAACTTGTAAGTTAGGCACAGTAAGAGAGTAGCAATAACTAATAATAAAATAGAACAATTGTAACAATATACTGTTCATCGTGTCACAGAAGTGTAAGACAGTTCTTACTATATATCTTGGCAACCTCAGCATATGATCTTTTGTCTTTCCTTTAAGTCAAAAACTTTCATCTTTTCACTTAAAAGAAGCACTTTACAGCTTCTCTTTGGCATATCCAAATTGCCAGCATCCCTACTCTTTTACATCGAGGACATTATTAAGTAAGAGTGACTTTATGACAAACACTGCAATACCAGCACAGATCTGATAACCCAGACATGTCCTAAGTGACTCATGGGTAAATAGCATCTACAGTGTGGATATGCTGGACATACTGGACAAAGGGATGGTTCATGTCCTTGGTAGGACAGAGGAGATTGGCATGAGATTTCATCACACTACTTAGAACAGTGCCAAATTTAAAACTTATGAACTATTTATTTCTGAAAATTTCCCCTTACTATTATCCCACAGGTGACTACAGAGAGCTAAACCACAGAAAATGAAACTGTGGAGAAGGGGGGACTACTGTATATGAAATGCCCAGAACAGGCAAATCTATACAGACAGAAAGTGGCTTACCAACAATTGCCTAGCGTTGGGGGGCTTAGGAGAAAATGACGGTTGGCTGCTAAAGGGTACAGGATTTCTTTATAGGGTAATAAAAATGTTCAAACATTGATTGGGGTGATTATTCAGCTCTGTGAATATGATGAAAACCACTGAATTATATACTTAAACAGTTGAACTGTATGACATAACTGTATTTCAATAAACTTGATATAAAAAAAAAAGAACAGCAGAACTTCAGTTGAGTATTTTTCATTTATTTTTAACCTAAACCCCTTTACTGGGTCACACTTCCAACACAGACAAAACAGCTATACCAAGATAAATGAAAGTTGGTTTATATGTTACAGAGTTCACATTTTTAAACCAACAAGCATATCAGTAATTATATTGGTGGTAAAAGTGTAAAGTATGTGTAAAATGGCACCAGCCTTGTTCTCTTATGTCCTCATCTTGGATGGGCTCATTACTTTTCCCCTGTCCTAAATGGTACATAATTCTACAGTATGCTCAACTTGCAGGACTGCAGTAATGAGCATAACATAACATACTCACGCAAGATATTTAAAAACAAAAAGCAGAACTAAGCATGATACAGGTGAATTCTCCAGGAGCAAATAATAACAGTCTTCTATACATGGAAAATGCAATTAACTATCTTTTATCAGAAAAGCTAGAAGGTCTTAAGTGAAACAGAAGTCTTCTCTTTTATTATAAAATGGTACTATAACCAGAAGGCCTTATGCGTAATTAATGATGATAAATGTTTTTAAATGAGGTATACCTCCTGAACTTTCTGAAGTTGCATATGGCTTTGTCACACTTTATCAATATTGTTTTTATTCATATGGCGTGTTTTGCTACCATTCTCTGTATTTACCAATGCTCTAAAGATATCCCTTTAGAAATTTTTATTATACATGGATTCTAATACTACATTTATGTATTATTTAATGGAACACTTTGACATTTGTTATCAAGTATCTAGTACAAAATTATTACTCTTTCAAATTTTAATCTGTCAAATCTCAGGAAAAATTAAGACATTTTAAGTGTCCAAAGCTTTGATATTAGAAAACATCTAAAATATGCTGAGATCATGATGATGTGCTTCTGAGGTCATTTCACAAAAGAACAAAAAAATGAAGTATTCTAGTATAATATTAGTGAACTACATAGTGTTGGGCACACAGAATACAATTAAGTATTGGCTAGAAGAATGATGCGCTATATACACATAACTGACATCTAAAATAATTCTTACATGAAAAAACTATTCTTTTAGAAAGCAAAGATAATCATCTAGAACATTTTAACAGACTTGTAAACTAACATGCTGGCATGTTTACATACAAAAAGTAATAAAATATACCCACTTACAAGTTGCCTAACAGAGGCAAAACATAGCACCATCAAAATTAATCAAATACCCAAGAGAGGCATTTTTCAGCCTTTTATAAAGCTTGCTTAGTTTGATTTCCCATTTCAAAAATAAAATGCCCTTTTAAAAGAAATCTCCCTTTGCTTCTTACTACATATTGATGAAAACCCTCTTTAAAATAAAAAACGTACCCCAAAGGGAGCCCCCTGCAGCCATCTTATCAGTTCTTTCACAGCAACAGAAACTGAAATACAATTTGCATAGTCACAGTGGTTGGCTAATAAAAGCAGTATCATGTAACCAATCAGGAAGACAGAAATTAGGCAGCCATAAGAGAAGAAACTTTAAATCTGCCTGGCAACAGCCTAAAAATAGAAACAATATGCTAGCACGAATCTTGGAATAGATGCGAATATAAAAGCAAAACTACCAGCAAAAACACTATTTTCTTGGAAAAAATATGTGCCTTGCATTTCATCACCTAAAATATTAACTTGACACCTTTACTTATTAGGTGTCAATTAAAGAAATGAATGCTAAGCTAAACAAACAGGCCACTTTCAAGAAACATGCCATTGTGCATAGTGTGTGTGTGCGGGGGGATGTATACATCCACATCTATATATTTAAGTGTTTTTCTGTTTGCGGGAGAATCATAAAACACTTAAACCACAGTACTAACACATTCAAGGCTCTCTAAAATCTCAAATTCTAAAGAGTACTGCATTTTTCCTAGCACTTTTTTCTACAATTTTATGACTCAATCAGATTTGTTGATTTAAAAAAAAAAACTGTTTAATATGTACTAAAAATACAAAGCTTAAATAACTTACCAAAGCAGACTTCAAAATAAAGTAGGAAGTATGCCTTAATTTTTTTAAGACAAACTTCTTTCCACAACAGTAGTATCCTATACACAGTAGGCATTCAATAATTGTTTTCTCAATTTAGTTAAAATAATTGTTTTTCTATCAGTTAGAAAAACAAATTATCTTATGACCATGTCAAGTAAAAGTTAAACATGCACATAAATAATCTGTACAACACTGCTATTTTTGATTTTTCAATTTTGCCTAAAGTGGAGCAATGCTAAAGTTGACAATGCTTGAAATTTCTTTTACCCAGATAACAAAATGCATTTCATCATTCTACCTTTCCAACCTAATAATGCTTAATGGGCATGTATCTCTGTACAATACAAATTTACTTTGGAGTGGATTTTAATTACTAAAGATGGCAAACAATGTATAGTCTAACATAACAACATGAAGAAGATTACAGGTCAGTAGGAAATAATCAAACCAAACCAAACCAAACCAAAAAATAAATAAATAAGAGAAAACAAAAAGAAAAAAACACCTTTTAATTACAAGAATTTAAATTATAACTGTTGAAATGAATGGCTGGTTTGACAGCCAAGTCATGTTAAAACCAATATTATTTATTAAAGTACATGTTCTATGCATTTCGTATATCAAACCCTCTAGTAGTATGTTTTGATGAAATGAAAAATCAATTTTAAAATGTTTTCTTTGGTCACTACTTGTTATCTAAAACGTAAAATAAATTCATATATTTGACATTTTGAAAGCCTAAACACTTACTATAAAAATTATATGTAAAGGACTTATTTTAATCATGAAATAACAATTAGAAACAATCCCTTTAAAACATATATAGGATCACAGAACCTTTGTAAATAACAAAAGCTCCATTGAAGGAAGGGTAAAAATTAAAGGAGCAATCCATTGATGACTGATACTCTTTTTAACCAAATATTTAACAGTGGCTAGATTTTAAAATTAAGTTTAACCAAGCTTTTGACAACATAAATACTGTTATTTTAAACACTGGTCTACATGAAAAGTAGCTTAGCTTATTTTACTTATTTTTTTAATGTTAGATTCACATGCAACAGATACCCAAAATTTAACCACAATTATACTTATATCTAAAATATCTTAAAATAAATTCTGTTTACTTATACTATTATCCTCATTGCAATGGAAAGCAATATTAACAAATCTATGAGTCACAATTAGTGGAAGAACGTGTCACAAATATATCCAATTTTATTAACGAAGCACTATAGGCCAGGTGCAGTGGCTCTCGTCTGTAACCCCAGCACTCTGGGAGGCTGAGGCAGGCGGATCACTTGAGGTCAGGACTTTGGGACCAGCGTGGCCAATATGGCGAAACCCCAACTCTACTAAAAATACAACTATTCGCCAGGTGAGGTGGCAGAAATCTGCGGTACCAGCTACTCAGGAGGCTGAGGCAGGAGAATCACTTGAACCCAGGAGGCTGAGGTTGCAGTGACCTGAGATCGTGCTGCTGCACTCTGCCTGGGCAAAAGACCGAGACTCCATCTCAAAAAATTAAAAATAACGCATTAAAAGTGAGAAAATTTAATAATCCCAGATATCAAACATTACTTTAAATATAAGTCTTGGTATTTCATATTTTCTTTATTACATTAGTTTTAATGTTTTAAAAATAACTTTTGCTTATACTGGCCAGTTTTGTTTCAAGAAAAGCAAGAAAGCATGAGGCTTGCAAAACATTATTCAAAGCAGTTACACATCACATACCAATCCAAATTTGGGGGAAACTGAATAACCAGGGCACCTTAGAACAATTAGTACAGCAATTAAAATGCCTTACAATAGTTTAGAGAGTTCCAGGAACTTCACCTTGAATCTCTATCTTCTTTCCCTTCTCTTGCCCCTACCCTACTAAAAATCCACAGGAGTTTAAAGTGGCAGCTGAGATGTCTCGGTGCAGTGGCTCACACCTATAATCCCAACACTTTGGGAGGCTGAGGTGGAAAAACTGCTTGAGGCCTGGAGGTCAAGATGAGCCTGGACAACATAGTGAGATCCTGTATCTACAAAAAAATTTAAAACCTGAGCAGAGTGTGGTGGTGCACACCTGTGGTCCCAGCTGCTAAGGAGGTTGAGATGGGAGAATCACTTGAGCCTGGGAGTCAAAGTCATGGTCAGCTGTGATTGTGCCACTGCACTTCAGCCTGGGCCACAGAGTAAGAGATGCTGTCATTAAAAAAAAAAAAAAAAAAAAGATGATGATGAAAGGAAAAAGACCTTTAATCCTCTTCCATATTATGGAGAAAATTCAAATTCCTCTTTGTACCAACTATTTACCTTCTATAGCAGAGCAAGATTGCTGGTTATCCCTCCTTGTAGATCTAATTAAAATTATTTTTCTCACAACTTTTCCAGCCAATTCTATTTATAAACCTACATCTTCCTTCAGTTAAACCTTTCAAAGAAACTTACACTTTTGATAGCAAGATCTGTACTACTGGGCATACAACAAAGAACGAACCAGCACATCCTCTGGCAGCAAAAGAAAAAATAACATTTCCACTCTAAATTTTTCTTAGCAACAATGCCTAAGAATACAATCTACTTGTTTCTGGCAAATGTTGGCAAAACTTAGTTTCATAGGTTGGGCTGTTAAAAGCTATTAACAAAAGTTTAATGTATTTTAAGAAAGCACAGAGTTCTTTATCCAAACCAAGAATTTTATTTTGATCTTTTAGAACCTGAAAAAATCTGTAGAGTTCTGACCAAAAATACTATACTTCGGAAACTCCCTTGACCTCCTGAACATCATATCAAATGAGCCAATGTTCTCCATCCCGTCTACAAATATATTGACTGATCCCCACAATCTTCTGCTCTCAACTAAGCCTGTTCATACAAGTTGTGCCTGTTACTAAACTTAGTTGTACATTTTTTAAATAAATTACAGAATACAATTAAATTTTGTGTAAATTGAAGTATGAATGCAAAAAAAGAAAGTTGTGAAATACGTAACAGTAAGAGAGACCAATGTGTACACACACACACACACACACACACACACACACACACACACACACACACACACACATATATATCAGGGTATGACAGACCTCGGGCAAATCATTTAATATCTTTAGGTCTAAAACTTTCCATCCGAAATATAAGGAAATTAAATCAGAAGACCTTAAATGACCTTTCAGGGTTTTTTTGCCAATAACATTTTAATAAATTGTACTTTAAAATATACTGTTAACGCAATAATAAAGATAGGTTGATTTATTCATATATTCAACATTCATCAAATGCCTACACGGTCATGATTATAGCACAATTTTTAAGCCACTCTAAAAAAAATGATGTGATTAAAAGTACAAGAAAATAATCTAATAAAGTGTTCCTGAGTGTATATTTTAATGTAAATGTGGGGGAGAAATACAGTACGGCAGTAGTACGATGTATGGATATTTTTCTACACGTATCACCATGAAAATTAGGAGAAGTTCTCTTGTTTTCATGAACTGCCTTGTCTCCATTACAGACTGTTTAGTCCTAAAAAAAAAAAAAAGCTTCCAAATGTGTAATTACAAAGAAGATGCCCATATTGTCTTCCTGATAGGCCTAGTATTACCAATGTTTATAAGCCAGATTTCTGAAAACTGACTCTGCACTTAAAAAAAAATCACTCAAATCCAAGTGAGATGGGAAAAATAGAGTATGCCTTTCTTTCCTATCTCAATTTCAATTGCACTTCTGCTCATAACCCTATTTATAATTCAGTTATAGCCACAAGACTTCACAAGTAGTTGCTAAGCAACAGCAGCATGCTGAGTTCAGGGCTATTGGAAATCTGGCTCTCTGCCACATGAAAATATTTAACTGAGCCTAGAGCCTCCAGAATTTAAAAAAATAAAAAGGAGGAGGAGGAGAGAGAGAAGGGGAGAGAAAAAGTCCAAGGAAATTCAGTGATAAATGCAGTAAGCCGCCAAGTACATATAACTAAGCTCTTTTTGAGGGTTCACAAATTCAGATCTAGGACCTTATTTTGGCATTTCCAAATACCGTATTTCTCTTCTAAATTTTTAATCCTCATTTCTAATGTTGACATAAAGAGTCTGAAGCCATTTGACTGGTAAACAGAAAAAAATTCTACCAGCCACCTCACTGTTAACGGCTTAACAATCAAATCAATAAATATACCATGCAAAGAACAGTGCTTGAACAGACCAGAAGCGCAGTTTGTGGGGCCTGATTGTGACTACGTCAGGTCATTGAGGCCAGGAAACAGGAAACTATATACTTTCTTCAAATTCATTTATCCCCATATTCCCGGTTAATTTCTAAGAGACAAAATCAACATTTCTACCCCAAACTTCACTGCTTTTCCATTTTAAACACCTCTAATAAAATGTTTAAAGCATATTAGGAAATTTATTGACAACCTAAAATGGGAAAAAAATTAACTCATTTCTCAACAGAAATTGAAAAGACACTGAATGTTTCAACATTCATTCACTGACAAAAATTAAGTACTGATATAAATAAAAATTAAGAACATAGAAACCATTCCTTAAGCTCATACAGATCACTTCAAGCTAACAAGAAATTCCATAAAGCACCACAGACATTTCTCTTAAACACAAGAAAATACCATAGTAATAAAATACCACAGACATTTCTCTTACACACGAAAACAAAGGGTATGATACTATATTCAATACGTTGTGAAAATCTTGAGCAAGGCAGTAAAAGCTCAAACAGGAGTCAGAAGATACAATGAAGGCGCGGTGGCTCACGCCTGTAATCCCAGCACTTTGGGATGCCGAGGCGGGTGGATCACGAGGTCAAGAGATCAGGACCATCCTGGTCGAAATGGTGAACCCCCGTCTCTACTAAAGATACAAAAAAATTAGCTGGGCATGGTGGCGCGTGCCTGTAATCCCAGCTACTCGGGAGTCTGAGGCAGGAGAATTGCCTGAACCCAGGAGGCGGAGGTTGCGGTGAGCCGAGATCGCGCCATTGCACTCCAGTCTGGGTAACAAGAGCGAAACTCCGTCTCAAAAAAAAAAAAAAGAAAGAAAGAAAACATTCAGGTCAGGTGCAGTGGCTCATAACTGTAATCCTAGCACTTTGGAAGGCAGAGGTGGGTGGATTGCCTAAGCTCGGAAGTTCAAGGCCAGCCTGGGCAACAAGGCAAAACCCCGTCTCTACTAAAAATACAAAACATTAGCCAGATGTGATAGAATCCTAGCTACTCAGGAAGCGAAGGCAGGAGAATCACTTGAACCCTGGAGGCAGTAAGCCAACATCCTGACAGAGGGAGACTGTCTCAAATAAAAAAAGGCCGGGCACAGTGGCTCACGCCTATAATCCCAGCACTTTGGGAGGCTGAGGCGGGCGGATCACGAGGTCAAGAGATTGAAACCATCCTGGTCAACAAGGTGAAACCCCGTCTGTACTAAAAATACAAAAAAAATTAGCCGGGTGTGGTGGCACGCACCTGTGGTCCCAGCTACTCGGGAGGCTGAGGCGGAAGAATCGCTTGAATCCAGTAGGCAGCGGTTGCAGTGAGCCAAGATTGCACCACCACACTCCAGCCAGGTGACAGATTAAGACTCCATCTCAAAAAAAAAAAAAAAATCAGAATGGCAAGAAAAATGTATCTAGAAACACTTAGGTGAGATTGTGAAATATTAGATCTATCTTATGAATTATTAGAGCTAAGACTGTGAAAAAAAATCAGTTCTTCCTGGATAAAATTAATTACAAGTATTGTCAGAGAGGTGACTACAGAGAGAAAAGGAGTTCTTTTTTTTTCTTTTGTTGCCCAGGCTGGAGGGCAGTGGTGCGATGTTGGCTCACTGCAACCTCCATCTCCCAGGTTCAAGCAATTCTCCTACCTCAGCCTCCTGAGTAGCTGGGACTACAGGCGCCCGCCACCACACCCGGCTAATTTTTGTACTTTTAGTAGGGACAGGGTTTCACCATATTGGCCAGACTGGTCTCTAACTCCTGACCTTGTCATCCACCTGCCTCGGCCTCCCAAAGTGCTGGGATTACAGGTGTGAGCCACAGCGCCTGGCCCAAAAAAAGGAGAATTTTAAAAAGTAACTATATCCGGCATGGTGGCTCACGCCTGTAACCCTAACACTTTGGAAAGCTGGAACAAGAGGACTGCTTGAGCCCAGGAGTTCAAGTCCAGCCTGGGGCAACATGGCAAGACCCCATCTCAACAAAAAATTTAAAAATTAAGACAGGTGTAATGACACTTGTCTGTGGCCCCAGCTACCTGACAGGCTGTGGGGAGAGAATCACTTGAGCCCAGGAAGTTGAGCCTGCAGTGAAGGTAAAACCAGCACCGTGGGAGGCCAAGGTGGGTGGATCATGAGGTTAGGTGTTCAAGACCAGGCTGGCCAACATGGTGAAACCCAGTTTCTACTAAAAATACAAAAATTAGCTGGCTGTGGTGGCGGTTGCCTGTAATTCCAGCTACTCGGGGGGCTAAGACAGGAGAATCGCTTGAACCCAGGAGGCAGAGGTTGCAATGAGCCAAGACCGCGTCATGGCACTCCAGCCTGGGTGACAGGGCGAGACTCTATCTCAAAAAAAAAAAAAAACTGTAAGTGAAAAAATGCTAAAAACAGGAAAAAAAACTGAAAATCAAAAGTAATGAAGAATGTCTGCCCTCTCAGATGTGAGAGCATATAACAAAGCATTATCATAAGTACAAAAATATGAGTACAACAGAATAATTATCCAAAAGACAGACACAAACAATAAAAAATGTAACTATGATAGAGAAGCATTACAAATAAGGAAGAAGGGTCAGGAGTGGTGGCTCATAACTGAAATCTCAGCAATTTGGGAGGCTGAGGCAGGCAGATCAACTGAGGTCAGGAGTTCGAGACCAGGCTGGCCAACATGGTGAAAACCCATCTCTACTAAAAATACAAAAATTAGCCGGGCATGGTGGTGGAGACCTGTAATCCCAGCTACTCAGAAGGCTGAGGAAGGAGAATCTCTTGAACCCAGGAAGTGGATGTTGCAGTTAACTGAGATTACACCACTGTACTCCAGCTTGGGCAACAGAGAAAGACTCTGTCTCAGACAAAAACAAAACGAAACAAGTAAGGAAGACGTAGATTTTGAAATAAATGGTTGAAAATGAATCAAACTAGCAGTTAAGAGCAACAGCAAAGAGACTAGATAAAAAATAATAGAAATATTCAAAGGCACAAAAGGTACTACAAGTACCCACAAGTCATGAGAGATACCTGAAAAAATGTCATAGTGATATGAGATCTGTATCCAAAATAAAAAAGAAAATATCTTAGTGAATAAAAAAGACAAACAGCTGAGATAAAAAATAAAGAAACATGAACAGGCAGTTCATAAAACAACATACAAGAAAAGACATTCAACCTCACTAATAATCAAGGAAATACAAACCAAAAAGAGAAAATACATTTTTAAACACCAAATTGGCAACTATGTGTGGTCAGCATTAATATACAGAAGTGTTCTTATGTACCACAACTAGAAGAGTTAACTGTCACATTCATTTTTAAGGACAAATAAGCAGGAACTGTTCATCATTTTGACACTAAAGGCTCTTTAAGGTATCAATATAACAATGTACCAGCATATTTTACAAAGGAATGAATATACCAGGATGCCTGCCGCTACACTATCATAGCAAATACAAAAATGAAACCCTTAATATCCCAGGCATTCAAAAATATATATCTGAGAAATATTATCAAGCATATCAAAAAAGCAGTTGCAGAACTCTTAGTAATTAATAGTGCAAATCCTAGCATCAGACACACCCTTTAAAATATTAATCCTATTATTTCCTGGTTAAGTTATCTATGGAAATATATATCTCCTCCATGCCTCAGTATCCCCATCTATGAAACTGAAATGTCTGCCTTCATAGAAATGCTATGGGAATTAAATGACAAAATAAATAGAAAGTACTTAGATACTGTAAGCAGTCAATAAATGTTTCCTGTTTTTATGCTGTCACATTTTAAAACACACACACAAATCTAAACATGTATATAGGCATGTAAGTAATATTTTAAAGAAGGATAAATGTCAAACTAGTTAAAGTACCTCATTTTATCACAGAGATAAGGGGATACAAATACAGACTTTCAATTTAGACCTGATATGCCAGTACGAATCATTACACGAAAATACATTCATGTAATTGGTATTTAAACAGTTAAATTCCTCAGACATTCTCTCTTCCACGCTAGTGCTAAGTCAGGACAGCAGTGACATTTGTGAATGCAGCTAGAGTAGTAACTTATACAGACACTGCCCAAGGAGAGACAGGGAGGCTACCATCCAAAAGACAAATTTCCATCATATCCCATGTGCAGCAAGTACCACTTCCCCACCACTCACAATCACCTGAACCATCAGCATCCAGCCAAAGTAAAACAGGAAATCCCAAATACAAAAATGAATACATTTGAGAATTTAAAAAAAAAAAAGGTCAGGTGCCAAACCCCACAAAAAACACTATCTAATTAGTAGGATAATAAACAGAAGACATTTTAAAATAGTATACTAAAACTCATCTAAGTGTATGAGACACTATTACACCCACAAGAACAACAAACACATAAGAAATACACCCAGAAGCAAGAACTTTCACTGAAGTTTCTGAAAAATAGAAACAAGAAAAAAAGGAGAAAAATTAATTTTTGGTTTTTTTAAATTAGCAAAGCTGAAAGAATATACAAGTTTTCCAATAATAATGGCCTACTGAATCCCAAAACAGACTAAATTAAAACAAGCAAAATAAAACTTTTGACACCCAGGCATACTGCAGTAAGATTTCAGAAAATCATTATAGGGAAATACTAATAACTTAGAGTATCATTTAACTACAGAAGAGAAAGAATTAAACTGGCATCAGACTTGTCATCAGCAATACTGAAAGCTAAAAAAAAAAATACCCTCAAAATTCATGGGAAAAGTTATTTTCACCATGAAATTCTATAGCTAGCTAAGCTAGTAATCAGCAAGAGAGAGGAAATAAACATATTACTTCTGAGAAAAGATAGTCAGCAGAACCTTGCTAAAATGATTATATATAAATATAAGACAAGACAGTAGAGGACGCTATGAAGGAATTCAGATAAGGAAATTAGTAAAGCTCCAAAAAACAAGTAAAACTCATGAGCAAGCTGAAACAAGGGAGGATCAATCATCTTTAAAATAAATACGTTGTTTATCCCAGACAACTGCAATACATAAGTTAACAAATTAATAGGTTGCAGAATATGGGGCAAAAATAAAGAAAATTATCAATCAGGGAAAAACCTGGTGGGTTTCAAGCTATGCAAAACAACAAAAGTATCATTAGATATGCACTATCAACAAGAGACACATCTTAGAATAACAGCATAGATAGGTTGAAATTGAAGGATAGAAAATGATATGCTAGGCAAATGGTATACCTAACTAAATAAAGGTTAGGCATACATATAAAACCTATATATGACATATAAAAAAAATTCAAGCTGAAAGTCAAGTAACAGAACAAAAAAAATATGTTCTATTGACAAAACAGGTTTTTATCAGGAAGAAACTAACAAATTCACAATCAAAGCTAAATCTATGAAAACAAAAGCAATAAGGAATGAACATCCCATTAACCTGCCAGAAAAATAGAAAATTAAATAGAACTTTATACCCAAAATATAAATTTTTCACAAATACAATGTACATTAATACTGTCCATGTATATAGTGACAAGAAAATCTTAACAAATTCAAAGACCCCAAAAAAAAAAAATCACACAAAGCGATATTCTCTAGTCATAATGTAACAAATATACCAACAAGATAAAAAAATTATCTTCTTAAAAATTTTTAAAAAACTTTTAAGATTTAGGAGGAAATCAGTGATAAAATAACACCAACAAAATACTAACAGAATAGGGAACATACTAACAACCTAGGGAAATCAGCTAAAATGATCCTCAAATGTGAGCCTTAAATGCATATATTAACAAAAAAATACAAACTCAAAAACATTAATAAAGGCAAAAAGGTATAATTGCAAAGCATGAATTACAATAAAAGCAGAAAATTATGAGAGAAAACAAAAGAGCAAGCAATCAACGAACCAAAAGCCAGTTCTTTCAAAAGACTATTAAAATGGAAAACCTTGCAAGAAGACAGAAACAAAGCATAATAAACATAAAGAACAATATAAGAAATTATTAAGGAAACATAAATATAAGGTAATATAATTGTTTCCAATATTAAAGTATATTAAAGGTTATCAATGAATACAGGGGAAAGATTGAGGTATTTTAACACAAACTCAAAAGATCCAATAGCTCAAGGTAGCTGCCAAAAATGCTAATGCAAATTTAAACTACAGAACAAATAGCCAAGGAGAAGGGAAAAATTATTTTAGAGTATTATGTTTGGTTCTGAGCATCGCAGATAAAGAGGGACTTTTAAGAACTGTGAGACAAACAACAGGATGACCGTGCTAAAGAATGCTCTGGAACACTATGTTGTATGGGGGGAAAATCGATGCTATTTAGCCTAGAAAACCTAAGAAAATTTTAATGAGCTTTCTTTAAATAACACACATTTGTCACGTAAAAGAGATACAAGAAAAAGAGAGCTACAGACAGACACAAAGTGGGGTCTTTATTTATTTTAAAAATAAAAATAATGAAAAGCAACTTCATCTCAAAATCAACAAGTATTAACTTGTTTGGATGCCCAATAAAAGAAGGAACTGCCTTATGAAATCAGAGACTCTCCCTTCTGTCATTAAAAATGTTGAAGCATAAACTAGATAATTACCTGTCAGGAATATCAAACAGGAGGTTCCTGTGCAAAGTACAATATTAGAAACTACCTGACCACTTAGGTTCATTTCATTTTGAAAATTTTGAGATTCTACATTACTTGCTAAATACATTTTGTTTCTTAAGAGGAACACAAACACTTTTTTAGGAACTAAATTTTTATATTTCAAATATTTAATCATTCACACTCAACTTCAATAGTCTCAAGGACTATATACCTTTATCCTCGTGACTTTTTTTGTTTGTTTGTTTGTTTGTTTGTTTGTTTGTTTTTGAGATGGAGTTTCACTCTTGTTGCCCAAGCTGTAGTGCAATGGCATGATCTCAGCTCACTGCAACCTCCGCTTCCCAGGTTCATCAAGAGATTCTCCTGCCTCAGTCTTCCCAGTAGCTGGGATTCCAGGCGTGCACCACCACATCCGACTAATTTTTTGTATTTTTAGTAGAAACAGGGTTTCGCCATGTTAGCCAGCTAGTCTCGAACTCCTGACCTCAGGTGATCCCCTAGCCTTGGCCTCCCAAAGTGCTGGTATTATAGGCATGAGCCACCATACCCAGCCATCCTCATGACTTTTATCTTTGTTTTACAAACTTCTTTCTTCGGTTATTTTGTCTATATACAAATACAACTCTGTCCTACTTTCCCTCATCTTTCTTTGCTGTGACCTCCAACCCTAACAGCATTCAATCAATTCCTATTTTTATCTATCAACTCTTTCTCTTTGTCTGTATGTAAAAACCAGCCCATCTCAACTATCTTCCTAGCCCAACATTCCCCTAACCAATATAACAGCTCAAAAGAAGTTTGAAAAACTTTTCCCTAGAATTTCAGATGTGTGTATCTTCCACACTGAGAAGCATGACCTTCTCCCCACCCAACCTCAAACACATTAATCAGAATTGATTTCTTGCTACTATCACCATTTTGTCAATTATAGTAAAATTGTTTACTAAGATGAAACACACACACACAAAAACATGTTACGTTTCTATACTTTAAGAAAATATATAAGATTTTTTTTTTAAATCCAAACAACACTGTCAAAAGGCAACAACAGGTAACTAACAATTCCTGCCCCTGAAACATGAATGTGGCTTTCTATCACAGCTGGCCCCCAGTTTTAAAGTATACAACCATGTAACAATAAATGACCACACTTTCAGAAACTAGAGAACTGGAAGTCCCACCTAAAAGTAACACTTTATGGTTACAGAAAGAGCCTGCTGCTTGACTTCTAAAGAGAGAGGCAAAGAGCAGAGAGCTGCCTAACATAATTCCTTTTTTTGATACACTTCTCTAAGCTAACCTTACTACCACTCTTCACTTTACTCTGCTACTCAACTCTTCATACCCATACTCCAAAAATTATTACAATCAGTAATATATCTCTGGCCATACTGATATGAATGAACACATATACTGGCATTTCTTTTTAAGCATATACCTTATATCTTTATAGCAATGGTAATAATATTCTTTATTTTTATTTCAATGGGATTTTGTATTTCTATATATAATATTTCAAGCATAGAAAAAAAATAACAAATGACTATGTTCTTTTAACCCAGGTTAAGAAATATTAAATTTGATGGAATTCCTAATTAATACATTCATTTTGGACTTTTCTAATTTACTTTATTAAAATAGTAATAAATTTAAATATGGAGCAATGGCAAGAATAAGGGTAGAAGTAGAAAACTAGACCAAGTTATATGTATAAATATACATTATTTAATGTATGCCAATGAGCCATATTTGAAAACACAAGCACTTTCATTTGTAAAGGTGAATTCGAAGTGGTAAATTTAAACTAAAACTTTATACTTAAGTGAGGTTACAAAATGTCATCTCTCATGTACCAGTTGGTGTCACTACAACTGAGAATATAGTAACAGACTATAACGAAAAGCGATCTAAAACTGATTTCTATATAATATGAACATATTGTATGCATGAGTAATAGTCATATATGAAGTCCACTGTTAGTTCATTTCAATTCAAATGTGAAGGAATTTTGAGAAGATGGAAATTACATTTAAAAAAAATACCAAATCCAAATGTGGCATTCAAAATCTCCTAAATATTAACATTAAATGATCTATCAATCCTGTTTTCATCAGAACTAAAAACAAACAAATTTTTTTAAAACTTCTCAATGGTGAGAGAAAAATATAAAGCCTGGGGGGTAGGTGTCACAGAAAAAGGACCTGAATCTCTTACCTGTGGGCAGCTTGACACTGTGAAAAGGACTTCCTCTTCTGTAAACCACTGCTACTTAGTTCATTTGTATAAACATTAAAAGCTAATGCAGACTTCTAGGTCAGCCTTCTTGAGTCTAAATTTCTTGTTTGGTTCATATTCATTTAAAAAAAAAAGAATACAGTAGGTTGGCTACACATTAAAATTCCTTTCAAACAGTGGTTCACATCTGTTGTGTAGTTTGTGCAGCAAACATCCCATTTACCACAAAAGCCAAAAAACGTCAGACAATGTCAATGAAGCTCACAGAACACACAGAGCACATCTTCAAAATGACTATTTCAAGTAAAAATGCCTAGAATCAGAATTCTTTGTACTGCTTTCTATGCTGCCAACTATTAGGTCTGCAGCAACTGTGTGCAGTTAAGTACCTCCCACATATTACCCAATACTGTCAATAGGCATAAATCTATAAAAGAAACTAAAAGCTTAACAGGCTTATATTCTCACTATTTCACATATTCACTGTCAATTGTGGTCTCACTACTCCTATTCTAATATATAAACTCTGTTCTTTCAGTCCTAAAGGCTGAATTCTTATACATTCCAAACAGAAAATCCATGACACATTTTATTTGCTGCCCTAGCATAGCCAGACTGCAGTTACAGCTAGCTGGCGCCAGTAAGAACAATTTACATAAAGCAGTCCTCATTTCATGACCAAACTAAAGGAGAGTATTGCCGAGTAAACCCTCCCCATTTGTTCCCCAACATGTACTGACTGGTTCTAGAATATATCTAGTTATCTACTTACTAATATAATTCAAATACAGGTAATAAAATAAAACCAATTTATAATTCTTATATAACTGAAATTCCACCCCCACCACACAAAAAATATTTCTTACTCCCAGAGATATTCAAAAGCCTTAGCTTACTTATGGCACAGACTACATAAATTCAATGGTTGCTCTTTAACAATCGTTAAAAATACAAATTATAATTCATATTACCTAAAAGCTAACCTCATTCTACTCTACAACTATCTTTCAAATTTTAACTAATCAATTAAATAGTAAATATCATTAAGTAGATTTGCTCTTAGAAGTGCACTGTTTAACATTTCACTAAATAATAAGAATTGTGCACCTTCAGATATCACTATTATGATGGTTAAATAATTCAACATATTTACCACTAGTTAAATGTGCACCGAAGAATGTGCTCAGTATCAAAACTCAGGCATATTAAATTACAAATGTCTTCACAAGAACATATTCTGTCTGTGCCACATTCTTTTCAAACCTATATCATTCATGTATTGTTTTTATTGGCCAGATCTGACAGGGCAAGAGTGGAGTCATTATCTATGAGGCCCTTTTCTTATTTTTATTTTTGTTAATTTATGACCTACAAATATATAATTCTTCACTACCATTTTTATTAGGGCTAAAGATATATTAAATTTCATTTTCAAATAACAATTCAGTTATTTGAACAAACTAGTTTAGTCCCACATCTGAAATAATAAAATGAAAAGTACTTAAAAGGTTAACTAGGCATTACCCAAAATATTTTCCATATTTTTAAATCATATTTACGCTGTCTTAAAACATAATTCTTAAGTTACCCCTATCACATAAAAAAGATAATGGGGCTATAAATGAGAGGGCTCATAAAGTTAACATTTATCAATAACAAATGGTAGACTTATGTAAACAATCAAAAATATCACCTAGGTTATCAATGATAAATTTCCTCAAACAACTATATTCTCTTCTCAGGCTCTATGACTCACCAACAGCAGATGAAGTGATACGAACAAATATAATGATATAATTTCACGCGGTATACACCACATAAATTGACTCTTGGTTGGAGGAAAGGTCTTATATCAAAAGAGCTAAGTACCATATACTGATCAAAAAATAAGAGTTGAGGAAAAAATATGTTAGAAATCGTCTAAGTATTGAGAACAGAATCCATAAGTTAAAAGGTAAAAAAGGATGAGTACCCAATGTTTAACTAAAAGAATTATAAAATTAAAAAAAATAAAGTAAAAAATCACCTAAGTATTATATTCCTTACACTTTCAATTTTGTTCTTCCTACTTGTATCATGCATCCAACCATGAATAAAAGTATTTGAAAATCAAAAGACCTAAAATCATTTAGTCCAACATAAAATATAATGTAAATAACAAGGATGTAAACATTTTTAATCCAAATAAGCTAATTACTTGACACTGAATTAATCAAAAGAAGCTGAAAATCTTCACAACATGCTTACTAAAAGTACTAACAATGGCAGCTGTTGATCTAGAGCTCACTGTTCAAATGAATAGCAGTAAAAACTGGTGTTTTATTTTCAACCCACTATAGATCAATGCTATTACAAAATAATGATGGTAATAAATTACTTGAAAAACAAAATTAAAAAGAAAGGCATACAAAATATGAGTCTTAGTCTTGACTCAACTGACATAAAATTACATTATCAGATTGATGTAAAAGTTTCTATAAACTCTTAATTTCAGTTCTTATCTCACAGAGGACCAGAAACAAACCATTCTCAGATTGATCACAGGCCACATTTTGAATAGTGCTCATCTAGCTCTTAGATACCCATTCTACCCTACCCCACAGCATTCACAATCCCTAAGTATTTGCACCTTCTCCCATATTTATTGTCTGTGTTTTCTTACTCCCTCCACAAATGTAAACTCCATGAAGGAGAGCAGGGATCTTATATGCTAGCATCAAACAGTACCTGGCAAATAATAGGCGCATAATAAATACCTGTTACATCTGTTGAGTAATTGATCAATTCACAGTCTGTTTTCATTTTCACTTTACCATGCTGCCTTTGCACAGGTAAGAATTCTTACTTCATCCCCTCTGAACTCTTCAAAGTCTTCACTTTGAGACTCCAAACAACCTACTCTGACAGTTTTACTACAAATCAGGCAGGCCCCTAAAAATGCCCTTTCCTTAAAGATCCTTTTCTAAACTACCCAGTAGACCAGATTTCACCCAACTCCATTCTTCCTGAAATAATGATTTTAAAAAGAAAAAAAAATCTGTGCTAAAGGGAATCTTGTGAAGAAAATGCAACCAATATTTAACTAATTTGTGCTACACTTCACTAGTCGCTTTATATTTGTTATCCTCATTTAAACCCCAATATTTGTTCTTTATGATAAACATTATCCCCATTTTAGAAACAAGAAAAACTGAGGTTTTGAAAATAAGTTACTTGCTTCATTCCATAAAAATACGTAAGCTTGGCTGGGCGCAGTGGCTCACACCTATAATCCCAGAACTTTGGGAGTCTGAGGTAGGCTGATCACCTGAGGTCAGGAGTTCAAGACCAGCCTAGCCAAAATGGTGAAACCCATCTCTACTAAAAATGGAAAAATTAGCTAGGCATATTTTTTATAGTGATGGGCACCTGTAATCCCAGCTACCTGGGAGACTGAGGTGGGCACCTGTAATCCCAGCTACTCGGGAGACTGAGGCAGAATTGCTTGAACCTTGGAGATGAAAGTTGTGTGAGCCAACTTTCTATGAGCCAACACAGTGCCACTGCACTCTGGGTGACAGAGTGAGACTCCATCTCAAAAAAAAAAAACAAAAAAAAAAACCTAAGACTTACTGAGCACATAACCATAAATACGTAACATACTTTGAGCACTATATATTCATTTTTCATATAATCTCTCTCTAACTAGTGAGAAGAACATGGATTCACCCTAACTCTGACTCATAGTTGGTGTTCTTCTAAGGACTCCTCTCATATAATGATCAGAGATGACACAAAGTGGTTAAATAATTTATCCCAAACTACACAATTACTCGATAACAGTACCAGAGCAGAAATCATATTTTTCTAACTTCTCTACTAATGTTTCCACTATGTACGGCCTGGTACAGGTACTTCTATATCCCACAAAGGGATACAGCAGGTCAGATAGTTCTACTGGCAGTTGACTAGCTATATCTGGCTTACTTCAGAAGAAAAGACACATTCCCCTCAGGCAGATGCAGAAGCAACTCCTCAGACGTCTCTCCAGTGTGAAGGTCCCTCAAACTCAGGAAGATTCACTAAATCCATTAGTGCTGTTTTCACAATTTCCATATTCACACATTAATGACTAATAACAGACTGTTAGAAATCACCAACAGAGAACTCTTTGTGAAGATTCTAACCTGATTATTAAAAAACAGTCACTTATTTGAAAAAACAGTCTTTCTCCCAAATCACTTTCTCTTTTCAGATTGTGAAGAGCAGTAAAGCAGGGGAGTCACTGTTTCCTGTGCAAGTTAACCACTTCAATTTTCTCTAAAGCTGAACTAGAAAACCATTTTCCAAAAAGGCGTAACATTCTTTCAACATTTCCTTAGAGTTACCAATGCTGGGGTATTATTTGAATGTTAACAAGCTGGCTTTCACTCTGGGAAACGTGGAATTCAAATTTAAGTCAGATCAAGATTATAAACTATCATGTTTCATGCATCACCAAGGTAGTCTTCAGATAGTTGGACACTGTAAACGGCAAATTAATAAACAAACAGATGCACATTTTCAACAAAAATAAAGTCTGCAATGGCCATTAGTCTAGGGAACGGTTAAGAAAACGTTCTATTAGGAAATTCACTCATTATTTTAAGTGCTAAAACTTCTTAGCTCAACTAATTTGACCAAAAATCTTGCGTTATTTCATTTACCTGTGCAGTAAACTGCATAGCTTGAATACACTTTAACTTTTTCTTACTCAGTATCACCGTTAAGAACATCAAGTTGATAGTGATGTCTTTTAACACAGTGAAAACATTTTAAGAAAAGAGAACTGATTATCACATAAAAGACCTCAAGGTACTTTTATGTTTCTATTTAGTATTTCTTTCATCTCTTCACTTTCAATCAATTGTTACTTGTTATGTCATTCTCCTTCATTCAGCTCCCATTGTACTCTATATAAAATTAGGACAAGGTGAAAGGTTACAAAAGGTGCCATATCTTCTAAAGAGTAAACTGACTTTACGTATTCTAAGTCTCTCCTACCAAGTAAAGTAGGCTACATTATTATACTTGTGTTTACTTTCGTTTAGGTTAGAAGTTATATATTAGATATTTAAGGCTGCCAATAATCTATCAAATACATAGGATAGAGATTTAAAAGGAACTGTCTTCCAAGGCCACACAGATAATGCAATTTAGTGAAGAGGACCAGAGGTGAGCAAGAGGAGGCCCTATCTGAAAGAGACAGAATCTATACTCAATTGTAGATTGCTAAAATCAAGCAAAAATGCAGGCTTAATATTGCCCAATCGTTTGCTTTTCAAGAGGCAAGACATCTAGATTTTTAGGTAAAATATGACAACTTTAAATGCCAACAATTAGAGAAATGGGGTAGTGGCTAAAGAATAAAAATAAGTTTTCTGGCTGCCAGTTTGCAGCCTCTGAAAAATAATTTTTTTGAAAGAGAATTTACTGTTTTTAAGATTCTCATTTGTACTGAAACACAGGAAAACAGAAAATTCTAGGCCATGAATTTAAGTCATGTTTTTGGAGAAGTTATTTTCTCACAGTATATTTGAAGAACTCAGTCAGACTATAACCAAAACATTTCTCCTACTCCTCTAAATTCTGTAATGTCAACATTCTATATTGGCTTTACTTAATAAATATATCTTCCATGCCCATACACAACAAAGGATAGCTAATTTATGTTAACAGAGTAGGTCCCAGTACTACAAAAATGAATATATAACATTACTAAGTGGATATAATGATGTTACTTAGCACGTCTTGCTTCTGAGCATGAGTTATATAAGAAATAAATTTGCCATAGTTTTTAAATATACACTGATCTAATCACACTTGAAAAGGTATATAACATTTGAGAGGCAAGTAAACTGAAAGGCATTCAGATATTACTGAGAAAATTAGTATGCAAGATTTTTGCAGTGTATTTCAAGATACTATTCTGAAACATTATGTATAATTGATTCTCAGCATATGCTTGCCAAAGAGATAGGAACTTCCCCCATTTTACAGATGAAGAAATGAGAATCAAAAAATGGAATGAAGGCAGGGCATGGTGCCTCACGCCTGTAATCCCAGCACTTTGGGAGGCTGAGGTGAGCGGATCCTGTGAGCCCAAGAGTTAGAGACCAGCCTGGCCAACATGGTAAAACCCCATCTCTACTAAAAATACAAAATTAGCTGGTCATGGTGGTGCTTGCCTGTAATCTCAGCTACTCAGGAGGCTGAGACACAAGAATTGTTTGAACCCAGGAAGTGGAAGTTGCAGTGAGCTCAGATTGCCACCACACTCCAGCCCAGGCAACAGAGTGAGATTCTGTCTAAAATAAAAAAGAAAGAAAATGGAATGAGCTGGTCAATGTCAGAAAAAGGTGGCAAAAACAGTATTCAAATTCAGGTTTGGACTCTTGGCCAGTGCCACATCCTAACATTTCACTTAGAGGCTTATGCAAAGAAAATTGTTTATGAAAAAGGGTAAACAAAAGGGGAGAATTTTAAAAAATGACAAAATAATATCATAAAACCTCAATTATACAGCTCCCAGATTTATTATGCCTTCAATTACCCAGCAAAATAGTTAACCTGGAGCTTGGAACAGAAAATTTGAACACTATCACCAATCACAAAATAATCATCTCAGTAAGGGGCAATTTATGCTTACAGTTGCAAAAACGCAACAGCGGTGAAAGAATTAGCAATAATATCCTGAGTAACCACAGGGTGTTAGTATTTCCTCATGTACAAGTCATAACCTTGTAGAGGCTAGGGGTAAATTTTACAGTTAGTAATAGAAGGTAGAAAGACTGGGTTATTAAAATTTCCCTAAGATCCCACTCACGACCAGCATAAACTGCTCAATAATTTTAAAATGGACAGTTTTTCTACATTATATAAAATGTTTTGAAATACATGTATTTTTAAACACTACAGTCTCCTCCCCTTCCACTCTCACCACCAAGACAGTGAGCTCTTATTACTATTAAAAGCCATGAAAATAAGAGTGATTAAGATCACAGCACATTCACTTTTCTATGTCATACTCACCCCAAGGATAACCTTACTGAAATGATGAACAGAATCCCTCAAACATATTAAAATGTTTTCCTTTCTCTTTTTTGTGGAGAGTTCATATGACTGAATGATTTACATAAATTAGTGTTCAAATTATGAGAATCTACTATGTCATATAAGACAGTCCTAAAGATTTTACAATGTAGTGATAAGTGAAATAAAAATGCTAAAGGTACTGATGAAACTGAGATAAATACTGATCCCAGAATACATTTTAAGTCACCAAACAAATGGACACTGATTAAGTTAGGAAAAACAATTATTTTATTTAAAAAAAAGTAACTAAAACGAATATGAACACAAGGCTGTGACAAGGCAACAATTTTAAACTGTTCAGTCATATACGTATAGATCTTATATTCCGTCTTCATGATGAGCATCAAAAAAGAACATAATATACATTCTAGAATAATTTTTAATCTGAATCCCACAGTGCCTTAAAAGGCCAAGGTTCTACACATAAGTGAAGTAGAGCTGGACCTAATATAAGATTATAATAGTCATATATAATCTTGTTTCAAAGTTTTATTATCTAAATAGCATAATTGTTCTCATTTTATTGAATACACATGGCATGTGAATGTTATAAGTTTACATTATAAATTAAGTACATAACAATAAAATACCACATGTATCCTTTTGTTTCTTAAGCCTTGCAGAATTAAGCAGAAACCATAAGTATCCCTTTTATATACTGGAATCCTCCCTAAGAGTTTAACTTGCAAAAAGTTTCTGATTTAGAAAGCTGCTCTACTCAGAAAGTTTAGAACTTACTGTTCTATGTCATATAAGTCAGGAATATATTCTTAATACTCTACTGACAAAACCAGGGGCATATAATACCAGCTAAAAACAGATTTTAATAGGTAGTACATTTAGGCATTGCTGCTTAAAGTATGCTTGTTCTACTATCTGAAATACTATATGAATAAGAATTACTTTCTCCCACCTTTCTGGGTAACCACAGACTTAAGAGTATCTCAATAAACATTTCTACTTCAGAACAATGTTAAGAAAGCTTTTTAAATTTTTTGAAATTAAATTTACAAAATCATTGAGCTATATTTCTTTTTAATATACGGTTTAAATTAAGACTAAAGTGAACATAATAATACAACTTAAGTAAGTAAAACACCTGAGTACTTACTTCAACTCTGATGTGGTATTTGAATACACTAGATACACTAAAAAGAGGTATCCATGACTATATATGAATTTATTTCTAAATTCAAAATCTGAATCTGAATGTCAACTTAAGTAAAAAGTAATTTAAACAAACAAGCAAAGCAGCATTAAAAATGTCAAAGAGTTGGATACCGTGAAGAGGCAGCATGATGAGAAAGAACTGGATCCCATAATGCCAAGAAAAGATTTTGGACAATATTAAACAAAAATTTTAATGATTTATATATAATTACCCTTCTTCCCAAAAGGCTTCCACACAATATCTCCCAAAAACCTAGAAAAATTGTAGTCTTTGTACAAAACAAGGCTTATTTATGGATCCTTTAAAAAAAAAATCTATTCAGCTAATATATTGTTTTAATTTCTACAAATAAATACCAAACACACTAAAATAGCCTACACAAAAGAATATTAAGTGAATTAGGGCCAGAAATGCACTACTATGGTGATCAAATGTTCTGGCAATGACAGAACATAAAATGGTGATAAATTCCAGGAATTTAACCTTTGACCCCATCATGCTATGTACTGTTTCCATAATAAAGGCTTAAAGGTTCTACCAAACATTTCAACTTTTTAAAAACCAAGCTCTAAGTTCGCCCTTCTATGTAAACTCAGTTAAATTCCTTTTTAAAAACGAAAAAAAATAAGAATGTTTAAAGATAAAGAGTAATTGGTTCTTACCTCTGGTCCTGATGCATGTGACAAATCTCCTCACTGCTGCCTAAGCAGCTACAAAGACTAGGTTAGCAGCCATTTTGAGACAGCTGCACAGTCTCAGTTGCACAAAAGTGTAATTAAGATGGCTGAAATGTGCACTCAAGAACTCACACAGTGAAAACTCAGCTATGTATCAAACAAAGCCCCTCCCACTTTGTCAGCCTGCAGGAAACTGAACACAGACAACAGCTAATGCATATACTGCAACAAACAATGCAGCTACACAGGACACAGAAAAAGAAAACAGAAGGCAGCAAGCCAGTTTTGTAACATAATGCCTGTGAATCCCGTCTTGCAATACAGACTTTGGGCACATCCAGATCCCAAACAACTTCAAATCCATGCCACATATTAGCAGTTACAGAGATAGAGCCAAATCACACAGAGCAAACATCAGGGAATTCGCTTGAAAGAAAGCCTCCATTTCAGTCCAGAAAAAAAAAAAAGTTAAATCTTGCTCAAGGCCCTTTTTTTTAACCTTTTATAGTAGTTTTATCATGAAAAGAATTTCAATTTTATAATTTCTAGAAAATTACGTTGCTTAAATCCTGATAATGACTTGATTGATCAAGTTAATTTCAATTTATAGAAGGCTAAAGATTTTCTCCACAGAATCCAAGCCCCAAAGTGCTCAAATCTAGCAGAACAGTTGAAGCCTACAATCAAAATTTTTAACCTTGACAATAGAGTCTTTAGAAGTAAGATGGCAAAAAGCTTATTTTGAGTCATTTACCATAGAGATAAAAACAAATGTCTTCTTTCTAGGAGTACAGCCGGTCACCAACATTAACATCCCCAGGTGAGTGTTTAGTCCCAGGGCAAATTACATTTCATGCCCTGACAAAGACCTCCCAACTTTTTTATATGAGTGAAAGCCAAATAAAAACAAATAATTATAGACACCCTGATGGAAAGAAGGGAATTTCAAAAAAGGATAAAATTCAGTCTAAAAATGAGTATATTGGCAAGACATTTGCGTGAGATCCAACAAATGTGGTTGGCAGACACACAGCCAACAAAGAGAAGGACAAAACCAGAGAGAACTATTCACATCAGCGACAGAATCCACATTTTCTTTCCCTCTTTCTCAGTCTATCTTCCTAAAATTTAGCTAACCTGTGCATCTTGTCTCTATCCATCACTAAATATAGGTATTAACTAAAACATTTTAAGGGTTTAGGAGGTAATAGGGATATAGCTAAAAGAAGATTGGCCCTATGACTTGACAATGGTTCAAGCTGAGCAATGGGCACACAGAATTCATTATCTCATTCTATTTCTGTATATATTTGAAATTTTCCATAATAAAAGTTTTTTTAATTACTTATCTTTAAAAGGTCCTTGTGTATTTTCCATGAGGCAAAATGAATAATGTATGTATCAACTGCTTTTAAGTATTATATCAGAAAAAAAAGGTTATACTTGTTCCAAGCCTCATTAATTCTTCAAAAATGTAACTGTGATTCTCTAACGGTGTCTCAAGCAAAGACTATTCGTTAAAAGCAAGATTTAGGCTGACCACAGTGGAGCACGCCTATAATCCCAACACTCTGGGAGGCCAAGGCAGAAGGCTCTCTTGAAGCCAGGAGTTTGAGACCTGCCTGGCCAAGAAAGCGAGATCTCTAGCTCTACAAAAAAAATTTTAAAACATTAGCAGGTGTGGTGATATGATCCTGTAGTTCCAGCTACTCAGCAGGCTGATGCAGGAAGATCACTTGAGCCCAGAAGTTCAAGGCTACAGTGAGCTTGAACCACTGTACTCCATCCATCCTGGGCAACAGAGCCAGATCCTGTCTAAAAAAAAATTTATAATTAAAAAAAAAAGCAAGACATTACCATAGCACTGAAATCTATGTTTAACTGGGGGATGGGAGAGAAGGTACAAATAGCCAAAATATTCAGAGCTGCCTAATGAACACTTTCTTACATTCTGGAAGCAAATTGTTTTTAGGAAGTCTGATCCACAAAGATTTCAATTACGGTTCACACTCTCAATTGGATATCATCTTCAATCCTCCCTTCTCTTGCCAAATACTTTTCCAATGTAAATCCTGACTACTTTTTTCTTAGTCTAAACATAGTCTACCTAGAGAAAGCTGCTGGCTACTAGTAATACAGATTGGACATCCCGAATCTGAAAATCCAAAATGCTCCAATAAGATTAAATAATTTCAAATAAGTGACATGAGCAGAAACACAGCCCAGACAGCATTTAGTACCATCCCAACTGAGCGTTTTCCATCTCTTCACACAATGGTTCTGTTTCTGTGTCTGATGAAACAGTTTAGAAAAGGAAAATGATTAGGCTGTTATTCAGATAGTTTCAAGGCCAACAGCTTTCACTCTCTATCCCAAAGAAACTATCCTATTATAGTTCACTTGATGTATCCTTTTCATAATTCAATCTATATTACCCTATCACTGACAATCCTCACTCTCCCTTACTACGTACATCCCAAAACCAAGCACCATTACTCTCTCAAGATCTTTTACGCAAGTCATCATTATACTTACCACATTTCATTATTTATCTTTATGCAAATAATCTTTATATAAGGACAGAAATCACATCTTAATTCATTTTCCATGGTATAAAACACAGTTATTTGGTCAATAAATGGTGAGCTGAAATTCTCAGTGTTTTGTTTCTACTACAAAAATCTCAAAAAAGTACCTTCATTTTTAGGATCTCAACTCTTACTTTCTAAGAATAAATCAATTAATATGTCAACTAAGATTTTAGTCTTGGCCTAAAAACATCTGCACTTCAGAATCCAAGATGGAAAAAAATACCTTTTGTAGGGTACTTTTCAGGCACTACATAGGAACTACTATGTGCTTATGATAGATGACTGTGAGAAAATCTATAGGAAACTACAGAACATTAAGTGACTTACTTTTAAGTTTCATTAACATTACTAAAAAAGCAGGATGCAGCTTGATTGTGAAATGTCACAGATTAAAATAAATTTATCTCACAGAGGGTCATTTGCAATGAGATCAATCATTCATTTATAGAAGCATAAATACTTGCAACCAGTTTCTAATGTTCAGTAAACATTTCTATGACTATCCAATGTTTAGTCTCTTCCTAATTAAAAATCAGCACTTTTCACACGTCATTTTGTTGTTCTGTTTGTTTGCAGGCAGTGGTACAATCATGGCTCTGCTTACTGCAGCCTCAACTTTCTGGGTTCATGTGACCCTTTTACTTCAGCCTCCAGAGTAGCAGGGACCACAGGTGCACCACCGCAACTGGCTAATTCTTAAATTTTTCTATAGAGGTAATGTCTCACTATGTTGCCCAGGTTGCATACAATTTTTTTTTAATTTCACTCTTACAATAACCATGTAAAATCAGAGTGCTACAATCTCCAGTTGTATGACCAGAGACTGTAATCTTTTGCCAGGAGTCACACAATTAGTAATAAAACAAAACAAAATGAAACACTAAAATTAACTCTAATCAACTATTACATTCTATGTATACTACACTATTTGAAAACTTTGCATACACAAATTACTGAAAACTATAAAATCTAAAGAAAAAGTTTCACTGTATTTGGTTGAGAGTAAACGTATGTTTTATTTATTTAATTAAGATGCTATAATTGTTATTGACATTATGCATATTAAAATGTAAAAGGCATGTTAGAATGGTATGAAGATGATGAACTAAAAACACCTAATTTCACTCCCTCAAATCCCACTAAAACTACAATAAAGTTTTGTTTTCTGGTTTTTTTGTTGTTGTTTTTTGGCATAAATCCTAAAAAACAGAGAGAAATAAGATGTAACATCCACAAGATTTGGGAAGCTGAAAAATAAGCCAACTGCAGTGGCTAATACCTGTAATCCCTGCACTTAGGGAGGTGAAGTGGGCAGATCACTCGAGGCCAGGAGTTCCAGACCAATGGACAAAACCCCGTGTCTACTAAAAACATAAAAATCAGCCAGGCCTGGTGGTGCACCTGTAATTGAAGCTACTCGAGAGGCTCAGGCACAAGAATGGCTTGAACCTGGGAGGTGGAGTTTGCAGAGATCCAAGATCAAGCCACTGCACTCCAGCCTAGGTGACCCAGTGAGACTCCATCTCAAAAAAAGTAAATAAATAAGCAGGACCAGTTGTAACTAACTTAGCAACCCCTAAAACACAATATTCCAAACTGCGGTGGTGACAAGTTAAGATACAATCCGATTTACCTGGCAGAAACCTGAAAATCACAGGAAGTAGAAGAACCAAGCACCTTTGGATATCAGAGTGAAGGGAGCAGAGAGCAGGATAAAATGACCAAAATAGTGACAGCTGTTTGAGAAGCAGAACAATACCTTAGATGCCTTTACCAAACACATCTAACAGTGACTATCTGCTCCTCCCAACCCTAACAGAAGTCTGAAGACATCTGCAGTCAAAAATGACAGTACCTGGCTGGACATGGTGACTAACGTCTGTAAATCCAGCACTTTGGGAGGCCGAAGCAGGTGAATCATCTGAAGTCAGGAGTTTGAGACCAGCTGGGCCAATACGGCAAGACCTAGTCTCTAATAAAAATACAAAAATTAGCCAGGCGTGGCACATGGCACACACCTGTAATCCCAGCTACTCGAGAGGCTGAGGCAGGAGAATCACTTGGCCTGGGAGGCTGAGGTTGCAGTGAGCCAAGATCACACCACTGCACTCCAGCCTGGGCAACAGAGCGAGACTCTGTCAAAAAAAAAATTTCAAAAAAGAGTACCATACCAAAAAGAGAAGAACTAAGTCCTGACAGCAGAGATCCCTAGTCCTCTTCATAAATCTCCCAAAATGCTAGCAATCAAAGCCTATTTCTCTATGCATAAAAATGGTAGTCTGTTATCTGAGGGTGTCTGACCAGCACCAGACATAAGACCTAAGGTCTCTGGAGACCTCTCCCAAAATGGCTCACCCAGATCAGCCTAAAGGGAAGTTTAAAACTGTCAAATTTAGATAAGGCAGTCAACATTTTAATCTTCCACATCACATTATGCAGTTAGCTAAAAAAACGCAATTGAGAAAAGTTTCTAACATGACAGAGACCCAAGGAAAACAAAAACAAAAATATACATGAAGCAATAGACTATGCAGGAATAAGAAAAGTTCAAAATAATTAATGTATGCAGACAAGATGTTACATTCTTGAGTCAAGAATAGAATGCTATAAAGGAATGAAAAATTAAGAACATGATAGCAAAAATGAAAAACTCAATGGAAGGACCGGATGATAAAGCTGAAGAGACCTACCTTAGCAAAAAAGACAAAATTATAAATCAGAAGAAAAAATACAATTGGAGTATCCATCTAAAAATTCAAATTGGAATGACAGAATGGTGCACGCGCACACACACACACACACACACACACACACACACACACACAAAGACATCACCAATGAATTCATTTAAGAAAACTTTCCAGAACTGAAGGGCAAGAATTTCCAGACCAAAAGAGCCCAAAGCATGCCAGAAGACAGTAATAAAAAGATTTACATAAAAGTATGTTACATTCAAATTTCATGAGACTAAAGATTAATATCCAATTCTACATGCTTCCACTGAGAGGAGAAATCAGAAAAAGAAATGGCTTCAAATTTCTCAGTGGTGATTAGTAGGAAGAAGATAATAAAGCAGTGTCTTTAAAATTCTGAAGGAAAATAATTTCAGCCTAGAGTTCTATACCCAGCCAAACTATCAATCAAGCATGAAAATATAGAATGACATTTTTCAAATATGCCTTGTCTTTAAAACCTGTATCTCCCATGCACCCTTTCTCAAAAAGCTACTAGAGAATGTGTACCTTTCTACAGGCAGAGAGAAGTCATTCTCCTGCTAAGGACAAAATAAGTCAATAAAAAGACATAACATTTGGAAAACAAGGATCCTAGAAGACAAGTGAAGGAAGTCCTCACTAATGGTAGTATAAGTTCATTCTTGAATTGCAATAAAGAAATACTTGAAAATGAGTAATTTATTAAGAAAAGAGATTTAATTGGATCACAGTTCTGCAGGCTGTACAGGAAGTATGGTGGTATGTGCTCGGGTTTTCAGGGTGGGGAGGCTCAGGAAATTTACAAACATGATGGAAGGCAAAGGGGGAGCCTACACATCACATGGCAAAAGGGGGAACAAGAGAAAAAGAACAGGTGCCACATACTATTTAAATGACGACATCTCACAAGAACTCACTCACTATTGCAAAGAATGGTACCAAGAAAGATGGTGCTAAACCATTCATGAAAAATATGCCCTATGATCCAATTACCAGGCCCTATCTCCAACAAAGGTGATTATGATTTAATATGAGATTTGGGTGGGGACACAGAGCCAAACTATATCAGTGGTGAATAAAATTCTAAGGATGACAGTTGTATACAAGATATAGAGAGCAACTAGGCCACACAGGAGCAATGACACTCAAGAACCAAACATGAGTCAAGATTTTTGCTGCAACTGTACTGAGAAAATAAGTCTTATAAATTAAATCTTTTAAATAAACATCAAAATATCATTAGTAAGGAACTGTACCAAATCATCTTAACTATTACTACATAGAAGAGACTCATGGATGCAGGCATCCTGGTATGAAGGTGACATCATGAATCAACAACTATCATAACTGTATCAAGGGAATGGGTCACGATTTTCATGATTATGTTGTGCAAACCAGTCAACTCTGTGAAAGTAGGCTGCTTAACAAAAGATCAACAAAATAAGAATTACTTTGGACTAAATGAATGATTGATTGTAGTTCATATTTTATTTTATATGGTCATAAGAGAACATGTTCTTCTCAATTTATCTCTAATCCCCAATTTAAGGCATACTTTATAAATATAGTAATATATTCCCCCCTCAGAGTTCCAGGAAAAAATATCCTGTGGAAGGTCCGATACAGGTTATAAGCTAAAGAAGCCACCAAATTATGAATGGTTCTGTAGAAAAATACTGAATACATTGTTCAGCCTTATCCGGAAACTGCTTACAATGATGATTAAATACTGTATAAACAATAATTAAATACTGTATAAATAATGATTAAATACTGTATAAAACAGTTTACACCATTTTAGTAAGAATCTGTTATCTTTCCTACCAGGATAAAATTGGATAAATCAGGCCAGGCACAGTGGCTCACACCTGAAATCCCAGAACTCTGGGAGGCCTAGGCATGTGGATCACCTGAAGTGACCCTCCTGAGGTCAGAAGTTCAAGACCAGCCTGACCAACATGGTGAAACCCTGTCTCTTCTAAAAATAGAAAATAAGCTTGGTGTGGTAATGGGCTCCTGTAATCCCAGCTATTCAAGAGGCTGAGGCAGGAGAATCGCTTGAACCCAGCAGGCAGAGGTTGCAGTGAACCGAGATCGAGCCATTGCACTCCAGCACAGGTGGCAGAGTGAGACTGTGTCTCAAAAAAAAAGAAATTGAATAAATCAAATTTGTAACCATAACCACACTGGAAATGCGAAATTTAAAAATTGATTTTGGGCTGGAGTCATTGGCTCACGCCTCTAATTGCAGCACTTTGGGAGGCTGATGCAGGTGGATCACTTGAGGTCAGCAGTTCAAGACCAGCCCGGCCCACATGATAAAACCCCATCTCTACTAAAAATATAAAAATTAGCAAGGCATGGTGGTATATGCATGTAATCCCAGCTACTCAGGAAGCTGAAGCACAAGAATCACTTGAGCCTGGGAGGCAGAGGTTGCAGTAAGTCAGAGGTTGCAGTGAGTCAAGATCATGCCACTGCATTCCAGAAGAGGCAACAGAACAAGAGTCTGTCTCAAAACAGAAATAAATAAATAAATAAATAAATAACAAATTTCCCTTAATTAAGTATGACATGGAACAAGGATTGCCTTTTTTTTTCTTTTTCTTTTTTTTTTTTTTTGAGACAGTCTTGCTTTGTCGCCCAGGCTGGAGTGCAGTGGTGCAATCTTGGCTCACTGCAACCTCTGCCTTCCAGGTTCAAACAATTCTCCTGCCTCAGCCTCCCAAGGATCTCATCTTAAATACAAAAATCATGTCTACTAAGTCTTCACAAGAAATCAATTTAGTAGCTCTTCTATAGCATATAGATTCTAAGCTTTGAAGGGAATAAAGAATTTTATTTCCCAAAAAAAAAAAAAACAGGAACACTGACAACTGTGGGAATCTCAGAGAACCAAGATACCCTACAATGGTAGGTACTGCAGATGAAAGCTCATTGAGATAAGTCAGATGACTTGGTTTCTGGTAGTGGAAACAAGCTAATAAATAAATAAATTACAGCACTTCACAAAACATTCATACAGAAGTTAACTGTTTATATCAAATAGACACAGTTTTGTTCGCACACTATACGGAAGTCTTTCTATATTAATCAACACCTCACTAGACCTATGTAAATGAAATGGCCAAAGAAAATATGAAAATATACCAAATCAGAAAATTATTTAACAAACTTTATGGCCAAATCTGTGCCTTAAGAGGCAAGAGCTTGATTTCAAGGAAAAGCTATGGGCAAAAAATGACACTTTGTCTCAATTTTGAGTGTGCATGTCCAGCAGAGGGCAAGGAGTAATCCCATGTGGATTTGGGAGCCAAAATAAATGCCTTCATACCCAACTTTGGCAATCATGAACATTGCCAAATCTTGCAAATATGACAACTAATGTGAGAAAATGGCTGCTTTTTCACCATGAAGATGTTTACTGTAAATTTAGTGAATTTAGCAATCTTGTGAAGTTTTTTCCTTTAAATACCCATTTGTTTGATATTTAATGAGTCAGTCCTAAAACTGGTCTTCAACAAAAACCTTTACAAGTAAACTACCTTCCTAAATGCTTACTAGGTGAGTAGTATTATGAAACGGACCTTTCCAAATTACTTTTTAAATGCATTTAAATTCTAGCTCCAGAAATCAAGAGTATTATTTTCCAATAATACTCTTAAGTATTAAGAGTATTATTCCAATAATACTCTACACTTTCCTAAGTGCAGGGCTCCCTGCACTTAGTTGCTTCTTAATAAACATTCATGAATGACTAATTGGTTCACCAATTGATTAAAGCTGGAGATACGTGTGAGGCACAGATGCTAAACATTTTATATATCTAATCATACTTAACCCTCACAATGCTACCATGTGGCAATCCTATTTTAAAGATAAAGAATACTGCCAGGTGAGGTGGCTCATGCCTGTAATCGCAGCACTTTGCAAGGCTGAGGTCAGGAGTTCAAGACCAGCCTGGCCAACATGGTGAAACCCCGTCTCTACTAAAAAAAATTAGCTGGGCATAACAGCAAACACCTATAATCCTAGC
Organism: Leontopithecus rosalia; assembly: GCA_028533165.1. NCBI lineage: Eukaryota > Metazoa > Chordata > Mammalia > Primates > Cebidae > Leontopithecus > Leontopithecus rosalia. The sequence goes on along the minus strand of CM052656.1, from coordinate 114,223,754 downwards.
TACTCAGAAGGCTGAGGGAGGAGAATCACTTGAACCGAGGAGGCAGAGGTTGCAGTGAGCCACAATTGTGCTACTGCACTCCAGCCTGGGAGACAAAGCAAGATTCTATCAAATATATAAATAAATAAGTAAATGTTAAAGATACTGAGAGGAGACACTAATTGCCCAGGTCCCTCTGTCAAATAAATGTATGTATGTATGTATGTATGTATGCATGTATTTGTTAAAGAATACTGAGAGGAGACACTAATTGCCCAGTTTCCAACATAAAACTACTGTACTGTTCTTTCCACTTCACTGTGTAACTAACTGATTTTAAGAAAATCCTTTTTTTCTTTTGTTCTTTTTTTCTTCATTTATTTATTTACTTTTATCTTTCAGTATTTACATCATTTATAATAAGTTTGGTGGGAGAAGAGAATTATACAAACCTAAAATATGAAATAATTGTATCATTTCATCTTTCCCTCAAACCCTCATTAATTCATATACAAAGGTTCTTCACAGCCATGGTTTAGAAACTTTTTATTAATAAGCAAGGAAAGGTGCTTCCTTGTTTTCTTAAGTTTCTTCTAGTTCTTAATAGATGACATTAAAGACTTTTTTCTCCTAAAACTGACTATTTACAATTTTTCATAGGTAAAGTGGTTGTCAAATCTTCCCACATGACAATTTATCATGTGGGTATTCGCCATTTGAGTAAATTACATGTTTGATTTAAAAAAAAAAAAGCTCTGACATCTGTGGATAATGAGTTAAATGAAAGAATTAGAATATCTTATTCCCTTTTTTTTTTACCTCCACCTAAAACCAAGGAATTCTATTATTCCAATAAGCTAATATTTACTGAATATTAAGGTAGGCATGGTGGAAAGCAAGCTATGTCAGAAAGCAATCTTATACTTTTAATAGTGGTCTTAATATACCTTATTAGAATGTGTCTTTTAAAAATTGTCTAATACATCAATAAGATATGATTCCTAACCCCAGGAAACTTATAAAGGACTACACAAGTAACTATAAACTTAAAAGTGGAAATGAATAAATGCCTTTAATAATATATAAAGTAAAGCAAAGGGAAATTAGAGAATTTCCAGCAGAGAGTAACAACATGCTTTATTAGGCATACTATGTGGGTGCCATGGCAACTATTACTTTTATTCACAAAAAACAAGGATTTGTATCAGAGAGTTATTAAGAGTTCTCCTAACATACTACCTTCCTTTCTGGTCTCTGAGATTTGGAACATACTATTTATTCCCTTTACTAGTATTATCTTTCTAATTCATCCCTTAAAATACAACTCCCGTAAAATCTCCTTGATCTCCTACAAGTCTCACTTTCTGTATCCTACAAAAATATCTATTGGTTTACTTGCCATATTCACATGATCTCAAAAGAACAAGTATTCTACAGAAAACTACTTTTAACTATTTACTATTTTTAACTATTTACTTATTAATCAGTTAAGTTTTTCTATATGCAGAGAATTTACAACCACAATCTTTTTATACCTGTGTGTATTACAAGGCCCTTAGAAGTCACATTTCTGGCCAGGTACCTGTAATCCCAACACTTTGGGCAACCAAGAGGGGAGGATTGCTTGAGCCCAGGAGTTCAAGACCAGCCTAGGCAACATGGCAAGACCCCGTCTCCATAAAATTAAAAAAAAAAAAAAATTACTAAACTGGCTTGGCATGGTGGCATGTGCCTTTAGTCGAAGCTGCCCAGGAGGCTGAGTCAGGAGGATTCTTTGAGCCCAGAAGATCAAGGTTACAGTGAACCATAATCACACCACTGCACTCCAGCCTGAGTGATAGAGTAAGATCCTTGTCTCAATTAAAAAGAAAAAAAAAGTCACATTTTCTATCATGGAAATTGTATATTTTATACATATAAACAGAGAAAAAATCATCTGGATAAAATAATGCAAATATAAATTATTCAAACAATTGTCATTCAATTCATCTGCAGTCCTTTTAAATTAAGCAAGTTAAGCTGTATGGTTCAAAAATACTACACTGAGTTTTAAAAATTAGAAATTCCAATTCTTGCAAAACTAATCATAAGTTAATGTTTTCAACAGCAAGCAGAGAGGGGAAGATTCTATCAATATTTATAAAAACTGGGACCCCAGCCACAAATCATGAACACAAAACCCCCAAAATACCATTTCAATGGAAGATATACAGAGTACATTATAACTGAACCTAAATCTTAAAACAGAAAAATAGTTTTTGGTATTGAATTATGAAGTACTTTGGGACCACTTCTCCCAATTCCATATAGCAGAAAATGCTATTCATTAATATCCATTTCTCTTTTATAAAATTCTCTAGTTTCAGCTAAGTATGATTTTCCAGCTAGATGTATTTCCCAGACTTCCTTTCCCAGCTAAGTATGTCCCAGTGACTAAATGATCACACATAAACCATGAGTCAAAGTGCTATGTGCCACTTCCATATCATGCTCTCAAAAGAATGAGTATGCATTTCCATTGTTCTTTCTCCTTGCCTCTAGCTAGTAAAACTAGGGAGTAATCATGTTTCACCTAGCGATGGAAGCCATATGTTAAGGCAAAACCGCTTATAAACTCTAAACAGCCTTACTTGGTGTGGTTACATGGGAAAACACATGTATCATCTTTAAACATCTATACTGTGGCAGCTTAGTTTTTACTCTAATCGAATTCACTTCTGACGTTTACCACCTAAAAGGAAATGAAAGAGTTCAAAAGTGGTCCCTCTTCTCCCTTCCATGTTTTTTTCCCATTTCTTCCTTTCCTATGACATTCTATCTAATAAAAGTAACAGGGCAGATAAACATCTAACAGTCACTCTTTATAGTTCCATCAAACTCTTTCTCCTGGTCCTCAAAACAGCAGATTCCCTTTCCATCTTCTAGTTTTACACTTCTACCAAATGGTAGGCATTATCATTGAGAATTAGTGAACCAAAGAGAGCTCCTTTTATAGCTTTGACAGTTCTGAGGATAACTATTCTAACATACAAATCAAATTTCTTATTAGAATGTTAAAGTGCCAAGAGTAATGGACACATAATTTCTAGGTACCAAGCCAGATAATAGTTACTCAAAATAGGACAGGGCTATACAAACAACAAAGAAAGGGAGAAAGGACCATGTGTAGTAAGACATTATGGCATTACTACCTCACATTACCATCATACAAAGGGGTCCTCTCTCCTAAATACAGCTAGTTATTACCGGTTATTAGATATAAAAGAACACAAAATGTTTCTTATAACATTCTGAGAAATGGAAAACTGCAGACATGAATAAGTGCATATTTTTAATGGCAAAGTTAATATGCCAACTTCATTTCCCAGATTCTTATATTTACAGAGGTCCAATTAGAAAGACTCTCAGGAAGGTATTATCAACTGTTCCTTTCCTCTGGCATTTTTTTTTTTTGGAAAAGTGGCTGAGGTACCTGAATCATTCTCTTAAAGATTCTAAAATCCAAATGATCAAAATTTAAAACTTAAAACATTCACACCATATAAACAAAGACTAGTAGCCCTGATCTACTTATTCTTAACTGAAAATGCTCCCCAGCACTTACTCTCTGTCTCTGTACATAATGGTTTCCACCATACTAGCTGAATCATCTATAAGTTTAATTTTCTCTGTTTTCAAATTAAAATGCCAGGAGAATCCCCTGGTTTACTATGTGGATGGCAGGACAAGCTGAGAAGGAACATGGCAAAGTAATGCTTAAATAGTCTTGGGCTCCATAAAGTCAAAAAAGCAAGAATTTTAAAAGAGAAGTTCCACTAAAGGATAGGTAATTTCTAAGTACTCTAGGAAAGTAACAAGGACTATGCCTTCCTAAAGCTAATGAATGATATTTGGGTAATCTGTTTAAATATTGTTAAAACATCACCTAAGTTTTCAATCAGTAATATGCCCCACAACTGTTAGAAACTCAAGGGCAGGAACTTTAATTCTCAAACTTCTCTACACATGTGTCTCCCTTGAAAAACTAGGTATGTAGCCAATGCATGAATTTTCCACAGGCCTCAAAACTCAAAAGAAAAAATTATAATAGAAATCCTTCTAAACTAAACTAAATCACACACTAACTTCCCTTCTCAAATAGGTTAAATATAACAATATTCTCTATGATTCAGAATCATTAATAAAATCATCAATTAATAACATTCTATAACTACTGACTCACCTCTGGAAATACTAACCCAAATTAAATAGTCTCATAACTAAGTTTATACATTGTTGATTCTGTAACTCTTCTTTACTATCCTGATGCTCGACTTCATTTCTTGCTCCTACCGAAGTACACTTCTCAAGTAGCATTTCTTTCTAATTTTTCACTTCTCATCTTTTATAGTCTAGAAATCAAGTATAATAATAAACCAGAACTAGAAAAAGTTCTCAGCTTTCACAAAAAAGTAAAATATCTAAACTGTTATAAGCGGTGTTCCTTGAAAAAAAACCCCAAAACAGGGATTTTTCATTTAAAAAGATAAACTGCTTAAGAAAGGCAATATCTTTTTTTTTTTTTGAGATGTAGTTTCGCTCTTGTTACACAGGCTGAAGTGCAATGGCGCGATCTCGGCTCACTGTAACCTCCGCCTCCTGGGTTCAGGCAATTGTCCTGCCTCAGCCTCCCGAGCAGCTGGGACTACAGGCACGCGCCACCATGCCCAGCTAATTTTTCGTATTTTTAGTAGAGACGGGGTTTCACCATGTTGACCAGGATGGTCTCTATCTCTTGACCTCATGATCCACCTACCTCGGCCTCCCAAAGTGCTGGGATTACAGGCGTGAGCCACCACGCCTGGCCAGGCCAATAATACTTAATATTTTATGTGTTTCCTAGATTTATTTTCATAAAGCCAACAATATTTTATCATTTGAGTTCTATATTTCCTTGATTTCTTCTTTTCATGCCTCCACTAATTTATAAGTTTAGTTCAATAAAAATGATATTTTGGCAATAAACTGAATCAATTATTTAAAAGATAAAAAGTAGAATTACAGCTGAAATACATCCTTATTAATCAAGATAATCTTTTAAAGGCAACAAGCATAAAAAGATATTTAATGAATAAATTTATTCTAATAATTAGGAAAATATCCTTATAAGAAAATACAATAATTTAATGATACCAAGGAAATCAAAATAAAAAATTTTTATCTTTATTATGAGATTATGCTCCATCCTGACCAGAAAAGGAATAAGGTATCTTTTCAAATTCCTCCATTTAAAAAAAAAAATCGTCCATGTTTAACAAAAAAGGATTTCTATTTCAAATACTGTATAAGACTTTTCTTTGCAACTTATTTTTCCCATATCTAACTTCATATTGATACTACTTTTATGTCATCTCCTAAGGCAGATTGAAGATACTATCTTACATCCTCTCCTGATTCATCCCTATTAGAATCATAGCTGCATCAAGAAAACATCTTCCTGAAAAGTCATAAATACCACAAATTCTCCCAGAGTTCCTAGAAAATAGTACATTTTGGTAGTCTGCAGGAAGTGTGTAATACTCATGAATTTAAAAAAAAATGTATAAGGTTATAAACTCACCCAATGTAAGTTTAGTGGAATTCTAACCAAAACCACTAACTGGCTTTTTTTTCTTACTTAACAAATGAACCTAAAGTTCATCTGCAGAAACAGTCAAAATTAGCTAAGAAATTTGTAAAATAGAATTGTGAGTGGGTATTGCATTTTATATAGGATATAGCACTACAAAAACATATTTAAATTGTGTACAGTCCTACAGCAAATAAAACAATGCAATAACGCTCTAAGAAGAAGGCGCAGATACAGTCATTGTTAACCTCTGTTTAAACTTTATATTTTCTTTTGAGAAGCTCATGAAAGCTATCACTTTTTCCCCAGAAAAATGCACATACTCAGACTCATATAAAATTATGTGTATCAAGGGATCGGTAGAACCCCTAGAGGCCAATGGATCCAGGTTAAATATTTCTAGAATATGAATCAGAATTGTTTGCTCAAATCTAGCTATGATCAAAATAAGCAACCAAAACAGTAAGAAATGGATCAAGTCTATGAAAACTAGATATCTGAAAAAAATAGAAACTAGTAACTTATCTTAACATACAATATGTCAAAATGCAGGTATGTCCACATACATGCAAAAGTATTTTTTAAAAGTTTATTGAACAAGGCTGTGCATGGGGGTTCACTCTTGTAATCCCAGCACTGTGGGAGGCCAAGACAGGCAGATCACCTGAGGTCAGGAGTTTGAGACCAGCATGGCCAAAAGGGAGAAACCCTGTCTCTACTGAAAACAGGGCATGGTGGTGCATGCCTGTAATCCCAGCTAATTGGGAGGCTGAGGGAAGAAAATTGCTGGAAGCCAGGAGACAGAGGTTGCAGTGAGCTAAGATCACACCACTGCATTCCAGCCTGGGAGACTGAGTTTAGACTCTGCCTCAAAGAATAAAATAAAATAAAATATGAACATATAATTCACCTCACAACAGGTAGTACTTTCTAGGCAGACAAGTGCTGTAGAAATCACAAAGGAAGGCCAGGCACAGTGGCTCCACGGTGGATTAGAGAGCCACCGTACCTGGCCTTCCTTTGTGATTTCTCAGCACTTTGGGACACTGAGGCAGGCGGATCACCTGAGGTCAGGAGTTTGAGACTAGGTTGACCAACATGGAGAAACCCCATCTCTACTAAAAATACAAAATTAGCTGGATATGGTGACACATGCCTGTAATCCCAACTACTCGGGAGACTGAGGCAGGACAATTACTTGAAGCAGGGGGCAGAGGATGCAGTGAGTGGAGATCACGCCATTGCACAAGTGTGAAACTCTATCTCAAAAAAAAAAAAAAAAATGACAAAAGAAAAAGGCAGTACAGCAGGCATGGTGACTCAGGCCTGTAATCTTAGCACTTTGGGAGGCTGAGGTGGAAAGCCTTCTTGACTCCTGGAGTTCAAGACCAGCCTGGGCAACATAATGAGACTTTGTCTATTTAAAAACAACAACAAAAACAAAATTTAGCAGGGCATGATAGCCTGTAACAGTAGTCTCAGTTACTCCAGAGGTAGGAAAATCGCTTGAGCCTGGGAGGTCAAGGCTGCAATGGACAAAGATCACTGCCACTGCACTTTAGCATGTACAGCACAGCAAGATCCTATCTCCAAAAAAAATAAAAGGCAGTACATTTTACAATGTGAAACTTCTTAACATATAAAACCATAAACCATTTAAAAGGTAATTTTAAAATTACTGTGACAAATATTAAAAGCTAAGGAGCCCAAATCCATAGGTAGCTGTTACTAACAAATAAGAAAAACAGTTAACACTCACCATAGAAAAACACACAGAAAGTCAAACAGCTAATGCACAGAAAATGAAAACATGCCTATATAAAACACTAATTCAACTTCACTAGTTATCAAAAGAAGTTAATGAGCTCCTATTTTTAACTCATCTAATTGATGGTGGTATTAAATAGAATAAAAAATGCTTTCAAAAAGTTATTGATTTTGCAAATTGTTTTAAAAGTCCTTTGAAACAGTAATTTCAAAGAAATATTCTGAGATATAGGTCATGACAGTACAAAAATGTTCACTGTAGCACTATTTTTAATATAATAGAGAAATGAGCAACAAAGAAAACAGGAAACAAAAAACTGAAAGGTTTAATAAGTCACAGTACATTCTTCTTAGAGATAACTTAAAAACGTGTTTGAAAAGAATATTTGATCATGTGGGATATTGTAATAGAGTATTAGGTAACCATTAAAAACATATTTTAGAAGAATAATGAAATGGGAAAATACTCAACACTAAATTAAAATTGCAGAAATGAAATTATGGTACCAATGAAAAACTAACTAATAAATAAACATTTATAGATTGCTCAACTATGGAAAAGTGAAGTCACAAATCACCAATACCTTTAGAGTGGTTATTTCTAAGCACAGTTAATTAATTTTCAACATTTTCCAAATGTTCTATAATGAATAAGTTTCTTAAAAATTAAATACATTTATCACATACGCAAATCCTAATTTAAAGAAAAAAATAGTTCTAATTGTTTAATAATTCAAAGCTGTCTTTTCCATATAAAATTTTTAATTTACAAAACTGCAAAGATTGTAAAGAACTTTAGTAACTTGTATTCATTCCTGGAGTAACCTAGTCTTAATATTTATATATGTTGGATATGTGTCAAAATTTTGTGGCATCATAACCACCAAACTAAAATTTTAAAATATACTTGTTATTGACAAAGTACTAATGAACAAGTAGTTGGTGTTCAAGAAATTAATTAATGTTATTAAGTTTATATGGTTCTATCTGCCTTGTAAGAAACATGACAGCAAAATTATCCTATCAATAAAGATGTTCTTCACATTCAAGAGTGTTTTCAAATATTAACCTAAGAAGCAATCATCTGTATATTCTAATGAAAACATACGCTTAAATATATACACCAAAGTATTTCATTTTTCTGGAAATGTAAAATGTACCATGCCCTAAGATCAAAGTTCTTTTGTTAATCTAAATATTTATGTGTATTTTCAACTCTAAAATGCCTGAAATAGCATGCCGAAGAAAGGGGCTGCTCCCAGAAACACAAAAGGGAGAAAATTACACAACTGCCCTCTAAATATACTTCTGTGTAGAATACCTCAGAGATTCAAGAATTACATCAGGGCAAATAAAGTTTCTGCTGAGAAAAATAGAAGAATATATCCTAACTCTCTTCTATCTCATATGTGACGTCATTTAAAAATCCACCAACCAAAAGTATTACTTTCAGTTATATCTAGTTAATATTTACTAATGGTATTTGTTTTAGGCAGTAAAAATGTCCCTAAATTAACCGAGATTATAAAGCAATAGGCATTTCTCTTCATTTGACAGGAGCTGATTCAAACTTAAGAGTTATAACCAACCAAGAAACCAGTTGTTGTATATATGAACCACAGATGAAGTCTATGGAAAACACTGGAAAGTTTTTTTGCCTAGGAAGAAAGAATTTGCACAACGGGAGAATCATATCAAATCTTATATAACTTCCCCAGATGTGTTACATAAGATTTAAATACAGTTGACACTACCATTTAAAATGAAATAATCAGTAGCATATTTACAATTACCTTCCCTAAAAAACTATTAAACCAGGAGCATGCTTACCATTAAAAAAATCAAACACAGTTGTATCTTACACACACAGTATATAGTATAGTGTTTAAAAGAAAAAAACATATTTTTTTTTAAATTAATGGTCCACTTTCCTAAAAGAGGCCTCAGTGTAATGGATGTCCTTTCTAGAACTCTTCATCAGAAGACATTTACCAAATGTTATAGTCACATACCATAGCAAACAAAAATGCTAAGAAAATTGAATTAATTTAAAAAAGTGACAATAATTATCTAGCTGAAGCAGTAATGAACAAGTCACCTAATGAACTTAAAGCATGTAAAATTCAAAGGCCCAGATACATACAAACTGATTAAAATTAAAGTTTCATTTACTTAGGATCAAATATTTTAAAACAAAATAATCCTCAGATTGAGATTTCATTTTCGAGTATACTGTAATTTCTTCCACTATTCCCTCTCCTCCAACATTTCCAAAACTAAAGTTGTTTCTGTTTTGTAAACATTCCACACATCCATAACAAAATGGGTAAAAATAGGGTTAAAAATACATTTACAAATATGCAGTTCAAATAAATGCACTTCCCGTGAGAACACCACTAGGTGCTGATCTTTACCACCCTAAATATAAACCTGAATCCAGCAATACTTTAAAACTGAAATTATAATCAAGAACCACAAATGACAATCATTTTCACAGAAAATTAAGTCCACAGCTTCTTAAAAAATCAAAAAAAAAAAAAAGAAGAGCTTGAGGTCAGCCCAGGAGTACAACATGAGAGAAATGTTTTTCTTGAAAAATGTGAGAATTTGAGGCTGACACAAAGAAACTCCTCAAGAACAAGGAAAATTAAATCTAGAACCCAAATGGCGTCCAACAAGAACATTAGATCTTGAAAATGAATATTGCGCTTGCGCAGCCGCCGCCCCACCAGCTGCACAACTGCAGCTAGAGCCCGACCCCGCAAGATCACGTGCTCCCATGCAGCGCCGCCCGCAGCTCCGCAACCGCGCAGGCGCAAACACAACTCCCGCAGCCGCCATAATGCGGTCTTGACTCTTCAGAAATACAATAGTAATTTAAGAAAATGTGGTTTTAACAGCCCCTGGGATTCACATATACCTTTTGGGGCGGAAGCTGAGGGAGGGGGAACCAAGTTCCTTCCTACTGAGCCGTCCGGCGTAGCCGTCCCCGACGTTGCCGCCTCAGCTTTTCGCGCGCTTCTGTCGCCGCGCCGCCGCTGCCACCGCCGCCGCCTCCGCAGATTCAAAAACAAACCCGCTTCTCCCTTGCACGCGCCGGGGCCGTTATGCAAATTAATGTAGGCGGGGCTCCAGGCTCGCGATATGAACCCCGCCCACTGTGCTATCAGCCAATAAGCTCAAGGACTAGCCATTCCCCATGCAAATCTCTGGTTTTTTATTTGAATGAGGGACATTGGCCCCGCCTCCTGCGTGGAAAAGAGAAGGAAGCCCGAGGTGGTGGCGCTGCGTCTCTCAGTTGCAGTGTGAGGTGTGTTCTTTGAGTGGAGCTTCCTCAATCAATAAGTAGCACTTTGTGAGCGCCCTCTATGAGGCTTATGAGGCTTAAAAAAGAAAGAAGGAAGGAGGTAGGGGAGAGTTAAAGAGCAGAGGGAAACATTTTCAAAAAACCGAGGAGTATGTTGATTTATTCATCATTTATGTTTTAAACTCACAAAATGTACTTTGTATTAATAATGAGGAATAAAAAAACATTTTCTTTCAGTTGCTCGGTAACAGAGAAAACACTTTTTATCATTCTCTCTCGCCAGAAGTTGTATTCATCCAATTCATTCCGTTTTACTCTGGGAGTCAGCCTTTAATGAATTCCACAGAAGTAGTGGACAAGTCGCTACCTTACTGGTTAAGAGAACTGGGTTCAAGTCCACTGCTGCAGCTTCCTTGCCAGTTCCTTGGAATAAGTGTGTTACTTAGTTTTCTCACCTGTATAATGGCAATGATGACTATAGTTGAACTAGGTTGGAAGCACTAAATAATAGAATAAATGTACATATGTTTTGCAAAGCAGTAAGAGCCTGAAAAAATATTAGATGGTAGAATGTGGTTATTGTTTTTTTATGTAACTTCTCCTTATATTAATGTATTGGTTCAGTATTTATTTAGCAATCACTGTGTTATAGATTGTTAGGTGTCTTTCCTAAAGAAATCTGTTCTCGCTGGGCGCAGTGGCTCAAGCCTGTAATCCTAGCACTTTGGGAGGCCGAGGCAGGTGGATCACGAGGTCAAGAGATCGAGACCATCCTGGTCAACATGGTGAAACCCCGTCTCTACTCAAAATACAAAAAATTAGCTGGGCGTGTTCACGCGCGCCTGTAATCCCAACTACTCAGGAGGCTGAGGCAGGAGAATTGCCTGAACCCAGGAGGCGGAGGTTGCTGTGAGCCGAGATCGGGTCATTGCACTCCAGCCTGGGTAACGAGAGTGAAACTCTGTCTCAAAAAAAAAAAAAAAAGAAAAGAAAAGAAATCTGTTCTCTAGTGAGACAGAAAAGCGAACAGAAAATTTTTGTAAGTAATAAGAAATTAGAATCGGGTTGTTAATGCTTATTTTTATAACTGGAACCATTCAACTTACTTAAATTATTAGGTGGCCTTTAGAAGTATCACCTAATCCAGACTTACAGAATCAGAAAAGCTTTTCTAGAAGAGGCCATCTCTATCATGAGAAATGATTTAACAAATTTCTTGCCTAAAAGTTGGACCTTATTGGGAGGGCAATGAGGAAGCATTTAAAAGGTTTTAAGTCAGGATATGACACAATTAAATTTGCATTATTTAATCACTAAATCTTGTAAAGTCCTTAGCACAGTACTTAGTATAAACTCAATAAATTATAGATGCTCAATTGTAATAAATTATTAATTATAATTTTCATAGTACATAGGTGCTCAGTTATAAATAAATGCTCAGAAAATTATATTGATATCAAATGTTATACTCTATAATAATAAGAGAAATTAGATTGGAATAATAGAGCCCATTATGTTTCTCTTTGTCTCTGTAAGCATATAAAAAAAACGATCATTTTTATAATAGTCTAGTTTTTTTGTAGACAAAGTCTCAGCTGGGCACAGTGACTACAACTGTAATCCCAGCATTTTGGGAAGCCAAGGCGGGCAGAACACCTGAGGTCGGGAGTTCAAGACCAGCCTGACCAACATGGAGAAACCCCATCTCCACTAAAAATACAAAATTAGCCAGATGTGATGGTGGATGCCTGTAATCCCAGCTACTTGGGAGGCTGAGGCAGAATAGCTTGAACCTGGGAGACAGAGGTTGTAGTGAGCTGAGATTGAACCATTGCACTCCAACCTTGGCAACAGAGTGAAGATCTGTCTCAAAAAAAAAAAAAAGAGTATTTGGCCTCAAGTAATCCGCCCACCTCAGCCTCACAAAGTGCTGGAATTACAGGGGTGAGCCACCACACCCAGCCTATAATAGTCTATTCTTAATCTTCTATGCTAGAAGCAAATGGAAAACGAATTCAGCATAACCATGGATTTATCAAATTTCTTAGATATGCTCATATTCTAGACTTTCCTCCTGAAGATTCCAACTAAATAATTTTATTGGATTTGAATCTCCCCAAATATCCTCAACCACAGTAACAGTCTCTTCAGCCATGCTACCCGTTGGTTAACTTAATCAGCTATTCATTTGTTCAGCAAGTACAATATTTATAATGTCTCACAAACTATTCTAGGCATTGGAGATGCCCAAAGGAAATGACACTGCTTCTAATGGGGAAAGAGCCATAAATAAAGATAAACATTATGAGATCATTAATATTTTGGAGGTATGTCTTAAGTATAAAAAATTATAAAATGAGAGAACCTTAATCTTCCTCTTGATAGATGGGGAAACTTCACAGAGGAAGTGATACGTGACCTGATTCATGATATAGAACTTAAAGTGTCTGTCAGACTAGGTACAAAAGAAAGAATTCAAGGTAGAAAAAAATGGAAAATACAAAGACAATGAAGAATGAAAAAAGCTTGACTTAAACTTCTAGGTAGGACAATATTCAAAATATTTATCAATCCCTATATCACTGACCAATCAGAATGGAAGCAAGCTTGAAGACCAACCTACACTACGTTGTCAGGTGTTCATCCTTTAGTTATAAGATCCTGAACAGGTCCAGAGGCTCTCCCACAGGGGACTGAGCCTGACTGAATGGTAGGAAGAGTGATGGGTGGGGCAGCTACTTACCAGTTAGCACAAAAGGATTTCCATATTTTATCTACCATTATGTATTTATTGGTATATATGGGCTAAAATGATACAGGATAAATATCATTTTCCTAGGAAAAACTGCTGAAGTAAAGCAGGATCATAGAACAAGAAAAACACTCTCTCTCACAAGAAAAAAAACACTAAAATAAAATTATTTATAAACCAATACATTTCAGTTGAACAAGGAAAACAGAACTTTTGAAAAAACAGTATAAACTCCAAAAAGCAATCACTGAAGTGGAAAACTGAAGTTTCTAGGTACAAAATAATAAGACAGAAATCTTAATCTAGTGCTTTCAGGCTCTGAAGGCTTACTGTCTGAATTGAAACCTGGCTCTACTTACTTGTTTAATGTCTTCAAATTCTCTATGCAAATGTTTCCCAGTCTACAAAATGGGAATAAAAATATCCCTCCCAGGCGCTCCAACCTTGGCAACAGGCATGAGCTCATGCCTGTAATCCCAGCACTTTGGGAGGCCAAGGCAGGTGGATCACTTGAGCCTAGGAGTTCCAGACCAGCCTGAGCAACATGGCGAAACCAGTGTCTACAAAAAATACAAATATTAGGCTGGGCCCAGTGGCTCACGCCTGTGATGCCAGCACATTGGGAGGCTGTGATAGGTGGATCATTTGAGGTCAGGTATTCAAAACCAGCCTGGCCAACATGGCGAAACACCATCTCTACTAAAATTACAAAAGTTAGCCAGGTGTGGTGGTGCACGCCTGTGATTCCAGCTACTTGGGAGGCTGATGCAGGAGAATCGCTGGAGCCCAGGAGGCAGAGGTTTCAGTGAGCCAAGATGGCGGGTCAGGAGTTTGGGTCATAGATATATCTTCTGCTCAGGGTCTCATAAGGCTGCAATCAAGGGGTTAGCTGGGCCGTATTCTCATCTGGGGGCTTGATTAAAGAAAAATCTAGGCCGGGCGCGGTGGCTCAAGCCTGTAATCCCAGCACTTTGGGAGGCCAAGGCGGGTGGATCACAAGGTCAAGAGATCGAGACCATCCTGGTCAACATGGTGAAACCCCGTCTCTACTAATAATACAAAAAATTAGCTGGGCACGGTGGCACGTGCCTATAATCCCAGCTTCTCTGGAGGCTGAGGTAGGAGAATTGCCTGAACCCAGGAGGCGGAGGTTGCAGTGAGCCGAGATCGCGCCATTGCACTCCAGCCTGGGTAACGAAAGCGAAACTACATCTCAAAAAAAAAAAAAAAGAAAAATCTGAGTTCATTCAGTTTGTCGGTAGCTTTTATTTCCTCAGGACTGTATGACTGGGGGACCGAGCTTCCCCTCCCCGACTGGTGGTTGTCTGGAGCCTGCTCTCAGGTCCTAAAGGTCACCCAAAGAAACTACAGGTCGCCTGTGGTAACGTTCCATATGGTCATCTTCAACATACCTGCTTTCCTCATCAAGCCAGCAAGGAAAAGTTCTCTCCTCAGGGAGGATCCCGCTTCTTTTCAAAGGGCTTTTACCAGATTAAGTCAGGTCCACCCAAGA